>CM074723.1:30346028-31546028 GCA_037306005.1 Rhinophrynus dorsalis
AGATACAAGTGGGAGGGATTAGCTAAGATACAAGTGGGAGGGCTTAGCTAAGATACAAGTGGGAGGGATTAGCTAAGATACAAGTGGGAGGGATTAGCTAAGATACAAGTGGGAGGGTTTAGCTAAGATACAAGTGGGAGGGATTAGCTAAGATACAAGCAGGGGGGCTTAGCTAAGATACAAGTGGGAGGGATTAGCTAAGATACAAGTGGGAGGGCTTAGCTAAGATACAAGTGGGAGGGATTAGCTAAGATACAAGTGGGAGGGTTTAGCTAAGATGCAAGTGGGAATGTTTTAGCTACGACACAAGTGGGAGGACCTTAGTTAAGATACAAGTGGGAGGGTTATAGGTATGACACAAGTGGGAGGACCTTAGTTAAGATACAAGTGGGAGGGTTAAAGGAAAGAAATGGTAATGGGCGAGTGGAAACCTTAGGTCTTTAAGTGAGAGATGGGGACCGTGGATCATCTACACATACCTTTCACAGGAAGACATGACCAGGAATGCTAATATATAGCCTTCTGCATTTTCCTGTCTTTCCCCTCCCCTTCCTTCCCCTATTTCTTTTCTGTCTCCTTCCATATGAACTTAATTTAATAAAATGCTGCTGAGAAAAAAAGCCCCATTTAAATCAATGTGAAATATCAATTCCCCCCACCTGGTGATGTTTGTGTGCTTCAGAACTGCATCTTTTAGATTCATGAATAAGACGCTAAAGGTGAATCCAGCTAAAAATGATACATTTTGGCACAAACCAACTGCATCATAGGGAACAAAATAAATTCACCATTGATTTTAATTTGCCCTTTAATCTCTGAAATTCTAGCATTCAAGGGGATAAAAATCCCCATTTAACTCTAAGGAATATTTATTTCTCGTCCATGATGTAGTTGGTTTGCATAACAATTGGACCTGTTTTTGTGTGGATAAGAACTGACCATATCCATACTGAGCTCTGTCACAACTACTAGGAGTAAATGCATAGACAATACTTGTAATAAAGGTGTTTGATACTTAAAGGAAACCTAACGTCTGCTAATTATAATCCCCCTCATAACTTTCTATGGCTAGAAAATCCTAATGACCAAGTTATCGATTTTAAAACGGAACTACCACATTAAGTAAAATCGCCCTGCAATACTTAGGCAGGTGACAACTAGCTTAATAATAGTTATTTTAGCTCTCAAAAGTAGCCACTTGTAAAGTAACCCTTAAGCTTCCGAGACCGGAAGCCAGGCATCAGCTCAGACATCTTGCCTGCATGCCTGTGCCGTCGGTCCCGGTCTCCCTTTAGAAGCATTGCACTGACCCAAACAGCAGTGGAAGGGACTGACGGTGCAGGCATGCAGACTGTACTAACCTGGAATTCAGTCTCGGAAGCTTAAAGAGATAGTGATACTTTGTTTTAGCTTTATTTTATTTCATAGACATTAAAAAAACATGATGAATGATGTAAGTCGTATCTTTCAAACCCTTATGGTTTGAGAGATATTCACAAGCAAAGTTTCCCCTCCCTCCCCTTTTACCTAGTGTAAGCCATCTCTTCTCAGATGTGGAATCCAGTCCATAGACCAGACAGATAACAGAAGGGGACAATCTTCTTCCTAAGAGAACAATGAAAGCCCTGCCCCCTTGACAAGTTTTTCAGGTTTTTCCCTTATCTTATTTGAAGATTGTCCCTCTCAGCAATCTACCTGGGCACCTCCCTTCTGATCTGGCTGAGCAGTGTTACATCAGTAAAAGGGGTGGGAGGGGAAGACTTTGTCATTGAATTACTCTTGAACTACAACTCTGACAGAACTGAAATAACACTCTCCAAAGTCCAACTACTATGATGATTAATTAGAGCTGCTTTAATTATGAAACATTACTATCCCTTTAAGAATTCATTTACAAGCAGCTACTTTTGAGAGGCAGAACATTATTATTAAGCTAGTCGCCATCCGCCTAAGTATTGCAGGGCGACTTTACTTAATGTGGTAGTTCCTCTTTAAAAATCCTTGTACTTCATAACAAAACCAAACATTTTCTTATTCCTGTTAAGTGATTATTATCCTACTAGTTGAACAGCCCGTTACACGGGCCACAGTGCCTCTGGCAGCCGGTCGCGGGGCAGTCACGCGCAGTAGAGACTGCCTGCGCCGCTGCTGATACAGAGCTGGACGCTCCTTCGGAGCGCCCAGCTCTGTATCAGCCGCGGCGCGGTCAGTCTGTACTGTGCATGACCCACATGCGCAGCATTGTCTACTGCGCATGTCGGGCTTTACACACAACTTAGCGAATTATTATATAGGATGAACAGAGCCATTATTTATGTACCACTTGATAATATGATATTTGTTGCTTATAGCTTGGTTAAGTCAAATGAATACACCAGCTGTCTAAAAAAAACATAAAGAGAACGTGAAGAGACTGACCTGTTCAGTGTGGTCAGGTTTGTGACAAACTAGACTATTTCACAGTTAACAAGCCAGTTCTGACAGCTGTTTCCATGACATAGGACACAATCAACAGATGGACAGGAAATCTCTGCCCTCTACCATATCGAGGAACCCCCAATGTACAGGAAAGCCAACACATAAAATCAACAATCATGGAGACATTGTACCTCAGAGCCTGAATCTTTAAACACACCGTTCCTTACATATTAAGGGGAAACTCTGCCACTAAGAGATACAATTCAATTTGACCTCTTAAAACGTTCAGAGTTATACACCATACAATGTTTTTGTTTAGTTTTTTTTTTTTGGTTTTAAAAAGCTTTATTGAGATATAGCATGAATATACAGAAGTAAGAACAGAAAAAAATGCATCAAAATATACACAAAGTCTATGAGTAAGCGGAAATGCAATACGTACATATTGGAGTAGACATAAAGTGGTGAGAAATTACAAATTGCTTTATGGAAAATTACTTTCTAAAAAATTCCAAAGATAAGGAGAACAAAAGGAGAGAAGACTAGCTTTTGAAATGCCTCAGTGTTAGAAATTCAAGGTTGTCCAGCTGAATGTCGATGAGGTATAAAATGAGGATGTGTAACTGGTTCATGAGGTATCTGGAAAGGGGGAAAGGAAAGGGAGAGAGGAGGGAGAGAGAAAAAAAAGGTGCAATTTCTCAGCAGAAGAATGTCAGGCTTATCAGGGAGTGGTGGAACTCTAAGGTAAAATTGAGGCTTTTCTGATGATATACAGAGCAAGCAAGTCAAAGGGGTCAAATTTGCCCTGGGTCTGCCGTTTGTAAAGATGTGAAGCATGGAGAATCTAAAGGGATGCCCTTTTATCAAACCAGCATTGCCAATAGCGAAAGAAGGATGTGCTAGAAGAGGTACTGAGGGCGTGACTGTGTTCCATGGAGAGGAGAGCATCCATATGATGAAGCCATAAGGAGGAAGACGGTACCAATTTAGATTTCCAAAACAGATGAATCAATGATTTAGTCACTGTGAGCATGAGAATCAAAGGAGATCTGTATAGACAAGCTTCAGTGGGAAAAACGGGTGAGGGGAGGTGAAGGAGACCAAAGAGAGGGTCAAGAGGGATGGTGAATCCAAATACAATCTTTTAACACTTTAAGGACCAGAGGAGTGAACCACACATTCCAAAGCAATATGTTGCTCACTTCTCTGGTCCTTAAAGGATTAAAGGTCTGTAAAATATCAACAATACTATTATTTTAAATATCATAAACCTGGACCCACAAATGTTTACCCATTTACGGGACAGAGTATTGTGAGAAGCTCAGACTTAACTGTAATTGCTCTGGGGTGATAATATTTTCTGGTCACCTATGAGCCATTAGATATTGCCCTAATTATCTGAAAACATATACACTTTATCTATAAAGACAGATGGGTTATATTGATGTGTTCTGCTGACCAATGTGATGCTTCCTGTAGTGGTGTAAAGTGATATTAAAGGTGAATTAGAAGATGTGTACTGATGAAACACAGCACACAGTAGTACAATATTAACCACTAAGATGTTAGAGACATCTCCAATACATTGCAAAGGAATGAGTTGGAGATGTACAGTATTTAATGCAAAGAGTCAATTACTCTAAAGAAAAGATGACTAAGAGGAGATCTTATCACAATGTACAAGTATATGAGAGGTCAATACAAGGATCCCTCTGGTGAGTTATTCATTTCAAGGCCTGATCAAATAACCAGGGGCTACCACTTGAGAATAGGGGAAAAGAGCTATCGGCTTCAGCAGAGGAAGGGTTTTTTTACTGTAAGGTCTGTTAAATTTTGGAATTCCTTGCCCAAGGATGTGGTGATGGCAGATACTATGGACACTGTTAAGAAAAGATTAGATACAGTGTTATACTGTGTATTAGTAGGCAAAACAGGAAAGCTATACAATTCTCATGTCACTGGGGTATGAGACAAAGATTGAACCTGATGAACTTTTTTGACCTAATTTACTATAATACTATGTTACCTCTCACAGGCTCACACCATGATAATTTATAATAATTTATATACCTCAAGCCTAAAATCCTAACCCTAACTTTAGACACATAAATAATAATTGAACCTGTAAGTAGATAGAAGACTGTATGTGACCATACACAGGATAATTTTCTGTAATTTAAAGCTATCCAGTCACCCTGTGTATGATCCGGTTAAATCAGATTGCACCAAAGAAATTGGTGAATTTTGCTGGTCCGCCCAGCTTAAAAATTTTGATTTCTTGGCAGTTGGATTGTTATGTGTGTGGCTCCAGCAGGCCAAACTACAATTATCTTTCCTGACCTGTAAAGCTAAAAAGGCAGTCCGATATTGCAGAGATCTGATTGGTGGTTGGTTCCAACCAAATCACCCTGGGTATGGGCACCTGTATTGATGTTTTCCCAGAGCAACTAATTAATTCATAGGGAGGACAGAACAGACAGACAAACTCCAAGGCAATCTCAGTGCTCCTGTCACAATGCTTTTACTCACAATCATCTCACTGGCCAATACCAAGCTGGGAAGGATAAAAGGGATGTTGTCCAGATGCTGGAGAGCCCCATGTTGCCCACAGTTGGGGAAAATAAAGTAAGGGGAGAAAACAAACTTACTTTTCTCTACTTGCATTTTTATTTACCACAGTATTATGCAGCATGTGGCTTTGGACTACACTTCCATCATCTTCAGCCTATGCATTGCTGAGGATGATGGGAGTAGTCCAGAAGATGGAACAATTGAAAGAATGGTGTACTAAGTTAACTTTGCAAGTGGACAAGATTAAGTTTGTTTTCACTACTTACTTTTTCCTGCCTTGTACTGGGCAACCTGTGTCTGTATAACTCCTGGGCTATTCTCCCATCATCCCCAGACTGAGGATGATAATGCAGAGGATAAGGATGTTGATGATGATAATCAAAAGCTACAGGCTGCCAGAAAGGTCAGATAATTTCACCACCAACAACACTTTTGTCCAATGTGCACTGAGCCCAGTGAGGACTTTCTGGGCACTGTCTATGGCAGCAAAGGGAATGAGAAGTACATGTAACGAAAGGTATATATGTGGTTACCCGTATGCATCATTTAATTCATTACAGAGTTTCTACATTGTTTAATTAAACATGTAGTAAGAAGAGTAAGCTTCAATGCTTAACACAGCTCATAAGAAAAGCAGGGATTTAAAGATTATTCCTCTTAACACTCTTCTGCTTCAGTGAGAAAGAAATCTGTGCACTGAAAATTCTCACCACCCAGATTTCCTTTCTCACTGCACTAACTTGCTGGAAGGCATGTTACAATAGGCCCTGCTTCTCAGGCTTCCATAACTAGCTTCCATAAAAGGGGTTGAAATAAGTTAAAGGGATAATAATGCTTCACAAAAACAGCCGCTCCAATTAATCTTCATAATATTTGGGCCATGGAGAGTGTTATTTCAATACTTTCAGTATCCCCCTCCTGCCCCTTTTACCTAGTGTAAGCCACCTTCCCTCAGATGTGGAATCTGGTCTCTTGACCAGACAGGTCACAGCAAGGGACAATCTTCTTACTGTGATCATAAGGAAAACCTTGCCCCACTTGACAGGTTTTTCCTTATGCTCACTGAAGATTGTCCACCTTGTGATCCATCCAGACAGTCTTGCTGCTCTGAGGTGAGCAGTGTTACATCAGTAAAAGGGACAGGAGGGGGATACTTTATCATTCAATTACTCTTGAACTACAACTCTGACAGTATTGAAATAACACTCTCGATGGCCCAAATACTATGAAGATTAAATGGACCTGCTTTTATTGTGAAACATTAAGAGAGCATCTTAAAGGGATAGTATTCTGTCCTTTAGACAACATGTGATTCTGCCAACATATTGCTTCTTGCAGTCCATATAAGTAAATATACCACATACATGGTAGAACAGTTGATAAATAGTCTAATAGTGTAGTTTTTTGATGTAAGGCTGGCCATATAAGGTTTGATGGCAAAACATATTCATAGCTACAACATCTACTACTCCCAATTGTACAGAACCATTTGCTGTAACTACCTATATTGTCTGACCATTTGAAAAAACTTTTTAATAACCTTGTTCCTAAGGTACGCCTTTTCGACAACCATCCTGTAAAATTTCTTTATGTGGTAGTCGCCTTTGGGTTAAGTTGGTGATTTTCTATGTTGGTTGACTACTAGGGCCTACATGGGTGCAGGCCAGTTCTCATTCCTCAAATCATCTGGAAACTACTTTTGAACTACAACTCTGACAGTATTGAGATAACACTCTCCATGGCCCAAATACTGTGAAGATTAATTGTAGCTGGGTTTTTGTTTTTATGAAGCATTACTATCCCTTTAAGGGGGATGGAAAATCATGAAATTTCTGTCAAAATGGATGATTCCACTGAGGTGAAATTTTGAGAAGGTGACAGATCCTCTTTAAGATGAAAATGTACATCTGAATAACAAAATGACAAACTTTCTTTCATAGTGTTTTTAATGCTTCCAGGGCAAATCTAGCTGAAGCTTAAAACAGAATATTTTTTTACTAGAGAATATACTCATAAAATTTCAGAACGAAAGGAAATAGCTAAATCTGTTATAGCTCTTCCAGGCAAATAAACCTCAAATTGATTAGGATGCAGTAAAACTCCACTCCTGTGGGTTTTATTATTCATATTGAAATTCTGATTTACTGCACCAAGCAACTATAGAAAGTAAAGCAGTTTATCACATGCACAATTTTCCAGAGAATGAAGAAAAACCAAAATGTTTGTAATGTATATAGTGGAATTATAAAGTTAACACTGTGCAGAAAAGAGAAGCAACTCTCTGAAGTGCTACAAACACAAATTCTCAAAATTCACTCTGATTTAAATGGGACTTGAAACCCCTAGAATGCTAGAATTCAAGATGTTATGTTAAAGGGATAGTAATGTTTCACAATAAAACAGGTCTAATTAATCTTCATAGTATTTGGGCTGTGGGAAGTGTTATTTCAGTACTGTCAGAGTTGTAGTTCAAGAGTAATTGAATGATAAAATAGCCCTCTCCCGCCCCTTTTACTGATGTAACACTGCTCACCTCAGAGCAGCAAGACTGTAAGGATGGATCACTGTGAGGGACAATCTTCATTGAGAATAAGGAAAAACCTGTCAAGGTGGGCAGAGATTTCCTTATGCTCACAGTAAGAAGATTGTCCCTTGCTGTGAGCTGTCGGATCTCAAGACCAGATCCCACATCTGAGGGGAGGTGGCTTACACTAGGTAAAAGGGGCTGGAGGTGGATACTTTATCATTCAATTACTCTTGAACTACAACTCTGACAGCATCTGATTGGCTCCAAATTTATTCTGCAGAATGACAACATACAGCCCAAATCATTAAGAACTATCTTCAGCTTAAAGAAAAACAAGGAGTGATGGTTTGTCCCCCACAAAGCCCTGATCTCAATATCATCGAGTCTCTCTAGAATTACATGAAGAGAGAGACGCAACTGAGGTGCCTAAATCCACAGAAGAACTGTGGTTAGTTCTCCAAGATGACTGGAACAACCTACCTGCCAAGTTCCTTAACAAACTGTGTGCAAGTGTACTAGAAGAATTGATGCTGTTTTGAAAGCAAAGGGTGGTCACACCAAATATTGATTTGATTTAGGTTTTCTTCTGTTCATTCACTATGTATTTTTTTAATTGATAAAAAATAAACTATTACTGTGTCTATTTTTGAAAACATTTTTACTTTACAGCATTTTTTCACACCTGCCTAAAGACTTTTGCACAGAGATTACAGAGAAGATCAGCAAAATTCATTAAGGGACTGTAGGATTGGAAGTATGTAGAATGTATATAAGAAGGGATCTGGTTACTTTGTATTAGTATATGCATGGTCAATACAAGGATCACTCTAGTGAGCTTTTCATTCCTAGCCTGGATCAAATAATTAGGGGCCACCCCATGCGATTAGATGGAAGGAGGTTTCAGTTTCAGCAGAGGAAGATTTTGTTTGTTTTTTTAACTGCAAAGTCTGTTACATTGTTGCATTCTTTGCCCATGAATCTATATAATAAAATGCTAGAATGTTTGTCCAAAACCGTCATGTGCAGGAGAGACTGCCCACGCAGCAGACATGTGCAGTAGAGATTTCCCAAATGTGCCATTGGAGGAAACAAGATGGCGCTTCGGCTGATATGGGGCAGGGCACTCCAAATTCGGACAAGAGGACTGGACTCCTCTCTGTGCACCTTCCTGGGACCACTCTGTGTGAGGGAAGCACGGTACAACAGGCTATGGCCTGAGGATGAGGGGATGCCGGGGGAGTCCACCCAAGACTCCGGTGCTGCCAGACTCCTTCTCCCCGGGGCCCACCTCCTGTCTCCGCTCCCGGCTTCGGGGCACCAGCCGAGGCCGCTGGGTGGCACTGTGGCCTGTGTACATGGGCTTTTAAACTAGTGTAGTAATAATAGCAGATACAATGGATACATTTAAGAGAAGACTGGATTTATGTCTTTCAAGAGGGAACATACAGGTTAATACTGTGTATTAACAGGAAAAACAGGAAGTTCTAATAAATATACGAATACTCATTTTTGATGAAGGAAGACGTATATAAGTCTACTTTTTTCAGCCTAATTTACTATGCTTAGAGCTAACATTTCTGCAAGACATATTCTGAAATAGTGGCCATCAATATACAGGCACAGGAAATCAGACTTAAAGGGATAGAAATACTTTGTTTTATCTTTATTTTATTTTGTAGGCATTAAAAAAACATGAAGAACGATATAAGTCTTATCTCTCAAACCTTTATGGTTTGAGAGATATTCCCAAGCAAAGTTTGCCCTCCCGTCCCTTTTACCTAGTGTAAGCCATCTCTTCTCAGATGTGGAATGCAGTCCATAGACCAGACAGATAACAGCAGGGGACAATCTTCTTCCTATGAGAACAATGAAAGCCCTGCCCCACTTGACACGTTTTTCAGGTTTTTCCCTTATCTTAATTGAAGATTGTCCCTATCTGCAGTCTACCTGGGCACCTCCCTTCTGATCTGGCTGAGCAGTGTTACATCAGTAAAAGGGGCGGGAGGGGGATACTTTGTCATTGAATTACTCTTGTACTACAACTCTGACAGAATTGAAATAACACTCTCCAAAGTCCAAATACTATGATGATTAATTAGAGCTGCTTTTATTATGGAACATTACTATCCCTTTAAGATAATTAATAGACACACTAGATACAATAGTTCTTGGCAATAATATATCAGCAAGTAATAGGTGGTAATGAGAATCAGGAAGCAAACAGGATAGGAGAAAACCGGGAATGGGATCAATAAACAGAGCAAACAAAACTCAACTACGTGAACTGATTGTCAAATAATATACAAGATCAGGGGCTTGATTCTATTACAGGTGCTAATTTTCTCTCTGCATTTATATCCAGTTTTCACCATAGACTTCAACAGGAAAATGTTTGATAAAACGGGTGTTAACCTTTAGCACCTGCAATAAAATCTGGCCCCAGATAGGCAGTGCAGCTATGCCAATACTACTAGATCAACTGAGTTACTGCATAAGATCCAAGAACAATGCATACAAAACTTATCTGTGACTTAACTGAAACAGGACTGGTTTAGTAGTAACATTCCAAAAGATATTAGCTTCACAGAAAAACAGAACAAGGTTGAAGATGCTGACCATGACTGTAAACAGAAAATGGAACAATATTTGTCACTGCAAGTTAGATGAAAACCTGGACTGGGACATCTGCAAATAGTATAGCACGAGTGAAGGTGGAGGAGCAAGCTAATTCAACTTTTAACAGCAGAGACTCTGGACAAACATCAAGTGAATAAGGACATGACCTGGAACAACTTCTTAACCCCTTAAGGACCGGGAAAATCTGAGGTCGTTTTCCCTTAAGGACCGGAGCAATTCTGACCTTTTTGACTATGTCTTTGTTCAACAGTGTTTTCCCTCTTAGGCTTTTATTACAACCCCATAAATTATATACTGTTTTTTAAGCACAAATAGGGCTTTCATTTGATACCCTACTTATATGGATAACCCACCATTCACTTTATTAAAATTAAAAAAAAAGGTAAAAAAATGTAAAAAAAACACCATTTTTGATTTTTCTCTTGGGATCAATTGGCCACAAAGGGTTAAATTTTAATGAAGACTGCATGAAAGGTATGACCGGTCAGTCATACCTACAAAATGCACAGTTTAAAGTGGACACTGTCCCCCCTGGGTGAAAATCCCCATGTCCCTTTTTCCAACCCTATTTTGACACTTTTTTGTCCCTGGCATTTGGTGGTGTATATAAGTGTATTACATGGCTCCACAACAATCACACTTGCAATATTGTTTAATTTTACATATTTTTTTAAAATAAAAATGTTTTTGTAAAAAAAAAAAAAAAAAAAAGTGTAAAGTGTATTTTTTTTAACCACTAGGTGTCTCCAGTCTACTTCTGTCTCCCTTACTTTGAGAGCAAGGGAGACAGAGGCAGACGAGACAGGCACAGACAGCATGCTTTGCATGCTGCCTCTGTCTGTCACTATGCCGGTACATGTGATCGCTGATACGGAGATCGCATGAACCCGAGGAAGGAAGAAGGGCTGAGACTGAATGCCCCGGTCTCGGAGCGCTCAGTCTCAGCCTGGATTTCATTAGCCTTAAAGGAGTCCCCCTGGTTTTAGGTTCAGCTCTTCGAGTGAAGATTTTACCAGAGAATGTCTTATGTTGACCTTGAATATGGTTATCAAATAAGCTCTTATATGTCTTTTCTCTAATATAAACAATGATGCCTAGTCTTCTTCAGAAATACAATCTAACAATCCTTTTATCAATTTTGAAAGAACCTCACGGGGGACGTGGGGTGGGACCTGATTCCTAGTGAGTGCTAGTCAGTTACCCTAGCACTTTCATGGGACACTTCCCACTTCATCAGGGAAAAGATTGCATTTGTAAGACTCAATATATGCTTAACTGATATTGGGGCAGGACTATTGGATCCCTCTCGATGCAGGTTATACTCAATACTTGCATATATACGAGATATTGAGGTTCTTATACATGTAGAGACAGAAATATGACACTAGCCAAATTTGGCACAACAGAATCAGCTATTAATATGATTCAGGCTGCGCTGTGTCATTTTGTATAAGGACTTGAATTTATTTATCCCGTGGCAACAAGAATTAAATTGGATCAATACTGTGATGTATGTGATATGACTTTATGAGAGAGGAGTAAATATTTTCCGATCCTTCTCAACATATGGTTAACCATTCACTTACACGCTTATGAGTGAGTTGGTAACTATACCAGTTATAGATACAGAGATCGGATGAATACCCATCTCTATGATTTTGCAGACGGCCCAAATACACAACCGGCGGCTGCCTTATAATCACTCATTAACATGTTAAGACATGCTAATATCAAATCTCCATATTTAAGGAGAAAACTTTCAGGAGTCACTGAACTGCTAAATAACTAGTAAACTGCTATTTGCAGCATCTTAATTTGTTTTTAAGGACATTTTAATTTGCTTCTTTCTCTTCTTATTTGTATTAAATAAAAGTTATATTTTAACTTCTGTTCTCACACTACACTCTCCTTAACAGGGAGTCTAGATAACAAAATTGCCTTGCAGAATCTGGGGTGGGTTTGATGCTTTGATGCCTGTATTCTTTCTTTCCTTTGATTATTTAGTTATATTGTAATATTACAGAGCAGCACACTCACTCCCTTTAGTTTATAAACACCCAAAATACTATAAGTGGTGCACCATCTTTTCCTGTATTAACTGCTCTGTGCTAACTCCTGCTCCGGCTGACTATCTGATACGATACCGACCTTGGCACGGCTGACTAACGACTCTGTGCTGACCCCGGCTCCAGCTGACTATCCGATACGGTACTGACCTTGGCTTGGCTGACTAACTGCTCTGTGCTGACTCTGGCTCCAGCTGACTGTCCGATGCGTTTCTGACCCTTGGCCTGACTGACTTCGCTCCTACGCTAGATCGTGCTCTAGCTGATCTCTCTGGTACAAGCTGTGCTCAGTATCATCCCACTGCGCCGGACTTTGTCTCTGGCTATCCTGTACTGCTTGATACTAACAGTTAGTGCCTTTGGGTGCAGCCTAGTGTACTAGGGATTTGAGTCACTGTTGCCCGTAGCTACCCTAGCCTTCTGGGGAATTTTAGTAGCCATTGCCTGTTGGTTTACCCTAGAGTTCTAGGGTATCCGAGTCTATTACCTTGGTGTACCCTAGTGTTCTAGGGGAGCATTTCTCATATTTGTTTGGGCGACTCTGCTTTACCTGCACTAGTAGCTATTGCTATCCTTGCTACCTTCCTATTCAGTAGTCAGATTGAGATCAGTTCCTGTTCCGTCAGGGGATCGTGTGCTGTCTCCACATATGGTCCTGTGAGGGTTGGGGAAGTGCTTGTGCACTGTATCCACACCTGGTCCTGTGAGGGTTGGGGAAGTGCTTGTGCACTGTATCCACACCTGGTCCTGTGAGGGTTGGGGAAGTGCTTGTGCACTGTATCCACACCTGGTCCTGTGAGGGTTGGAGAAGTGCTTGTGCACTGTATCCACACCTGGTCCTGTGAGGGTTGGGGAAGTGCTTGTGCACTGTATCCACACCTGGTCCTGTGAGGGTTGGAGAAGTGCTTGTGCACTGTATCCACACCTGGTCCTGTGAGGGTTTGGGAAGTGCTTGTGCACTGTATCCACACCTGGTCCTGTGAGGGTTTGGGAAGTGCTTGTGCACTGTATCCACACCTGGTCCTGTGAGGGTTTGGGAAGTGCTTGTGCACTGTATCCACACCTGGTCCTGTGAGGGTTTGGGAAGTGCTTGTGCACTGTATCCACACCTGGTCCTGTGAGGGTTGGAGAAGTGCTTGTGCACTGTATCCACACCTGGTCCTGTGAGGGTTGGAGAAGTGCTTGTGCACTGTATCCACACCTGGTCCTGTGAGGGTTGGGGAAGTGCTTTCTGTATTTATTTTTTGTTCTTGTTTTAATAAAGATATTGATTTTACTGTATCTGTACTTGTCAGTGTCGTTATTCCATAGTTACTCCATGACATCCATACATACATTCATACACACCAAATGTACCAAAAGCACGCTCAGGTCTTCAAACAATGTTGTGACAAAAGAAGTGTTTATTTGATTATTTGATCAATGTTTTGGGTGCCTACACGGTAGCATTCGCCAGACACCCAAAAAGTTGATCAAATAAACACTTATTTTGTCATTGTTTGAAGACCTAAGCGTGCTTTTAATTTTGGTGTTAATATCTTGCCTTTACTTCAGCACCCAGGCAAACGACTACTTTAACGTACATGTACGTCACAGGGTGGATGTCCCTAAAGGACCAAGGACGTACATATATGTTATGGAATTCAGGGCTCCCTGCATGGCTACACACCGTTAGGGGAGCTCTGGATCCGATAGAGAAAAAAAAATTGTCCGTGGTCCTTAAGTGCCGACTGCCTGCATGCGTGACCGGTCCTTAAGGGGTTAAAACGTGAGTTCTTCCCTTACCATAACCATTAAAGGATGAGCTATGAAAAATAGTCCACTTATTCATTCATATACTGCAACACAAGATTGTTCCCCAATAACATTTGAATGGGGAATGTGCTAGGAAGAACTGGTGCAATTCCAGAGCAAACAAAACTGCACCACAGGAGTACAAGTAAAACTTAACCCTTTGAGTGCCAGAGTGCTATGGAATGCATTGCAAAGGGTTAAGCAAAATTCATGAATAAAGTTTTAACATCTTGAATGCTAGAGAGGTCTCCAAGTCATTGTGAAGGAATGTGTTGATGGCCTCAGTAACATTCAAAGGGTTAAGAGCATCATCACTCTGAGCGCTAGTCCATCGTCCAACTCATTTGTTACACCTCTTGCGCTCAAAGTGTTATGTTAATTAATGGGAATCTTTTTTTCCTCCTATGGAATGTTTTTTTTTCTTACCCCAGAATTGTGCTTAGTTCAGATTAGTAAATAGTCTCAACTGTTCCTGTAGTGAATGAGTGAATTCTGTTTTCTCATTACAGGGACCTTTATCAATTTAAATTCCATGGAAAGCAAAACGTGCTGTTTTCCACTTATTTTCACCACAATTCCGCTTATAGCATTACGTTTCTCCAGTTCTAAAGCAGAAAGAGTGAAGGGTTAAAGAGGAAATAACACCTAAACCTGGCACTCAAAGGGTTAATATAGCTTAAACTGACTTTAAAATGGCTTTTAAAATTACATGTATCAAATATTTAGATGTACTCAGCCTGGGGTACTTTTGGTCTCATAGGAAACAGCATGCTGGAACAAAATGTTGAATTAAATGAAGTAAATTTATTGCATCCATGCTTGCTGAACGTCTTTTTGTTCTCTGGGAACGTTCCTCAGGGCTAAACAGCAACAAAAAGGATTATGTCATGTATTTATACTTAAAGTTTCAATAAAACAATCAAACAATTAGCAATCCCCATCTTTCCCATCCTCGTGTGCATGAGGAGCCAAAGTGAAGCGTCCTCTCCTGAACCAGGTGATGATGTAATTCTGGGTACCTAATGGGTGCTAAGCAACCTCTCTACACACATCATAACAAAGCATGTTTTGCTGGCTGAAGGAAACACATGACATTCATAAGCAAAAAAGGGATTTCTGTTCCCTCATCCCAACATGTCAATAACGTGTCACTAAAAACAAATTCCACAGTGAACCGTTCAATGGATAACTTGCTGTCATATATTACATGAATAAGCATCAGCCAAGTTAAGTGGTGATATATAGCAGCAATGTAGTCACTAACCTCATTACTTTCTTCCGATACCCATGCATCAGTCTTTTATCCAGTAAATATATTATGATACGTCAAGAGTTCATTATTTGATGGTGTTAAATTCGCAATGTTCGTTCCACGGTCTCCATCCAATCACAACATCATTGTACTGCTCTATTGATACACAATGACGTGCATCAATTATCAATGAAAGATATAAGTCATTCAAGTATACATTAATGAAATTGGGTCTGTATATGTATTTAAAGTATTTAAAGGGATAGTAATGTTTCATAATAAAAGCAGCTCTAATTAATCATCATAGTATTTGGACTTTGGAAAGTGTTATTTCAATTCTGTCAGAGTTGTAGTTCAAGAGTAATTCAATGACAAAGTGTCCCCCTCCTGCCCCTTTTACTGATGTAACACTGCTCAGCCAGATCAGAAGGGAGGTGCCCAGGTAGACTGCAGAGAGGTACAATCTTCAATTAAGATAAGGGAAAAACCTGAAAAACCTGTCAAAGGGGGCAGGGCTTTCATTGTTCTCATAGGAAGAAGATTGTCCCCTGCTGTTATCTGTCTGGTCTATGGACTGCATTCCACATCTGAGAAGAGATGGCTTACACTAGGTAAAAGGGGCGGGAGGGGAAACTTTGCTTGTGAATATCTCTCAAACCATAAAGGTTTGAGAGATAAGACTTATATTGTTCTTCATGTTTTTTTAATGCCTACAAAATAAATTAAAGGTAAAATGAAGTATTACTATCCCTTTAAGTCCCAAAAGGCAGTCTCCCTCACAGCACTGTGTAGCGCAAGTCTCCCTCATATTGCACTGAAATGGATTGGTTTCTTCCACTGTATAGTAAACAAACAAAAAAGATAACAGGCAGTGAACACGTTCTCTAAGTATAGTTCTTCTTATGTGTATTTAATTCGACAAACAACTTTGTGTATAAAAAGTTTCTATTATATTATTTAAAACAATTTACAATCAAAATGTTATAATTATAATAACCTTGTTGCATAAACCATAAATATTCTGTACGTGTTTCGTGACTCCATGTCACTTTATCAAGAACTCATGTATACTATGATACTAGTAGATCAACTTTTTATAGACATAGTTGTTTGTATAATTACATATAAGTAATAGGAATCCTCCAATGATGTGGCTGATTGAATGAAGAGTACTGGAAGAGGGAACCATTGTGCCTATGTGAAGCCAGCATTGGGGTATATTCAAGTGCCTGCTCTCATACGGTGGAGGCCAGTTTCAATTGCCTCTGAAACAAGTGAGCACCATTGCCAGCACTAGTGGTGTATGATGAAGGTCATATGAACAAAGAATACTACACTTAGTGTCATACCTTCAAAGGAATAACGACAAAA
This sequence comes from Rhinophrynus dorsalis, assembly GCA_037306005.1. NCBI lineage: Eukaryota > Metazoa > Chordata > Amphibia > Anura > Rhinophrynidae > Rhinophrynus > Rhinophrynus dorsalis. Next base: position 30,362,665 of record CM074723.1, read on the forward strand.
AATTATCATATGAACAACAAAAATAAGTAATTGAATGCATGAACTAGTATACGACAAAAAACTAGTAATGTCCGTTGTGTATGACACAACTCCAGAATTGCTGGGAAAAAGGGCTGGACAAGGGCGTGGCTAAACTATTCTCCAGTGTCGTATAGAGGAAAAGAAAATTTGTCATAACGAACAACAAAAAAATGTCTTACAAAAGACAAAATTTGTACGTTAAGAAAAAAGTGGAGGTAATGTGTTCTGAATGTGAGAATTTTTGTCTATAATTAAGACATTTTGTCATTAGTAAAGACATTTTTAAAGACATTTTTGTCATTAGTTAAGACATTTTTTGTCTTTACATATGACAATTTCCATCAGGACAAATGACATATTTCTGATCACAACCGGCACGCTCTGAAAATATTAATGATCCCAATGACACTGTACTTTGAAATATCGTTACAAATGTCAAAAGCTATTTCACTACATCTTTGAACATATGGACCTTAGTGCGATATGTTCAAAGATGTATCGAAATAGCTTTTGACATTTGTAACGACATTTCAAAGTACAGTGTCGTTAGGGTTATTAATATTGTCAGAGAGTGTCGTTTGTGATGGAAAATATGTCATTTTGTAATTGAAGTACAATTCCTGACTGAAATTGTTGTATGTAACGACAAAAATGTCTTTATATTTTCAGAGAGTGTCGTTTGTGATGGGAAATATGTCGTTTTGTCATTGAAGTACAATTCCTGACTGAAATTGTTATATGTAACGACAAAAATGTGTTTATATTTTCAGAGAGTGTCGTTTGTGATGGAAAATATGTCATTTTGTCATTGAAGTACAATTCCTGACTGAAATTGTTATATGTAACGACAAAAATGTGTTTATATTTTCAGAGAGTGTCGTTTGTGATGGAAAATATGTCATTTTGTAATTGAAGTACAATTCCTGACTGAAATTGTTGTATGTAACGACAAAAATGTCTTTATATTTTCAGAGAGTGTCGTTTGTGATGGGAAATATGTCGTTTTTTTCATTGAAGTACAATTCCTGACTGAAATTGTTGTATGTAACGACAAAAATGTGTTTATATTTTCAGAGAGTGTCGTTTGTGATGGGAAATATGTCATTTTGTCATTGAAGTACAATTCCTGACTGAAATTTTTGTATGTAACGACAAAAATGTATTTATATTTTCAGAGAGTGTCGTTTGTGATGGGAAATATGTTGTTTTGTCATTGAAGTACAATTCCTGACTGAAATTGTTGTATGTAACGACAAAAATGTCTTAATTAAAGACAAAAATGTCAGTATATATCTAGGTATGATAATTGTGTTTGTGTTGTTTCCTTCAGTTATTATAGGTTTCTCACATTCAGAACTTCACATTCCCTCCATTTTTTTCTTAACGTACGAATTCTGTCATTTGCACAATTTTTTGTTATTGTATATAATGGTGAATAGTTTAGCCACGCCCTTGCTCTGCCCCTTTACCTGGCAATTCTAGAGTTGTTTCATACATGACAGACACATTTTTTGTTGTATAGTCTATAGAAAATATATCGTTCATGAATGCAATTACTTATTTTTGTTGTTCATGCAACATTTTTATGTCATTATACCTGTGACCATACGTTCTCTGCCTCTCTTGCTTTTTGTTTTGAATCTAGTTTTTAGTTAGATGTTTTTGCTTTCTCAAAATAATTGAGAGAAAGGGAAAAATCCAGAAATGTAAATAAAGATAATTATGTGTTATATTTGCAATATAGTTGAGTTTAGTGCACATTTTATTTTGAGCTTCAATTGCTGGTTTTATATCTGGGTTTATTGTCGCACTGAATCTTTGCTCTATGTGTTGGAGTTCCTCTGCATGCATATTGTCTTTTTCCTCCAAGGTAATGAATAATTAATTTTTATTAAGTTAAATAAAAGCATTTATTGGGAAATTTTTGTAAATTATTTCTATGGTAACATAGTTGCTTTACCTTTTTTTAAAGTGGCAGAACTGGAATTTTCTGTTTGTCGTTAAGTTAATATAAACTCTTTTAGTAAGTGGTATTTAACCCTTTAAGAAACCGACAGGTGTACACAACCCTCCTGTCCTTAACCCTTTGAATGCCAGATGGGCACGCAATGCATTGCTTTGCAATGCTTTCCATTCCCTTCTGGCATTCAAAGGGTTAAATTATTTTGATATCACGACTGAAACATCAACACATTAGCCATTTGGATCTTTCTTAGAATTATTTTAATTTATCTATTAACCCTTTGAGTGACAGAGGGGTACGCAACGCATTGCAAAGCAATGCGTTGCGTACCCCTCTGGCACTCAAAGACTTAAGAGCAACATGTTCTGCAATGTTGTGCAATATGGAGGTGAAGAAACAAAATGATAAGTACAATACTGATTTAACCCTATAATGACCAGTGTTTTTTTACATTAGCGGACCAGATGAATTTTGGTCATTTTAGCATGAGTTTGTGCAACCATATTTTCCATCTAGTTCATGTTTTTGGCTCAGTGCATTTTTGACAGGAACTTGGTAAATGTTGTCCCTCTCAGGCAAATGTCCCTATGTTCCTCTATGCTACTCCTGATGCCTCTCTTTATAGGAGATCAGAATGTCTAGTGTAAGTGTATCACATTGCTCCACAGCAATAAAACCCACATTAATATTTGCTTAAACCTCAGTATATATTTTTATAATTTAATCTGTGTGAAAAGAATACTTTGATCTTGCTCTAATTCCTTAATTAAGATACACAAAGAGATGTTACTTAATAGATCATAGAGTAAATATACCTTCTCCACCAGTCCTGCGCTCTGTACCAACATATTAAACAAAAGTTCCCCATCTTTGGTCAGTTTTTGTGTGGTCACTGCTGCTCTCTTCTTCAATGAAGAGGGCCCTGAAAAAGTCAATGTATGTGGCTCCACTGACAGGTGATCCCTGTGTGGAGCTACTGGAGAACTGACGGGGAGATGTATAAAACTGGCGTTATAAAGAAAGCATCTGTAAAATTGCCTCAAAGTAACTTAAGGATATGTATAAATGTTTAGAAACAATTTTGCTAAGTGCTAACTCCAGTTAGTTGACTTTTTTGAAAAGTGGAGTAGAAATGGTCTTGGCCAATTAAGAATTGTGTACCAATGTATTTATAAAGAAATGCACTAATTGCGTCACAAATAAAGCCAGTTTTAGGGCTTAAATTATAACGCCAGGTAAAACCTGTTCTTATTGGAATTATATAATACCGCTATGTGTGCGAATATATATTCACAGGTACGAGTATTCTCAGTATATTCTCAGATAGACATATTTATAAACGTGACTTTACTTGTTTATAAATATGACCAGACGTTGTGAATTTTTGCGACAATTCTTTTTTTTTTTTTTTTTCCAAAACAAGCTTTATTGAAAGATTGCAGAGTACATCTACAAAACAGTACAGTTTGAGGCATATTATGATACAGTGACTTAACATGAACAATTATATGAGATGTAAAATAAGATACAATCATACAGCTGTGTTGGCTTACACAGATATAATACAAAAGAATCCATACAATAGACATTATTTGGAGGCTGAAGATGAGTAAGACTGTACATTCTGATAAGCTTGTGAATGTGAAGAGATTCTCAGTATATGAGATCTGGGGCAACATCAAGTCTGAACGACAATTCTTAAGTATACACTAAGAAGGCTTTTTATACATCACCCCATGACTACTCCCATCCTGGAGTAGTCATTTACAGCCTCTCTGCAATTATCACTGCACACCCTGAGGCGTGCTTCGATAATGAACCCTTGATGTGGCAGGACCATTATTTGTACTCAAAGGACATGTAACGAATGATGCACACTATAGAGTATGATAACAATTCTTTTATTATCTGGATAACACAGGATCACTCTGTTGTGATGTATCCACCAGTGTACCAGTCCAACTGACGAGTTGAGCCCTGCTTAGGCCCTCCCACTTTCGGACAAGTATCCCAGGTGGCCTGCTCCTGTTCTCTAGAAAACAACCAGAACTCCCACAAATCTGGGAGGGGATAGCACTTTGACCCCCCCCAGCCCCTCTGTACCTTCTTTGTAGAGTGGCTGAGCGCATTGTGGTAAAGGAGCTATTGATACTCTACCTGGTCTGACAGGAAGCTGCTCATTGTGCTTGGCGAGCATCTTCCTGTCAGACCGGGGTAGAGGATTCAGAAGCTCCTCTACCCGCGGTCCGCTCTGCTTGTCCACTCTACAAGGAGGTGACTGGCAGGACATTGAGTCAATGTCTGATTTTCATCAACACTAAGTGTCGGGGGGGAGTGCAACACATTGCAATCATCTGCATACCCTTCTGGCACTAAAATCTATTTTTGTTTTTAATTAACACAGTATAAGGGTGAATTTATAGGGTATAAGAATTTTAGAGCAAATTTAATTAACCCTTTGAGTGCCAGAGGGGTACAGAATGCATTGCAAAGCAATGCATTCTGTACCCTTTGGGCACTCAAAGGGTTAAACTCTGATAATGCTTTTGGTAAAATACATAGGCCTAATTACAAACCAAATCTATTTTAGGATTTACTGAAGAATCCCTATATCAATTAGTGTTATAAATCAAAACAGTTATTTTTAACTGTCTACTGTTGTTGAGTTGTTCAATAAAATTTTGTGAAGTCACTCATATTATGAAAAAAAATACAGACAAACAAAATTAGGCAATTTGAAGACATCTTGCAAAGGGGGGCAATACATCATAAAAACTTTACAAAAAGTAAAAATATTTCCTGTTTATATATGAGCAAGGAAGCAGCTATAGTGCTGTTGTCAATGTCTGAGAGAGACTCACAAAGAAATAGTTTGAGTCAGATGAAGGAGATAGGAGAACTCCTAGTCTGAACTAGGAGAGTCATCAACTTTGGACTGGGTAATCTGATGTCCGGAGGTATTGGTAAGGATTCCAACTATGACATCCTCAGTTAGTTGGTCAGGCAGGAGGTAGGGAGTCATCGAGCATCCACACCCTCGACTGGCCAGGGCAGTGGCCAGAGCTACCAGCAATGGCATTGAACACAATTGGAGAGCCTGAGGTGTGGAGTTGAACAAACAGAAAGTCACACAGTCGGATAAAACAGGAATCTCAGGTAGGAAGAGACAAATATGAATGTCGCAACAGCAGCTTAAGCCTGAGTCGGTAAACAGCTGAAGGGACTCCCGTTGCACAGCAGAGCAGTAGGAAAGGAGTCACAGAGGAGATGAAGTGTGGGTAAGGAAAGCCGAGGTCAAACCCAAACCAGAGACAAGGTGCCAAGGATTCAAATGGAGTCGTAGTCTGGAAGGAAGCTGGGTCGAGATTCGTAGAGACAGACGCAAACTCAGAAGACAGGAGACAAGATCAGGAAATAAGGCATATGGTCGGTACATAGATTCAGGAAACTCTGGAATGCTGCAGCAAGGATTCTCAAGATCTTGGCATGGAAATCAAGCAAGCATTGGGCGTTGACCCAGGTATATCTGTCAGTCACAGAGAGCAGCCAGCTCAGGAAGTAACAATTCACAGCTGCCTGTCTCAGTCAAACAAGCTTTTGGGGTATTTGGGGTACATCTCTTTTCTGCCTTCACTCCTCCAGACTCCCCCTAATACAGAGAACAAACTATCTGCCCAACACTGCCTTAAACTAAACTCCAACTTATTTGTCTTTCTTCTCTAGCTCCGTTCTCCCTCTCTCTCTCTTTAACAAAGATGCCATTGAGAATGGCATGGGAACCTGACAACTCTTTTATACGAACCTGGCAGCAAAAGAAGGGAAACGTTCCATGTGGGAGAAAATGAATTGTTACCATTAATTCCAATGCAACGATAAAGTCAGAAAATAGTCAGCAATTTTGCATGAAATTTTCAGCTCGGTGGGAAGTGCCATTTTTCACCTTTTTCAGTTTGTGGTGAAAATATAGTCCATCCCTACTCAATAACAATGAGATTCCACAGAGTAAAATAAATATTAATGCAACAGGGTTTGGATTTTAATTATTGCACTATGTCCGGGATTCATCAAGGTGAGAATGGCTTAAAGGGATAGTAATAGTTTTAGCTTTATTTTATTTTGTAGGCCTTAAAAAAAATGAAGAATGTTATGTCTTATCTCTCAAACCTTTATGGTTTGAGAGATATACACAAGCAAAGTTTCCCCTCCCGCCCCTTTTACCTAGTGTAAGCCATCTCTTCTCAGATGTGGAATCCAGTCCATAGACCAGATAGATAACAGCAGGGGACAATCTTCTTCCTATGAGAACAATGAAATCCCCGCCCCCCTTGACAAGTTTTTCAGGTTTTTCCCTTACCTTAATTGAAGATTGTCCCTCTCTGCAGTCTTACTGGGCACCTCCCTTCTACTCTGACTGAGCAGTGTTACATCAGTAAAAGGGCTGGGAGGGGGATGCTTTGTCATTGAACTACTCTTGAACTACAACTCTGACAGAATTGAAATAACACTCTCCAAAGTTCAAATACTATGATGATTAATTAGAGCTGCTTTTATTATGAAACATTACTATCCCTTTAATGTGCAAGAAAACTGGAGGATTTGTTTGCACATTAACCATTAGCCCATTCAGCAATTTAAGGATTATATTTGGCCATTGTTAGTTAATGAATAAGCAATGGCCAGAGCGGATTCCATTTACAATGTATAGGCGAACACACGCAATCATATTTTCGGTTATGTGCATGCGTGGGTTTTTTCTCCTCAGTAGCCTCTTTAAGCAATTTTACCAGCTTCGTATACGCAAAGCAGGGAAACATGCCAAATTATTGATGAATACCCAAATGTATCCTTCAATGATCGTGGTGAAGAGCAGCATATTTCATGCACTGTGTTTTCCTGCAGTTTGATGAATCCCATTCTATGAATGTATGTATGTATCTATATTTTTATTTATATAGCGCCAAGTGTACTTTACAATTTACATTTAGTGTACAGGGGAAACAATAAGTGCAGTAAGACAATTATCATAATGTGCACACTAGGTAAGCCTACTTTAGGATAGGAGGTCCCTGCCCCATAGGTCATACAATCTAAGTATAGCATGGGTGACATACATATACAAGCAGGTAGAGGAGTAAGTGTAATTTTTTGACAGTTCTGACATATTGCGGTAGTGCTACATTTAAAAGGTGCACTTCTGGCTTGGATTTGAAGTTTTTGAGCGTTTAGCCTTGTTGAATGCTGGGTGGTAAGGAGTTCCAGAGGTATAGAGCAGCATTGAAAAAAGCCTTCAGTCTCAATAGACTAAAAGTTACTAGTCATCCCCATGGACCCAGTTCCCAACTGTCTATGGTTAACAATCTGAACACGTTGTCTTTCTCCAGAGGACCACATGACATATAAAATGTGTTCTGAAGATGACAATGTATGTTCTTTTTGCTTGTATTTTGTAACATGTGGCTTGTTTTTAACCCCTTCCAGACAATGGACTTACCAGGTATGTCCCGCAATAACTGTCACTTAGTGACAGAGGACATACCTGGTAAGTCCCGGAAATAGTACCGGAAGTCCGGGTCTCCTTGAGGCTGCACGCTGTTTGGGGACTCCGGAATCATTTGGCAATTTTCTTTTTGTATGACAGGAGTTAAGGGGTTAATGCAAGTAAGCAAAACCGCATTTTTTGACACTACACCCTGCACACCCATTGTATTTTACAATGCGTTATTCCCAGGGGGCAGACTGTAGATTTTTTTCCACTCTTGAAAATAACCAATTATTTTTCCTTTTCAATCTTGAAATGGGAATTTTTTTTTTTTAATTTTGAGTAAGCAGTACAGGTACATGGATAATATGGTTGATAAAGCACTTTTTTACATCTACGTAAAGAGGTAATCTTTTCTTTAATATTTTAATAGAATAAATGGTCAATGCTGCAAACAGTTCATCTAGAAGCAATTTGTTTTAATCAAAGATCATTTTCCATTTGGCTGCTTCTAATCATTTGAAAGCTACTTAAATTCTTCTTAATGATCATTAGTCCATACTTACATTTTTTAACAGTGAAATCATATTCTGTATTACAATGACAAAGTAGGTCATCATGAGGAGGAAGAAAGGTGGATTTTTTTTATACCAAATAATCTTATATTTCTAGATACGATTACTTTGAGATTTGGTGCTACATTATATAGACAGAAGGAGAAAGGAGTCTGAAAGAATTTCACAGCACATTTAATTCATTTTACCAGTCAATCCAATTAATAATGTCTTATTCAGCAGACTCTGAATAATTGAAAATGGGCAAACTTTACATATCTGTATGCAAAAAAAAAACACAGACCAATGTGACTAACTCTCCAACTCCAGCTTTCCCTCACCATGTACTAAAAAGACCATGAAATACAGCCAGGCCAGATACCACCAAGTATGTTCCTACAATGAGTACTGGAATATGAACCTTAAATCCCTGGCTAAATCATTCAAAGAACAAGGTTTCAAGCCAAATACTATTAAAGGGATAGTAATACTTCGTTTTAACTTTATTTTATTTTGTAGGCATTAAAAAAACATGAAGAACGATATACGTCTTATCTCTCAAACCTTTATGGTTTGAGAGATATTCACAAGCAAAGTTTCCCCTCCCGCCCCTTTTTCCTAGTGTAAGACATCTCTTCTCAGATGTGATCTAGTTGTAAGACCAGACAGATAACAGAAGGGGACAATCTTTTTACAATGAAAACAATGAAAGCCCTTCCCCCCTTAACAAGTTTTTCAGCTTTTTCCCTTATCTTAATTGAAGATTGTCCCTCTCTGCAGTCTACCTGGGCACCTCCCTTCTGATCTGGCTGAATGGGGGGGTACTTTGCTTGTGAATATCTCTTACACCATAAAGGTTTGAGAGATAAGACTTATATCGTTCTTCATGTTTTTTTAATGCCTACAAAATAAAATAAAGATAAAACGAAGTATTACTATCCCTTTAAGAAAGCTGTAAATTCTGCATTTAGAACACCACCGGAACACCTCATAAAATATAAGGTTAGTTTAGGGAGTCTTTTAGGTAGGACATTTGTTCATTGTAGTAGGGGAGTCTGGGGGCACAATGGGGAGAGGAAGGGAGGAAGGAGGTTGACCCAAAATACCCCAAAATTTGTGTAACTGACTGGCAATGGCATGACACAGGCAGCTGTGGTCCAAGTTGCTTACTGATTTTAGCTTTTATTGTCTCTGTGCTGAGGAAGTCTGGGAACAGAAGTTGTTGATTTTGCTTTTAGTTATATATTTTTTTTGGATGAACTGTGATAAGATATGGTAGACAACTTAAAAAAGAAATTAAAGAACATCCATAAATATTTAAACAAATACGTATATTAGACAGTTGGCTGGTAGCTCTGTGACTGAGGCAGGCTTGATAGACAGCAGACGACATTGAGGCAAGACATCACACTCCATCAGTTGTGTACTATAGAGAGTAAAACCACACACAGTAGTTGAGTAATGTCTAGTAAATGCACAATCAGGAGAGGGAAAGGTGGAGCAGTGCAGGGACGAGGGAGTAAAGTGGAAGTTTAAAAACCGACTGCAGCAATGGTTGCTGCAGAGTGTGTAATAAATTATGATAATCCCTCTCCTCTCAGGGTTGATGCAGTTTGTCAAAGTCTCCCCAATCACACCACGTCAGTCCCCCACCACAACTACCATATACATCTGCCACATTGTAGGATGTACTTTATTTTTTTAATCACTTGACATCATCATTAATATGTATCACGGTGCCCGTGATTCTAGCGTTTGGGCGACATTGCTACTTCCGGGTTTACTATTGCACTATTTTTATTGGCTATTAAACTCTGGCTCCTCCTAGGGCTTGCCTTTATAAACTCTCTCTCCCGTCATCCTTACGGTGCCCTTTCGTGGTGTACCCGTACCTAGAGTTTGTATTACTGCTTGTTCATGTTACGTGTATGACCTGGCTCTCCTGACCACGCTCCTGTGTTCCTGAAGCTCCTGTGATCTGATTCTGTTGCTGACTAGGACTGGCTGACTATCTCCGTGTGTACCGACCTGACATGGTTGAGTATCCGATTCCGTTACTGACTATGGACTGGCTGACTATCTCCGTGTGTACTGACCTGGCTTGGCTGAGTATCCGATTCCGTTGCTGACTATGGACTGGCTGACTATCTCCGTGTTTACTGACCTGGCTTGGCTGAGTATCTGATTCCATTGCTGACTAAGGTCTGGCTGGCTACCTCTGTGTTTACAGATTGGGTGCAGCATTGGCTTCTGATCTGTCAGGGTGCGCACCCTGTGTTCTATTCCACCAACTCTCACTTCATATACTTACACAGTGCCTGCCTGGCCTGTCTATCCCCGTAGTCACCAGGGGTCTGAGGGAGTCTGGTCTTACCAGTGTCCTGTCTGTGTCGCCTCCGTTAACCCTAGCGTTCTAGGGATTGGTCACTGCCAGAGTCCTGTCTGTGTCGCCTCCGTTAACCCTAGTGTTCTAGGGATTGGTCACTGCCAGAGTCCTGTCTGTGTTGCCTCCGTTAACCCTAGCGTTCTAGGGATTGGTCACTGCCAGAGTCCTGTCTGTGTTGCCTCCGTTAATCCTTGCATTCTAGGGATTGGTCACTGCCAGAGTCGTGTCTGTGTTGTCTCTGTTAACCCAAGTGTTCTAGGGATTGGTCACTGCCAGAGTCGTGTCTGTGTTGTCTCTGTTAACCCAAGTGTTCTAGGGATTGGTCCCTGCCAGAGTCCTGTCTGCGTTGCCTCCATTAACCCTAGCATTCTAGGGACTGGTCACTGCCAGTGTCCTGTCTGTGTTGTCTCTGTTAACCCAAGTGTTCTAGGGATTGGTCCCTGCCAGAGTCCTGTCTGTGTTGTCTCTGTTAACCCTAGCGTTCTAGGGATTGGTCCCTGCCAGAGTCCTGTCTGTGCTTCCTCCGCTAACCCTAATGTTCTAGGGATTGGGCACTGCCAGTGTCCTGTCTGTGTTGCCTCTGCTATCCCTAGCCTGCTAGGGAGTTGCCCTACAGTTACCCATCACCAAATACCACTTCTCTGCGGTGTTGGACTGTTCTCCTTGTTCCTGTGCCTTCCACAGATCAAGCTTCCAGAGTCCTATTGTTTATTACTACTGTGTTTGTCCATCCATCCTGACCTGCGTCAGATTTGGGAAGTACTAAGGTACGGACCTCATCTGGACCTGAGTAGAGTGATTGCCTCTATTTTTTTTTCAATAAAGCTTTTAACCTTACCTAACTGTCTGAGTGTTCTTACGAAACCGTTACAATATGTGCCAGTGTCACTTAAGTAGGAAGTAAGTGTTGTGTACAAAGGACAAATGCACTCTGCACGCTAACACATATTTCAAGGTCTATGTTGCTGTAGGACTCACAACTTTGACTTCCAGCTACTTATTTCTCCACTACAGCCCACAGAAGAAGTAATATTGTTCTGGGAAATGTTACACCATATGAAACATAGTAAAAAATGTTTTGGAATAGGAAAAATGTGCAGGAATAGGAGAGAATTTTGTTAGAATGTGTTAAAATAGAAGAAAAATGTGTTAGAATAGGAGAATAATGTGTCAGAATAGGTGAACAATTTGCTGGAATAGGCGTTGCATTGAAGAAAAAGAGAAAACTTTTTCTCACTTTTCTCCCACCCCTACTCCCGAGGAGGGAACAGTATTTCAAAGTCCTACCAAAAGTTCCAACACAAACAACAAGTACTATTAAAAAAAATCTAAAAAACACTGAAGATGACAATGAGTGGTATTCCAGTGTTGATAGAATATTGCAGGAATGTATAGCAGTGAGAGAAGCAAGTACAAAAACACCTGTCCTGAAAGTAGTTACAGATTTTTTTTAACATCTCTCAAAGGGAAAAGTAAAAAGAAATTGTTTGAGACCTCTAAAACCTTAGACGAATATAAAAGTAGCTGGGAGGAAGCGGTGGGCGATGCTAAAGATCATCTAATGACTGATGATGATGATGTAAATCTAGAGTATATCCCTCCAGCCTTCTCCTCTTCTTCAGATACAGATGAAGTTAAGAGTGAGACAGATGATAACATGGTTAGAATGTTTTCTGAAAGACAAAGGCTCTATCTTCCACCAATAAAAAGGAGCAATGTGCCTGTCTATAAACTGGTTGAGAAAACAATTGGAAAGTCTGACCATGGATAAGCAAAGATGGCAAAAAGCACACATCCTGCCAGTTATCATCAGCATCATCACTGCTTTCAAGTCCTGCTTGTCCACACAAACTAATAGAGTTAAGTAACCAGCAACACAGGTAATCACCATATACAGCCGTAGCTTTGAGTACCTCTGCTGCTATTGTAAGTACAGCACCAGTGACATCTACTACTTGTACAAATTCAGCAACACATAGCCCCAGTAGTAGTAGCAGCCTCTCAAGAGCCCAACAGTTTATAAAGTTCACCATGCAAAAGTTATGTTTTGCTATATGTTGCCTGTGTAAAAAGCACATGAGCAGGGGGAAAATAGGCTCCCACCTAGGCACCTCCTCAATGAGTTCCCACCTGAAGCACAACAACACGCCTGACTGTAAGACACACCATCAAAAGGTCAGAGGTACCAGAACTAGCAGCAGCAGAAGTACTAACTGTTCCCAGGACTTTGGGGTACATAATAGAAGTACTATTGATGTGTTAGAGAGTGTGCCAAGATTTTCTGCTCTTGCCACAGATGAGTATGACTCTGAGTTTGTATTTGGAGATGATGAGTAATAGCGTGCTTACACATACCACCACACCCCCATCACCTCCACAAGTCATGTCATTAAAGCAAAGTTACACAGTTCTTCTACTATGTACTGCCATCCCACACATAATAAGATTTTAGAAAGAAGTCAAAACCTGCAGAAAAATAATACAAAGGTACACCTTTGGAATAGTAAATTTGTCAAAATGTTGGCAGTTGACATGCTGCACTTTTCTTTTGTTGAAAGCAGAGGCTTTAAACAACTGATGTCATGTGTTGCACCCTGCTGGAATATCCCAAGGCACAGTTATTTTTCAAGGATGGCTATGCCTATGTTACTTAAGTAAACAGTTAGTGTTGTAGGCAAAGGATAATGGCACCTCGCCAGCTAACACTTTTTTCAAGGCATATGTTGCTGTAGGACTCACAACTTTTAAATTCAGCTGTATATTTCTCTACTTTAACCCTCAGAAGAAGTAATATTGTGGTGGGCAATGTTACAGTCATAGAAAACATAGGCAAAATTGGCAAAGTTGTTGTAGGAAATTTATTGGCAGTGGGGAAAAGGAGAACATTTTACATATTGTCATTGAGATCTTTTGGGAAAAAAGCAAAAAAAAAACATTGTTTTTTTTCATGAAAAGCCCTGCTAGAAATTTCTATGACTTCTTTGCCCATCCCTACTGATAATGAAATGTTTACTTTAAATTGTATTTTAAGTCTTTCTTTTTCTAAGATGCACCATTTTCTTTTTTTTTATTTTTATCACAATTCCAATTCCTCCCCTCAGAGGGAGCTTCCATCTTAAAAGGATTTGATGAGTATTCCTCCTTATCAATTTATACCACCCTGCCAGTAGAAACTTACAGTCTTGTGACTTCAATTTACCTGTGGAAGTTTATGTGTGTATAACCGAAATGTTAGTATAAATTGGTTTGGTATTCTCACTTTAATAGATGAAAATAAACACACAAGATGGGAAAATTATCGTTTTTCATTTAGTTGCATAATAATTCTGCACACTAATAGATGCCCAATAATTGTGCACACATAGATATTCTCCGAAGAAAGCCAAAACCTCACTTTTTTACTTAAATATTCAGGTTTAAGGTTTCTTAACATTTTGGATTGACGGAGAGCACTGTAGTTGTTCAATAATAAAATTAATCCTCAAAAATACAACTTGCCTAATAATTGTGCACATAGTGTATGTGTATATATATATATATATATATATATATATATATATATATATATAAAAGAAAAGATGGAATAAACCAGCCCACGTTTTTTGCTTTTACAGAGACCTGTGAGTGCTGTCTTTTTACCTTACAATTTACTATATGATTTCTCTGAAGATTCACACTCGGTCATAGAACTGTACCTTTAAAGGGATAGTAATGTTTCATAATAAAAGCAGCTCTAATTAATCATCATAGTATTTGGACTTTGGAGAGTGTTATTTCAATTCTGTCAGAGTTGTAGTACAAGAGTAATTCAATGACAAAGTATCCCCCTCCCGCACCTTTTACTGATGTAACACTGCTCAGCCAGATCAGAAGGGAGGTGCCCAGGTAGACTGCAGAGAGGGACAATCTTCAATTAAGATAAGGGAAAAACCTGAAAAACTTGTCAAGGGGGGCAGGACTTTCATTGTTCTCATGGGAAGAAGATTGTCCCCTTCTGTTATCTGTCTGGTCTTACAACCAGATTCCACATCTGAGAAGAGATGGCTTACACTAGGTAAAAGGGGCGGGAGGGGAAACTTTGCTTGTGCATGTGCATTGTGTCATGTTCATGTTTTTTTACTGCCTACAAAATAAAATAAAGATAGAACAAAGTATTACTATCCCTTTAAATGAGTGCACACACACACACACACACACACATATATATATATATATATATATATATATATATATATATATTACACACATTTGTGCAGTTTGAAAGAAAGCAAAATATATTTAAATTATCTAATAATATTAGATCCACATTCTTTCTATAAAAATGCACTTTCAATTCTCTTTCGCAACTGAATGTGAATAATAATGTTATCAGGGGTTATGAAATTTCTTGACCTCCAGCTACTGAGAACTGCAACTCCCATCATCAAAATCCAGGCAACAAGTGGTTGGGGATGATGGGATTTATAGTTTTGTTCCCCAGCAGATGAAGGTCAAACAACCCAGAAACCCTGCTGAATATGATTACTTCATTAGTTAATATTATTCCCTGAAACTGTGCCTAGTACAGTTTTGGGCATAAGTTCTTGAAAAAAGATTCTGTTTGAGCTGGAAGGAGATATGTTTGAGCTGGAAGGAGTATAGAGATGTGCAGTAAAGTTGATAAAGGAATGAACAATTTTGGTTATAAAAGAAAGAGTAACCAGACTGTGTTTGTTTACATTAGAAAACCGATGTGTACAGGGGAATATGATTATACAAATGCAATCAAGGCCAATACAATTATATCTTTGGGGAACTCTTTATCCAAAGAGCTACACAAACAACAAGCAGATGTGCATTAAGATCAGAAAAAAGGATCTTTCAAATACTGAAAAGACAATTATTTTTTTTAGCACTGGATGTGAATTTCCTTGAAAAAGTTGTAAATAATTATATAAAATATAAAAAATATATGTAGCAACTACATGCTATAATAATCCATAATAATTAATATGAGATAACATATGTTATGCAATCAACTATGCATAATTGCTCTACACAGAATGCAAAAATAATATTCAGTGCAACTGATTAATTCCAGCATTTACTAATCCCAACTTTGCGTAAGCATCTAGATAGGTGTACTTTACTTTTTAAAGCAAATACAGTATCTGCAAACACAGCATCCTGAGGCAAAACATTCCATTACCTTACTGCCTTTAGACAAAAAACCTCTGCCTTTGTGTAACCATCTACAAAATATAATCAAGTAATTATAAGTCCCATGGTTAATTATGCCTGAACTAAAACATCAATAATTAAGAGGCATTGTACTTTAATATGTTAATGTGGCTGCATTTTTATACCTTATACGGATTATATGTTAAAAAAATTGGGGTTAAATGTTAATAAAAATATACTAACATTTGTAGATTTGTGCTACAAAATGCCACTCCCTGAACCAGTAGCCAAAGAGTTAATGTAGGGTGTATATTTTTTAAATAAAAACACATTATCCCAGTATGTTAAGGAGATTTATTTAAAATGTATCCTGAAAGTAAACTTGTATGTGTGCAGCTCAGTAACTGGGTACCAAAATGATAATAGCATAGGCAAGAAGACAGGATAATAGATGCACAATCATAGTAATTAGATTGAACATTAGTAGTGTTGAGCGAGCACCCCGATGCTCGGGTGCTCGGGTGCTCTGACCGAGCACCGCCGGAGGCTCGAGTGCTCGGCCGAGCACCCGAGCCCCATTGACTTCAATGGGGCGACACGAGCATTACACCAGGCACCCCCTGCTCTGATGAGGGGAGGGTGCCTGGTCAATGCCCCCTTCATCTCCACAATGTCCCCCTTCATCTCCGCAATGTCCCCCTTCATCTCCGCAATGCCCCCTTCATCTCCGCAATGTCCCCCTTCCACAATGTCCCCCTTCATCTCCACACTGTCCCCCTTCATCTCCGCAATGCCCCCTTCATCTCCGCAATGCCCCCTTCATCTCCGCAATGTCCCCCTTCATCTCCACACTGTCCCCCTTCATCTCCGCAATGCCCCCTTCATCTCCGCAATGTCCCCCTTCCACAATGTCCCCCTTCATCTCCACACTGTCCCCCTTCATCTCCGCAATGCCCCCTTCATCTCCGCAATGCCCCCTTCATCTCCGTAATGTCCCCCTTCCACAATGTCCCCCTTCATCTCCACACTGTCCCCCTTCATCTCCGCAATGCCCCCTTCATCTCCGCAATGCCCCCTTCATCTCTGCAATGTCCCCCTTCCACAATGTCCCCCTTCATCTCCACACTGTCCCCCTTCATCTCCGCAATGCCCCCTTCATCTCCGCAATGCCCCCTTCATCTCCGCAATGTCCCCCTTCATCTCCACACTGTCCCCCTTCATCTCCGCAATGCCCCCTTCATCTCCGCAATGCCCCCGTACCTCCAGTCCCTGGTGGTCCAGCGGAGCGTCTTCAGATCTGTGCCTCCTTCGGCACAGATCCCCGCCACCCGAACATGGCGGGCGAGCACATGGCGGTACTCGTACGAGTACCGCCATGTGCCGAGCAGAGCGATGCTCGAGCCGATCCGAGCATCGGCCGAGCATGCTCGCTCAACACTAAACATTAGTCATATGTAGTGAGTGACAAAAAGCAGGAAGCTAAGACTTAAAAGGTAGGACAGAGTGGTATTAGCACATGAAGAGTTCATACACCTATAAAACATGATTCACATCTCTTGTAATTGATCCTTATATAGATCATATTTTTTTATATGTGCATATTCTTAATCCGCCTCCATTTCTTATATTCACTCACCTCTTCTTCTTTGCTTGGCCTCCCCATCTCTAAAGAGGAAAATTTGTTGTTCTGTACTTCACTCTGTCCTCAAGTCTGTGACTTAATAATTACTTGTTCACAAAATAAAAATTGTCTTAAAAAATCCCCTACCATACAATTGTTATTAATTTTATTCAAATTAAAAGTCTAGCTATCTAAAACCAATGGTAACTTCTGGATTTTCTGGTCCTGGTGAAAAAATGATACATGTAATTTGGGCTGATTTAAAAAATAATCAACTGATTGTTATCAATGGAAAAACCAGTATGATAAAATATTCTACCAGTTAATGACCATAATAAAATGGTATATGATGTGCAGGGTATTAACACCCACACTTCTCGGTGACACACAGTAGTGGAATAGAATAGAATACAAAACTGATCAAAACTTCTTGAGAATATTACAGGGGTTCTGAAACATAATGAATAGTAATGGTTTACATACATTTTATTTGAAGATATATATATATATATATATATATATATATATATATATAAATATATACATACACACACACACACATTCAGAAAAATTCGATTTCGGAGAATATTTTTTTTTATTCGACTGATCTGAAATTCTGACTGGACCTGTTAGACTCGGACGAAATTTTGATGCAATCTGAATTATTCGGCCGAATTCACCATGCTTTTAAAAATACAATAAAATAAATATTAGATAAATAAAAATAAATGGAACCATTTCCAGGTTCTAAATGAAGATGGTGGAATAGGGTAAGGTGGAGCTTTAGCCTTATGGTACTGTAGATGAAGCATGGATGTAGCTAATTGAAGGAAGACTGAGGATGACTAGTGCAGGGTGGACTCAGGATGACAGCAACACTGTAGATGTACTGAGCAGCGCACACCCACAAATCTGACATCCAGGAGAGACTTTGTCATGTTAGTAACACTGTAGATGTAGCCAGCAGCAAATTACAGAACACTGGAGCAGGCAGGACTCAGTAGATAGATACTTCTATGACTTTTCTTAGACTAGAGTTAGACTACAAAACTGAGGAAGCCTGGAGCAGGCAGAACTCAGTAGATAAATATACGACTTTTCTTAGAATAGAGTTGGACTACAAAACTGAGGATGACTGGAGCGGGCAGGACTCAGTAGATAGATACTTATACAACTTTTCTTAGAAAAGAGTTAGACTTCAAGACTGAGGATGACTGGTGCAGGGCGGACTCTGGATGACAGCAACAATGGAGATGTAGCCAGCAGCAAACTGCAGAACACTGGAGCAGGCAGGACTCAGTCAGTTGGATACAGCAGACTGTTTTACAAGACTTCAAAACTGAGGATGACTGGTGCGGGGAGGACTTCGAGATGACAGAAACACTGGAGATGTAGCCAGCAGCAAACTCAGCACTTTTTCTATTTATGGGAAGCTGTTTTTTTGTCCAAAGCATAATCTGTCCATTGCCTCAGCATAAAAAGCAGCAGCTGCTCCACTGGAATAAGATGATGTGCTACTGGCGCTGCTACTGATAGGTCCAGACCACCACACTCCTCCTGCTCATCTGTGGAATCTTCTCCCGCCTCCTGTGACTGCATCCTGTTTTTTCTTTGCCTCTCATGAACCCTTGCTCTCAATTGTTCCCTCCAGGCAATGAGGGAATTGGAACTTATGGCGTTATGCAGGAATCGTTCGCAATCTCTATTTTCCATGTGAAAGCAACTAGGGAACAGGTTTGCACATCATTTTGTTGATTTGCGCATGAAAATTCAAGATTAGAGAACGGCTGTGTATATTTATTTTTTGTGGGAGTGGCTAAGATTAACGAATCTGTGTGAGTGGAATAGCGAATGCGCCTAATGCAAGAACTGCTATTGCAAATGAATTTATACGTCTGAGTACTGTTGTCGCAAAATGGAATTTTTTATGCGCAATTCAAGAAGCGTTCGGTATGTAACTTCCTGGATTAAAACATGCGCAAAATCTATCTGTGGTCAAAAATGCCTTTATCCGATACAAACCTTTCTTGCATTGCGCCATAAGTGCCATTTTGCCTTTGATTCGAGGATTGCAAATTGTGGCAAGAATTAACTCAGGACAATTGTCCATGCTCTCTTCCACGCGCCTAGTCAGTTCCTTCGTCAGGGCAGCAACATCAGGATGTATATTACCCTCAGCACCATGTAAGCATTCCCTATGGAAAAGGAAATCGTCCAATTTTAAGGAGAGGTGCGTGAAGAGGGGAATGACTTCTGCCAGGCTAACGTTCTCTTTGCTTAAATTTTCCATCAAAGCACGGAAAGGTGTAAGGACTGTCACTACCTGTTTCATCAGGGCCCTGTCAGCTCTGCCCAGTGTTCTGTTACTGCCAATGAAATGGTGACATGACATTGTGTGAATTGCCTTTTTTTGCTCCAGGATACACTCTAGCATATCTAAGGAGAGTTCCATCTGGTCTCAACATCTTGTTTTAGGGGACACCATCAGTCACCACAAACCCCATTTGTGCCTGTGTGCCTGCCTGCTCCCCTAGCCACTGTGCCACCATGTTCTGCAGTGCTTTGTGAATATTATCTGAGGTGTGCTGCTGATCGATTACCTGAGCATGGAGAAGGAAAGAGTGGTGCACTGCCTGCTTAGCTACTGCACCTGAACTTGTTGTCGGTATCGGTGATGTGTCTTGCAACACATTGGGCTGCCACCAATGTGCTGTCAATGACAGGAAGCCATGCTGGCCACTCGAAGCACTCCATAAGTCAGTGGTAAAGTGCACTGACTGGCCACCAGCTTTTCCTAGCAGGTCCTTCAAAATCACAACGCACACCCGGTACAGTGAGGGCACTATAGTTGTACTGAATGTGGTGCGGGATGGAATTTTATATTGGGGTGTGACAGACTCTATAAGTTGCTGGAAGGTCTCCCCGTCCACCACATTAAAAGTAGCACCCCCAACAGCTATGAGCTGTCCAATGAGGCATGTTATTTTTCTGGACTGCTGTTTGCACATCCCGTTGGAATGAAACCCACTAAAATCTTTCAGTGTGGCCTGTATTGACTTTGGGATGGACTGTGACTGTCTGCTGCTCTTACTAGGACAAGATGTGGCATGATCCCCCTGCCCTTTCTCCTACCTACTGGTGGAGAATGTGACACTGGTATATGTAGTAGTACTACTTTCTGCACTTATCAACACTGACTTGTGGTACTTGTTCAGGTGTTGGTTCATCCCGGAGGTGATTAGATGACCCAACACCCTCCCACGACTGACTTCCCTGACACACAATTTGTATTTCGCAAGCCAGCCATCGCCAAGTATCACAAAATGCTCCCACGCTTTGGAGCAACGGATGACTCTGCCAGTTGACATGGAAGGTGGTGGAGAAGAAGACAGTGAGGTGACACCTTCTTCATATTCACATGCTGGATGCAACCTCAGTATGGTTTTGCTTCTACGTACTTTTACAGGGGTACTAGTAGAAATAGACATGGCAGCAGGGATGTTGGGACTGGGATTGGAGGAGGATTGTGGAGTGACAGTGGTGGCGGAGACACTAGCAACTACTACTTGCCTGGGAGACTCAACTGGAACTGGAGAGGCAGGTGTTGAGTTCTCAATATAATAAGAAGTAGCTGGAGAAAAATGTTGATTTCCCTTCACATAATCTTTCAAACATAAAGGTTTGAGAGGTAAGACTTTCTCCAAATTCTTCATATTTGTAAAATATACCATATAGAATAAACTTTATTTTGGGCATTACTAACCCTTTAATGTGTGTTTGTGTGTGTGTGTATATATATATATATATATATATATATATATATATATATATATATTAGTAGGGTTTATCCTCCTTAGTAAACAAGAAAGGGCACAATTGATGTAATTACTTTGGAATAAATCACATCTTGGCAGTGGGAGATCCTTAATTGGGTAGATAAATTCTATACAATATACATGTTAAAGTGGAATTACCACCCAATAAGTATATTGCCCCACATAATTGCACATCTGACGACTAGCTGCTCAGTAGAACTAGTCACCAATATTCTTTCCAGATTAAAGAGAAATCGCTATTCTTGTCAGTCACAGCCGGGTCTAGGAGGCGTTGCTAAGAGCTGATCGGCTTTAAAAGGGACTGACAGTGCAGGTGCGCGGACATCACTATGGCAAGATGTCCATGCTCTGTTCTGCTGTCTGTCCATGAAGAATAGCGATTTCTCTTTAATCTGGTAAGAATTCTGGCAACTAGCTGCTCTGTGCAATTATGTGGGCCAATATACTTATTCAGTGGTAGTTCTGCTTTAAGTGTTACTATGACTTTAAACTGTGGAGAAAGCCTTGTTAGAACAAAATGTCTCTGAGGCAACACACTCTAGTCTATTCTCAGAGGCTCAGATATAGACATTGGAAGTTATCCTTTTAACACTTTAAGTGCCAGAGCGGTATGTAAACTCAAAGGGTTAAAGGACCAGGGGTGGGCAAATTAGTGTAAAGTAATGCATTTTACATTGCTTTGGTTCTTAAATGGTTAAGGCAGGCCTGTCGCCATAAAACACATTTTTTAAAACAGATTATCTCTGTACTATTGACTAAATGCAATTTTGTCATTTTCATCACAATGTGTTTTTTTTTTGTCTTATATGTACGTTTGTCTTTATCCAAACTTATGTTTGTAAATTTACTTATTGCTCAATAAAGAATTTTAAAACTGAAATAAACAAAGAAAAAAAAACAAAGTGACAAATGAAAATATTGACATCCTAACTACCATATGGAGATTATCTCAAGGCTGCAAACCCATGGAGTGATGCAACAGTGATTACACTGAGTTGTACCACTATGGTATTACATACACACTAATCTATGCCAATCCAAAACAAGAGACTAGTTATTTATCCAGTATAACTGAAGGGGCAAAATAAATATCAATTCAGTTGTCCTGCCACTCGCTACATATTAGTCTTAGCTACTGAAGCATAGCCCTAGCATTACAGTGTCAGGTAGGTACTATGATTAAGACTATATTAATAACGTTAATTAAGTTAAGTAGATCATAAAGTGTCACAAAAATATTCAGACACAAAGAATACTATGTTGACTTCAAACATGAAGGCTATTTACATGTATTAAGTGATAATGTAACTGATTTTATATTTTACATTTAGTATTCAACTAAGACAGCCATAGCCATGAGTACAAATGGGTAGTCACTAATCTATAGGATTCACCCATGGGTGGTCCTATTGATAATTATTCTCATTTCTCCCAGATGTAACTCATACCCTGGTATTCAGGAAATAGGGTATTCATTAGATAATGGCTACAACATTGGCCTATGTTTCACTGGATATCCGGCTTCTGCAGGGAGTGTACTGGAAAGGACTATCCTACATTGTCATTTTAGATCCATTGAATATGGGTGTAGTGAACTGGAGTATGATAAATTCATGTTGCCCAGTCACCTAAGGACGCTACAACTGAAAAGTGAACCTTAGATAAAAGATGGAAAATAATACTTAATATGCCAGTAAGATTGTAAATCATATAATGCAGGTAATCATTCCTATTACTAATGGAGATTATGCAAAATCAATCATGTTCATATTGTCATAAATGTTAACCAAATGCAGAAATGACATCATTGGCACCTCCCCATGACATCATAAGCCCCACCCCATGACATGCATATATAAGAATTAAAAAAAAAAAAAAATAACCTTACACTGCTGGCTAGCTTCTTGCCGGTTGGCTGGAGGCTGCTAGGCAAATGGGTAGATAGCTTGAGGGTGGCTGGCTGGCCTGGTGGCTGTGCCTGTAGCGAGTAATGGTGGCCTGGGGGGTACTGAATGGCCTGGGGAGGTACTGGACCAGGTCCAATACCCCCCAGGACATCCAGTACCCCACCCTAGGCCATCCATTAACCCCCGGTACATTAAGTACCCCTCCATGCCATCCAGTTACCCCCTAGGCCATCCAGTTACTCCTCCCCAGGCCATCCAGTACTACTGGCTTACTGTACTGGGCCTGGCTTACCTGTGCTGCCTTGTGTGAGTGCCAGGTCTTCTGTCAGTGTCGCTGCAGCACTGTGGTCAGATTTCTGGGTCCTCCTGGTGAGGTGAGTCACTGAGTCCTGTAGTCATTCCAGTTGGACGCATGTCCTCCTTGGCGGGCTGTAGGTTCACTCTCATGATGTCCCCTGTGGCAGGCTCCAAGTGCTGCGGATTCTCGCTGAGTCCCACACTACCCCCCCCCCATCATCACGCGCAAGCTGTGCAGACTAATTGGTCGAACAGGCACGCGCAGACTAGAGGAAGAGGCACACAGGAGCCCTTGCTTCCAGCCAGAGGCGTCAGTAGAACCCACGGGCCCTGGTGCAAGAATCGCCATGGGCCCCCCGACTACATTGGCCCCCTCAACTAAACTGGCCACTTCCACAATGCCCCCCCAATCTCCAAATTGCCCCTTCATCTCCACAATGCCCCCCAATCTCCACATTGCCTCTTTATCTCCACACTGTCCTTTCCACAATGCCCCCTTCATCTCCACATTGACCCTTCATCTCCACAATGCCCCCCAATCTCCAAATTGCCCCTTCATTTCCACATTGCCCCTTAAACACTGTCCCCTTCATCTCCACAATGCCCCCCAATCTCCAAATTGCCCCTTCATTTCCACATTGTCCTTTAAACACTGTCCCCTTCATCTCCACAATGCCGCTTCCACAATGCCCCCATCTATACATTGCCCCTTCATCTCCACATTTCCCCTTCCACAATGCCCCCTTCATGTCCACATTTCCCTTTCCACAATGCCCTCTTCATGTCCACATTTACCCTTCCACAATGCCCCCATCTTCACAATGCCCCTTCCACAATGCCCCCATCTCCACATTGCCCCCTTCATCTCCACAATGCCCCCTTCATCTCCACAATGCCCCTTCCACAATGCCCCCATTTCCACAATGCCCCTTCCACAATGCCCCCTTCATCTCCACAATGCCCCTTCCACAATGCCCCCTTCATCTCCACAATTCCCCCTTCATCTCCACATTGCTCCCTTCATCTCCATAATGCCCCTTCCACAATGCCCCCTTCATCTCCACATTTCCCCTTCCACAATGCCCCTTCTTCTCCACACTACCCCTACCTGCAGTCCCTGGTGGTCTAGCGGTGTGGCTTAACAGATCTGTGCGAAGTCCCGTGCGCCTCTAGTAATGCAGAGGCTGGGAGATGATGTCATCTACCAGCGCTCTGTATTACCAGAACGGTGCACCAGCATTCGTAGTTGGAGATCAGCTGAGCTACAGATGGGCCCCTAAGTGGCAGGCAGGCAGACACGATATATTAAAATTATAAATGCTGGTAGCGATGACGGCGGGCCCCCTTTGGTCCCGGGTCATCGATCAGTCCGACCCTGGACATGTGAATTCCCCTGCTGCACTTCTGCAGCTTGTGGCTGCAAAAAGCTATATCACTGTGTGAGTATATGTTCTCATTATTTTGTGGATTTTCTTGTGCCATTATACTCCT
Source organism: Rhinophrynus dorsalis (assembly GCA_037306005.1). Lineage (NCBI taxonomy): Eukaryota > Metazoa > Chordata > Amphibia > Anura > Rhinophrynidae > Rhinophrynus > Rhinophrynus dorsalis. The sequence goes on from CM074723.1 coordinate 30,387,380, forward strand.
GCATATACTACTCTCACCTGCTAGGATTTTATCCCTATCCTTTATTCAAATCTCTGAAATACTATTATGGCATGTTAAGGGGTGAATTAATGAATTCATTTGCCAGAACAGCTCCACAAACTTGCAAGAACAGCTCCACTGGCATTTTCTTCAAACATCAGTGGCTATATCCTACAGCTATATATGGGAACTTCTTCCCTTTGAGTCCCCAGAGAGGGCTCATGTGCTGCTGACCAGGGGATGTCAATCATGCAATTCACGTCATAAAGGTGGAGGGGATTAATTAGGTGGGGCTTATTCAGCTATGTGTCATAAAGAGGCGGGAAGTGGGTGGGAAGTGGGCAGAGCAATGTGGGAAGGAGGAGAAGTGGGATGGAAGTGGGAGGAACAGGGTGGGAAGGAGAAGAATCTCACCACCACCATTGGAGATTCAGCCTCTGCCCCCAGAGACCCAGTAAAATAGTCTGATAACCGAAGTATCCGTGGCAGATCCAGAGAGTTCCCTGGTATGCATATAGTGTATGATTGCTGTAGTACTTATAGACAGAAAATCTCTGCCACTGTTAGAGATTTAAAGTGAATCTATCTCCTTGATTTTTTTTTTACTTATTTGGAAAAAAACGCCTATGTATCATGTCATCCAAAAGTCCAGCAGATTGATGTCTCTTTTAGGAAATACTCACACATTTATTTCAGTGAAAAAGTGAAAGTCTCCTGGTGCAGCACAGTGCTTAAATAGCATATGAAATGTCACTGAAAATGCTTCATTATCATATGAAACCACTGAAATATGTAATTAACATATGAACTGTCACTGGTACTACACAGGTACCGCAATTCACATATATTAGCATGTGGTAACAAGTATGAATATCTCCTGAACTGTATATTTGCTGGTCTTTTGGTTAACACGTTGGCAGTTTTCAATTAAAGTTTTCAAATATACAAACTTAAATCAAGGTGATAGGCCCACTTTAAAGGGATAGTAATACATTAAATCATACCAAACACTGGAATATTTGGCACTCTGTAAATTACAACAAAAACATCCTATATAATAATTCTCTAGGATGTTTGTCACGATGCAGTCATGCTCAGTAGAAACTGCCCGCGTTTGGCCAGTCTCTACTGCGCATGATTGCATCGCGTGAGTGAGGTGACACAAGACTCCATCGCGTGGAGCAGTGAGGTAGCAGCCTCTTAACCCACCCCTCTGGCACTCAAAGGGTTAACATTACCCGGACCTTGGCCCGTGTACACGGGTTTTTACACTTGTATATATATATATATATATATATATTCTGTTATATCATATAGAATCAATAGGACCGGGTCAGTGTGGCACTGCCTTTAATACAGCTGTCTGCAATCCCTGGAACGTGTGTACTCAATCCTATCCCTACAATAGAAACTACAAATATGGGAGAGCGCTATAAATAAAATAGAATAGTCTAATATCTTTCTATATGTAGCAATCTGTGGCAATGAGTCATAACTAAATATGTTTAAAAAATGTCTTTATGTCTAAAACCACTAAACAAATTACAATGTGTACACCTCTAAAATACACATGCTAGAGAGTCCAAACACACTCATGGGCGAGAGATCTCAAGTTCTTTCTTCATGCATGCACCTTGATAAGTACATCCAACCAGTGTATCAATTGGAGTTTTACTCTCCCAACTTCATGTTTGTATAAGCCCATACTCCGTGGTTTCTCCCGTCTGTTATCCACATCCTCCCCTTTATTTCCTTATGTGTCTACGAAGCTGACAGTATATATATCAGCAGTTTCTATATCAAATTACTTAGCTGGGTCAATATAACTCCTCCAGACTCTCTAGCAGTACTTGACTGAATCTTTCACAATTTTCCACTGCTACTGTTCCACTTTTCTTCAGGACAAGAGGTAAGGTGCATGCATGAAGAATATGTGTTTGGACTCTTTAGCACATGTATTCTAGAGATGTACACATTGTAATTTGTGTAGTGGTTTTAGATATAATGACATTTTTAAACATATTTAGTTGTGCCTCATTGCCACAGATTGCTACATATAGAAAGATATTAGACTATAGTAATAATTTATTTTAACCATCTTTAATATTGTATATATTAAAAAAATGAAGTAAACAATCTTAGTCCTTTTTCTGTAACTTTTATAGTTTTGGTGTAATAGGCTTCTAAAGTTCCCCCTCCGACTCCTTTTACCCACATCAGAGCTAACAGACTTAGATTCTGATCCCGGGACAGGATGGCTCGATTGGAGAGCTGATATAATATGGCATACAATGAGAATCTTCATGAGAACGGTCTACTGCCTCAAACCAGGTACACTTTGTAGACCGTTCTTCAAACACCAAAACTATGAGTGTATAAGTTACAGCAAAAGGACTAAGACCATTTATTTTTTTTTTATATCTACAATATTAAAGATACATTATTTTAACTATTACTATCCATTTAATGCCAACAAACTCCTTACACCTGCTTAATCGGATAGTAAGGTTTCAAAATAAAAGCAGCTCCAATTAATCTTTATAGTATTTGGGCCATGGAGAGTGTTATTTCAGTAATGTCAGAGTTGTTGATCAAGAGTAATTGAATGATAAAGTATCTCCCTCTTGTCCCTTTTACTGATGTAACACTGCTCTCCTCAGAGCAGCAAGATTGTCCGGATGGATCACAGAGAGGGACAGTCTTCAATGAACATAAGGAAAAACCTGAAAAACTTATCAAGTGGGGCAGGGTTTTCCTTATGATCAAAGTAAGAAGATTGCCCCTTGCTGCAATCTGTCTGGTCAAGAGACCAGATTCTACATCTGAGGGGAGGTGCTTACACTAGGTAAAAGGGGCAGGAAGGACATACTTTATCATTCAATTACTCTTGAACTGCAACTCTGACAGTATTGCAATAACACTGTCCATGGCTCAAATACTATGAAGATTAATTGGAACTGTTTTTATTTTTAAACATTACTATCCCTTTAAGCCTTTGAGTGCCAGAGGGCTGTGCAAGGCATTGCTTTGCCATGCGTTGTAAAGCCCTCTGACACTCAAACTATTAAATCATACAGTTTCCTGAATGCTTTGTTTAGTACATTGCCTAAACAAAGCATTTAGGAAATGAATGCCCTGAAATTAGTATAGATCTTATAAATAAAGTTTCCAGTGACTGTTTTAATGCAGGATCTCTATAGTTTATTCACCTCATTGTCATTTAATTTCTTCCTCGTTTTCTTCTGTTTGTGTTTATCACTTGAGATAATGAACATAAACACAATATAAATGAGCAAAACAATTTGACACCACTGACAGGTATATTCCAATTTACCAACTAAATCCTGGCATAAACACTGTATCTGAATTAATAGAAATATACAGTTTTGTTTAACTTCTCGCTTGTTTTGCAAAGTGTGGTCATATTTAGAGTTTAGTGGAGGTAATGAGTAACTAAAATGTATAAATTGCTTCTCCCACAAACAATAAAACATTCAATTTGAATGCCAAAACAAAAAAAATAAATAAAATTTGCTTGTGCAGGGCACTTTTATTAACACTTAACCCCTTAACGACACTTGACTGTCCTGGCACGTCATGGGTAGACTTGCATTAAGGACCCATGACGTGTCAGGACTGTCATGGAATGCAGGGCTCCCCGCGAGGCTGCATGCTGTTCGGGGAGCCCTGAACCGGATGAGGAATTAAAAAAAAAATTGTCCATAGTCCTTAAGTGACTGTCACATGCGTGATCGACCATCCTTAAAGGGCTAAATGAGCAGTAAACTTTTTTTTATGAAAACACATTTTATAGAGCTTTTCCTGCTGAATAAAACAAGGTCACTCCCACTGCTGTCAGATGTTTTAGTCAAAATGTATAACAGTTCAAATAATCAGGAAGTGAATTTACTGTGTTTACTTCCTGATAGTTCTAACTGACAGGAAGTGACAGGCAGTTTCTATCACATTCTGAGGAGAACTGTATGTCTCTGACTTTTCTGACTTTCCTCTCCATTAGAATCTAGCAGGAAATCTAATTAGAATTTGACCACTAGAGGGCACTGCTAATGTAAAAAAACATGGGTTTAAACTGTAGTAACTCTGGAAATATAAATCTCTCGGCAGTGGGAGTACCCTTACATTACTCAATAGGAAAATCTTTACAATATATATTTTTTCATTAAAAAAGTTTACTGCTCCTTTAAGGACCATGAAACAATTTTTTATTTTTTTTTGCTTATGCGATTCAGGGTTGCCCGAACAGTGTGCAGCCTCGTGGGAAGCCCTAAAATCCATGACGGTCCTGGCACGTCATGGGTCCTTATCGCATGTTGGACCTATGACATGCCGGGAGGTCATGGGTCGTTAAGGGGTTAAGTGGTATGTTTTATTTAAATTAGTTGGATTTGTTATAAACATACATGCCTACTTTCTTTTTAGAGCTGACATAGCTTTAACCCCTTAAAGACCAATGAAGTGCCAGGACCGTCATCAGTGGACGTGCGTTAAGAATCTGTGAAGGTCTTGGCACGTCATGAAATTCTGGGATCACAGCACGGCTGCACACCCTTCTGAGATCCCAGAATGCATTGCTAAAAAAAAAAGCTCTGTGGTCCTCTAGGTCCGCCCACCACCACACTGGGCGGTCTTTAAGGGGTTAACCCATTGATTGCCAGAGAGGTGTCCAACGCATTGCAAGGCAATACGTTGGATACCTCTCTGCCATTCAAAGGGTTAAAGGAGAACCCAAACCTCCTAATAATAAGCTCTCCACTTTCCTTACTATGGCCAGAAAATCCTAAGGGCCCCCATGGATTTTTCCCTTGTGTCTCCTAATAATATTCCGCTCTCCAATCACTTTACTCTGGCCATAAAATCCTAATGGCCCCTATGAATTTTGTCCTTGTGTCTTTGTTAAAGAAACAACATCTTAAATCAGTCCTGGATATCATGTCCGTGGAGGCGGACATGACAGTTACTAGTTGGATCATGACACAAACTCTGCTCACTGCACATAATAAGCTTAACTCCTTAAGCACCAGCGAAGTATGCAATGCAATGCTTGATAATACGCTCCACTCCCCACACACACACACACCTACCTCTCCAGGTTCTCACGTAGGCTTATTTACCCAAATTGTTTTAAAAAAAACATTAGCAGCCATCATGTCTGCCTCCATGGACATGACATCCGGGACTGATTGAAGGTGTTAAAGTGGATATATCACCCTGAATTTTCTTTACATATTTGAAAACTTCAGTGATATCTGCCTATGTGTCATGTTAAACAAAAGTCCAGCAGATGTTTAGTTTAGGAAATATTCCCATTTTTTATTTCTGGGGAAAGTGAAAGTATCCTGGTACAGCACAGAGCTTCATTCGCATATGAAACATCATTGAAAATCTTAATAAGCATTTGAAATGCTGCTTATACCACAAAGGTTCCACAATTAGCATACATTAGCATATGGTTATGAGTATAAATATCTTCTTAACTGTACATTTGCTGGTATTTTGGCTAACATGACACATAGGCAGTTTTTAATGAAGTTTTCAAATATGTAAACTTGAATTAAAGTTACAGTTCTACTTTTGAACTAAGTCACAAAAGGCTATGATGCCTTTCAAACTGACAAGTGGGGAATGTCATCTTGTGAATACCTCAAAATCATAAAGAGCAGTAAAGCTGACACAAGGGTGGTCTGTGTGGCAGCATATAAGACCAGTGGCAGACCTATCTCATATGAGTTGTTGGAGGTTGCAACACTCATCTCAACTTTCAATGAATGGCTAATCCATGTGGTTGCCAGCCAATGATATTGACTGGTATTAATAGTTGTCTCCAACAGGCATAACCCTCCAGTATTCAGATCTGTAGTGAAACTGTGGACTGTGGGAGAAGGTGAGTTAATTCTTTGAGTGCCAGAGGGGTACGCAAAGCCCCCTGGCACTCAAAGGGTTAAAGACCACAGGAGACAGAACTGCAGCAGGGAGTTGCTAAAGTTTTCTCTCTGCATGCAAAAGCTCTTCATGTACAATGGGCTTTGTAAATAAACTTAATTTGTAAATATGCCCAAATGGTAGAATGAGCGTTTCAGCAGCTCCATATTGACTGTTATTCTTTAAAAAAAAAATAAATAAATAATTAACTGAACAAGTTAATAGCCCATCTGTTTTTTTTTTTATATTCAGTGAAGAATTAATTTGTTTATCAGTCTTCGTTACAATCCTGCTTAAAATCTATGTAGGAGCTTGTTACCCGCTATCATTTCAACATATTTATATATTATGCATGAAATTCGGAAAGAGGTAGATCCTGTTCTAAGTAAGGGGTCTAGCTATTTACATTATCAATAAGATACGTGGATCAGAGCAGAACGGACTGGTTCATAAAAGTGAACATGTTTATGTTCTGAACATATTTATGAAAGGCTGATGTACTACGTACCGGAGTAATTCTGGAACAACATAGCTTCATCTATGGGATAAATATAAATTCTATAAATTTTCCATTGGCTTAAATGGCGCCTTTATCCCCTTAAAGGGATAGTAATGTTTCAAAATAAAAGCAGCTCCAATTAATCTTCATAGTATTTGGGCCATGGGGAGTGTTATTTCAGTACTGTCAGAGTTGCTGTTCAAGAGTAATTGAATGATAAACTATCCCCCTCCCACCCCTCCCACTGATGTAACACTGCTCACCTCAGAGCATTAAGACTGTCCTGATGGATCCCAGAGAGGGACAATCTTCAGGGAGCACAAGGAAAAACCTAAAAAACCTGTCAAGGGGGGCAAGGTTTTCATTGTTCTCACAATAAGAAGATTGCCCCTTGCTGTGACCTGTCCGGTCAAGAGAGCAGATTCCACATCTGAGGGAAGGTGGCTTACACTAGGTAAAAGGGGTGGGAGGGGGATACTTTATCGTTCAATTACTTTTGAACTACAACTCTATATGGCTCATATACTATGAAGATTAATTGCTGCTGTTTTTGTGAAACATTACTATATCTTTAAAGGCTAGAGAGGTCTCCAACCCATTGCTCCACAATGCCCCGGAGATCTTTCTGGCATTCAATGGGCTACTAGGATGAGATGTATGGATGTCTGAAGTCATAATGTCCAGTTTCTTTATGCAAGTACTCACATATTAAAGTGGTCTATCAGGCAATTATATGTAAGACAGACTAAGATTGCAGATGGGAGATTTAATTACCCATTCCCACTTGGGTCTGCTGCGCCTTTCATATATTAGTTGTTCAGCTGCTCCCAAGTGTCCAACCAGTGTCACATGAAGTGTATCCCCAGATGGACCAAAAATAGAGGAAACAAGGTACCAGTAGAAATTCAAGAACTACAAAGCACTAGAACAATATTACCACAAATTAAATAAGCTTGAGTACTCTCTGAGCTGGACACACTGGTGTTATTATTACTGCTACACCAGCACTGGTAACCGTATGCAGGGAATTTATCTACTTGTGTCTGCTCAGGCCAGAAGAGGAAACTATTCTCCAAAGAGTCATTTACTTGGCGTCAATAGTAAACCAATAGATTAATAGAAATAAACCTATATTAGCTATTAAATTAAATGAGCAAGTAAGCATGATGAAAGAAACTCTATAAAAATATATTACTTGATGTACTCAAAAACATGAAAACATTTTAAAATATATAAATGCTCATTAAACATATATGAAGATATATATTTTTTGACATTCTTGATGGCTTTAAGTACATTGAGTAATATATATATTTTTTTTAAATAAAATTGATACCTACATTCTTTAAGCACGCTTACTCGCTCATTTCATTTAATAGCTAATATAGTCTTAATAACATTAACCTATTACCTTACTATCAACAGTGAGTGAAGGATTCCTTGGAGAAGAGTTTTCTCTTGTGACTTGAGCAGGGACAAGTACTCTGTACCTAGTGCTTTGTTCCTCTTGAATTTCTAATGGCGCCTTGTTTCTTCTAGAGTATGCAAGTGGCCTTGTCTGCTAGTCAGGATGCCGAATCAGAAAAGTGCAAAAAATAAACCAAGGGGAACAAACCAGAGTATTACTTTAAAGGGATAGTAATACTTCGTTTTATCTTTATTTTATTTTGTAGGCATTAAAAAAACATGAAGAATGATATAAGTCTTATCTCTCAAACCTTTATGGTTTAAGAGATATTCACAAGCAAAGTATCCCCCCCCTGTTCAGCTAGAGCAGAAGGGAGGCGCCCAGGTAGACTGCAGAGAGGGACAATCTTCAATTAAGATAAGGGAAAAAGCTGAAAAAAACTTGTCAAGGGGGGAAGGGCTTTCATTCTTTTCATACAAAGAAGATTGTCCCCTTCTGTTATCTGTCTGGTCATACAACCAGATTCACATCTGAGAAGAGATGGCATACACTAGGAAAAAGGGGCGGGGAGGGGAAACTTTGCTTGTGAATATCTCTTAAACCATAAAGCTTTGAGACATAAGACGTATATAATTCTTCATGTTTTTTTAATGCCTACAAAATAAAATAAAGTTAAAACGAAGTATTACTATCCCTTTAATATGGAGAGTATAAACAAAATGTGCCTATCTTAGGCTGTATGCATTTACAGGATTTCTTCCCTTGTAACCAGTTGTGCTGTCCTCCAACATCATCTTGTAAGGTGGTTCTCCATGCAGTATTGGCAAAGATGGTCCAAATTCCATTCTTAAAAGAAGCACAGTCATTAACTTGTTGAATATGCTTTAAAGTGAATCAAGTTTGGAAAGTCCATAAATGAGTAAAAGGGATAGTAATGGTTAATTTTAAGTTGATTTAATATTGTAGACATTAAAAAAAGATTAACATCAATGTAAGTATTATCTCTCAAACCTTTATGGTTTGAGAGATATAACTTGCTAAAGTTACCTTTTCCTGGCTGTTTTACTCAAGTCTGCCATCTAGCTGACAGCTGCAGATTCCAGTCATTTGACCAGACAGCAGAGCTGAAATCACGCTATTTAGAAATAAATACTTCACTGGAACGGTCTGCAAAGTGTGTTTGCAAGCCAGGCACACTTTGTAGACCGTTCCAAATTAAGTATTTATCTTGAGATATTGTTATATCAGCGCTGCTGAAGAACCACATCTGGTCAATTGACCAGAATCTGCTTCTGACAGCTTTACAGCTTATTTTCTTATATCTCTCAAACCATAATGGTTTGAGAGATACAAATAAGTGCAAGTACTCTCTTTTAATAGTATATACCATATAGTTAATACTTGTTTTCTGACATTACTATCCCTTTAAGAAAAACAAATGTCCACTATTTTCTAGCGTGTGAAATAATGAAGAATACCAGATACCTGCAAAAGGTGGAATGCTAAGAGGTGGAGCGGGGAAATCCACAGGGAATATGGAAAAGACCCAGTGCTAATTGAGTGGCAAACGGCAAGCCTGAACATGTTTTTGCAGAGAGTCTCTTTCTTCCTCTTCTGGGGCAAAAAGTGTCATCTTGCTAATACGTTTACTCCTATATAATCCTATATACCCTCTCAGGAAACAAGGCCAATAAACTGAAATACTTAATTTACTATGTGTGGGATAATTGAATAAATATTTATTAAATTAATTAATGGACGAGATGGGAGACTGCTGGAAAAAAACCCGGCATAATTAAATGTGTGTATAATAAAGACAAACGATGTATAAATGTGTTAGTGAAATTGTGATAATTAATGAAAATAAATAATAACCTTTTGAAGAGTGAACAGTGTGTTGCACACTGCTTTGGTTGCAACAATGTCAATATGTAAAAATGGGCAAAGATTTTTATAGCAAAATCAAAACAAGAAAATGGCACTTTTGACCTTCTATGGCAATTCCAGCAAAAAGTGCAGTTCTTCCATATCTTTCTGCTTATTTCATTGCATTAAAATCAATGACATAATGTAATCCACCTCCACATAAAAAGGATCCCCCATGTATTCCATCACCAGTATAAAAGGGTGTGTTAATCTACCACAACTTGTCACACTATTCTCGGAAGAGCAAAGAGAGAGAGCTGGAGTTCATTGATTTAAAGGGATAGTAATACTTTGTTTTATCTTTATTTTATTTTGTAGGCATTAACCCCTTAGTGACAGCCGCGTGCGTAGGCAGCTGTCACCTTAAAGTCCGGCTAACTTTTTTTTCCCCTAAACGATTCCGGAGTCCCCGAACGGCGTGCAGCCGCACGGAGACCCGGACTTCTGGGACTTACCAGGTACGTCCTCTGTCACTAAGTGACAGTTTTTGCGAGATGTACCTGGTTAAGTCATTTGTCGCGATGGGGTTAAAAAATATGAAGAACGATATAAGTCTTATCTCTCAAACCTTTATGGTTTGAGAGATATTCACAAGCAAAGTTTCCCCTCCCGCCCCTTTTACCTAGTGTAAGCCATCTCTTCTCAGATGTGGAATCCAGTCCATAGACCAGACAGATAACAGCAGGGGACAATCTTCTTCTTATGAGAACAATGAAAGCCCTGTCCCCCTTGACAAGTTTTTCAGGTTTTTCCCTTATCTTAATTGAAAATTGTCCCTCTCTGCAGTCTACCTGGGCACCTCCATTCTGATCTGGCTGAACAGTGTTACATCAGTAAAAGGTGCAGGAGGGGGATACTTTGTCAATGAATTACTCTTGAACTACAACTCTGACAGAACTGAAATGACACTATCCAATGTCTAAATACTATGATGATTAATTAGAGCTGCTTTTATTACGAAACATTACTCTCCCTGTAAAGAATGTTGGTGGTAAGCTAGCTATTTGTGCCCTGTGCTGATATGGTGTGGGGGAAGTGTGGGAAAGGAGAATTAAACTTCTTTTAAAAAAACACCTATTCACTCCTACACAGACAAAAACAACATAGACAAGCAGCAGCATATACTGTGGTGGCCTTCCTGGTGCTGTGCATGCTGCTGTGTGTTATCCTTTATTGAAATTTGTAATTTAAGTCTGAAGCCTGCTAGTAACAGTACTACTACTCCCAAACACTGCTTGGGAGAAAAACAGAAATCTGCTGAAATGTTGATGCTATCTAGTCTAGAGGCAGACAGGGAAAGAGGGGGAGATGAATCTGGTGTTAGTAGAGTCAAACTTAACTTACTGTGTCCATGTTTGCTGTAACTTGTGCAGTGTATGAGGATAATTCTCTTCCTTCTGCTGTTTGAAAAGTTCCACGACCACCAGTTATTCTAAGTCTTTTAACAAGACTAAAGATGACTAGAAGTCACATTCTAGAGAAGTATTTAGCAGTGAAATCAACTGCATGTCAAATAGTGCCAGTAATAACACCCCGTTGCACACCAATGGTCAATGTTATATAAATCCTCTTAAGGGGAAAAGCAAAAATAGACGTTTCAGTCTTTAAAAACTTACAAGAAAATAGAGGGGAGAAAAAGAGAAAAAGAGTGATTCTGCTACTAATCATGCATATGATGACCTAATTATTGATAATTGTGTTGACTTAGAATATGCCACTCCATTTTCCTCCATTTATTTTGATACTGATGAAGTAGAAACTGATAGTATTATGAGTTTATGGTGTTATGAGACAACCAACTCATGTCAGAAACACATCAGAAAACATCACGAGCATAGGGAGGAAGTGATGTGCCGACACATGACATTGGAAGTGAGGCATGGTTCAGGGTGATGGTATATTTTATAACGGGATTCTTGGGCCTGTGTGGTTAATAATGGTCTGTGATAAGGAAGGGGAAGGAGTAACTTTCCAGAAACATTCATGTTATGGCCTAATTGTTTCATCCTGCTTAAATTTGTGTTCTCAATAAACACTTTGTTGATATCTGGAAATGTGCGAGTGCCTCACTTATTCTTGTTGGAAGTGCCTGTTGGTTCATCATGGAGATAGGCAGACAGAGGGAGAGCACCCCCTAATGAACACAGTCACATATAAACTCACTAGTGTAAAAGCCCATGTACACGGGCCAAGGTCCGGGTAATGGTAACCATCTGAGTGCAAGAGGGATACATGTTGAGCACCCCTCCAGCACCCAAAGGGTTAAGAGGCCGCTACCTCACTACTCCACGCGATGCAGTCTTGCGTTGCCTCACTCGCACGATGCAATGATTTGCAGTAGAGACTGTCCAAACGTGCACAGTCTCAACTGCACATGACGGCTTCTGACAAACATCCTAGCGAATTATTATATAGGATTGTATGAGTGAGCTCTTTAAGTTACAGTGTACGGTTACAACACTATTGCTTTATTGGAAGTACAGAGAGCAAGAGTAAGTATACTGCTCAGGTAGTAATGAGCAGTTATAGAGTTGCTGGTTGTGAAATGAAATTTATCAGAAGAATGGGAAACTGGAGTGAGTATACTGCTTGGGCAGTGTGGAATAGTTAGTGAATGGCTGTAAGTGGAGTGGAACTTCTAGGAGGTGTGGAGAGCTGGCGTGATCATATTATTCTGATAGTGTGTAATAGTGATTTGTTGGCAGTGGAGAGGAAGTCGTAGAAAATATAGAGATGAATTGAGCATACTGCTCAGGTAGCATGGAATAGTCAATATGAAGCCCGCAATTGAGTGAGTTTATAGGAGATTTAGAGAAATTATGTCAGCATAGTGTGGAATGGGCAGATAATTTCTGGCAGTAGAATGAACGCTATAGGAAGTATAGATAGCTGGAGTGAGCATACTGCACAGGTAATGTGGAATAGTCAGTGAATTGCCAGCAGTGTAGCAGGGGTTGTAGGAAGTATGGAGAGCTAGAGTGAGCATACTGCTCAGATAATGTGGATTAGTCATTGAATTGCTGGATGTCAAGTGAAGGTTATAGGAAGTATGTAGAGCTGGAGCCCACATACTGCTCAGGTTGTGTGGAATAGTCAGTGAACTGTTGGCAGTGGAGTGGAGGTTATAGGTAGTGTGGAGGGCTGGAGTGAGCATACTGCTCAGGTTGTGTGGAATAGTCAGTGAATTGTTGGCAGTGGAGTAAAGGTTATAGGAAGTATGGAGAGCTGGAGCCCACATACTGCTCATATAATGTGGAATAGTCAGTGAATTGTTGGCAGTGGAGTGAAAGTTATAGGAAGTACGGAGAGCTGGAGCCCACATACTGCTCAGATAATGTGGAATAGTCAGTGAATTTCTGGCAGTGGAGTGAAGGTTATAGGAAGTATGGAGAGCTGGAGCCCACATACTGCTCATATAATGTGGAATAGTCAGTGAATTGTTGGCAGTGGAGTGAAAGTTATAGGAAGTACGGAGAGCTGGAGCCCACATACTGCTCATATAATGTGGAATAGTCAGTGAATTGATGGCAGTGGAGTGAAGGTTATAGGAAGTATGGAGAGCTGGAGCCCACATACTGCTCAGGTTGTTTGGAATAGTAAGTGAATTGATGGCAGTGAGTGGAGATTATAAGAAGTTTGGAGGGCTGGAGTGAGAATACTGCTCTACAGTGTAGTTGGAATGATCCAGAATACATCTAATTTCCCTTAACCCCACGAGCACCAGAGGGCTGTACAATGCCGTGCCCTTACATTTCTTGTTATCAAGGGAATTGCAATGTTTGATCTCTTTTGGATATTGGAAAATTAGAGCATATAAACATAAATTATTCCATATTTAAATAGCTATCATTGGTTATTATGATAACACAGACTCAAAGGCTAATTATAAGGAATTAGAGATTCATTTGTGTTATATCTATTTTCAGTCCTTTGAAGAACGGAATTCAGATGAAAAGAAATCTCAAGCTACTTCTCCCTCTCGGGGAAATCTGTGATTAATCATAATCAGATGATATTATACGGTTTATTCCCACACTGACCAATTATGTTATGTACTTTGCAAAAACCCCAAATTAGGGAGATTGTTGCTTTGAAGAGAATGCAACAATCAGGTTCTATATATCTCTTTAGATGGCAGCAATGTCTCCAATGCACAGAGAAGCAATACATTCAGTGATAAAGAGGGGATAAAGTGGAGATGACTTCTCCAGTTTATTACTTCTCCAGTTCCTATATTATTCTATTGAGTCTATGTACTAAGATCTCCAAAGTTGAAGAAATGTAACAGAAAGCGACAAAAAGAGGGCATAATAGTGCCTATTATCCTTATAACACAGGTGTCTAATGAGCATCAAATATACTCACAAAGAAGGTGGTTGTAGAAGGTCTTATGCCCAACAACAACAATACACCTGACTCTGCTCAGGTATCCACGTTTGAAGGAGTGAAAAGGATCAACAAAGTGCGGCTTGATGTCTCCAAAAATATATATTGTTTTTAATAAAAATGTATTAATCATACAAAATATAAAAAAATCAAGGCTAGCTAGATAAACAGTTATAGTGACGTTTCGTGGTTGCCTGACCACTTCCTCAGATATAGCCAAGCCAAAAAACAAATAAGACAATGCGGCACTGAACAAACATAATGTAAATACCCCTCCTCTTCTCTCCATTGGTTGATTACAACATTTATACTGAAATTGGTCCAAAGAGTACAACTCCAACATAGCAGATATCTGTATTACAAATGACAGTGAAGAAATCTTAGTGCATAGGCTGCATAGAATAACATAGAAGTCATCTCCACTTTATCACCTCTTTATCACCACTTAGTGAATCTCCCCCAAAGAGTTAAAATATGATGTCAGCAACAATTTAAACAGGAACTGTCACTTTGTAACAGGTGATTTTTGAAGAGCTTTATTGCACCTAAAAAATTCAACTTTGAAAATTAATAACTTTTGAATGAAACACCTTTCAGCTGTGGGAGTACTCTTGTTTTACTCAGGGGGATAAACCCTTCAACATATTTTTTTTTACATTTTAAGTATTACTATCCCTTTAACATAAGAAATGACCAAGGACCAATAAAGGTTTGAGGTTTTTACAATAGGAAAATGAGCAGACTAGATGGGCCGAATGGTTCTTATCTGCTGTCAGATTCTGTGTTTCTGTGTTAACCCTTTGAGTGCCAGAGTGGTACACAATGCATTGCATACCCCACCGGCACTCAAAGGGTAATGAATAACAGTAATAATAATAATACTAATAATTTTATAGCAACTGAACTGAACACTTCTCCTCTTCTGATTAACCCCTTGAAAGCCAGAAGGGTACATACGGGTACACTGAGCGCCCCTCTGGCACCGAAAGGGTTGATAGAAAATAGTGATAGTTTATTTCATTTTCTAAACGAGGTTTGTTCTTTTGAATGTGTTTTATGGAAATGATTCATACATTTCAGATCACTTAGGCTTCTTATTACGTCGCCTGCTTGGAAATTCATTATATAGAACAATTTACAATTGTTTCTTTATCTTCTTTATTTTAACCCAAATTATTTTCAAGAGATAATGCGTGCATTATATTATTCATTTTAAGCACTTACAGTAATTACCCAGCATTTCAAATAGTCAATTATTGCAATCCTCTTTTATTTAAGCCCACAGATTTTTTGTTATTTAAGAACAATTTACTCCTAGATTACTTTCAAGTTGCATAGTATTAAAGCATTGCTATAAAATTCACTTATTTTCTATGTTATTATGTAAATGAGTGCTAATGAGTTGTCCAACACGTTACACACTAGGGGGTGGATCCACTAATGTGTGATAAAGAAGTGATAAAGTGGACATGACTTCTCCAATAAGATCGCTTCTACAGTTTCTATTTTATCCTATAGAGCAGTGGTTCTCAACCCGTGGCCTCAGTGGCAACTAACAGGCCAGGATTTGATGATTTCCTTTTAACGGGATAGAAACAATTTGTTTTATCTTTATTTTATTTTGTAGGCGTTAAAAAAACATGAAGAACGATATAAGTCTTATCTCTCAATCCTTTATGGTTTGAGAGATATTCACAAGCAAAATTTCCCGCCCCTTTTACCTAGTGTAAGCCATCTCTTCTCAGATGTGGAATCCAGTCCATAGACCAGACAGATAACAGCAGGGGACAATCTTCTTCCTATGAGAACAATGAAAACCCTGCCCCCCTTGACAAGTTTTTCAGGTTTTTCCCTTATCTTAATTGAAGATTGTCCCTCTCTGCAGTCTACCTGGGCACCTCCCTTCTGATCTGGCTGAGCAGTGTTACATCAGTAAGAGGGGTGGGAGGGGAATACTTTGTCATTGAATTACTCTTGAACTACAACTCTGACAGAACTGAAATAACACTGTCCAAGGTCCAAATACCATGATGATTAATTAGAGCTGCTTTTATTATGAGACATTACTATCCCTTTAAAACACAGGTGAGTTAGTCAAAATGAATGAGCCTCTGTTCAACACACTTGTTGCAGGGAAATTCCTAAGTCCTGGCCTGTTTGTGGCCACTGAGGGCACGGGTTGAGAACGTCTGCTATAGAGCCTATGCACTAAGATTTTTCAAGTGGGAGAGATCTTAGCAAATAGGATCCACAGAACAACATAGGGACAGAAGTAACATAAACGTAGAAGTCATCTGCACATTATCACCTCTTTATCACACCTTAGTGCATAACCTTCAATGTTGCAGAGATATCTCCATCATCCATGGAGCTAACCCAAGTGCCAGAGAGGTATCCAATGTATTTCAATGTATTGTATGAGTTATCTCTTTGGCACTCAAAAGGTTCTTAAAATGAATCTTGTTATGGCCTGAATTACATTACAGTTGATATCTTTCAAGGGTTTTATCTACAAATTTCTCCTTAGTCTTTAAGGGAAATGTGTTAAACAAGTGTTCACCATTTATCAATGGCAGAAGATAAGATTTTAGAGTAGACTTAAAGACAGAGAGGGATTGGTCTAGACATAGGGATAGGGGTAAGACTCGGAGTTCCATAGGTAGGGAGGGGAAAGGGAGATGGGAGCAGGGGCGGACTGACCATCGGGCAATTCGGTCACGGACCAAGGGCCTGCGACCGAAAGGGTCCAGTCGCCACCACCAATATTGTCTCCCAGCCCTCTCCCATTTATTTGCCTGCCATGTAGGTGCCTACTGCAGGCACACTGCTCCATGACGTGGTGTAATGGGGGTCACACCTGTGACCAGGCCCATCACTCCTGGGGCCTGGCCGCCCCCTGCGACCCCCTCGCCACGCGCCCGCAGCAACTATTTACCAGCATCACGACCAGCATTCTAGAAATACAGAGCGCTGGAAGATATCATCATCTCCCAGCTCTCTGCATTACTGAGAACCACGTGGGAGCTTCAGGAGGCACAGATCACTCCGCTAGGCAACCAGGGAGTCAAAATAGGGACATTATTGAGGGGCAATGTGAAGATTGAGGGGCATCGTGGAAGGGACATTGTGAATATATGGGGGCAATGTGGAGATTTAGGGGCATTGTGGAAGGAACATTGCGAAGATGGGGGCAATGTGGAGATTGAGGGGCAATGTGAAGATATGGGGGCAATGTGGAGATTGAGGGGCATTGTGGAAGGGTCATTGTGAAGATATGGGGACAATGTGGAGATTGAGGAGCATTGTGGAGATTGAGGGGCATTGTGGAGAATGAGGGGCATTGTGGAAGGGACATTGTGAAAATATGGGGGCATTGTGGAGATTGAGGGGCATTGTGGAGATTGGAGATTGAGGGGCATTGTGGAAGGGACATTGTGAAAATATGGGGGCAATGTGGAGATTGGAGATTGATGGGCATTGTGGAAGGGACATTGTGAAGATATGGGGGCAATGTGAAGATTGAGGAGCATTGTGGAGATTGAGGGGCATTGTGGAGAATGAGGGGCATTGTGGAAGGGACATTGTGAAAATATGGGGGCAATGTGGAGATTGGAGATTGATGGGCATTGTGGAAGGGACATTGTGAAGATATGGGGGCAATGTGAAGATTGAGTGGCATTGTGGAAGGGACATTGTGAAGACTGAGGGACAATGTGGAGATTGGAGATTGAGGGGTAATGTGGAGATTGAGGGGCATTGTGGAGATTGAGGGGCATTGTGGAGAATGAGGGGCATTGTGAAAATTGAGGGACAATGTGGAGAATGGAGATTGAGGGGCAATGTGGAGATTGAGGGGCAATGTGGAGATTGAGGGGCAATGTGGAAGGAGCAGGTACTGGATGTCATGGGGGGGCTACTGCATGGCCTTGGGGGTAATGGATGGCCTAGGGGGGTACTGGATGGCCTAGGGGGTACTGGATGGCCTGGAGGGGGGTTACTGGATGGCCTGGAGGGGGGGTTACTGGATGGCCTGGAGAGGGGTACTGAATGGCCTGGAGGGGGGTACTGAATGGACTGGAGGCCCCCCAGGCTTTTCAGTACCCCCAGGCCATACAGTACCCCAGACCACCATGCTTTTGCAAAGTATATATGGAACATTGTACTCGCTACAGGCACAGCCACTAGGCCAGCCAGCCAGCACAACCTCAAGCTATCCAGCCAGTAGCCAAGTAGCCTCCAACCAACCGGCAAGAAGCTAGCCAGCAGGTTAGTTTTATTTATTTATTTTTTTAAATGCAAGATTAATTTTATTAAAACAGGTTTACTTCTAAAATGGTGTGGAGTACCTTAATTTGTGTAATGTGAATCTTCTGGATGGGAGGAGAGTGTGTGTGGGGGGGAGGGTAGGTGTGTGGGGCTGAGGATGTAGTTGGAGGTGGGGCCAATGATGTCACAGGGAAGGGCCAATGATGTAATTGAACAGGTGGCCCAGACCTCTTTTTGGACCAGGGGCTCTGGGTCCTGTCAGTCCGCCCCTGGACGGGAGAGGGCAGAGGGTGTGGATGGTGGGTGCAACAAGAAGGACATTGTGTGCTGAGTAAAACGAGATGACCGGGAAGAAATGTAAGGAGGGGTAGCAGAGCAAAGAAGGAATGGAGAAACTGTGAAGGAAGAAAGATTCCGGCTCTTAGTAAAGACAAGATCCAGGCAGTGACCAGCTCTGAAAGTCAAATAACCAGCAGATGTATAGTTTAGGTGATACTGATGCTTTCATTTCTGAAAATCAATCTTTTTGAATGCAGCAACATCCTATAACATAAAGTGGTAGAATGTGTCGCTCACTGTGAGCTGTAACCACACATGCACAGTAGAGTCTCTACTGTGCATGTGTGGTTTCGCACCCAGGAAGCTTCACTGTGAGCTGTCTGGAGCTCCCCGCTAAGGCTCAGCGCGTTCGGCGAGTGTCTACTGCACCTGACTGCACCCGGGGCAGCTGGGTGCACTTTAGCCCGTGTATACGGGCTTTCATACTAGTATGCTAATAAAGCTTTCAGTTCAGTTCAGAGCATCCTTAGCATACAGTGCTGCACTGAAAGAGACTTTCATTTTCAGAATTACAAGTAACTATGCATCTACTGATCTTTTTGGCTAACATGATGCATAAACAGTATTGAATGAAGTTTCCAAATATTCACACTTTAATTCAAGGTCACTGCTGGTCCACTTTAATATTTAAAAGCATTCTAATGCAGTCTGTTCTTATGTCTAGGTATAAGGTTTCACTTTCCAATTATTAAATACAAAATGAAATAGTATCCCACCCAAAAACACTTACATTAATTATCATATCATATCCTTCCAAAACAGAAAAATAATTAGTCTTAGATATAATGTCCTGGTCCTTCTTGTATATGTGAAAGGGTTTAAGGCATGATTAACCCATTAAGGGTTTATTCTACTTAATGTAGTATAAAAAGTAAATGTATTTTATAGATACCTCCAGTGTATTGTAGAGTAATTCATTAAAGATATCTCTAATGTTCAGAAGTCTATTTAATAAAATTCTACTTTAAAAACGTGACGCAAAACAGTGATTATGACTGCATTTGTCATATTTAAATGAGTAGTAAACTTTTTTGTATGAAAACATTTATGTTAGAGCTTTTTCTGATGAGTAAAACAAGGTAATTCTACTTGCAGTCAGTTGTTCTATTCAACATTTATATCCGTTCAAACAATCAGGAAGTGAATTTACTGTGTGTTTACTTCCTGAAAGTTCTAACTGACAGGAAGTGACTCAGCAATTTTTATCACATTCTGTGGAGAACTGTAAGCATACCTCCCAACATTTCATGTGGTCAAAGAGGGACACTTTTGGTTAGGTGGTGTTTTTAGGGGCGTGACTGGTGGGAAGGGCATTATTGAGAATTTTTGGGTTTATTTGTGACTTCTTGATAGCTCTTTGTAACTGAATACATGATCTAGAACAAGATCAAAGTATTTTATTTACACAGACTATTGCATAAACACATATACAGAAGATTAAACAAACATTAATGTGAGTTTTATTACTGTGGAGCAATGTGATACAGTTTTATACAACCACAACACAGTCTGATCTCCTAAAAAGAGGGATATCAGGGTTGGAAAGAGGGACAGAGGGATTTTGGTCTTAAAGAGGGACTGTCCCTCCTAATGAGGGACACTTGGGAGGTATGCTGTAAGTCACTGACTTTCTTCTCCATTAGAATGTAAAAGAATAACTAACTGAAATTTGACCACTAGAGGACATTGTTAATGTAAAAAAACAGAGGTTTAAACTGTAATAGCAATGGAAATATGAATTTCTCAGCAGTGAGACCACCCTTATTTTACTCAAGAGCAAAAAACTCTATAATATACATTTTTTCATAAAAAAGTTTACTGCTCCTTCAATAATAGTAACATGTAATTTTGTTCTTAAAAGAATCACATTACTTGTAAAAAAAATGCACAGCTTGGAAAAAAAGTGCATTGCTAATATATCTGGAATTGTTTCTAAAGAGTAAGCACTTTTATTTCGAATTTGCATTGTTTCTAAGAAAAGTTAGCAATGCTAATAAAAGTTGTCATTTATGAAAAAAAATTAAAAATCAGCAATTCTATTAAAAATTCACATTTTTGCCAATAATAGTTCTCAATATTGTCAGAAATGTTAGCAATGATAATAAAATGTTTGAAGCATCTAAAGCCACATGCATATTTTTTTAACTCATCAAAAACTCAACTGGCACTAAATCCATTAAAGAGATAGTAATGTTTCAAAATAAAAGCAGCTCCAATTAATCTTCATAGTATTTGGGCCATGGAGAGTGTTATTTCAATACTGTCAGAGTTGTAGTCCAAGAGTAATTGAATGAAGTACCCCCTCTCGCCCCTTTTACTGATGTAACACTGATCCCCTCAGATGTAGAATCTGGTCCACAGACCAGACAGCTCACAGCAAGCTACAATCTTCTTACTGTGAGTACAAGGAAAACCCTGCCCTCTTTGACTTTTTTTTCAGGTTTTTGGCTTATGCTAATTGAAGATTGTACCTTTCTGCAATCTATCTGGACACCACCTGTTTGTTCTGAGCAGATCAGTGTTACATCAGTAAAAGGGGTGGGAGGGGGGTACTTTATCATTTAAAGGAACAGTAAACTTTTTTAATGAAAAAATATATATTGTAGGGATTTTCCTATTGAGTAAAATAAGGGTACTCCCACTGCCCAGAGATTTATATTTCCAGAGTTATTACAGTTTAAACCCATGTTTTTTTACATTAGCTGTGCCCTCTAGTGATCAAATTCTAATTAGATATCCTGTTAGAGTCTACTGGAAAGGAAAGTCAGTGATATACAGTTCTCCATAGAATGTGATAGAAACTGCCTGTCACTTCCTGTCAGTTAGAACTATCAGGAAGTAAACACAGTAAATTCACTTCCTGTCAGAACTATCAGGAAGTAATCACAGTAAATTCACTTCCTGTCAGTTAGAACTATCAGGAAGTAAACACAGTAAATTCACTTCCTGATTATTTAAACTGCAATAAATTTTGAATAAAACATCTGACAGCGATGGGAGTGACCTTGTTTTATTCAGCAGGAAATGCTCTGTAAAATATGTGTTTTCATAAAAAAAATGTACTGCTCCTTTAATTACTCTTGAACTACAACTCTGACAGTATTGAAATAATACTCTCCATGGCCCTAATACTATGAAGATTAATTGGAGCTGCTTTTATTTTGAAACATTACTATCCCTTTAATACACTAAGCTCTTTTTCTGTTTATATTGCGATTTTCAGGTGCAATTTTATTAGCAATTTGATTAGCGACCCCCAAAGGTTTTACTAATTAACATAGATCTCTCCCTCCCTAGAGAAAGCATCATTCTCTAAAAAAATCTATGAAATTCTAAATATTTTATTGAAACATCCTCAATGCATTCCTTATCCTGAGATAACAAAAATGTGTTAAGTGAAATGAATAGCAACAAAATTAATTTAAATCTATGCAAGTAAAAACATAAAAATTAGGAACAAAAAATGTGTGAGAAAGAAATCAGACTCTTGTTTTTTTGGAATCTGTCCAAATGTGACTTATTACATGACCGGTGGGGAAAAAAAAATCAATTAAAGTCTAGAGGGAACTTTGGAGATAAAAAAACAGAAACATGTCAGAGGTAATGGAATAACTCCCAAAGAGGTAATTCATTTACCTCTAACTAGGAATAATGGATCTCTCTCTGAAATTAACTGCTACACCAGTCAAGTGAATCCTTGATTGAGCATCAGCGTTATTACAGTCTAACAAGGGCTACTGTAAAAAAATTAAAAAATAGCATAACATGTATTTAAAGGGATAGTAATACTTCGTTTTAACTTTATTATATTTTGTAGGCATTAAAAAACCATGAAGAATGATATAAGTCTAATCTCTCAAACCTTTATGGTTTAAGAGCTATTCACAAGCAAAGTTTCCCCCTCCCGCCCCTTTTACCTAGTGTAAGCCATCTCTTCTCAGATGTGAATCTGGTTGTAAGACCAGACAGATAACAGAAGGGGACAATCTTCTTTGTATAAAAGAATGAAAGCCCTTCCCCCCTTGACAAGTTTTTCAGCTTTTTCCCTTATCTTAATTGAAGATTGTCCCTCTCTGCAGTCTACCTGGGCACCTCCCTTCTGATCTGGCTGAACGGGGGGGGGGATACTTTGCTTGTGAATATCTCTTAAACCATAAAGGTTTGAGAGATAAGACATATCGTTCTTCATGTTTTTTTAATGCCTACAAAATAAAATAAAGATAAAACGAAGTATTACTATCCCTTTAATGCGTTGCGTACTGCTCTGGCACTCAAAGGGTTAATAGACAGCTATTGCAATTGATCTGACCTATGCAAAACCCTGATTGGGACTCCAAAGGGGATTTTCTATAAAAGAAAAAGTATAGAAATTCTGGGGAAAAAAACGAATGCATCATGTTCAGACAAAGGACCCTTCGTGGGTAGTCAAGGTGGAACTGCACTTAGTAACAAGTAGATTCATTTTAAAAGCACTTTCAAAACAGCTCTATTTATGATAAACAGTAGTTTGAGGGATTTAGCAGTATTTATTTGTTTGACAGTTTATACAAATGAACTAGTCCTTCCTGGTAGGGATGTAGGGATGTAGACTAGTGTGGCCGTGCCTGCTAAATCTGCACTAATTCTCACATATATAAAGCTAAAAATATAATAAATTAATGCTTTAATATCTTGAGAGCCAGAGGAGTAAGCAACACATTGCCTTGCATGCGTTGTGCACCCCACTGGCATTCAAACGGTTAAATAAAAAATTACCAGCAGAAAAATAGATGCTTGTTGAAAGAAGTGGACAGAGAGTCCACAATACACGTTGGAAAAATAATCGGATACAGAGACAGGAGGTTACTGGACTTTAGATCCCTCCCGGTTACGCCCCCTATGAGAGAAGCCGGCTGCGTCTGACAGCAGCGTGCATCGAGAACAGGGAACGATTGTAGTTGCCCTGATACGAACTGGTGTCCTGGTGAGGAGTATTTGGAAATTGGACTTTTGATATTTATTATCTGGGGACTTTTGAAAACTCCCCCTATAACGGGATATACCAGACAGACTACTACAATTGCTGTATAGGAGACGCTGGGGTTACATAGCTGTTGTGGCTATTATGACTGGGAGGGAGATATGCCCGTGATTGCCTGATATCCTATTTGGAGAGAATGAATGTTCTCAAATAGAGAGCAGCGGATTAAGGATCTGGAAAACTGGAACTATATGTAATAAGATTTTCACTTCCATCATATAAGCCTATCGTTAAAGTGTTAGTAATGTCTAAAAAAAAGTTTTAGAAGAGCATAAAAAGCTGATCTAAATGCAAAAAAACGTATCTCTCAAACTGCTATGGTTTAAGAGATACGGGCGTTTAAAGTTTGCTGTTTCTTACTGACAGCTGTAAAGCTGTCAGCAGGAGATTTGTGTCGGTTGACACGGAGGCGCTTGAGAAGTGCCGAGATCTCATTACTTACACAGAATCCCTTCATTGGAATGGTCTAAAGGCGCATTTTTTAGACCATTCCAATGAAGGGAATCCTTGGAAGTACGGAGATTTTGGCACTTCTCAAGCGCCATCATCTCGACCGACACGAATCTCTTGCTGACAGCTTTACAGTTGTCAGTAAGAAACAGCAAACTTTAAACGCCCGTGTCTCTTAAACCATAGTGGTTTGAGAGATACAGTTTTTTGCATTTAGATCAGCTTTTTAAGCTCTTCCTAATGCAAAAAAACTTTTTTTTAGACATTATGGTTTGAGAGATATTCACAAGCAAAGTTTCCCCTCCCGCCCCTTTTACCTAGTGTAAGCCATCTCTTCTCAGATGTGGAATGCAGTCCAGAGACCAGACAGATAACAGAAGGGGACAATCTTCTTCCTATGAGAACAATGAAAGCCCTGCCCCCCTTGACAAGTTTACAGCTTTTTCCCTTATCTTAATTGAAGATTGTCCATCTCTGCAGTCTACATGGGCACCTCCCTTGTGCTCTGGCTGAGCAGTGTTACATCAGTAAAAGGGGCGGGAGGGGGATACTTTGTCATTGAATTACTCTTGAACTACAACTCTGACAGAATTGAAATAACACTCTCCAAAGTCCAAATACTATGAAGATTAATTAGAGCTGCTTTTATTATGAAACATTACTATCCCTTTAATGGTGTCATTCTTTCCTTCTATTTCTTTGCCTTCCACTATGGATTTAATTATTGGATACGTTCCTCTTCTCTCACATCCAAACACAAAATGGTCCTCAAGCTTATAATTACACAGAAGTGATAATGTACGAATCCATCAGCCTAGGTCATTTTCACCCCTTTCACTTTAGATTAGAAATCATGAAGCTGCGCAATGGGGTATGTACAATGATGTGTGCACAAGCTACCCACCCCCCATTCAGTAAGATTTTAAAGGAAAACTAACACCTCTTAAAAATAACCCTTCCCCCATTTTCCATACTATGGCAAGAAAATCCTATAATCTCCAATAAGTTTTTCCCTTTCGCCTTCTTACTAAAATCTCACTTATTTACTAAGAAGTATTATATATGCCCAATACAGGGCACACATGTTAACTTTATATAGAGGAGTGTAGGTTTGTCTTCTTTGTTTGTGTTTTCACTCTGGGTTTTGGCCTAATGTCTGGGGGACTGAAGAACCCTCTCGTTCCTTGCTGCCATCTATATATTAATCTTGCACTCCACAAGTGCACCAAGCCTCAATAGCAAGCCAGTAAAACCAACCTCATGCTGATGAGTTGCATTAACAACGAAACGGCTGTCCATGAGTGGTTCACTGGCTTTGTATCTCTTCCTGCGTTGTGTCTTAAAGGTGTTGCTCAGCATATACACACTCTAAGGAATCCATGTATAAAGTGGAATCTGAGGCAAAAAGATGATTCCTTGTTAAACTTATTTGCATATGCATACCCAGAATCCCTTGCAGTAGTAACAAACACTGCAAATGTGAGATTTCTGTGGGAAAAGCAAGTCTTATGGCTTGACTGGTGTGTCAAATTTTTGTTTAACATTGAATCTAGCACCCTGGGGTTGTGTGGTCTCATACTATTATTGCTGTACATAATAAACAAAGGTGGTTATATATTTTATGATTTTGTCTGTCCTTCTTTGCCTGAATACCATGACACCATGGAGGCGGACATGACAGTTGCTAGCAGGAGAAGAGGGGACAAACTACTCACTGCACATGGCAATCTTAACCCTTTAAAGACCTTTGCAATTCTCTACACACCCCTCTGGTCCATAAAAGCTTAAGCAGGCTCAAATACTCTGTCTACTTCAGTTTGGTAAGAGGTCGTACCGTGTTAACTATACTAAAAGCAGGATACTGTACTGGTAGAGTAAAAGTGATACCTTTATTGGCTAAGTAGCTCTAGGATGCAAAATTTCAAGACAACTTAAAGGGATAGTAATGTTTCACAAAAACAGCAGCTCCAATTAATCTTCATAGTATTTGAGCCATAGATAGTGTTATTTTCAATACTGTCAGAGTTGTAGTTCAAGAGTGACTGAATGACAAATTATTCCCCTCCCGCCCCTTTTACCTATTTTAAGCTGCCTCCACTCAGATATGGAATCTGGTCACTTGACCATGCAGGTCACAGCAAGGGCTTTTCAGGTTTTTTTCTGATGTTTACTGAAGATTGTCCCTCTCTGCGATCCATCCAGACAGTCTTGCTGCTCTGAGCTGAGCAGTGTTACATCAGTAAAAGGGGTAAGGAGGGGAATACGTTATCATTCAATTACTCTTGAACAACAACTCTGACAGTATTGAAATAACACTCTCTATGGCCCAAATACTATGAAGATTAATTGGAGTTGCTTTTATGATGAAACATTACTATCCCTTTAACTCTCTTCATCAGGTGTGTTTAGAATGAAGGCTGAATACAAAATGCATGACAGGTTATACACTCATGCAATTTGTTTTTACTTTTAAATTATATTGGAAATGAATTCCTTATCACCATTGCCTTGTGTAAATCATTCCCTATGCTCCGGTAGAAGCCTCCCTTTTTCAGCTGGCTAAGTGGTCCAATACTTATTATCCTTTTGCTCCAGTAAAGTAATGTGAAGAGATGCAGCTAAAGATGGCTAAATATATGGAAAGTATGGAATAATCTTCCAAACACCGAAGGGATTTGTAATCTATTGAAATATGTTTATTGTTTGTGATAATATTACATAAATTCCTTACCATGGTTCAGGCCACATTTCAGAATGTTAAACTTGATCAATGTTATGGATACCCAGGAATCCGGATCTAGCAGCTGGGGAATGGTTCTCTCTAGTGACACTTGGGAGCAGAGAAAGTCACCCTTATCAATTGCTGCGGCCAAGGCCGGGTAGATTTGCTGGCCTTTAAGCCAGATGTCCAATCCCAGTTAAGCTGGGACCTTGACCAGGATGGGATTAAGAGTATACTGTATCATGGACCCAAAAAACCTAAAAACTAAAGGATCTTAATGCAGATTGGAGATGACCCAAGGATCAGCAAAAATGAAGGGACAAAACAGGCTATGTCCCAGGGGCCAGGACTAAGGGAGCAGGTGAACATGAGAGTAGGGACACCCAAGCTCTCCCACAGGAGGTAAAGCAGGCATGCTATCAGGACCTGATGGGACTAGGGATCCCCCACGGAGGCTGGGCCCAACCAGTACCCCGACAAAGGGGTAGGCTTAACTGACCTGACTGCTAACAAAGAACCCCAACCAGATATTCCTGGTTACTCAAAACAGCAGGCTAAGACTGCTTAGACTGGTGGACTAAGACCACCAATGGTCTACAGGATGGACAGTCTTACCCACAGGGCAATCAGAGAAAAGTACTGTCCACAAGCCAAGCACCGTGTAAAGAGTGGACTGAGACCACTACCTGGGTCACAAATCACAATCAGTCAGTACAGTGGAGCCCACAGGAAAAGCATATCCACAAGGCCTAGGAAAAGACCGTAAGGCCCAAAGTACCACAAGACTAACAACTCCACCTCCAGCAGCAGGTTGTCAGTCAAGGTTTTCAGCCTACGATTCTGTAGGGGAAACACCGTATAGCAAAGGGGAGGCCCAAAGTGCCAATGCAAGGGTGAGCAGAGAAAAGTGGGCCGCAACATTCACTGGGTAAGACTGTGTGCCAGAAGGCGAGCCTACTGGTCAAAAGGGTAGCACCAGTGCTGGGAGGTGAAACTCACAGAGGAGGCAGGCCTGCAGGGAGCAGAGACAGGATGATAGATGGAACTGGTAGCACCTTACCAGGTAAGATGTAGTAATGGGAAATTACTGCCGTAGTCAGACAAAGCCAGAGTCACCGGGAGAATCAGGAATATAGGAAGACACAAAAATTGGGTAGTCAGAAAGCAGGTCAAAGGTAACCAGGGATGACTGGACCAAAATAGCGAGAGGCAAAAGCGGAGTTAGGAACAGGCCAGAAATCGTACCGGGAAAACAAACTAGAATAGCAGGTACACAAACATCAGCTCAAATAATCAGGCAAGGAGGTGCTGCACTGCCTGAGAAATAAACCCCATTGCTCCAATCGGATGGAAGAAGATTGAGGCCTTAATTATTTGATGAAAATGTTGTCTCTAAATTGTCTCAAATAGCGACATTTCTTTATAAATTCGCTGAGCCACTTTTTACAAACTTCTTTCCTCCATTTTATTTAAAAAAATGTACTACTTGGAGTTATGTCCTTCTAAACTGCCATTAATACTTTTATAACTACCAGCGACAACCTCACAGCCATTTTAACGCCTCTTTTCCATTAACTCCACTCTTATATATCTCCCCCAGTGTGTCTTAATTTCCCATCAGTACAGACATCCTGAGATCTTTAAGGCTGTGACAACTTTTGCAAACATGTTTACCTACTGGGGTGTCTCTGTTCTTGTTAACACTGAAACTAGTAGAATTCATCCATTTTCTTAGAGTTTGCCTTCTTTCACCTACATATAATCCTGTGTTGGGCCATTTCATACACATGATGCAGCAGACAACATTAATAACATGATCCACAAGAGGATTTGCCCTTGATGTTGTGGTTTTGGTGGGAATGTGATATGAACACCTATAACCCTTTGAGTGTCATAAAGCTGTATAATGCATTGCGTTTGCAAATCATTGGATACCTTTCTGGCACTCAAAGGGTTAATGTGCTACATATGTGTGCACAGGTTCCTCATTTTTTTTGTAGATAGAGAGAAGTATCATTTTCTGTTGTATTCGCTAAGTGATCTCTTCACCACCAGTTGTTTCAGGTTGGGAAGGCTGTTTATAGGAGAGGAGAGGAGGTCTGGGGAATATTCCTTTTCATCTGCCATTAGTACATATAATTGTTTGGAGCTCTTCTGAGATTTTGTGCATCACTTCAAGCTGGGGGTTGTAGGTGACCACTAATGGCACTCTGTTATCTTCCTGTGTTTCGTATTCCAGAACATTTCTTCTGGGTACCCTGGTGGCTCTCTTAATTTGGATGTCCGTGATCTTGCCATTATATCCGTGACTGATAAAATCTCTCCTGGGATTCTTAAGCTATTTATTGCAGGGAGACGTCTCAGAGCAAATACAGCTATACCTTAGAGCCTGGCTGTAAACAATAGATGTCTTTGTGTGGCTGTGATGGGAACTGTCGTTTCTGAGGTAATTAGGCCTGTCTGTATGTATTCTGTACAGAGATGTCTGGAATAAATTGTTTATAATATGAACTGTGGTATCCAGACAGTTGCATTTTATTGTGTGAATGGCTGAGTTTGATGTTAATGATGGGATGGAAAGCACTAATTTTTGGGGAATTACAAAAGTTAGTCTTTGCTGGAATTCCAAGTGGTTAGGATATCATCTATGTAGCAGAGGTAGACAGACTGTAATACATCCTCCTGCTGTTGGAGATGATGGCTTTTGTAGTCCCAACAATCACCCCTTGATCGTTCATGCACAAGCTGTACTACCTCCCTCCCAGCAATATCCTGCATGCTAACTGTCCCTTAGTTGCTGCTGTAGCCTATTCATGTCTTTTTCACCCAAGTACATTCAGTGTTGCCTCCTGAACATTGTGAAGGGAGGGGAGGTGTTCAGTTGTTAACACAGTGGTGGGGGTTAAGCATAAATGAAGGAACCTGCTCAAAGGCTTCCAGTCAAGCTATGTGTGCACAGAGAATGGAGCGGATCATTGCAGCTCTTGAGTTCAGGACTGTAGAACCAGCAATTATGTCAGACACTTTATCTTGTCATGTGATCCAGGAGGAGTGGGTCTCCCTTTGTTTTACCAGTAATTCCCTACGGGATGTGGGTTTACCAGTCCATGTGGATACTTCTCATTAGTATTTTAATATACTTTTAGAATAAAATTGCTTGTTTGGATATTGGATGTGCTGATTGCATATCGAGATAAGAACAAGGTACACCATCATAGTGTAAGTAGGATCAGTGGGGCGGGTGACTATCTTCCCCATCCTATACATACTACACTATTGTGGGGATCAATAGTCATTTAAGGTGTGTGCTCTAGCAGGATCAGTGTGAAAACTGAGCATCTTACGGTATGTCTAGTTTCACTGAAACTTTGTAAGTAGCATGCACAGTGTGTGAGATTTTGGTGAATGAGGGTACTACCCTATAATCTGCTTCTCTTCTCTTTTTATGTTTTGAGACGGAAGTGTGATAGAAGATCATTGCATCTTTTGGAAGGAGGATTCCTTTATTAAATAGAGACTTAGGTATATGCATGGTTATGTACAGACTCTATTACAGACAGTGAGCATTGCACATTGCATGAGGCTGTGTGTGTGTGTGTGTGTGTGTGTGTGTGTGTGTGTGTCTGTGTGTGCAGCCACAGAAAAGTATTTCACTGTGCATGTTTTTGATACATCTGTATAATATTGTTGATATCTTCTCCTTTTGATGTGTTACACAACTTATTCCACCTTTTATACAAACTGCATATGTTATATATTTTCTGTATTGGGTAAGACACCAGAAGTAAGAAGTGTGAGCAGACATTTCTTCTTTGTATTATTTGTTTTTAAGTAGTTTGCTGTTCTATTAGTATCTACTGTGACTTATATTCTGGTTATCTTGCAGCCACCAGTGGTGATCTGTCCTTCGTGGGTGCGCATAACTGTTTCCTGTTTACTACTTGCAGTGATTTGGGCTGAATTGGCAGGGGGAAACATTGCCCCCCCAACCCCGATGACACCTGTCAAAATCATGCCATGTGCATAGACTGATGGGAAAGGCAATATGGAGGAGTTTTCTTCATAACTCCTCTTTACTGCCACTGATGGGTGTGTTTGTCCATGGATGCAGAATCATGGTCACATGATGCTTTATAATGTTCCCTTTGAGAAAAAGGAGGCTGTGAACTCTAAGTCATGGAATCACAAATTCCTAAAATAGTGCCAGCCTGTTGCCCGTGCCACCCGGCTGCCCTAATCCTAGGCCTTAAATGTCTCTGGCGGTATTACAAAACACTTTTACAACTCTAAATTTGGCAACAGAAATCTGTTTTCAAGTGAATCCTATTTCAAATCAAAGCCTCATCAAATCATATATCACTCAAATTTCTTCAATTCAAATAATTAGATCATATAGTCCTGAATTCACATTTCAAATACTCAGCAAGAAAAACTAATCTATAAAAGCAGAAAGCACATTAAGTTAAATTCTCAGATTAGCTCTACCTATACTTTACTCATAGATCTTATGCTGGTACATTATTATCACACACATTCCCACATCTACAAATAATTCTTCTTGTGCAATCTCTGGAGATCATGCGCTGTATTTCCCTTTAGTGGGGCCAGTTCTATAGGAAATTCACTGACATACCCTAAGTAACTGAGTGATATACCTGGGTGAATACCTGGTAATGCCCTTTGGTCTTTGAAATGCTCCCGCTGTCTTCCAAGAGTTAATTAACAATGTTTTAAGGGACCTTTTGATGAGTTGTGTAGTTGTCTACCTGAATGACGACATCTTCATCCACTCCCCGAATCTGGAACAACACCGTAATGTGTGTTATCACTCTTGAGGGCCAACAATATTTTCTGCAAGGTAGAAAAATGTGAGTTTCATCAGTCACAAGTGACTTTTCTGGGCTATGTGATCTCCTCCTCTGGGCTGGCTATGGACCCTAGGAATTTTTTGGCAGTACTCCAATGGCCCCTTCCCATGGGACTCAAAGCGATTCAGCATTTTCTGGGATCCGCAAATTACTATCGAAAATTTATAAACCAGTGGTCCCCGAAGGCTCTGGAGGCATTTGAACACTTAAAAGCAGCCTTTGCCGCTGCACTAGAACTAAGACATCTGAATCCTAACTTGCCTTTTACCGTGGAGGTTGACACGTCTGAGTCGGGAGTAGGCGCCCTCCTGTTGCAGCGCCATTAATGTCGTGTGGCTTCTTCTCCCACAAACTTTCGAAACCTGAGACTCTGTATGACATTGGGGGCCGTGAACTGTTAGCCATTATTCTGGATTTACATGAATGGCGGCATTTACTTGAAGGTACGTGTGTGCCTATTTTGATTCTCACTGATCATAAGAACTTGACCTACCTTTCCGAGGCCAAAAGCCTGTCTCACAGACAGGCTAAGTGGGCTCTGTTCTTATCCCGCTTTAATTTCGTGGTGTCATACTAAGAATGTGAAGGCTGATGCCCTGTCAAACCAATTCGGGGCATTGTCTAA
This sequence comes from Rhinophrynus dorsalis, assembly GCA_037306005.1. NCBI lineage: Eukaryota > Metazoa > Chordata > Amphibia > Anura > Rhinophrynidae > Rhinophrynus > Rhinophrynus dorsalis. The sequence continues at coordinate 30,419,829 of CM074723.1, forward strand.
AGAGGATTGCGATCCCACACCTGTGATTCCTCCAGATCGTATCCTAGCGACGATTCACACCAGTATCACCTCTCCATTGAGGACAGAGATTTTGACTGCCCAAGGAATGGCTTTGGCCGAGAAACTGCATGGGCGATGCTTTGTGTCTGAAGGCTTAAGGGCTAAGTTATTGGAGACCTATCACTCTTCCAAAGCTGCAGGGCACATTGGAAGAGACCAATTATTCTGGTCAGTATCCTGACTATTTTGGTGGCCTAGTATTCGAACGGGCACCTTCCTGTGGGTCTCCTTCTCCCAGTGCCTAATGGGGATTGTCCATGGTAGCACATTTCCATCGATTTTATGGTAGAACTACCAGTATCAGAGGGCTGCACAGTCATTCTCATGATTGTAGATCGTTTCTTGAAATTGGCTCTTTTTGCATCTCTTAAAGAACTACCTACTGCTAAGCAATTGGCTAAGATCTTCACCAAGGAGGTCTTTCGGCTCCATGGGGTGCCCAAAGTAATTGTGTCGGACCAGGGAAGCCAGTTTGTGTCTCGATTTTGTAGGTCCTTTTGTGCGCAATTGGGTATCCAACTCTCTTTCTCCTCCTTCTATCACCCGCAGTCCAGTGGGGCCACAGAGAGATTGAACCAAGCCTTTGAACAGTTCTTAAGTGTTGTATCTCGGACCATCACGATGACTGGGCGAGCCTGTTACCGTGGGTGGAGTTTGGCCGGAATTGTGCTATGAACTCTTCTACTCTGAACTCCCTGTTCATGATTAACTATGGCTTCCAGCCTTCGGTTCTTCCTGAGTCATTTGAGACACAAGATATTCCAGCTCTGGAAGAGCATTTAAGGGAACTCCTCTCCACATGGGTACGGGTTCGGAGAACCCTGCAACGGTCCACTCAACATCAAAAAGACAGGCCGATCGTAGACGGTTACCAGCACCGGTATTTCAGGTGGGGGAGAGAGTCTGGCTCTCCACACGATACTTGAACCTACAAATACCTTGTAGAAAACTGGCTCCCTGGATTTTGGGTCCTTTTCAGGTCCTGCATAGGATCAATCCTGTCGCTTATGCCCTGGAACTGCTAGCCAATATGTGCGTTCATAATGTATTCCATGGTTCCTTGCTTAAACCCTTGGTCCGCAACCGGTATACTTCAGTCCCTGTACTCCCGGCTCCCGTGAGAGTTGCCGATCACGAGGAGTATGAAGTACAGAGCATTCTCGATTCCCATAGGGTACAAGGTCAATTACAATATTTTGTACACTGGAAGGGTTATGGACCCGTGGAGCGTTCCTGGGTCTCGTCCTCTGATATGCATGTTCCCTCTCTTGTACGCAGATTTCGTTCTCGTTTTCCTTCAAAGCTTCGACTACTCCCGCAGGGGAGGGGGTGTTGACGGGGAGGTACTGTAAGCGTTCCACTTACCTGTTCAAGAGACGGCCGCCGGATACCCAGTGGGTGGCCGGTATCTTGTGACTTCCTTGCGGGTTGCCGTGTTCTGCCTTCCCAGGAGAACCGGTGCGCCCTGGTGCCTGTCTGGGTGACCGGTCTCCTTGCTGCTCCCCCTGGTGGCTCCTGCCGCATCTGGGGGTCGGGAATGCGTCACAGGGATTCCCTTGTCATGTCGCGACACGGCTTTGTTTTTAAAGGCACAGTATCATTATTGCTCCACCTCTCAGAGGTGGAGCAATCAGTATTTAAACTGCCTGGACACCACTTCAGTTGTCCTTTTGTGGTGTTCCAGAGCAGTTGTGTAGTTTAAGCTTTCTGTATTACTCTGGTTTGTCTAACTACTGGATCTGGTGCCGACCTGTGGCTCTGTCTGACTATCTGCTCTGTGTATGATCCTTGGCTTGTCCGACAACCATTCTGGTGCAGACCTGCGGCTCTGGCTGACTAACCACTCCTTGTATGACCTGGCTTGTCTGACTAACTGATCTGGTGCTGACCTGTGGCTCTGTCTGACTATCCGCTCATGTATGACCCTAGGCTTATTCGACAACCAATCTGGTTCAGACCTGTGGCTCTGGCTGACTAATCACTCCGTGTATAACCAGGCTTGCCTGACCATCCTATCTGGTGCTGTCTTGTGGCTCTGTCCGGCTTGCCTCCTGTGTTGCCTCTCTTTCATGGACATCCATCTGGTGCAGACCTGGGGCTCTGGTAGACTAAAATCTGAACTGACTGCAGGCATGAGTCCAGTATCTAGACTACCATCTATACCGACTGCAGGCGTGAGTCTGGTATGTACTAGTTGTATCTGGTCGGAGTTCACTGGTTCCAGTTCCTGTTCAAGTTCCTGCAGAAGACTATCTGTGGCTGATCCTGTTCCTGTTCCAGGCCAAGTTCCAGCAGAGACTACCAGTGGATTCGGCCTAGTCTCAGCAGTGAAGTCTATCCTAGGTGGCCTACTATTCCTAATAGTAGTGCTAGCTTATCTGCTGACCTACTGCCTGTTCCTATTGTCTGTTGTTTATACCTTGTTCTGTGCCTTGAATAAAGGTTGCTTTATTATATATGTTCTGACTTCTGAGTGCTCTGAGTAACCGTGACACCACTGGATCAATAACGGTGATATGGCAAAGGTACAATTTTTTTAATGGTGTGCTATTTTAAAAACATAGTATGCGGCCACTTGCTCAATAGCTTACCTGTTGGGTTATCCCTTTAATGAAATATACAGGTATCATGTGTTTTGCAGTGGTGGGTGGACCAGACCTATAAAAAGGGGGTTGGTGTGGTATTCCCTCCGCTTTGGGTCTTCTGCTACCTACTGCAAACCTTTCCTGTTTAAAAACAAACCAATTTTATAAAGTATTAAATTATTGAGGAGTCAGATGGGGTCTTTTATTTAGTGTTTCACTGGGTTTTAATCTAAGTATATCAGCATACACTCTTTTCCGCAAAAGCCACTTTATCAAGTCTAATTTTATTTTATTTTTTAATTTTATCTTATTGTTATGAATTTTTATGTATTGGTTAGGACTTAGCTTATACATATGATGGCCAAACTATGTTATGAAACCCTCATGTGTTTAAAATGAATATACACATTGGTATATAATATACACCACATAGGGTTCATCATTTCTGGGCAATCTGTATGGATTAGTGCAGGAACGCTTTTCCTTTTGTTCTTGATATCGTTTTTTTCCCTGTTTGCGGATTTGGAGAATCCCTTCTTTCCTTGGTGCTTTTCATATTCCTTCACAAATGACTTACATTTTATTTATTTATAAATGTAGATCTATGGTGTCTAAGCACTGCGAGGTTTTTCTGCCTCATTGCTCTCCCATTGGCACAAGTGGCGTTAAGGGGAATGCTTTTTGGCAAAACTAGCTTGGTAAATTGGCCTGATTTTGCATGGAATAACAGTCATATATTCAAACCTTTGACTTCATGAAAGATTGTTATGGATTTTATTCCTCTTCTGTCACTGAAGGAACATCTTGCATATTACCATATAAATCCCTGCCCCCTGGGAGTTTATGTGATATATCTAGTCAGATGCAATAAATCAATCAGCACAATCCTCCTCTGCTTGTTCCATACCAGATAAAGTACTGTAGAACTGTTGATACCAAAGTTCCAAAGACAGATTCCATCACTGGGGCCCTTCCAACTAGTGACACCAATGTAAGGTTGGTCATTTGGTTATGTAACCCATTGTTCAAGAAATGCACTGGAAATCTGGCCTTCAAGAGATTGAAAGCCCAATTTAAATCAAAGGGGATTTTTATTTCCCTCTCTACCTTTATAGCTTATTAATAAGGCCACAAATGACTAAATGTACAAGCATCAAGTCTGAACTTTACATAAGCAGCGAGAGCTCTATACAGTATCTTTCACATCTATTATCTTCTACCCAAGACTCACAGCAGGGAATCAGTCAGTGATTCTACATTCATAGCATTGTGATGGGGAATATAATATAGAGAAGTCACATAATAGCATTGCTGTGTAATTTCTGGATATCTCACTGACACGCAAAGCCCATTTAAAGCTATAGGAATTTTACTTGAGATGCAGTAGGTCTGCTCTAGAATTGCTCCCTATTTCTTTGTGCATTTAATTGACTGTTTCCAAGCATTTATTGTGTCGACATGATTAAAGCAATAGGAAACATTGATATCTGAAGATTACAGTGCAGATGGAGAAAATCTGAGCTTGATCATGATTGCGTTCTTCATTGTGCCAATTACAAGCTTATCACAGTTCATTAGTGGAATTAATGAAGCCATGTATTTTGTGAGCTGCACTTATTACTCCTATGATTTTCTCATTACATTTTGCTGACAGCAAACAGTTCTCTGTATTTTAGAAATGCAGATATGTATGCAGAACTTAGCACATGGAATGCAGCACTCATAGTAATAAGATGTTTAGTTTTTGGAAAGCTTTATATATTGGAATTCCTATATGTGTCATTGTTTTCTGACTGATGGTGGTTGGTATGTTATCTGCCTGGTGGCTTTTGGAGTCTGGGACACCACCTTAAGGGAAAATTTCACTTGGATAGTGTCCAATTGGCAGATCTGCCCCTATGGGCACAGACCTTCCAAGGAAGCCATGGCTACATTTGAACCCTCATAGACCAATGGGTGAGCAAAATGGGGGTTTGAAATTAGTTCTCTGGGCACCTTCATTGGTCCCATTAGAAGAGGCTGAACAAATACATCATAAAGCAGTCTCATTGTACCCTCTGCTTTGCCCTTGAAAGCCCAGACAGAGGGTATATACAGTCTGTGCACACAACTCAAGAGCCACATACTTCCTGGTTGCATTCCAGCTGAGGAGGTCAGTGTTTTTATCCACTGAAGAACTGATAGGAGCCATTTCGGGGGCTACACTGGTCCTTTAAGTAAGCTCCCATAAGACAGACTTAGTAAAACATGATAATTGCCCTTGAAGTGAGAAAGATGTATTCAGTGAGCTAGAGGTGCAGCCAGTTAAATGAATCTCAACACTAATGAGCTGGATGCTAAATATGCATTCTCTACTTAAAGCAATTTTGTGCATATTATTAAGATAAATGCTAAATGCACTTTCTCTACTGAAATCAGTTTTGTGCATACTAATTTGATAAATACAGAATGCACATGCTCTACTGAAAGCAGTTTTGTGCATGTCGATGAGATGAATGCTGACTGCACTTTCTGTACTGAAACAGTTGTGTTCATGCTAATGAGATGAATGCAGACTGCACTTTCTCTACTGAAAGCAGTTCTGTGCATGGTGATGAGATGAATGCACACACTCTACTGAAAGCAGTTCTGTGCATGGTGGTGAGATGAATGCAGAATGCACACACTCTACTGAAAGCAGTTTTGTGCATGGTGATGAGATGAATGCAGAATACACAAACTCTACTGAAAGCAGTTTTGTGCATGGTGGTGAGATGAATGCAGAATGCACACACTCTACTGAAAGCAGTTTTGTGTATGGTGATGAGATGAATGCTGACTGCACTGTCTCTACTGAAAGCAGTTCTGTGCATGGTGATGAGATGAATGCAGACACTCTACTGAAAGCAGTTCTGTGCATGGTGGTGAGATGAATGCAGAATGCACACTCTACTGAAAGCAGTTTTGTGCATGGTGATGAGATGGATGCACACACTCTACTGAAAGTACTGAAAGCAGTGGTGTGCATATTAATAAGATGAATTCTGAACACACTTTATCTACTGAAAGCAGTTTTGTGTATGGTGATGAGATGAATACTGACTGCACTGTCTCTACTGAAAGCAGTTTGGTGCATGGTGGTGAGATGAATGCAGAATGCACACACTCTACTGAAAGCAGTTCTGTGCATGGTGATGAGATGGATGCTGACTGCACTGTCTCTACTGAAAGCAGTTTTGTGCATGGTGATGAGATGAATGCTGACTGCACTGTCTCTACTGAAAGCAGTTCTGTGCTTGGTGATGAGATGAATGCACACACTCTACTGAAAGTACTGAAAGCAGTGGTGTGCATATTAATAAGATGAATTCTGAACACACTTTATCTACTGAAAGCAGTTTTGTGCATGCTAGTTGGATAATTGCTGAACACAACACTGCAGTGTTTCTCAAAACTTTTGCCACAGTGGAATCATTCAATTAAAATTAACTTCCCGTGGAACCCTAAAAATAAAAACTAAGTGTGACGCAATGCACTGAAGACCTCTCTTGCATCCAATGGGGTTAAAGGGATAGTAATACTTAAAATGTAAAAAAAAAAAATATGTTGTAGGGTTTATAAATCTCCATAGGATGGTGTAGCAACAGCGCCACTGTACAATTTCAGGCCACTGTGATATTGCACCTAAAAAATTCAACTTTGAAAATGAATAACTTTTGAACGAAACACCTTTCAGCAGTGGGAGTGCCCTTGTTTTACTCAGGGGGATAAACCGTACAACATATTTTTTTTTTACATTTTAAGTATTACTATCCCTTTAACATAGTATCAACATTAAATGTCGGCGATTGCTAAAGGGCACCAGTAACTGCACAGCAAGAAATGTTTCAATCCAAATCTTCCACATGTCCACTGGTAGTCATAGAATCACACGTACACTAATGGTCACCTCAGCCTTGTTCCACTGTCAGCTGTTACTAACATTTGCTCCAAGGGACCTTGTATATTTCTTCAGGTAATCCCTGGGTTCCAAAGAACATTACAGCACCTCATTAGGGGTTCTGCACTAAGATGTGATAAAGAGGTGATGAAGTGGAGATGACTACTCCATTGATATCAATTCTCCAGTTCCTATGTTATTTTATATAGCCTAGGAAACTAAGATCTCCAAAGCTGGAGAACTTCTAGTGCATAGGCTCCATAGAATAACATAGGAACTGGAGAAGTGATATCACTGGAGACGTCATCTCCACTTTATCATTTCATTCTCACTCCTTAGTGCATCTACCCCATTGTCTTTTTTTCAACATCAACTCTGGACCTTCCAATTGCATTTTGCAAATAACACTCTGGGGGAGATACACTAAGGAGTGATAAAGATGTGATAAAGTGGAGATGACTTCTCCAGTGATATCACTTCTCCAGTTCCTGTGTTATTCGATGGAGTCTATGCACTAAGATTTATTCACCTTTGGAGATATAAGTGCATTAGCTCTATAAAATAACATAGGAATTGGAGAGGTGATTTCACTGGGGTAGTCATCTCCACTCTATCACCTCTTTATCACGCCTTAGTGCATAACACCCTGTGAATCCATAATTCCTTTCTAGTCCTCTCACCGTCATTGGCCATGTCTCCACTACTTATATATACTGAACTGGCTTCTAGTGTTGAGCGAACATGCTCGGCCGATGCTCGGATCGGCTCGAGCATCGCTCTGCTCGGCACATGGCGGTACTGGTACGAGTACCGCCATGTGCTCGCCCGCCATGTTCGGGTGGCAGGGATCTGTGCCGAAGGAGGCACAGATCTTACAGACGCTCCGCTGGACCACCAGGGACTGGAGGTAGGGGGCATTGCGGAGATGAAGGGGGACATTTTGGAGATGAAGGGGGACATTGTGGAAGGGGGGCATTGCGGAGATGAAGGGGGCATTGCGGAGATGAAGGGGGACATTGTGGAAGGGGGACATTGTGGAAGGGGGGCATTGCGGAGATGAAGGGGGCATTGCGGAGATGAAGGGGGACATTGTGGAAGGGGGACATTGCGGAGATGAAGGGGGCATTGCGGAGATGAAGGGGGACATTGTGGAAGGGGGACATTGTGGAAGGGGGACATTGCGGAGATGAAGGGGGCATTGCGGAGATGAAGGGGGACATTGTGGAAGGGGGACATTGTGGAAGGGGGACATTATGGAAGAGGGGCATTGTGGAGATGAAGGGGGGCATTGACCAGGCACCCTCCCCTCATCAGAGCAGGGGGTGCCTGGTGTAATGCTCGTGTCGCCCCATTGAATTCAATGGGGCTCGGGTGCTCGGCCGAGCACTCGAGCCTCCGGCGGTGCTCGGTCAGAGCACCCGAGCACCCGAGCATCGGGGTGCTCGCTCAACACTACTGGCTTCCCAAAGTCCTGTTCTTAAAGGAATAGTGACACTTTATTTTGACTTTACATATTCTGCAGGTATATAGTATGCATAGTAAATTTGCCTATACTATTTATTAGTATTTGTTAATATTTTTCTATTTTCTAACACTCTTATGCTCCTGACAGTAAACTTACTTAGTCTATCTTTCCTTACATTAAAGCAGGATGTGCTACAATGTTACACTCTTTCAGCAGTATGCCATCTTATCTTATATAATAATTCGCTAAAACATGTGTAACGCCACAATCATGCTCAGTAGAGACTGCCAGTGACGAGGCTGATACAGAGCGGGGCGCTCTGAAGGAGCTTCCTGCTCTGTATCAGCCGCGGTGCAGGCAGTCTCTACTGAGCGTGACCGCACCACGACTGGCTGGCACTGTATCAGCCACGCCGGGGGCAGTCTCTACTGTGCATAACTGCCCCGCAACCAGCTGCCAGTGGCACTGTGGCCCGTGTAATGGGCTTTTCAACTAGTTCATAAAATACCTTTTTTAAATTGTGTACCAAGACTTGCTTCCATGTTCTTTGGCAGGTCTCATTGTCAGGAACAAATAAGTGTATAACACTGGTGAAAATTAAAAAAAAAACAAAAAAAAAACAGTATATGCAGTCCTACTTCACATGTTATGACCTTGCGGAATAAGTGAAGTCAAAATAAAGGGTTACTATTTTTTAAATTATATTTTTTGTAGGTTTAAAATCTAAGTGACCTGACAATGGATAGATAGTGTTTGTATTTGTCCTCCTGCTCCACAAAGCTTTGTAGGACATTTATGAAAAAACACACTGTGAGGTTGCACTGGTTGCTCTGTAGCAATGCAGTGGTGAATTCTAATAAGCATTCTGAATTAATGTGGAACTTTCACCTTAAAGGGATAGTAATGTTTCACAAAAGCTGCAGCTCTGATTAACCTTCATAGTATTTGGGCCATGGAGAGTGTTATTTCCATACTGTCAGATTTGTAGTTCAAGAGTAATTGAATGATAAAGTATCCCCCTCCCGCCCCTTTTACTGATGTAACACTGCTCACTTCAGAACAGAAAGATAGTGTCCAGATGTCTTGCAGAGAAGGACAATCTTCAGTTTTACCTAGTGTAAGCCGACTCCCCTCAGATTTGAACTCTGGTCTTTTGACCGCAGCTCACAGCAAGGGACAATCTTCTTACTGACCATAAGGAAAACCCTGCCCCCCTTGACAGGTTTTTCCTAAAGCTCACTGAAGGTTGTCCCTCTATGTGATCTATCCGGACAGTCTTGCTGCTCTGAGGTGAACAGTGTTACATCAGTAAAAGGTGCTGGAGGGGATACTTTATCATTCAGTTACTCTTGAACTACAACTCTGACAGTATTGAAATAACACTCTCCATGACCCAAATACTATGATGATTAATTGGAGCTGCTTTTGTTGTGAAACATCACTATCCCTTTAATTCAAGTTTGCATATTTGAAAACATCATTATTAAAAGGGATAGTAATACTTAAAATGTAAAAAAAAATATGTTGTAGGGTTTATCCTCCTGAGTAAAACAAGAGTACTCCCACTGCTGAAAGGTGTTTCATTCAAAAGTTATTAATTTTCAAAGTTGATTTTTTTTTAGGTGCAATATCAGTGGCCTGAAATTGTACAGTGGCGCTGTTGCTACACAATCCTATGGACAGCTCTGGTCCCGGGACCATAAATCTCCATAGGATGGTGTAGCAACAGCGCCACTGTACAATTTCAGGCCACTATGATATTGCACCTAAAAAATTCAACTTTGAAAATGAATAACTTTTGAATGAAACACCTTTCAGCAGTGGAAGTACTCTTGTTTTACTCAGGGGGATAAACCCTACAACATATTTTTTTTTTTACATTTTAAGTATTACTATCCCTTTAATGTGTCATGTTAACCAAAACACCACCAAATTTACTGTTCAGGAGATATTCACACTTCTTACATATTACAATGTATGTTAATTGCAGTACCCATGCTTTACCAGTGACATTTACATATGCTAATTAAGTATTTTCAATGACATGTAATATGTAAATCAAGGTGTCAGTTAAGTTTCATATGCTAATGAAGCTCTGTGCAGTACCAGGAACTGTTCACTGTCACTTTGCCTAGAAATACAAGTGTGAATACTTGGATAACATGACATATAGGCAGTTTTTAATGCAGTTTTCAAATATGCAGACTTCAATTAAGGTGAAAGTTCCACTTTAAAATAAGTTTAGCTAATTTTACATGTAGTTCAAATCTGATATATTATGCTAGACATTTGATTGTATTACGGATAGTATTTAATAAATGAACCTTTATTTGTTGGCAGCACAGCTCTTTATGCTAATTTGATTTTGTTCTGGGCCAATATTAGCATATAAAGGAGAGATGTATAAAATTGGAGTTATAAAGAAATTGTATGTGAAATTGTATCAAAGTGACATAAGGAAATGTATGAACGTTTAAAAGAAAAAGAGAACAAAGGGAGGCGCTCATAGGGTTAATATTGCTTTATGTATCAAAATTAAACGAGGTGTATAAGACTGCGCTCACATATTACGGTGGCCACTCTAAAATATCTAGTAGTTTTTCAGACAAGTGGGGGATCTTACACTGCCCACCACGCATATCTATGTCAGTCAGCTGCTCACCGTATCGATACCTTCAAATGCAATAACATAGAAAAATAGAATTTGACGGCAGATAAGAACCATTCGGCCCATCTAGTCTGCCCAATTTCCTACTGTGTAAAAAAAAAAAAAAAAAAACACACAACCTCAAACCTTTTTTGGTCATTGGTCTTTTCTTATGTTAAGGACCGCCTTATGCCTATCCCATGCATGCTTAAATTCTGTCACTGTATTGACATCTACCACTTCTGCTGGTAGGCTATTCCACTTGTCTACTACCCTCTCAGTGAAGTAAAACTTTCTTACATTACATCTAAACCTGTGTCCCTCTAGTTTTAGACTATGGCCTCTTGTCCTAACGTTTTTACTCTTTTGAAATATACTTCCATCCTGTACTTTGTTGAATCCCTTCATGTATTTGAATGTTTCTATCATATCCCCTCTCTCTTTTCTCTCCTCCAAGCTATACATATTCAGATCCTTTAGTCTATCCTGATATTTCTTTTCCTGTAGACCAGTCACCATTTTAGTAGCCCTTCTTTGAATTTTCTCTAGAGTATCAATATCCTTCTGGAGATGGGGTCTCCAGTACTGTACACAATACTCTAGGTGAGGTCTAACTAGAGATCTGTACAGTGGCATGACTACTTCCCTTTTTCTGCTACTAATGCCCCTAGCTATACAACCCAGCACCCTGCTTGCATTCCCCACCGCTTTATTACATTGCCTGCTTACCTTTAAGTCATTAGAAATAATTACTCCCAAATCCCTTTCCTCTGTTGCTCTGACAGCACAGTACCCTTAATGGTATATTTTTCCTTTGGATTTTTATGTCCCAAGTGCATTATTTTACATTTATCAACGTTAAAGTGCATCTGCCGCACTCTTGACCATTCCTCTAATTTACCTAAATCATTCGCCATTTGGCTTTTTCCCCCTGGAATGTCTACCCTATTGCAGATCTTTGCATCATCTGCAAAAAGGCATACCTTTCCTTGAATACCTTTTGCAATATCACTAATAAAAATATTCAAAAGAATGGGCCCCAGTACAGATCCCTGAGGTACTCCACTAGTAACACTCCTTTCGTCCGAATATTCTCCATTGACTACCACCTTCTGTCTCCTGTCACTCAGCCATTGCCTAATCCATTTCACTATTTTTACAATTAGACCCAAACACTGCAATTTATTTATGAGTCTTCTATGAGGGACAGTGTCAAATGCTTTACTGAAATCTAGATAAGCTATATCTACTGCTCCCCCTTGATCTATTATTTTAGTTACCCAATCAAAAAAATCTATGAGGTTAGTTTGACAAGATCTCCCTGCTGTAAACCCATGCTGTTTGGTATCTTGCAAGCTATTCATATTCAGATATGCAACAATTCTTTCCTTTAATAAAGAAAGCCAGCAAGAAACAGGAAAAGGGGTGCTTTTTTTGTAGACTAATATAAACAGTTTTTAAATATAGGTAAGGTATCCCTTTATCACTCACAGGTGATGTCAGACTGGTTGGTGGACTACAACTGACCAAAAGGCAACAGGGTTTGATTCCTGCCCCTGTATATGCACTCCAGGCTTCACAACAAGTGATCCGGAATAAGAGTTATCAGAACAGGGATTGATTCCTGCCCCTGTACAGGTACTCCAGGCTTCACTGCAAGTGATACAGAATAAAGAACGATCAGAACTGGGATTGATTCCTGCCCCTGTACAGCTACTCCAGGCTTCACAACAAGTGATCCGGAATAAAGAGTTATCAGAAGAGGGATTGATTCCTGCCCCTGTACAGGTACTCCACGCTTCACTGCAAGTGATCCGGAATAAAGAGCGATCAGAACAAGGATTGATTTATGCCCTGTACAGGTGCTCCAGGCTTCACCGCAAGTGATCCTGAATAAAGAGCGATCAGAACAGGGATTGATTTCTGTCCCTGTACAGGTACTCCAGACTTCAACGCAAGTGATCCGGAATAAAGAGTTATCAGAACAGGGATTGATTCCTGCCCCTGTACAGGTACTCCAGGCTTCACGGCAAGTGATCCTGAATAAAGAGCGATCAGAACAGGGATTGATTCCTGCCCCTGTACAGGTACTCCAGACTTCACCGCAAGTGATCCTGAATGAAGAGTTATCAGAACAGGGATTGATTCCTGCCCCCCCTGCTGGATAAAGAGAGATCAGAACAGGGTTTGATTCCTGCCCCTGTAAAGGCACTCCAGGCTTCACCGCAAGTTATCCGGAATAAAGAGCGATCAGAACAGGGATTGATTCCTGCCTCTGTAAAGGCACTCCAGGCTTCACCGCAAGTGATCCGGAATAAAGAGCTATCAGAACAGGGATTGATTCCTGCCCCTGTACAGGCATCACAGGCTTCACCGCATGTGATTAAAAATAAAGAGTTATTACAACAGGGTTGATTCCTGCCCATGTACAGACACTCCAGGCTTCACTGCAAAGTGATTCGTAATAAAGAGCGATCAGAACAGGGATTGATTTCTGCCCTGTACAGGTACTCCAGGCTTCACCGCAAGTGATCCTGAATAAAGAGCGATCAGAACAGGGATTGATTTCTGTCCCTGTACAGGTACTCCAGACTTCAACGCAAGTGATCCGGAATAAAGAGTTATCAGAACAGGGATTGATTCCTGCCCCTGTACAGGTACTCCAGGCTTCACGGCAAGTGATCCTGAATAAAGAGCGATCAGAACAGGGATTGATTCCTGCCCCTGTACAGGTACTCCAGACTTCACCGCAAGTGATCCTGAATGAAGAGTTATCAGAACAGGGATTGATTCCTGCCCCCCCTGCTGGATAAAGAGAGATCAGAACAGGGTTTGATTCCTGCCCCTGTAAAGGCACTCCAGGCTTCACCGCAAGTTATCCGGAATAAAGAGCGATCAGAACAGGGATTGATTCCTGCCTCTGTAAAGGCACTCCAGGCTTCACCGCAAGTGATCCGGAATAAAGAGCTATCAGAACAGGGATTGATTCCTGCCCCTGTACAGACACTCCAGGCTTCACCGCAAGCAATCTGGAATAAAGAGCGATCAGAACAGGGATTGATTCCTGTCCCTGTACAGGCACTCCAGACTTCACTGCAAGTGATACACAATAAAGAGCTATCAGAACTGAGATTGATTCCTGCCCCTGTACAGGCATCACAGGCTTCACCGCATGTGATTAAAAATAAAGAGTTATTAGAACAGGGTTGATTCCTGCCCATGTACAGACACTCCAGGCTTCACTGCAAAGTGATTCGTAATAAAGAGCGATCAGAACAGGGATTGATTTCTGCCCTGTACAGGTACTCCAGGCTTCACCGCAAGTGATCCTGAATAAAGAGCGATCGGAACAGGGATTGATTTCTGTCCCTGTACAGGTACTCCAGACTTCAACGCAAGTGATCCTGAATAAAGAGTTATCAGAACAGGGATTGATTCCTGCCCCTGTACAGGTACTCCTGGCTTCACGGCAAGTGATCCTGAATAAAGAGCGATCAGAACAGGGATTGATTCCTGCCCCTGTACAGGTACTCCAGACTTCACCGCAAGTGATCCTGAATGAAGAGTTATCAGAACAGGGATTGATTCTTGCCCCCCCTGCTGGATAAAGAGAGATCAGAACAGGGTTTGATTCCTGCCCCTGTAAAGGCACTCCAGGCTTCACCGCAAGTTATCCGGAATAAAGAGCGATCAGAACAGGGATTGATTCCTGCCTCTGTAAAGGCACTCCAGGCTTCACCGCAAGTGATCCGGAATAAAGAGCTATCAGAACAGGGATTGATTCCTGCCCCTGTACAGACACTCCAGGCTTCACCGCAAGCAATCTGGAATAAAGAGCGATCAGAACAGGGATTGATTCCTGTCCCTGTACAGGCACTCCAGACTTCACTGCAAGTGATACACAATAAAGAGCTATCAGAACTGAGATTGATTCCTACCCCTGTACAGGCATCACAGGCTTCACCGCATGTGATTAAAAATAAAGAGTTATTAGAACAGGGTTGATTCCTGCCCATGTACAGACACTCCAGGCTTCACAGCAAAGTGATTCGTAATAAAGAGCGATCAGAACAGGGATTGATTTCTGTCCCTGTACAGGTACTCCAGACTTCAACGCAAGTGATCCGGAATAAAGAGTTATCAGAACAGGGATTGATTCCTGCCCCTGTACAGGTACTCCAGGCTTCACGGCAAGTGATCCTGAATAAAGAGCGATCAGAACAGGGATTGATTCCTGCCCCTGTACAGGTACTCCAGACTTCACCGCAAGTGATCCTGAATGAAGAGTTATCAGAACAGGGATTGATTCCTGCCCCCCCTGCTGGATAAAGAGAGATCAGAACAGGGTTTGATTCCTGCCCCTGTAAAGGCACTCCAGGCTTCACCGCAAGTTATCCGGAATAAAGAGCGATCAGAACAGGGATTGATTCCTGCCTCTGTAAAGGCACTCCAGGCTTCACCGCAAGTGATCCGGAATAAAGAGCTATCAGAACAGGGATTGATTCCTGCCCCTGTACAGACACTCCAGGCTTCACCGCAAGCAATCTGGAATAAAGAGCGATCAGAACAGGGATTGATTCCTGTCCCTGTACAGGCACTCCAGACTTCACTGCAAGTGATACACAATAAAGAGCTATCAGAACTGAGATTGATTCCTGCCCCTGTACAGGCATCACAGGCGTCACCGCATGTGATTAAAAATAAAGAGTTATTAGAACAGGGTTGATTCCTGCCCATGTACAGACACTCCAGGCTTCACAGCAAAGTGATTCGGAATAAAGAGCGATCAGAACAGGGATTGATTCCTGCCCTGTAAAAGCACTCCAGGCTTCACTGCAAGTTATCCGGAATAAAGAGTTATTAGAACAGGGTTGATTCCTGCCCCTGTACAGACACTCCAGGCTTCACAGCAAAGTGATTCAGAATAAAGAGCAATCAGAACAGGGGTTTATTCCTGCCCTGTAAAAGCACTCCAGGCTTCACTGCAAGTGAGCTGGAATAAAGAGCTATCGGAACAGAGATTTATTCCTGCCCCTGCAAAGGCATTCCAGGCTTTACCGCAAGTGATACAGAATAAAGAGCTATCAGAAATGGGATTGATTCCTGACCCTGTACAGGCATCACAGGCTTCACCGCATGTGATTATTAGAACAGGGTTGATTCCTGCACCTGTAAAGGCATTCCAGGCTTCACCGCAAGTGATCCTGAATAAAGAGCTACCAGAACAGGGATTGATTCCTGCCCCTGTACAGGCATCACAGACTTCACAGCAAAGTGATCCAGAATAAAGAGCGATCAGAACAGGGAATATCTACATGGTGAAAAGTGTGGAAAGACTCTCGCCTCTTTGAATCGTAAATCTAGAGTTAAATCATGTTCCTAAAATACGAAATGCTCAGGGGGATTTAGTCCCCACTAGTACTCAAATTGCTGAAGCTTATTTTATCGGCCTTTATAATCTAAATGGTATGGGATCTACGACTCCCCTGACTTCTCCTTTTTCCTGCGAGAGCGATATGAGTAATAGCGGGGACTGAAGTTGACCACTCCAAGTCCAGAGCAATCTCCATCAGTCCCCAGTTCGGTGTGCTGTCACACGTGATCAGTCACATGGGCTGGCACACCAAAGTTTCCTATCTGGTCCTTACAGGACTACACACACCAGGACCGCTGGTCCTTAAGGGGTTAATGTACTTTTACAACGTGTTTTACAAGTACACTTCTTGCTTCATCGCTGAGGACACCGCGATCAAAAGCAGCATCCTGAGAGGACCGCTCTGACCTAATTGAACTATACAGACTTTTAATATACAGTGGACAGTGGTAGGATCGCCTATATTTTTATATATATTTTTTTCACACCTTAGCTTCTTAATGTATTGCTCAGCCCCTTGGCTCTCAAAAAGTTAACTGTATTTGATCTGTAACCATGTAACGTTTCTTCCACCAGAGCACACTTTTGTATGTAAAACCAATAAATCTGAGTTTCAACAATTCAGTCTTGCTTTTTATCACTCTGCAACAGGATAAATAGGAAAATCTCTTGTCTCAGCAGGGTACACAGCGAATGCCTATTACCAAGTGAGTATAAATCTGCAACCTAAAGTCATATAGTACTTATAGGCATTTTAGTCAAAAAAATAATATCTATAAATTACATTTTAGAGCCCAAATTGAGAACTTCATCCTGAGGTAGAAAAATGGCTTTGGATAAATGAAAGCAGTTTTAATTTGAGAAGATTTGCTTACTTGGTTTAAAGGGACAGTAAGCTTTATTTATTTATTTATTTATTTAACCCTTTGAGTGCCAGAGGGGTAAGCAACGCATTGCGTACTTCTCTGGCAATCAAGGGGTTAATGAAAACATATTATAATTAGAAATTTTACTGCTGAGTAAAACAAGGATACTGTGTGAGATTTTTCATTCCAAAGTTTTTTTTCCTTGTTTGTTTTTTGTATTTTGATTGATTTTTTTGTTTTTATTCTACTGACCACAACAGCAAATTGCAGGTTAAAGGGATAGTAATGTTTTGCAAAAACAGCAGCTCCAATTACTCTTCAAGGTATTTGGTCCATGGGGAGTGTTATTTCAGCACTGTCAGAGTTGTAGTATAAGAGTAATTGAATGATAAAGTATCCCCCTCCCGTCCCTTTTACCTAGTGTAAGTCACCTCCCCTCAAATGTGGAATCTGGTCTCTTGACTGGACAGATCACAGCAAGGGACAATCTTTTTACTGTGATCATAAGGAAAACCCTGCCCCCCTTGACAGGTTTTTCATTATGCTCACTGAAGATTGTCCCTCTCTGTGATCCATCTGGACAGTCTTGCTTCTCTGAGGTGAGCAGTGTTACATCAGTAAAAGGGACGGGAGGGGGATAACTTATCATTCAGTTACTCTTGTACTACAACTCTGACAGTATTGAAATAACACTCTCCATGGCACAAATACTATGAAGATTAATTATTGTGAAACATTACTATCCCTTTAAGGGCTTAGCCTTTAAAGTGCTGGAGGAGTGCCCACTGCATTGCAAAACAATGCTTTGGGCACTCCTCTTGCACTTAAATTGTTAAAGATCTGACATCAGTGAGTAAACATTTCTGCACAATCTCAAGGGTATACAAGCCTGGGGATTTAAGAAAGATAAATTGGGATTGAGGAAAGGCAATTTAACTGCATCCCTGCTGCAAAATGGAAAATCTGGGGATTTTTATTAAGTCTTTGAGTGCCAGAGGGGTACGGAACGCATTGCAAAAGCAATGTATTCCGAACCCTTCTAGCACTCAAAGGGTTCATTTAAACTCTATGATGCCAAGAGGACTAAATGAGGGACGTAAATGGATTTTGCATGATTAAATTACATATGAGGCTTCTAAGATGATATCAATGAAATATATGTACGTAAAATGATTTCAATTATCCTTTTAGCCTTCATAAACGCCTGATAATAACTTTACCAGAGAACTGTAGGCTCTCACCTCTAATGATATAGATTATTGATACTTCAGACAATATATGTGTTTGGTGCTATTTTGCTTTCTGCTATAGCATGGAATTGGTGTTGTGCATTCACCCAGTGAGTACCGGAAAGTTTGTGATATGTATGTTGCTAATGTGCTTTTAACCCTTTGAGTGCCAGAGGGGTATACAGTGCATTGCACTCAAAGTGTTGCAAGTCACATTTAAATGCAATGGAATTTTTGTAATTTGTATTTTTACTCTACGCTGCAGACGGTTTGTTCCAAAATATCTCCTCTTTCACTTATTGCGTGAAACTCACTTGTTCTAAAGAAAACCAGAGGGATTCTGGGGCGAACCAACTTCACCACAGAGAATAAAGACAGAGAGATACGAGATAGATAGATAGATAGATAGATAGATAGATAGATAGATATGAGATAGATAGATATGAGATAGATAGAGATATGAGATATGAGATATGAGATAGATAGATAGATAGATAGATAGATAGATAGATAGATATGAGATAGATAGATATGAGATAGATAGATAGATAGATAGATAGATAGATAGATAGATAGATAGATATGAGATAGATAGATAGATAGATAGATAGATAGATAGATAGATAGATAGATATGAGAGATAGATAGATAGATAGATAGATAGATAGATAGATAGATAGATAGATAGATAGATAGATAGATAGATATGAGAGATAGATAGATATGAGAGATAGATAGATAGATAGATAGATAGATAGATAGATAGATAGATATGAGAGATAGATTAGATAGATAGATAGATAGATAGATAGATAGATAGATAGATAGATAATGATACACAGACAGACATACAGATTCAGATATAGATGCAGAGATACACGATAGATTGATAGATAGATAGATAGATAGATAGATAGATAGATAGATATGAGATAGATAGATAGATATGAGATAGATAGATAGATAGATAGATAGATAGATAGATAGATAGATAGACAGATAGATAGACAGATAGATAGAAACATACCAGTTATATTAAATTGCCTGTTAAATTCACACGTTTCTGACATTCATAAAATAAAACACACCAATCTGTTAGAGAACAGATGTTTTCATCCATTTTGCCCCCTTTTCAATCTGGCTGGTATTTCAATACTACAATTAGCTGCAGGTGCTGACATTCAATCTAAAAAAGAAATGTGGATTTGGTTTTTATCCTGCAATATATAATCATTTGTAAATTGTGGCTGGCAGATATTAAATGGTACTCATAAACCAACTCTATTGTTAACCCCTCAGGTACTAGATACATATTCACTGCCTTAGAAAGCAAAGGAGACTTTTCTAGAAGCTAAGGAGTCCATAATTACCTCACAATGAGGTATCATTCTGTATCATACACAAACACAAGGGACTCTCTGATCAAAAGAAAAATAATTATTATTGTCAGAACTGTATTTTATCTCTAAAATGACAGAGATAAAAATAATTTTTTAAACTTTAACACCGTGAAAGACCATTCACAGTTGGCATGGTCTTAATGCCAAAAATTGGATTTTTATACTCTGCAATAAATCCCCTTCTAGTACATTGTGAGACACATAGAAGGAGATGCACTAAGGTTTGATAATATTCCAGTTTAGCAATATTGTGGTATATTTGCACCAATTGCATCTCATCAATAAACACTTTGCTATCATATCCTTGTGACTACACAACAGATACGCTGATATCACCAAACAACAACACTGATGTTCTAAGAAGAGGAAACCAATTGAACTGGGGACATTGAGAGTGATCTGGCCACACCCACAATTCAGAATGTGGGTGTGGTTAGCAGTGATGAGGCGCTGGTCAAAATTTGGAGCTCTAGACAGCTGCTTCCTTTGCCTAATGGGAAATCTGGTGTTGTGCACTATAGTGAAAACCTGTGTCACACTCTGATATCGAGGGGCTTTAAAGGGATAGTAATGTTTCATAATAAAAGAAGCTCTAATTAATCTTCATAGTATTTGGACTTTGTAGAGTGTTATTTCAATTCGTTCAGAGTTGTAGTTCAAGAGTAATTCAATGACAAAGTATCCCCCTCCCGCCCCTTTTACTGATGTAACACTGTTCAGCCAGATCAGAAGGGAGGTGCCCAGGTAGACTGCAGAGAGGGACAATCTTCAATTAAGATAAGGGAAAAACCTGAAAAACTTGTCAAGAGGGGCAGGGCTTTCATTGTTCTCATAGGAAGAAGATTGTCCCCTTCTGTTATCTGTCTGGTCTATGGACTGGATTCCACATCTGAGAAGAGATGGTTTACACTAGGTAAAAGGGGCTGAAGGGGAAACTTTGCTTGTGAAGAACTCTCAAACGGTTTTAGAGATAAGACTTACATCGTTCTTCATGTTTTTTTTAATGCCTACAAAATAAAATAAAGATAAAATGAAGTATTACTATCCCTTTAATGCCAGCAAGTCCTGGATGCCTTCCCCATGTACACGCAGAGAAACTCAAATGGTAGCCGATAGTGTTAGTACATTGTGTATAATTCAATGCTAAATAGATGAACACTCCAAAATACCCATAGACTGCCCCATTACCTTCCAGTTGGCGCAAGGTGTGTGGAGAATTTTGGCCAAAGTATAACTAGTTGTTAGGCAGGTGTAGATAGTAAACATTGATTCCATTGTCTGATTTAGCATGGAATTGTATACTAGAACGCAGAGCTCACTAAAGAAACCTGTTTTAATGGTACTTCGATTGACACCTATTGACCAGATTAAAACTTACCTTTTACTATCTCAAAATTAAAAGAAGTTTAAAATCACCAAAAAAAAACACTCTATATCTTGATACCAAATAGGAGTAATATCGAGATATGAGTTCCTTATCTACAGAAGCTATACATGACTAGGGCATGAAATCACTTATATATGAATGTTTGTGATCCTTTATCTACAGGAACCATCCAATAATATGAGGAAATCTCTCTTGTTGTAAGGACATACATATTGTATTGAATTCAGGTTCATTAATTAGAAATATATATATAGATATTGGATAAGAAGAGAGAAAAGCTAGCTACGATTACACACATATATTATATTATACTCAGATTACTTAGCTGCTTGAGGCTATATATGGCTTGAGGGAATTTAAAGGGATTGTAATCATGCTTTCCCCGTGCCTTTGCCAGGTTTATGATGTTGCAGTTTCTACTTTGACAATGGCTCATTTGCATATCGAAATGCAGCTTAATGATACAACCTTTGACTTTCTACTAACCTCATAGCCCTGTCATCAACCTCACTCTCAGCTTCATATGTATCTGAACAAGAGAAGGATGCCTGAGGGATATAATCTAGATCTGCATCATCATCAGTCATCATTAGGTCATCCTCAGCAGCATCAGCATCACCTGACAGTTCTTGCCCACTACTACCCATTTATATTCCTCTAAGCTTTTGGAGGTCTCAAACAATTTCTTTTTACTTTTACTATAACAAAATTCACTAGTACTTTGAGGATGGTGTTTTGGTGTCTCACTGTCTGATGCAGCAGGCGGTTCATCTGCTACACTTTCCTCTATTATGCTGTTGCCAGCATTATCAACACTTGAATGTGACTTGTCGTCTTCAGTGTTCGTCTTATATGGTTCTATATTTCTACTGGCGCTAGTGGTGCTGGACCTAGTTTTGCTGGGATTGTGACAAACTGCATCCTCCCTTAGAGTAAAGGGTTCACCATCATTGATTGCACATGCTGCAACAACCATTGCTGCAATAGGTTTTTGAACTACTACTTAACTCTCATGTCCCTACACTGCTCCACCCCTCCCCCTTTCCCTTGTGCGTTTGCTGGACATTACACAACTATACTGTGTTTTTTTACTGTACAGTGCACAATACAACTGATGGAGCTGTATGATGCCTTACATAAGCCCAGTCAGCTGTCTGTCACGGTCACCTAAGATATTTAGTTTTTTATTTATTTATTTATTTTTATTTTATTTATTTTATTTTTTTAAGTTGTGCACCCTGTTGTCTTATCACAGTCTGTCCAAAAAAAATTATAACTGAAAAAGAAAATCAACAATGTCTTTCCCCAGATTTCCCCACCCAGCACAGGGACAATAACAGCAAGATCATCAAATAGGTGTCTAGCTGCCTGTGTCTTGCCTGTCAGTCACATGGAGTTTTGGAGTATTTGGGGGACAACCTCCTTCCTCCCTTCTTATCCCCTAGAGTGCCCCCAGACTCCCCTAATACAAAGAACAAATGTCCCACCTAAATGACTCCCTAAACTAAGCTTCAGTTCCCCTTTATTTGCCTATCTCCTCTAGCTAAATAACATGCTGCTCTCTCCTCTCACAAACACACAATGGCTGCTGTGAGAGCCTGACAGCCTTTCATATGACTGTAGAAAACTTTTCTTCCCATTGATTTCAATGGGCGGAAAAGGTGGGAAAAAGCAGAAAAACGGCACTTTTCAGGGGACATTTTTCGCCAATTGGAAAGTGCCATTATTAGCCGATTTCAGTTCGAGGCGAAAATTTTCGCCCATCCCTACTACTATGTATTGTGTTAAAAAGTTAATAGAAAGTTTTATATCACTGTGGTGGAAAATCTCATTCAATTCTCAATTAAGCTGCTACACTCGTTTCACAATGTTAGGTGCTTCTGGCTTAGATCAATATGACAATTCAATTCCATGTAGCCGAGCACACTTTGTCAATAAAAATTATCTTTATTCAACCATTTTAAAACCTGACGTTTCAGTCCTCCATCGGACTTTCATCAGGGGCATTCACATCACAAGGTATGTTTCACACCTGGTTAAAACACCTTTTCAAACCTGGCGTCTGAATAGCGCATGTCAGGCTGCCTTGGCAACCATCAACGCCACTCATCATCAGGTTTGATCACAATCTTGCATTACCATATCATAAAAAAACATCATATCAACATTTAAATAAAACATATTAAACTAAACTGCTCATTCAAGCCATTCGGCACCCGTGTACGAAGGGTGTACACCCAATACATTTCCCTGTTAGCTAATCGGGTCTTTCTGTCTCCCCCTCTTGGAGCTTGTCTAACACATTCAAAAGGAAAACACCTTAGATCCCTGATACAATGTTTCTCTTGTATAAAATGCCTAGCCACCGGGGCTCGTTTTAATTGATCATCCAAGTCCCATTCAGACGCCAGGTTTGAAAAGGTATTTTAACCAGGTGTGAAACATACCTTGTGATGTGAATGCCCCTGATAAAAGTCCAATGGAGGACTGAAACGTCGGGTTTTAAAATGGTGGAAAATCTCATTGCCATAGAATGAATAGTCATAAAATGTAATGGGAAAATCATTGGTGTTAGCAAAAAGGTGGAACTTCTGTTTATTTTCTGTGCTCTTAAATTTGCACAGAGAAAGGGACTTTTCACCTATATTTATGGACTACTGACTATTTCTTTAGTAAGTGTTGATAAGAGTTGATCAAGGGTTCATCAAGAGTGAAATGTTTGTTATTTTTGAAAACTTTCAGGATTATGAATGCGAAGGTGCACAGTCCCTTAATAGGAGATAAAATTACACAGAAGAAATAGGACAGTTTGATCAAGGTCCCCACGGACCGAAATGTTGACCTAATAAAACGGTTTGCCATTCTAGCAAGTTCCTAGGGTGCTGCCCTGTTTCTTCTGAGTGATTATATATATATATACACTAGAGTACTGAAGAAAAGGTAGACATTTTGGAAAGAAGATAACCCACTTCATGAGATAAGGGGTAACTTGCTTTTCTAGCCATAACCTGGTGTGCACAAACGTTTCCAGAATATAAAGCTGAAAGAAAATATAGCCAATGTTTACATTTTCATCCCTTCAAATGTACTGAAATGTTCATAAACAATTGATTTTCTAATTGTTTTCATTAGCTACTACTCTTCCAAGAAAAATGGTTCTCTATTGGTATAGGTTATCATACCACAGGGGTTGCCAGAAGCACAAAACTACACTTACATGTTTTCTTATTTGAAATTGGCTGCCTGTACTAAAATGATCATAACTATTTGAGTTATGAAGGAAAGGTATGTTTTATGCCTTTCTGCCCCATGGGATTTCCAACCTTTACTCAGTACTTCCTACTAGCCAGAGAAAAACTGTACCTTTTTTGTATGGGTTGAGACGCCATACGAGGTGCCTAAGTGCTAACCTATACCTGACAATTTTCTTTTTTGAAATTACCTGCCTGCATTAAAATTGTCCTAACTATTACCAATATGAAAAATTTAAGCAAGGCATAATATTTTGGAAAGTAGACATTCATCTTCAGCAAATGAGTTGTCACTTTCCCTTTTATCCCTAGGCTGGTAAGTACAAATGTTTCCAGAAGGTGATGCAAAGGAAAAATTAGAGCCATTGTACATTTCTACTCCTTTGAATACATTTATAGCTTTAAAAACCATTTAATTTGTACTCTAAGAAAATATGTCTCCCCATTGGTATGAGTTGTTTTTCATACATTTTTAAATATGACTTGCTTGTATTAAAATGGATATACCAACTAAAAAAAGCATGCAATCTTGGAAAGTAGACAACCAGCCACATGAAATGTGGGGTCACTTGCCTTTCTACCCCTGGGCTAGTGTGCAAAACGATTTTCTGAAAATTGTGCTATAGGAAAAAAAATCACATACCTTTTTTCATTTCAAATATACTAAAATCTTTCAACACCATGGGATTTCCTTGTATATTCAGTGCCAGCTTGGGAAAAATGGTGCCCATAGATATGGGTTTACATGCCACAATAGGTGCAAGGACTATGGCAGCAAATGAAACAAGGGTGCAGACGCAATCAGTTTATGTGTGATTCTATAGTTACCAGTACAACAAGGCTTGGATGTGTCAGTGTCTATGGTTCTGTGACTAACAGTGGAACAAGGCTGGAGTGTGTGTGTATGTATGTATGGTTTTATAGCTACCAATGGGACAGTGGAATAAGCCTGAGGTGTCAGACATTGTAGGTGGGGATCTGTGACTACCAGTGAGCAGTGTAACCAGGCAGGGGGTCTCAGGTCGTATATGTTGTGATCTGTGACTACCACTAGAACCAGGCTGTGGGGTCAGACAGTGTATGTGTGTATCTATGACCACATGTGGGCAGTGGAACAAAGCAAAGGGTCAGATTGTGTATGTGGGGATCTGTGTCCAGGCCCAGACTGGCAATCGGGCATACCGGGCATTTGCCCAGTGGGCCGGTCCGGGCGTTTAAAAAAAAAAAAAATAACGAATGCCCGCCGCCGCCTCCCCCCCCCATGGGCTGCTCAAAAAATAAAAATGGGCTGCTCAGCCTTAAATTCCTGGGCCTATTTTTTGTCCCTGTCTGGCCTGTCTGTGACTGCTAGTGGAACCAGGCTGGAGGAGTGGAGGTATGACACACTACGTGGTGATCTGTGACTACATTTGGGCAGTGGAACCAGGTTTGGGAGTCAGACAGTGTGTATGGGGTCTATGATTACCAGGAACAAGGATATGGAATTCTCCCACTCAACCCAGAAGTTCAGGGTACACAGAGTTGGGAAGGAAGGGAAGGAAGGCAGTGTTTTCCTTCTTGACAGCCAGCACTTATCACTTATTGTGATCAGATAACTCCTCTGGGGGTATAACCAGCAGTGTTACCTCTATGGTGAGTAAAACCGAACAACCTAGTGATGAAAGTTAAAGAGGGTGGTGGATGCAAGCGTTACATTGGAATAACACAAGCTCCTTGCAGCCCTCTACAGGCGAAAATGCTCCTTTAATCCATTCAGTACTTACCGTTGAGGGAACACTGATCAGCATGGTCCTGATGTCTGGCTAGCAAGGTCTTATTTATTTAAAATGAAGGGAGGGAGGGAAATTGCCATAAAGTACACTGTGTTGGCTTGGCAAAGCAGGAACACTTTGTCACACTGCACTGTGTACTGCCATGGTACTGAAAGGGTTAATGTTCCTGACAGTGCTCCTTGGATCTCTGCTTCTAGAGAGCTTTCTGGTCAGTTAACCAAGAAAACTAACGTAGTGATACATTGTAACTAATTGCTCTGTATGCTGTCTTTTTTACATTGTATCACTATCCCAGGTTTCACAGTCACTGACAGAGAGCTATCTGGAAATAGATCTAGTGAACTCAAGAATATAAAAGTAAAAAAAAAATGAAATAAAAGTATAGGGAATTTGGCTTTACATGTCGCCTGCATGTAAAGTCATTATAAATGGTTAATATCACTTTAAATAAACATGATTTAGTGTATGAACATTAAAATCTGTGATGATCCTTTATGGATGTATATACAGCTATTTATGACCATTTAAAGGGATAGTAATGTTTCATAATAAAAGCAGCTCTAATTAATCATAATAGTATTTGGACTTTGGAGAGTGTTATTTCAATTGTGTCAGAGTTGTAGTTCAAGAGTAATTTAATGACAAAGTATCCCCCTCCTGCCCCTTTTACCTAGTGTAACACTGTTCAGCCAGATCAGAAGGGAGGTGCCCAGGTAGACTGCAGAGAGGGACAATCTTCAATTAAGATAAGGGAAAAACCTGAAAAACTTGTCAAGGGGGGCAGGGCTTTCATTGTTCTCATAGGAAGAAGATTGTCCCTTGCTGTTATCTGTCTCGTCTTACAACCAGATTCCACATCTGAGAAGAGATGGCTTACACTAGGTAAAAGGGGTGGGAGGGGGAAACTTTGCTTGTGAATATCTCTCAAACCATAAACGTTTGAGAGATAAGACATATCATTCTTCATGTTTTTTTAATGCCTACAAAATAAAATAAACTTAAAACGACGTATTACTATCCCTTTCATTCATCTTTTCTTATAGATTCTCCTAATGAATGGTTGGTACATTGTATGCCATAATTTATGTAAACTAAGAAATACTAGATGAGATTATGTGAAAAGAGGCATTTTAAATATTAGAGGCATTTGATTATATTGGGTGTTTCAACATGCGTAAACACAATGATTTATGTGAATGGTTGGCTGAATACAACTGCATCCACTCTCTTAACATACACGTGTTTTGTGACACGAGCGTGCAGTGTAAAATGGAAGAATAACAAGAAGTTTGATATAAGAACTCTCTCTCACTGTGTCCCTGGACATTTAAAGGGATAGTAATACTTCGTTTTAACTTTATTTTATTTTGTAGGCATTAAAAAAACATGAAGAATGATGTAAGCCTTATCTCTCAAACCTTTATGGTTTATGAGATATTCACAAGCAAAGTTCCCCTCCCTCCCCTTTTACCTAGTGTAAGACATCTCTTCTCAGATGTGAGTCTGGTTGTATGACAGTACAGATAACAGAAGGGGACAATTTTCTTTGTATGAAAACAATGAAAGCCCTTCCCCCCTTGACACGTTTTTCAGCTTTTTCCCTTATCTTAATTGAAGATTGTCCCTCTCTGCAGTCTACCTGGGCACCTCCCTTCTGATCTGGTTGAACAGGGGGGGATACTTTGTTTGTGAATATCTCTTAAACCATAAAGGTTTCAGAGATAAGACTTATATCATTCTTCATGTTTTTTTAATGCCTACAAAATAAAATAAAGTTAAAATGAAGTATTACTATCCCTTTAAAGGATTCTATGGCTATTTCACACCCTTGAAGCACTTGTTAGTGAAGATTCCCTGAACAATCTCTTCATGGGCTTCTGTAGATTGTAAATTCAACACTGAACTGTACATTTTATTAAAGCCCAAGGCATCTGAATATTTACCAAGATTTACTTCTCATACAACATAACAGACTTTTTTTCCATTAACCTTTTGAGTGCCCAAGGGGTAAGAAACACATTGCAAAGCATGTCAAGCTTACTGTTAGTCTTCTGAAATTCTAGACAAGTGAGTAAAATAAGTAAAAGCTTACATACATAAATAAACAAATATTAACAACAATCCTCCCCCCAAAAAAATGCTTTCATTGTTATTTTATAACCTTTTAAGTGCCACAAAATTATCTGCAATGCTTTTCTCATCCCTTTTGCACTTATGGCGGTTTATGCACTAAGGAGTGTTAAAGTGATGATAAAATGGAGATGATGTCTCCAGTGATATCACTTCTCCAGTTCCTATGTTATTCTATACAGCATTTGCACTAAGATCTCCAAAGCTGGAGAAATCTTAGTGTATTGGCTCCATAGAATAACATAAGAATTGGAGAAGTGATATCACTGGAAAAGTCATATTCACTTCATCACCTCTTTAGTTTGCCTTAGTGCAGCTCTCCAATTGTGTTCTTTGAACAGATATCCCACAGCCCTTCAAGCAAAGACATAGGGAAATGGAGCCTTGGTAGAACACCCCCCCCCCAACATCCAAACCCACATCCGTTGCTTGGGTGTTACTTGACTTGTAGACTTGAAGTTCAGTGGAGAGAATGCAGTCAGTGGACCTTTTTTTTTTTAACTACAACTCCTATCTCTGTAGCATGGAGTGTGAAAGACTATTTTTATTGTATCACTGTGTTTCTTCTACACTTTATATCTATGTATATTATCTTCTTAGCTATATAGGTGTTTGCAGATGCAGACAGTGGTAGATAAAATTATAAAGAACCAGTCACATTTTTTTTAGTAGCTAGATGGAAGTCTCAAAACCCATTAAAGCAGTAATTATATATATATACTAGCAGTTTGGGACGGCGTTGCCCGTCATGTTATGCAGGAAATGTTTCTTTTTTTTAAAATAAATGTTATGATAGTGAATTATAGCGTAGGGTGTACGTGTCAGAAAGGTACACACAGTGATAGACAGAGACACATGCAACACACACATATACACACACATGCACTGACAACACAAACAGTGACACACAGCTGCAAATCAGAACATAAATACACACAGTGTGAGCAGTGTAAGTAACATACCTCCCAACATTTCATATGGCCAAAGAGGGACACTTGTGTTTTCGGTGGTGTTACTGGGGGCGTGGCTGGTGGTGTATTTTAGAGAATTTTTAACCCTTTGAGTGCCAGGGGGTAAGCAATGCATTGCATCCCCTCTGGCATTGAAATGGTTAAGTTACTCTTTCTGTAAGTGAATGATTTAGAAGAAGATGAAAGTATTTTTTTTACACAGACTAATTTAACAGATATATACAGAAGTTTATTCCCACATTACTGTGGGTTTTATTGATGTGGAGCAATCTGATACACTGGTATATACACCACACAATGTGATCTCCTAAATAGAGGAGCAGAGGGATTTGGGTGTCAAACAGGGACTGTCCCTCCTATACTGTATAGTGCCAGTCCTTATACACAGACACATGCAGACTGTATACTATACAGCAGAGGTTCTCAGCCTGTGCCCTCAGTGGCCACTAACAGGCCAGGACTTAGGAATTTCACTGCTAGAACACAAGTGTGTTGATCAGAGGCTCAGTCATATTGATTAACTCACCTGTGCTCTTAAAAGGAAATTCTAAAATCCTGGCCTGTTAATAGCCACTGAGGGCACAGATTGAGAACCACTGCTATACAGTGCCAGACCATTGTAGAGAATTTTTAACCCTTTGAGTGCCAGGGGGTAAGCAATGCATTGCATCTCCTCTGGCACTGAAATGGTTAAGTTACTCTTTCTGTAAGTGAATGATTTAGAAGAAGATGAAAGTATTTTTTTACACAGACTAATTTAACAGATATATACAGAAGTTTATACCCACATTACCGTGGGTTTTACTGATGTGGAGCAATCTGATACACTTGTACATTAGGCTGACCAGACCTCACCTTTAACCAGTGACACATATGAAAAATGCATACTGCAGGGCTGCTTTGATTTTGGTGCACTCCTGAAATATGCTTATTTCCTATGTGTCCCCGGTTAAAGGTGAGGTCTGGTCAGCCTACTGTATATACACCACACCGTGTGATCTCCTAAATAGAGGAGCAGAGGGATTTGGGTGTCAAACAGGGACTGTCCCTCCTATACTGTATAGTGCCAGTCCTTATACACAGACTGTATACTATACAATGCCAGACCATATATAAATAGTTTGTCATACATGCTATACAGTGAGCTATGTACAGCATGGAGATGATTGCAGGAACTGGCACCTCTACTTACAGACAGACTGACAAACAACCTGCTCTCTTTCTCTCTCTTTGTGCAATATATAAATACAGTCACATCCATGTCTCTGCCATTTACCAGCTCAGCTGAAGCCTTGCTCTGCACTGCCTGATCACCTCTCTGCCGTTGTTTCCACTTTCTCAGCAAGCCAGTATCCTCCTGCTGATTGTTTAGAAATCAGCTCACTTGTAGTAATTAGCAGAGCTGTGTAGGCTCAAAGACAGGGAATGAAGAAGCTGCATAATACAGATTGGACCATGGCCTTCCAGCTGTAGCTTGAACATTGTTCCCATCATTCTCAGCGTGCGTGTGTGTATATGTGTGTATGTGTCTGCTAGTGTGTGTGTGGGAGGGCATGTGCATGTGTCTGTGGTGTAGGAGTGTGTGGCAGCCATTTTTTTTTTCAGCCTTAGATAGTGGTGGGCGGGCTGGATAGTGGGGGCAGGCCAAAAATCACACTCCCACAGAATCACCCAATGGCAGCAGTAATCCTTTTTACTGCCGCCCCTGGGTGTGTTTTGCCAGGCACAAAGTCTTCTTTTATATATATAGATATATATATATATATATTTATATATACATACATATACATACAAGTCAGTAGTGACAATTTAGGAGCCATGGTTCCCAGTGTTAGTCCAAGGATCATGAGTAACTGTGATCAATGCAAAACGCGTAGATCAGCCTGAGATGCTTACATACGACTGTTTGTATCCTAAGCCTACTAGTTTCTACATTTACTATTAGGTTTTTAATAAGACCACTACAAGGTATGCTTGTGTCTACTAATAAAGATTATTGTTTTTAAATTTGGATTCACTTGAATTTTTGGAGGAAGTGCAGGATTTTTTTTCATATATTCCCAATGTTAGTCCTCAGGGCAGACCAACAGGGAAGACTTTCATTATAACCAGCACAGTGGCTCAGTGGTTAGCACTGTTGCCTTACAGCGCTGGGGTCCTGGGTTCAAATCCCACCAAGGACAACATCTGCAATGAGTTTGTATGTTCTAACTGTGTTTGCATGGGTTTCCTCCCACACTCCAAAAAAACATACTGATAGGTGAATTTAGATTGTGAGCGCCAATGGGGACAGGAACCAATATGAGTGTAAAGCGCTGCGGAATCTGTGTGCGCTATATAAATAAAGGATTATTATTATATCCCTGATTAATCATAGGTGGGTAATCAATGACTCAGGTATTGTGCTCGAGGTACCTGAGCTTAATTGGGAATATCCTGAAACTCTGACCTATTGGGATGTTCCAAGTACTAGAGCTGCGAATCATTGTTTTTAAGAAATGTGTTTCACACCTTCCAATTACGTTCAAGTGGTTAAACAACATTGAGTGGCAAACGATACCATCTGATTAGTTAACTAGACTGACCACTGGTGTAGTTTATTTTTTAACCTTCCTCTGTGTCTATTTTACCAAGTACTATAGTTTCCATTAGCAGACTATTAAAATATATGTATTATGATTTTTAAAGAAGAGTTCATGGACTAATGGCTAATGTAAAGCTCTGTGTACACTTGTGGTTCTAAGTAAATAAATATATTAATTCATTAATTCATTGCTGATCATATGAGGTTCAAAGGTTGCATTATTTGGAATTTAAAAGCAGGGAACATTTTATTTTCTTTCATGACATTATCAACAACATTCAGAGACTATTGTATTAGAAGCATTTACCTCACAGCACTGAGGTTATGCCTTAAATTATTTGATGCATGCCCTTATGTTGAATTAGGAAGTGCATTAAGAACAAGAGGAGAACAGTGAAAATAAGTCAGGGTCATTCTAAAAGAGACAAAGGCTGTCAGCATAGACAGCAAAATAAATAGTACCTGGATAACCATACTAATTCTGATCAAGGATTTGCACATCTATTTCATACAAAATGGCTTAATAAATAATATAATTGAATTTTCTCAGGCCTTCATACAAATTCCATCAACTCACAGCTGCAATTACTTGTTTGTGCTTACAGGGGACAATAAAATAATATGACATTTGAAACCTTTATCAATAACCTTTGTAGTAACCTGGTATTATTAACAAAAGTGCCATTATTACTTTATTGATCTGTGTAACTGTAGGTACCTACAATTCTTATAGAGCTGTACTGAAAAGCAGAATAGACAATTAAAAAAAAATATGTAAAAGCAGAAACCAAGACTTTGGTAGGAATTAAAATGCTTTAGCAACCAAAAGATTCAAGACCAGTTGGCCCATTTAGAGACAATTCCCTTATATCAGTAACGCAAACCTATCTCCCTCTCTCTCTTTCTTTCTCTCACTTTATTTATATAGATACATTTTTAACAGTTTGAGTGCCAAAGAGGTATCAAAAGCAATGTGTTGGATACCCCTCTGGCACTCAAAGGGTTAAATGGCCTTTTGCACCACGATATGTTCATACATGTCCCACAGTTGGCTGTATGTAAAAAAAAAAAAATGCAAAGAGGGGCAATTCTGGGGCAAAGTATTTCCACCATAGAAGAACTAATAAACATAACAGTTGATTTAAATTGAGCTTTGAAACTCTTGAATGCGGTGAAGGTCTCAGGAGATAAAAAGCCCCATTTATATAAATGAGAATTTGCATTTGTTTCCTACAGTGCATTTGGTTTACCACAGAATTGCACCACTTTTCTTTTTTACATATAGCCCAATGTGTCTGTTAAAGCGAAATATCACTTAGATATATGTGCCCCCAATGAATTCTTTATATCTTGTATATGCAAATTCATGTCACATAGACCCGGTGACATCATCACAGGGGTGAGACGCTGTTTTCAGCACCTTTTTTTGCACGAGGGTATTTAACCCTTTGAGTGCTCTGCAATACGTTGTGTACTCCTCTGGCACTCAAAGGGTTAAGAGGGGGGCTTTGTTTCTGCAGTCACTTTGTCCTGAGGAAGGTTATATAAGACAACCTAAATGAACACTTAATACATTTTGTATCACTTTTGCCCTTTATTTTGAGGTCCTGTGAATGCCTTTGAACCGTATTTATTTTATATGTATATATATATATATATATATATATATATATATATATATATATATATATACTAGCAATGTGGGACGGCGCTGCCCGTCAGGATATATAGGGAATTAATGCACACACACGGATGCAAGACACACACACACAGAGAGACACACACGCAAATGCACATGCATGCACTGAGATGCATAAAGAGCGACACAGTCATACACACATACATGCAATGCACAACATGCAGACACATAGAGTGTGATACAGACACTCAAGCACACACAGAGACACACATACACACAGAAGTGAGTCATAAGGGGTGACTTATGTGTCATTGTAATGAGTTTGTGTTTGTACTTATGCCTCCACTGTGGCATTCATTCATATTGTTGAAATGCATGTGGTAATTGCACATACTATGGTGGAAGGTGGATCATGCTGGCTCGTGGGGTGTGAGTGAGTGTGAGTGAGTGTGAGAGTGAGTGATCGCGTGTGAGTGATTGCACGTGACTAATTGCGTGAATGTGTTAGTGAGTGTGTGTGTGATTGTGTGAGAGAGTGTGAGTGTGAGAGTGTGAGAGGGTATATGAAAGTGAGTGAGAGAGTGTGTTTGAGTGAGTGATTGAGTGATTGAATGTGAGTGTGATTGAGTGTGTGTGTGATTGAGTGTGAGTGAGTATGAGTGTGTGTGAGAGAGTTAGAGAGTGTGAGTTAGAGAGTGTGAGTTAGAGAGTGTGTGTGAGGGATTGAGTGTGTGAGTGTGAGGGAGTGTGAGTGTGAGAGTGAGAAAGTGTGAGTGATTGAGTGTGTGAGTGTGAGAGAGTGTGAGTTAATGTGAGAGAGTGAGTGTGAGAGAGTGTGAGTGTGTAGGCGAGGTAGGCGCCGGCCAAGGGCGCACATTCTATGAGGGCGCATTGCCCCCCCTCGCTCGCCACTTACTGCCGAAGTAAAAAAAAAAACGTAAGTTTCGGTGCCCTCCCTTGGCTGGCTATCTTTTTAATGTAGCACAGCGATACCCATTTCTCTCTCCCCTTCTGCTTCTTCAATCCTGGACCAGGATTGAAGGAGCGGAGGGGGGGGGAGAGAAACGGGCATCGCTGTGCTACATTAACCCTTTCAGTGCCAGAGGGGTATGCAACACATAGCTTTGCAATGCGTTGTATACCCCTCTGGCACTGAAAAGGTTTAAAAAAATAGCCAGCCAAAGGAGCGCACCAAAACGTACTCACTGGGAGAGAGAGAGACGTGCACCGGGAAGAGTAAGTGGAAGGGGGGGTCAAGAGGAGATAGTGAGTCAGACGGAGAGAAAAAGAGTCAAAGGGGGATCAGCAGTCAAGAGGGGGATCTAGAGTCAGACAGGGAGGAAGAGAGTGAAATAGGGGATCAGCAGTCAAAAGGGAGATCAAGAGTCAGACGGGGGAGAGAGAGTCAAAGGGGGGGTCAGCAGTCAAGAGGGGGATCAAGAGTCAGACGGGGAGAGAGAGAGTCAAAGGGGGGATCAACAGTCAAGAGGGGGGAGAGAGTCAAAGGGGGGGAAGTCACATATAGACAACATACACTGGCACACTGATACACATATAGAGAAGCACACACACATACTTACACACTGATATCCTTACAGAGACTCAAACACACTGACACATTATATACATACTAGTTGAAGAGCCCGTTACATGGGCCACAGTGCCACTGCCACCCGGTCGCGGGGCAGTCACGCGCAGTAGAGACTGCCCGTGCCACGGCTGATACAGAGTTGGACGCTCCTTCGGAGTCTATACTGCGCATGACTGCAGCACGCGCAGCAGTGTCTACTGCGCATGTCGCGGCGTTACACACAATTTAGCGAATTATTATATAGGATAGGGAACACACACTGACACACATATACATATTGGGAACGCACACTGACACATATACACATATAGAGAACACACACACAAACTGACATATATAGGGAACACACAAACACGCTGACACTTAAACACATACAGAGGCGGGGCATAAATGGGTAGGGCACAAAGACTGGAGCCAAGGGCTGGCAAAGTTAGGTTTTGCCTAGGGTGGCAAAAATCCTTGCACCAGCCCTGATTGAGTGTGTGTGATTGAGAGAGTGTGAGTGTATGAATTATTGTGAGTGTGTATGATTGAGTGTGTGTGCGAGTGTGAGTGTGTGTGAGTGTGTGTGTGTTTTTTGTCTGATGTGTTTGTGTCTGTGGTGTAGGAGCGAGTGGCAGCCATTTTGTTTTTTCAGTTACTTGGATAGTGGGGGGCGGGCTGGATAGTGGGGGCAGAGCAACTCCCTGCATGATTTAAATCACTCCCCCATTGAATCACCCAATGGGAGCAGTAACTCCTCCTTACTTAACCCTTTGAATGCCAGAGGGGTACTATCACAGTGCCTGTGATTATCCTGTCACTCTCATCTGTGGCAGACTGTGATTTGTTCAGTTGGTTTGGCCCGCCCCTTGGTGACCTTTTTATACCTGACTCTTACATCTGTTAGATGCCCTTTCGTGGTGTTTCTGAGCCAGACTTGCTGTAGCTGTGTTCCTGTATCTGGATTCCTGTGTACCGACTTTGGCCTGTCCTGACTATGCTCCAGTGTTCCTGATCGTGTATGACCCGGCTTGTCTGAGAATCTTCTACGTGCTACGACCCGGCTTGTCTGAGAACCCTCTACGTGCTATGACCCGGCTTGTCTGAGAGACTTCTACGTGCTACGACCCGGCTGGCTGACTTCCTGCTTCGAGATCACCGCGGCCTGTTCCAGCGACCTGCTTGGCCTGTTGTCGCCGCCGCGACATTCTGAATCCTGCATTGCTGTGCCGACCTAGTGTGACCATTACACTCCTGTGTAATCCATCCCTCAGTGCAGAGTTCCTTGCTGACTTGCATAAGCTGTGCTCCTTGTACCGAGCCTCTATACGCTGCAGAGCTAAGTTACCATACCGAGCCTGGGAGATTCAAACGTTCCTTTTAACCCTTGCAGTGCCGCTTCTCTCTTGCCAGACCTCCTTTCTGATTACCGAGCCGTTACCTTGTAAGTCTACTGCTGCTGAGTTGGCCGCTACTTGGATGGCGACTCCCAGTTACGTTTGCAGAGTAGTCTATCCTGTTGGTCCGGTTGGGCGTCTTTGGCTCTCGGTCTCACGGTTATTACCGGAGGTATCCGGTGCGGCTATTGGTAGCAAGGTTAGGCTCCAAGCTCTTGCAAGATCCGAAGGTGTACGCCCATGGGGGCTATTGGCTCATGTTGTGCTCACGTTGGTCTCCGGTTATACGCCCGTGGGGGCTAAAACGCCAGCTTTGCATCTCAGGCTAGTCTCGATCACGCCCGTGGGGGCTACATACTCTTGCACTTGCAGTGTCAGTGGTCTCCTGGTGAATGCCCGTGGGGGCTATTTTGGGTCACTGATCTGCTATAGCTCACGTTGGTCACTGAACATCTACTACCCATCATTTCATGAACTCTGTGCTGTGCACATTTGCTCAGTTTATCACTACACCATACGGGCATGCCAAACCCCACAGCTGAGACTGACAAATTGTTCTCATTTACCCTTTAGGGGCCAGTTCCCTATTTTCTGTACCTATGTTGTGTGCCTTCTATCCATTATAGTGAATCTATGTGTACTGTGTATTCACTTGCAATTGTTGCTGTCAACTGTAGAGGGCGATCATTTGTATTTATTTTCTTTCAATAAAAGATTGTTTTATTTTACCTACTGGTCTGAGTGTCAAAACAAACCGTTACAGGTACGCAACGCATTGCTTTGCAATGCGTTGCGTACCCCTCTGGCACTCAAAGGGTTAAGTTATGGTAACATAGCAATATAACACACGGTGGCTCTTCAGTTGAGGCAACGTAGCAATATGCTGAGGGAACAAATAGAAAGTGGTGTTTGAGGTTTGCCCTCTGTAACATACAGCAATGCATCTCTCTCCCTTTAAGGAGAAAGGGCGGGAATCAGGAAGCAGGAAGTGGAGGAGTGACAGTTGAAAACAGTTAGTGAGGTTGATGAAAAGAGTTAAATAAAATAGTTGTTATTAAGTTTATCCCTGAGTTTGTATTTTATGGAAACATTACACCCTCGTACTGAAACAGAGTGTATGGAGGGTTACAATTATCTGTGGGAGGTGAAACAGTGTGTTTGTGGGGTCATGATCCTGAGTGAGAGTGTGTGTGGACCAGGAGAAGTTATTGATATCCCCTACTTCAGGAGCGAGTGGCAGCTATATTTTTTTTTTTGTCAGTTGGATAGTGGTGGGCGGGCTGGAGGGGACGGGCCAACTCCCTGTATGATAATCATGCCCCAATTGAATCACTCAATGGGAGCAGTAAAGTCCCCATTGAATCACCCAATAGGAATTGTGTCTCCTAATGAGACATACATTATGTAATGAGGCATTCTGTTCAATGTGTGTTTGTTTTCTGAAGAGACATAAATTATGTCCTGTGTGTGAGGTACCATAAATTATGCAATGAGGGTTATTCTTTTATATATATATACTAGCAGTTTGGGACGGCGTTGCCCGTCATGTTATGCAGGAAATGTTTCTTTTTTTTTAAATAAATGTTATGATAGTGAATTATAGCGTAGGGTGTACGTGTCAGAAAGGTACACACAGTGATAGACAGAGACACATGCAACACACACATATACACACACATGCACTGACAACACAAACAGTGACACACAGCTGCAAATCAGAACATAAATACATACAGTGTGAGCAGTGTAAGTAACATACCTCCCAACATTTCATATGGCCAAAGAGGGACACTTGTGTTTTCGGTGGTGTTACTGGGGGCGTGGCTGGTGGTGTATTTTAGAGAATTTTTAACCCTTTGAGTGCCAGGGGGTAAGCAATGCATTGCATCCCCTCTGGCATTGAAATGGTTAAGTTACTCTTTCTGTAAGTGAATGATTTAGAAGAAGATGAAAGTATTTTTTTTACACAGACTAATTTAACAGATATATACAGAAGTTTATTCCCACATTACTGTGGGTTTTATTGATGTGGAGCAATCTGATACACTGGTATATACACCACACAATGTGATCTCCTAAATAGAGGAGCAGAGGGATTTGGGTGTCAAACAGGGACTGTCCCTCCTATACTGTATAGTGCCAGTCCTTATACACAGACACATGCAGACTGTATACTATACAGCAGAGGTTCTCAGCCTGTGCCCTCAGTGGCCACTAACAGGCCAGGACTTAGGAATTTCACTGCTAGAACACAAGTGTGTTGATCAGAGGCTCAGTCATATTGATTAACTCACCTGTGCTCTTAAAAGGAAATTCTAAAATCCTGGCCTGTTAATAGCCACTGAGGGCACAGTTTGAGAACCACTGCTATACAGTGCCAGACCATTGTAGAGAATTTTTAACCCTTTGAGTGCCAGGGGGTAAGCAATGCATTGCATCTCCTCTGGCACTGAAATGGTTAAGTTACTCTTTCTGTAAGTGAATGATTTAGAAGAAGATGAAAGTATTTTTTTACACAGACTAATTTAACAGATATATACAGAAGTTTATACCCACATTACCGTGGGTTTTACTGATGTGGAGCAATCTGATACACTTGTACATTAGGCTGACCAGACCTCACCTTTAACCAGTGACACATATGAAAAATGCATACTGCAGGGCTGCTTTGATTTTGGTGCACTCCTGAAATATGCTTATTTCCTATGTGTCCCCGGTTAAAGGTGAGGTCTGGTCAGCCTACTGTATATACACCACACCGTGTGATCTCCTAAATAGAGGAGCAGAGGGATTTGGGTGTCAAACAGGGACTGTCCCTCCTATACTGTATAGTGCCAGTCCTTATACACAGACTGTATACTATACAATGCCAGACCATATATAAATAGTTTGTCATACATGCTATACAGTGAGCTATGTACAGCATGGAGATGATTGCAGGAACTGGCACCTCTACTTACAGACAGACTGACAAACAACCTGCTCTCTTTCTCTCTCTTTGTGCAATATATAAATACAGTCACATCCATGTCTCTGCCATTTACCAGCTCAGCTGAAGCCTTGCTCTGCACTGCCTGATCACCTCTCTGCCGTTGTTTCCACTTTCTCAGCAAGCCAGTATCCTCCTGCTGATTGTTTAGAAATCAGCTCACTTGTAGTAATTAGCAGAGCTGTGTAGGCTCAAAGACAGGGAATGAAGAAGCTGCATAATACAGATTGGACCATGGCCTTCCAGCTGTAGCTTGAACATTGTTCCCATCATTCTCAGCGTGCGTGTGTGTATATGTGTGTATGTGTCTGCTAGTGTGTGTGTGGGAGGGCATGTGCATGTGTCTGTGGTGTAGGAGTGTGTGGCAGCCATTTTTTTTTTCAGCCTTAGATAGTGGTGGGCGGGCTGGATAGTGGGGGCAGGCCAAAAATCACACTCCCACAGAATCACCCAATGGCAGCAGTAATCCTTTTTACTGCCGCCCCTGGGTGTGTTTTGCCAGGCACAAAGTCTTCTTTTATATATATAGATATATATATATATATATATATATATATATATATATATATATATATGTATATATATATATATATATATATATATATATATATATATATATATATATATATATCATCATCATCTTCAGCCATTTGTCCATCCCCTGCAGGATGAATGCCTCCTCAGCAACCCTCCAATGACTTCAGCCCTGTGCCTTTTGTTGCCACTGTGAACCAATAAATTTGGTAATTTCATCTACCCATCTTGTCTTTGGTCTTCTTCTTGGATGTTTAGTATTGAGTGGAAATCATTCCAAAATTAGTTTGGTCCATCTACCTTCAGGTCTTCTTGCTATGTGGCCTACCCATTTCCATTTCAGGAGCTTTGCTTTTCCAGTGATGTCATAGACCTTTGTTTGCCGACAAATCCATGCTCACTTTTTCAGTCTCATTTAGAATCCTCCGCTCCATACCTCTCTGTGTAACCTTAAGTTTTTATATGGATTTGGCATTCAGTGGCCATATTTCACAGAGATAGGACAGAGAGGACACATTTGTCAAAAACCTTTCACTTGAGGCAGAGTGGTAAATCTGTTTTAAAGACAGTGCATCTAAGACTTCCAAATGTTTGGACACTGGCTGTACCATAAAGGAACCAATAATAGACAATGTGGAGGAATCATATTCTTGATTAACAAAAGACTAACAGACAGAGTCTTAAAAGTGGAAAGTATTTCTGAAAGAATTGCTTCCTGAGCTATATATATATATATATATATATATATATATAACAGAAATGGTGCAGACCCATACAATAAGTGCACACACAGGTCTTGTGAATAACGTGCTAATTTATTTGGCAACATTTATCAAGACAATAAACAAAACACCAATGGTGACCTTTCATACAGTGATAATGTGTAAAAACCGACCAAACATGCTCAGCTGCGACATCCGCATGACATCACAGCACAGTGACTTACAGCTGTAGGTTCAGCTGAGCATCTTGGGAAATGTGACCCACCCCTGGATGCACCTAAAGTGTAAACATCAAAATATAACAGATTTAGGGATAGAGAAACAAGTGCAGGGACGTGAATACAGTATATTACACATATGTACAGTAAACTGAGAGCAAATAGAAAATATTTGTTCCTGCCCACTGTGAACATGGCGATCTTAAATGTAACAAAAACTAGTTTCAAACTACATGCGTGAAACAGTACCAAAGTGTTAAATATAATTAATGTTGCATGTTCAACGTTTCAATGTGTCAATTATCTGTCCAACAAAATCATATATAATATATATAACATGTGTAACAAAGCAGTCATGTGCAGTAGAGACTGCCCGCGCCACGGCTGATACAGAGCTGGACACTCCTTTGGAGCAGTGTGGGCAGTCTCTACTGAGCATGACTGCCCCGCGACCAGCTGCCACTATATCAGCTGTGGCGTGGATAGTCTCTACTGTACATGACTGCCCATGACCTGTTGCCACTATATCAGCCACGGTGTGGGCAGTCTCTACTGTGCATGACTGCCCCGTGACTGGCTGCCACTATATCAGCAGCGGCGTGGACATTCTGTACTGAGCATGACTGCCCTGTGACTGACTGCCACTATATCAGCCGCGGTGTGGACAGTCTCTACTGCGCATGACTCACCCGTGACCTGTTGCCACTATATCAGCCGTGGCGCGTGCATTCTCAACTGTACATGACTGCCCCGTGACCTGTTGCCACTATATCAGCCATGGCGTGGGCAGTTTCTACTGTGCATGACTGCCCCATGACCTGTTGCCACTATATCAGCCGCGGAGCGGGCAGTTTCTACTGTGCATGACTGCCCCATGACCTGTTGCCACTATATCAGCCGCGGTGGGGGCAGTTTCTACTGTGCATGACTGCCCCATGACCTGTTGCCACTATATCAGCCGCGGAGCGGGCAGTTTCTACTGTGCATGACTGCCCCATGACCTGTTGCCACTATATCAGCAGCGGCGCGGGCAGTCTCTACAGAGCATGACTGCCCCGCGACCGGCTGCCAATATATCAGCCGCGGTGGGGGCAGTCTCTACTGAGCATAGCTGCCCCGCGACCAGCTAGCAGTGGCACTGTGGCCCGTGTTACGGGCTGTTCAACTAGTATACAATAAAACATCAATACATAATCATTCAAAAAAGCAAAAAAAAAAAAAAAAATGCAATACCTAGTACAGGAGTCCATGGCTCTACGTGTGCTGTCTTATGGCAGACAACACGGAGTGGCAAAAGTAAAGAAAAATATGGTATAACATTTAGGGAAAATTTGCAAAACCAGAATTGGGGGTCACTCACTAGCAATTAGGTATATTTTACCAAGCTTTCAGAGGTAGAGGTCCACAAATGGATATTTGCAATACTCTAGAGTTATCTCATCAATTTCCTCTATGTGATTTCACTGACCGACCCTATGCTTTGGATAGAGAACATTGGTAACATCGTCAGTGGTTGGACCGACAAGTGTTTTTGCCATGTTTCCTATCTGTTTGGGGATAATATCTCTGTGCCTTTTTCGATTAGCTTGTCTAGCACTGAGAGCATAGGTGTATTGAGCCCGCTATGGTTTCTGTAGGCTGTACAGAGGTGACTCTGTGTCATTTTTATCGCATGCATTTGATTCTGATTCTTATCTGTGTGTTCGTCATATCTGTCCCAAGTGTTTTTCAAAATGCTTGGTTGCTTATTTTCTCTAGAATATATTGATTTTCCATTTAACAGGTCACTTTGACTTGTATATTGTGGACATGTATACTTATTAACAGCTCCAATGGGAGGTGGATCATTAATATGGACCGGATCCAACTAATATAGTCCTGCAATAGGTCTCCGCGGTGTCTGCCTTTAAACAGCATGTGCAGAGCCATGGACTTTGATAACAAGACTTTTTCTCTTCTTTTATTAAATGTATAAATCACTATACTTGTGAATGATGCTGCTTATGATCTTTATTGTAAGATTCTGTTGGATTTTACCTCTAATTAAGTATGTACAAATTTTGTGGTTCACTGTGATGGATATAGGATACTCCAAATCCATATATAACCAGCCGCACGATCCCCACAAAAAATTACCACCCTCATCGGGAGGCAGACGATTGATACAGATCCTCTATATACAGTAGAGTCCTGTAATAGGTCTCCACATTGTCTACCATAAGGCAGTATGTGTAGAACCATAGACTCCTGTTCCATTTATTGCGTTGCTTATATTATCTGCATACCTGGGAACTTTCAAGATGAGCTGACCCTGAGATCTTTGAAATATTAACCCTTAAAGCT
The DNA here is from genome assembly GCA_037306005.1 of Rhinophrynus dorsalis. Lineage (NCBI taxonomy): Eukaryota > Metazoa > Chordata > Amphibia > Anura > Rhinophrynidae > Rhinophrynus > Rhinophrynus dorsalis. The sequence continues at coordinate 30,462,884 of CM074723.1, forward strand.
TCCCATAATATAGATTTTATGCAATATGTACCTGCCTGCTCTAACACAGAGGTGCTCCGGTCTGTGTGCGAGGGACCTTTATCATGCTACAGTTTGGATAACTCACTGCCTGAACACAAACAAGACAAGCAGGACATCTCCCACTGTCTTTCTGGTACTAATGGCACCAGTTTAGAGGCTAAGGAAACATTTAATTTGGGAAATTAATTTAGTAGGTGACACAGACCTCTCTCACCCTGAGAATTTGGCCCTTCACCCTGAGACCCTGAGATTTGGGTCAAACCCTGAGAGTTCCCAGGTATGATTATCTGCTGTCTTGAATGACTATGTGATAAGGCAACAGTACATATTGTAATAGGCAGATCCTTGAGGAAATTTACCACCCGCACCAGTAGACGGATGATCAACACAGACTCTTGGTATAAGGTCCTGTAATAGGTCTCCGTGTTGTCTGCCATAAGCAGCACACATGGAGACATGGACTCCTGTACTAGGTATCGATTTTATTTGCTTTTTTGAATGATTATGCGTTGATGAATCATTGTATATTTTGTTGGACAGATAACTGACACAATTAAAGATCGAACATGCAACATTATCTAAATTTAACACTTTTGTACTGTTTCACTCATGTAGTTTGAAATTAGTTTTTGTTACATTTAAGATCTCTGCATTTAAAGTGGGCAGGAACAAATATTTTCTATTTGCTCTCAGTGTGAGATCCCTATGACATCTGTGTAGTTTACTGTACATATGTGTAAAATATTCACGTTCCTCCACTTGTTTCTCTATCCCTAAATCTGTTATATTTTGATGTTTACACTTTAGGTGCATCCAGAGGTGGGTCACATTTCCCAGGATGCTCAGCTGAACCTACAGCTGTAAGTCACTGTGACGTCATGGGGGGCCGCAGCTGAGCATATTTGGCATTTTTTTTTTACACATTATCACTGTATATAAGGACAACATGGTGTTTTGTTTATTGTCTTCATAAAGGCCCTCCAGGGGGTTAAAATCTTGCCAAATAAATTAGTAGTGCCCAAACTTTGTTATATATATATATATATATATATATATATATATATATATATATATAGCCAGTTGGGAAGCACTTCTACAGAATAGTACGATGACTTGGGTGCTATAGCGCTTGGGAGAATTAGTACAAATAAAGAAGGATGTGCTAGCACTCTCAGGATTTTTGCAGATGAAATTTTATTAAAGCAAGAGTCAACGTTTCAATGTGATTAACACTTGCTTTAATAAAATTTAATCTGCAAAAATCCTTCTTCGTATATATATATATATATATATATATATATATATATATATATATATTGTTGGTACGTGGTTATCCATGTTTTGATTGTTGCACATCACAGGAGGTACTCTGAACTCCATTTGTATTTATAAAGGCATAAAAGGGATGGAAATGATTGAGTAGGTTGTCTTGATAGAGGCCTCAGTAGGAGCCAAATAGTTGACCTGGAAAAATAAAGAATCTTTTTATCATAATAAATCTGAGAGTGCTGTCCATCTTCTATTTAACTGTTTATACCAGTGTGGAACCAGGCATCAGGTGTAGTGAAATACAGTTGAACAGAGTGCTGACCAAAAGTGTGTATATATATATATATATATATATATATATATATATATATATATATATATATAACAAAAATAAGTTATCAATCGATTTAAAACAAAAGATAACATGATAGATATATTGAGAGTGATAAGGCAATAGCTGACTTCTTAAAAATAATTTTTACTCAGTTTTTACACCTGACTGTGAAGTGTGGGAACCAGTGTTAAGAGAAACAAGCATTAACGGAAGGACAAAGCAATTAAGTCTATTTACCAAGAAGGATGTCTTATCTGTACTAAAGTAGAAGTAGACAAGTCAAGTTGGTACAGAAGAAGTACATCCAGGAGTAATAATTGAGCTTATGGATATACTTGCCTCGCCATTAGCTGAAATTTTCATTCAGTCACTGTTGACAGGAACAATGACAGATGACTGATATATTTTAAAAGTGATGTTATGCTTTTTAACATTCTAAAAAAAAAGTAAAGCTAAACTTGACTTAAAAAATGATAGTAACCCTTTAATATTAACTTTACATTTTCTTTGAGTGTATAATATGCAAAGTCAAGTTCACTATTAATTATATTAATTTTTTCCTTCACTTTCTTTTTTTCTAAACATTTTTATGCCCCTGAGAGTAAGCTCACTGAATATTTTTCCAGGAACGTTTCTGGGGCTGGATTCTATTGCGGGTGCTAAATGTTAACAACCGTTTTCCTATTGAAGTCTATGGGGAAAACTGAAGATAAAAGCAGTGATAAAATTAGCACCTGCAATAGGATCCAGCCCTTGTAAGTCAACCATCAAAACAGAATGTAACACAATGTAACACTATATCTGCAGCCATGAGTGCTCTGTATGGTGCATGCTATTTTTGTTACATTATATGTTTTTTACTTTGTACGTCTATCTCTGCTTTAATGGTCCTTGAAAGAAAGCTCTCTGTAAATAGATCCAGTGAGTTCAATATCAGGGACATACGTAGGTGACAATGAAAAAAAAAATGTATAAAAAGTATATTATAGTGTATATAAAGACTCAGGGTGCAGTTATTCCCTACTCTTATAATATATATAAAATGGACTTACAGTTCTTTAGAACATAGTGAGTACAATAAAGAAAGTGGCAAAAATGGTAAATATACTTAAACAGGTAGATTAGGCAGGTGATGTTCCATAACCAAAAAATATACAATAAGGTTTCTAGACAAGCCTAGATACTACATGCTCTTGCTAAGCATAAGCAAACTTTCTGTGCAACACATTCTGCAGAAAGACCTTGAACACTCAATGTATAAAAAACTCAATATTTTAAATTGCATTGTGTAATTAAAGTGGAACTACCACCCTTCAAAAATGTTGTCCCATATAATTCCCTATCTGGTGACTAGCTGCTCAGTAGCGCTAGTCGCCTGATTTCTTACCACGTTGATGAGAATGGGAATGATAGGCAGGACGGAGCACAGACATCTTTCCATAATGACATCTGCGAGCTTGTTCTGTCAATCCCAGCCGGCTCTAGCAGGTGTTGCTAGGAGCCGTTCGGCTCCAAAAGGGACTGACAAAGCAGGCGCGCAGATGTCACTATGGAAAGATGTCTGTGCTCCGTCCTGCCTCTCAGTCCCAGAGTAGTGTCTCATTCTCATCAGCACGGTAAGAAATCTGGAGACTAGCGTTACTGAGCAGCTAGTCGCTAGATAGGGAATTATATGGGACAACATTTTTGAAGGGTGGTAGTTTAACTTTAACTATTAATAACTATTATAGTCAAAGAACTATGTTTTATTAATTTTGTTCAGTATTAATTATAAACAGCATTGATTGCCCATGATAACAGGGTATTTGACTTTATATATTCACAATAAAGGTTTACTCGGCCTTCAGTATTTGATCTTAATTTCTATACAGCTATGTTTTAAAACATAGGGCCCGGGGGGGGGGGGGTAAGAATAATTAAGCAATTATGCCATATGTTAGGAATGAGAGGAATTTTTCATTTAAAAAGTGAAACAGGCGAAAAATGGCACTGCCCGCCAAGAGAGAAATTATTTTCAAAAAAGTGTTTATTTTCTGCTTTTTCCAGTCTAACTTGTTGCATCTCATCCCCCCCCCAACACCACCTCCATGTGGCAAGTTTTCCTTCTTTTCCCGCAGAGATAATATAAAAGGGGTGTCAGGTTCCCAAAGCATCCCATTCTGTGTTTGTGATGGGTAGAGAAAGCAGCACAAATGTTGCGCTCATTAGGATTGGCAAATAAAGAAAAGATGTGTAGTTTAGGTAGTCTTGTATGCAGGCTATTTGTTCTCTGTGTTTGGAGCTTTTGGGAGCACTCTGGGGGAGTGTGAAGGGAGAAAGGAGATTTACCCAAAATACCCCAACATCTTGGTTGATTGAGACCAGCAGCTCTGATCCAAGTTCCTTTTTTATCTGGCTGTTATCTCTGTGATAGGGGAGTCTGGGGGATGGGGAGTGAAGGGAGCAAATGAGATTTACCCCAAATACCTCACAATCCTGTGTGACTTGGAAGAGAGAGGCAGTTCTGATCCAAGTTCCTTTCTGCTGGTTGTTCTCTGTGTTAGGGGAGTCTGAGATATTTGAAGGGAGCAAAGGTGATTTACCCAAATGCCCTAAAATCTTGTGTGAATGAGAAGACACAGGCAGCTGTGATCCAAGTTCATTTAAATCCAAAAAATTCACATTAGTCTTATTAATATTATATATAAATTTTAATCCTTTTTGATTATTATTTAACTGTATAATAAAGATTTAACTGTATAATAAAGATTTCCAGCTCTAATACATTACCCTGCCATTTTATTAGCAAGTCATCTATATATCGTCCATAGAAAACAAGCCTCGCTCCCAGCCCAGCCCCCCGGGGATGACACGGGTCATCTCCCAATAACCCATGTATAGGTTGGCATAGCTGAGGGTGAAGCTGGTTCCCATGGTAGCTCCTCTGACCTAAAAATTAAATTGATCTTTAAACTGACAATAGTTGTTATTCAATATAAATTTAATTCCTTCCAATATGAAGGATCTCTGCATATCTGGTGGATAAGGATATGCCAGATATGATGAGATCCTCCATATTGGAAGGAATTAAGTCAAAATTCCATATTGTCCTTATATAAAGATCTGATATTGCAATTTAGGGCCAATGTGAATTAGGTATAGGTAGGTTTAACATCAAAAGGTTTCAAACATTGCAAAGGACGTGGAAATGATACGTTATAATGGCGTTGATATGTCGCTAAATAAAAACAGAACACTGAATAATATTTCCCATTGCTCCCTGAAGAAGCACCAGTACTTGGTACGAAACGCGTTGGGGATTTCTTTTAATTGATTGAGTGAGAAAAAGGATCTTCAAATACGGATTTATCACTATCAACGAATAAGATGCATTATATATGAGACAAAACTGCAACATTGGTGTTCATACTGGGAAAAGGACGGGAGGTCAGTGAGTGGATACAGTGAGAGTTGCACAGTGAGAGTGTGGCCGGAAGATCAATAAGTATCTCATAAAACAATATAAGTGACTGAAATAAAGATTGAATATACAAAGTGAAGTTTTCTACCTGTTGAGGTAAAAGTCGGAGTTGTCTATCACCACCAAACAATTGGGAGAAGTGGATAAACATATTAGAGACGCAAGGTAAACAAGAAACTTCACTACTACAAAAATCCAAGGTAAATAAGAACTTTTATTACCATAATTAAGGATAATATCAGTCATATAAGTCACTGTCATCTATTATTCACCACCTTAGACCTGCCCGCTACATCCAGCAATGAGTTAATTTCGACATTCAAATCATTGCCTTTAATATATTGTCTTTAACAAATGATTAACAGCAGATTAACCCCTTAAGGACCATTGACGTGCCCAGACCGTCACGCTGGTCCGGCATTTAAGGACCAGTGACGTTCCTGGTACGTCACGTACTTTTACTCTCCATGCTCCTGCAGGAGTGCGGTGAGTAATACCAGGGACTGAAGTTGATCGCTCCAAGACCAGAGCGATCTCTTTCAGTCCCTCGTCCGGATTGCTGGCACACGTGATCAGTCACGTGGGGTGGCACATCGAACTTCCCTATCTGGCCCTTAAAGGACCACACACCCCGGGACCGCTGGTCCTTAAGGGGTTAAGCAGTCTGTGATTATAAGAAAGACATATACATCATACTATCTGAGCTGAAATGATTGTTTTATATATATATCCAGTAAGGAAGAACCTGCGGATTTTTGGTTCTCTATACTAAATTAAGAACGGTACCGTGTTTTTGGAAAAATTTCAAGATATATGAACGCTAAATAGATGTTTTTTTATTTAAATAGCTCTGGAGCTACTGTTTTATTAGATATAATAGTGTGAAGTAAAGGGAGATTCCTCAGTGCTGTTCTACAGTACAAACTAAAATAGGTGCCCAGTGCTGCCTCCAGTAGATCTGCTATCACAGATAATTCAGAGAAGAAAGGGGGAGTGTTCTGGTGCCACTAAAGGGACCTAGGTACAATATCCAATCAGTGTAGTATACTGAAAATGTTTTCCACTAAACATAGTACATAGAATGTATGTTGGTAGACAGAGTCCTATGGACATTTGAAATAGAGTATCTATCTATCTATCTATCTATCTATCTATCTATCTATCTATCTATCTATCTATCTATCTATATATAACACAAATACTCATATATTATGATGTAAAAGTGGATACGTAAAATAGGATATCAGGGCTAATATTAATAAGAGCTCTAACACTAGCTACAAAGTTAAAAAAATCACAAACAAGTCAAGTTCCTCAACCCAGAGGAAATAGTTAAACACAACAGCACTCCTGGGAACCGTGTGTGCTGGATAGATATATTATTTCTATTTGAACATAGTCACTAAGTCTTTGAAATAAATAATCAACAGTATTTTTTAGGATATCCAGTCCTTTTAGTAGAGATATGGGTCTTCAGTGGGCCAGGTATCACGTTTTGAAACTTGATTGCAAGTGGAATTCCTATCGCGGACCTCTGGTCCCTCGTTCCCACATAGATAGATGGAAAATAACTATGTATCAGTATAAGTTGTAAGAGTATATGAGAAGACAGAAAATAGTTACTTACATGTAGGTTAGTAAACTTCAGCTCTTCTGTCTCTCCTCCACTGTGTATCTCTTATTTTCTTTTTTTCTCTAACAATTCTTCTAATCTCCATCGGTATTTCTGTTATCTCCGTCCCACGTGTGGTTCCTCCCACGTGTCTCTTGTCTTACAGATGTCTTATCCGGTTATATCACTCGATGTTGACTGGATACGGTATTAGATATAATCGTGTCCATTATTTAGCATTACTGCACTGAGAAAAGTACTGAGTATGTTTTTATGTATTAAGAATATATTGCATATTTAATACATTTTATATTCATTGATATATGGTAATTTGTAGCATTCTCCGTTGTTGTATATTCTCTATGTTTAGTTTTATGGGCTCTGTACACTGATGGGCCCAGGACTGAAGCGACACTGATTGCCATTATCATTTATTAGATACAGTCCGCCATTGCTGGTTCAGGGTGCCCTGATCATACTTTGTGGTAAAGAATATATATATATATATATATATATATATATATATATATATATATATATATATGCTTAGATATATACACACACTACTGTGCAAAATTCTTAGGCTGGTGTGAAAAAAATGCTGTAAAGTAAGAATGCTTTCAAAAATATTTTGGCAATTAAAAAAAAGGGAAAGTGAGTGAGCAGAAGAAAAATATAAATCAAATCAATATTTGGTGTGACCACTCTGCCTTCAAAACAGCATTGATCCTTCTAGGTACACTTCCACAAAGTCAGGGATTTTGTAGACATATAGTTAGATGTATTATTGAACAATGATACCAAACAGGTACTAATTTAATATGTGGGCTGAAACGTAACCATTACCTGAAACAGAAACAGCAGTGTAAGAGGAATAAAACTGTGAGGAACAGCCAAACTCAGATATCAAGGTGAGGTTGCTTAAGACAGTTTAATGTCAAAAGTTATACATCATGGCAAGACTGAGCACAGCAACAAGACACAAGGTAGTTATTCTGCATCAGCAAGGTCTCTCACAGGCAGAAATTTCAAGGCAGACAGGGACTTCCAGATGTGCTGTAGAAGCTTTTTTGAAGAAGCACAAAGAAAGGGTCAATGTTGAGGACAGTAGACGCAGTGGTCAGTCAAGGAAACACAGTGTAGCAAGTGAAGGACACATCATGCTTACTTCCCTTCTCAATTGGAAGATATCCAGGAATGCCATCAGCTCAGAATTAGAAGAAAAGAGTGGGATCCTGGTACACCCATCTACTGTCAGGAGAGGTCTGGTCAGAAGTGGTCTTCATGGAAGACTTGCTGCCAAAAAGCCATACCTCCAATGTGGAAACAAGGCCAAGTAAATAAACTATGCAGAAAACAGGAACTGGGGTGCAGAACAATGGCAGTAGGTTCTCTGGACTGATGAGACAAAATCTGAAATATTTAGCTGTAGCAGAAGGCAGTTTGTTTGCCGAAGGGCTGGAGAGCAGAATGAATGTCTACAGGCAACAATAAAGCATGGTTGCAGTTCCTTGCAAGTTTAGGGCTGCTTTTCTGCAAATGGAGTTGTGGATTTGGTCAGAATTAATGGTTTCCTCAATGCTGAGAAGTATAGGCAGATACTTATCCATCATGCAGTACCATCAGGGAGGCATCTGACTGGCCCCAAGTGTATTCTGCAGCATGTCAATGACCCAAAACATACAGCCAAAGTCATTAAGAACTATCTTTAGTGTAAAGAAGAACAAGGAATCCAGGAATTGATGGTATGGAGCCCAGATCATAAAATCGAGTCTGGGTGGGATTACATGAAGACAAAGAAGCATCTGAGGCTACCTAAATCCACAGAAGAACTGTGGTTAGTTCTCCAAGATGTTTGAAACAACTTACCTGCCAAGTTCCTTAACAAACTATGTGCACACCAAATATTGATTTGATTTAGAGTTTTCTTCTGTTCACTCACTATGTATTTTGTTAACCCCTTAAGGACCATTGACGTGGCAGGACCGTCACGCTGGTCTGTCACTTAAGGACCCGTGACGGTCCTGGTACGTCACGTACTTTTACCGGGGACTGAAGTTGATAATTCCAAGACTGGAGCGATCTCTTTCAATCCCCCGTTCGCCGTGCCACCCCACGTGATCAGTCATGTGGGACGGCACATCAAAGTTTCCTATCTGGTCCTTAAAGGACCACACATCCTGGGACCGCTGGTCCTTAAGGGGTTAATTGATAAAAATAAACTATTAACATGCCTATTTTTGAAAGCATTCTTACTTTACAGCAGTTTTTCACAGCTGCCTAAGACTTGTGCACAGTGCTTAAAAATATAGTATAGCAGTAGGTTTACAGAAAGCAAAGACTGAAAAATATTTGTAATGAGGGCTTACAGAAAGTTAAACATTCAAAATATTACAGCAAGGCTAGGCTTCAAACACAGCTAGCCCTGAAAATATTAGTTTGCAGGACTCATGCTTGCTAAAAACAACCCCTGAGAAAACATGTTTGCAGGCCTCTGCTTGCAAAAAACAAGCCCTGGAAAAAAGTGTGTGCCCTACTAGCTTAGCACCAGCAGTGTTAGATGGTGGTAGCAAATGTCATGTGTGACTACTACTGTTGGATCATCTGCTTGGATCAACTACTTGGATCATCAGCACTGATATAACGCAGGAGGTGGTACAATGATGCTTCTACTTGCTGAGGCAGCTGCAACACCACAACAAGCTCCCACACCACTTCAGGTGCATTTAGAGAGAAGTTGCTTCTCCTCCTGCACCTCCTCTAAGATCATGGGTGTGGTGGGACACAAAGTTTTTCCTTGAGAGCAGGAAGGAACTGTACCTTTTCTCAGCAACTGTAATATGAACAGTGTGAGCAAGGAAACATTGAAAAAAGGGAAGGACTGGGAAGTATTATAACAACTGACACATCTGCTCTCATAATAAGCAAGAGGCCCAACTGCAATTAGGTCAGTAATGTAAAACCATTATTATTATTCTTTACTTATATAGCGCCAACTTATTCTGCATTGCTGGAATACCCAAAGAAACCAAGTACTCCACTATATCCTTTGTTCACTCCGCTAAGGACATGCCCTGTCAAGATAGAAGACTTGATAAAAATGACTCCTCCCTGCCACCAGCTTAGTGTACTCGGTCACATGGAATGTTTGCAGATGCTCCCTGATACTGTGCATTCAATTTCTCTCCCCCACATTGACATGTGTGGTCACTGCACCACGCATTGTACAATAGGTGAACATGAACTTCCAGATCTACACATCTACAGACTTGCTATCAGCTGGTGGTAGAGGAAATGGAGGCAAAGGTGGTATGCCAGAGGAGGAGGAAGGGAACACTGAGGGTGCTGTGGCAGGAACAGTGGGTACATTTTCCCACACCTAGACCTTAGCACAAGAAGACAATGATGAAACAGGTATTACCAAACTTCCAGGCTGGTTTTCTCTTATCTTCCTCTGGGATTTTTGTATCTGTTCTTTGTGCCCTTGGGCAAGGACAGGGTGCAGAGTCACACCAGCACTTTTTTCACATGATTAACATAAACATCATGGTGTCTATGTCGCACGTGCATTATGAGGGCAGATGTGCCAAGGTGTATACCTCTTACCCCTTTTCACTACCTTATCACATATAGTGCAAAGTGCAATCACTGATGACTGCACTGTGCCTTCCTCAAGAGAAAAATATTCCCACACCCATGGTTTCAGTGGTTTTCAGAGGTGGAAAAGAATGGTCTTTTTATCCATCTCCTGAATCACCTTCACTGGCTGGGGCAGGTTATGCTGCTACTGCTGCATTAGCAGCAGCACGAGACCTACGACCAGGTGTATTGGTGGCAAGTAGAGCCTATCCTAGTCTAAAATCTTAACTTGGATACCTCTTTGGGACACAAAGGAATAATATACATATCCAAGCAGGAAACATGTATAAAAAGTTACACATTAGAAGGATAGTAATTGTGTTTTGTCCAAGTGTCAAGAGGAATAAGTATACATGCTAGAAGGAGATAATTATCCATGTTGCTTAACTGAGTCATTAAAATGTATGTGTCAAAGAGGTTTTATTGTATCCTAAAAGATAAGCTTGGCAAATATAAGATCATATGGAGGCCATGGCTAGGAAGTTGTTACTCTAGACTGAAGTGTGCTACTTGAATTTGCTACAGTTTATTGATACATTAACTGTGTGTTACATGAACGACCTTGAATTTAATGGGACATTTATACTGCTGCATATGTATAATATTAAAGATACGATTGGAAAGAAAGTAAGAACATTATATAGGTGGATTATATTCAGCTTTATCCTGTTTTATTTTAAGGAGTTGTTTAACCCTAGGGTAATTTCTAAAGCATTGCTTTGCAATGAACTGGGGTATCTAGCATCCAAGAGATTAAAGGAGCAGTGAGCTTTATATATATATATATATATATATATATATATATATATATATATATATACATATGTTAACTTACTTCTTAATCAAAATATTAGCATCAGTTCTATTTAAAGTGCAGTAAGCATTTTTTATAGTGCAAGCTGTGGGAGAGCTTGGGGAGATACACTTAGGGGTGATAAAGTGGAGATGACTTATCCAGTGATATCACTTCTCCAATTCCTATTGTATAAAGCCTATTCACTGAGATCTCCAAAGATGCAGCAATCTTAGTGCATTGGCTCCATAGACTAACACAGGAATTGGAGAGTTTATCACGCTGGATAAGTCCTCTCCACTTTATCAAGTCTTTATCTCACCTTTGTCTCCCCCTTCAGTCATAGACTAGAAATCTCCATAATAAGTGATACTGGAACATCACCCCCTTGTGACAACAATTGCTTGCTGCCGTTTTAACCCTTTGAGCACCAGAGTGCTCCCCAATGCATTGCTTTGTAATTCATTGAGGACCCTTCTGGCACTCAAAGGGTTATGTAAAAAAAAAAAAACAACAAGTTTGCGTTATTATAACTTTTGGATAAAAACTCTTGCATCACTAAAAAAAGTTTTTTTTTTGTTTAAATACGTTTTTATGGAGTCATAATCATGGGGTACAAGGTAACACAGTGTCCAAGAGGTCACATACACAGTCCAAATAGAAGAAATCAGGGTATTCGCATGGTATCAACCCTGTGCATGACCCATAAAATACTTTCAAATCATTTAACATAACAAACAACTGCTCAATCATAGAATGAGAGCTAGGACACGAGAAAGCAAAAGCGCAGAAAGAAGATAAAGAGAGGAGGGAGAGATTGAAAAAGAAAGCCGGGGGAGGGGGGGACGAATGACTGGTTTAGGTAAGGGGAAGAAGTCATAGCGGTAGTAGAGATCGGGGTCAGAAGTCGAATGAAAAAAAGTAGAACTGAGCAGGTTCGACTGTAAATTGCCAGTGTTTCACACATCAGCAAGCAAGTACCAGCAGGACAAATGTGTAGAATCTCAAGGTCACCTTCAAGTCTCCACCCCACTGTCCTCAAACCATTTCTCTATGAGGGAACAAGCTGTGTCCGGATTGTTGCCTCTTTCATCAAAGTAAATCTGGTCAGTAGGGTTTGATCCCCCACCCTGAATTTCCAGGCCGAATATGAGGGTCCTTATTTCCTTTTTAATTCATGAAAGATACTGTTCCTAAATATGCAAGAGTTATAGCATATGAATACATTTTTGTTGTCATGCAATGTAACTATTAAAGCAATATCTTCTTAACCCTTTGAGTGCCAGTGGGGTATGCAACACATGCATTGCATACCCCTCTGGCACTCAATGGGTTAAAGCTCTTCATAAATAGAGAAAAAGTTACTACTCTGAATAAAAATCTTCCCTATGTTTAATAAACGTTTCACCAAGAGAGGCCAACGGGGTAAACCAGTAATGGTTAATCTGAGGCCTTCCAGCTGTTGAGGGTTAAAATTCCCATCACAATCATCATCATCATCTCTAGACAGAAGTTTAGTTGATTTGCCCCAGAACAGTACCATTCCTTATCACATGAGTCTCACTGTCTCTCACTTTACCACAGAATATGAAACATACCGCAGTGGAGGAAATCTTTAGTTTCAAATGAAATTCCTGTGGAACTCTTAAAGGGATAGTATTGAAAATAATTGTATTTTATATTGTAGCCCTTAAAAAAACATTAAAAATGATATAAGTCTTATCTCCCAAACCTTTATGGTTTGGGAGATATTAGCAAGTAAAGTTTCCCCCCTGAGTGACGTCACTGCTCAAGCCTTCAGATTTGGAATCCGGTCCCAGGACCGGCCGCGGCTCTTCAGCAGTGCCGAACTCACGATCTTTAAAAATAATTTCTTCATTGGAATGGTCTACAAAGTGTGCTTGCACACCAGGCACACTTTGTAGACAGTTCCAATGAAATAGTTATTTTTAAAGGTCGTGATCTCGGCACTGCTAAAGAGCTGCCGGCTGATCTGAGGACTGGATTCCAAATCTGTCCACTAGATGGCAGACTTGGATAAAACAGCCAGGAAAAGGGAACTTTACTTAACTTTACTTGCTAATATCTCCCAAACCATAAAGACTTATATCATTTTTTAATGTTTTTTTAAGGGTTACAATATAAAATAAAATTATTTTCAAGCAATACTATCCCTTTAACAATCAAACATTTTAACATGCTGAAGAGGCCCCCAATGCCAGTAACTTAAAATGGAACTGTGCTAAAAAAAAGAAGAAGAAAGAAAGGAGGAGCTCATAGGGTTAAACCTTCTCGGACTCTTTGTATTATTGAGAATATAAATATTGTACTCCAATTTATGTATGGTCACCAGAGTTGACTTGTGGCAAACAAACAAGTGGGACATATTACACTGCCCTCCACGCAGATATATTCATGCAAATGATCTGTTGGGATGGGGAGCAGTGTGGCAGTGCCTGCTAAGATTTACACTAACTAACAAATAAACAAAGCTACATATATCATCATTTGATTTTTACAAAAAAGAGATCAGTATAAATGTGTGATTTTGAACTTTCTTTCAAAACTCATCTATCCTATATAATAATGCGCTAAAACGTGTGTAACGATGAAGTAATGCGCAGTAGAAACTGCCTGCGCCGCGGCTGATACAGAGCTGAGCGGCGCGGGTAGTCTCTACTGGGCATGACTGCCCCGCGACCGGCTGGCAGTGGCACTGTGACCTGTGTAACGGGCTCTACAACTAGTTTGTAATAAAGTGACTAAACTAATAGGCTACAATGTATTGGTTAAGAGATATCACAGAATTGTACTTGATATACTGTTCTCTTACAGGGGACCATTTTAATGCGCTTATTAGGGGTGGGTGAAATGTCCTGTTGTGTTCCCTCAAAAAATCTCCAAAAACCCACATGGTTCTGCTTTATCATGTGAAAATCCACTTTGAATAAATGGTCCTTAAGGGGTTAAAATCTTTGCCATTTTTGCCTACTGCGAAACGTTTTCACTATTTTTTCCAATGGCTACAAACTTCCCATCGCCAACTTATCTGTAATTCGAGTTTTCGTGCCAAAAACATGATGTTTCCAGGAAGTGAAACACAGCACAAGCAGCTAGAGAGATAGAGAGGGTGCCAGGCTGTTTTACAGGGTTCTATATAGTAAAATGGAGGCAGAAGAGGCTCATACTGTTGACTAACAGGATGAGCAGCCATTTAAAGAAAAAAAGAGCTGGAAGGACTATGATGTGTCCAGTGAGTCTGAAGAGGAAGTGAAGGAAGTGACCACTACCAGTCTAGAAGTGTCTGGAAGCCCTGATTCCCCAGAATCAATGATGCACAACCCCCTACATCATCCCTAGGAATCTGGGGTAAAACTAGTAGCAAACCAGCAAAGGGACACAAAGAACTGCAGTGTGAGCACCACAGGTCAGCTACCTGTGCCTGCTGCTATTGCTCCCGGTGTGCCTTCTGATGCTCAGGAGGAGGAGGAGATGGCAAATGTGACAGCAGGGGACCCTAAGTCACAGTTTCCATCCCCAGGCAGTCGCACTACTACAACCACCACACATCAGCTAGAGACTCAGAGTGCTGAGGGTGAGGGAGGGGGTGATGTTGAAGTTAATGTTGTTAGTGAAGCAGCTGGTGGGACAAGTGTGATTGCAGTAGATCCTCCTGCTGAGATGGAAGGGGGAGTAAAGATAATGGTTAAGGGAGACCACAACATCCTCCGGACCCTGTGATTCCGCTTCCCCAGCATTGTGCTTCTGGGACATGATGCTGAGGAAGGCAGAACTGGCTAGCAGCAGTAATACCATCAGCACAGTTGTAGTGCTGATTCTAAGGCAGCAAGAGCAGCAACATCATCCTCTGCCCCAGCCAGGGAAGTGGAAAAGAAGGACAAAGCCATTCTTCTCCACCTTCCCCCTCCCTCCAGAGGTCCTGGGTGTGGGACTATTATTCTCTTGGGGCAGGCACAGTGCAGTCATCAGCAACTGGACTGTGCACAATTTGTGATAAGTCAGTGAAAAGGGGGAAAAGAAGGAAAGCACTTTGGCATAACCATCCTCATAACACACTTGAAACACTGACACCATGACATTTATGTGAAGCATGTTAAAGTCAAACCCCCAAAAAAGAAATTGCTGCCGCAGTTGTGGTACCCTCTGTCTCTCCCCAAAGGCAACAAGAGGTGAGGTGGAAATCAAAGAGGAAGAAAAATACAGAAACCCAGCAAGAGCCTGAAAGTTTGATGGGGTGTGAAACACCTGGTTCATCATCACCTTCTTGCTCTAGGGTCCAGGCGAGAGGAAACATAGCAACATCTTCTGGAGATCCACCTCTGTCATCATTACCTCCACCCACCATAGGATAGTGATTCTGTAGATTTGCGAGGATGTGGCAGTTCTTGTCCACCTATTGTCTTTGTGTAGTGCACTGACCACACAAGGCAATGTGGTGGTGGATAACCTCGCGCATGGAATCAAGCAGCATCTGAGGAGATTCCATCCTGCAGAATATGCTAAGCTGGTGGCAGGGAGGGTTCATCATTATTCTTAAGACTGCAAGTTGTCACGTGTCCTTAGAGAGGAGCAGGCAAGGAGCATAGTGACAGCAGTAGTACTTGGTTTCTGGAGGGATTATTGATTTTACACTGAGGACCTAAGCATCAAGGTGTTTGCTTTCAGTTTTGCCAATTGTTTGATGTAGTTTAGATGTGTGAATTGTTCCCAATCCTTCCCCTATTTCCCATACACACAGTGCACATTGAAGTTGCTGATGAAAGGTACAGTTCCTGCTCTCAAGGGAAAAATGTATATTCCAACAACAAAACCCATGATTTTGGAGGAGGGGCAGAAGAAGAAGCATTATTGTCCAACATCTTTTCTCCACGTATACCTGAAGTGGTGGGGGCTAGCTGTGGTGCTGCTACTGCATCAGGAGCATCACTGGAGTTAGTAGTAGCAAGCGGAACTATGATTATCATCATATCGCTGCTCTTGTTGATCCCATTCCCTTGGAGCTGCCTAATCATCCCACTGCTTAAACAACTCACCAATTTTTTATTTGATTTCATTTATTTATTTTATTAACTGTCCCTCCAATCCCAGTCAGCAACCCCCCAAAAAAACTCCCTGATGAGCTCATTCTTTCCCCAGACTCCACCAACAAAGGCACCCTCAGACCTCTTTTACACCATGTCTTATTTTATTTATTTATATTTTTTTAACTGCCCCCCCCCCAATCCCAGTCAACAAAATCCACCTCCCCAAAAAATTCCCTGTTGAACTAATTCTTTCCACAGCCTCCACCAACTCAGGAGCACTTTTCGCTGGAAATTTTCTGCTAGTCGGGCAGTGCCATTTTTTGCCAATTTTTGTTTGAGTGGAAAATTTTTGCCATGTCTAGTGTTTATTAGGAGAGTGAAATGCTTTAATCTTCCACTTCTGCTGATAATCACAGAACCATACATACTGTACACTTTCTGACACCCCAACTTTGTTCCATTGTCCACTGGAAGTCACAGAAGTAAGCATCCACTCTCTGACACACCAGCATTGTTCCTCTGTCTACTGCCAGTCACAGAACCACACATACACTGTCTTACACACCAGCATTGTTCTTCTGTTCAATGGTAGTTACAGAATCTCACATACTGTCTAACACCTCAGCCTGGCCCACTCTCCGCTGGTAGTCCCAGAACCACAAATACACTGTCTGACTCATCAATCTGGGTCTGCCGTCCCATACTCAGTCTGTAACCACAGCTTTGTTTTTCTGTCCACTGGTACTCACAGAACAATGCATATACTGGATATCAACCCCGTCTTACTCCACTGTCCACTTATAGTCACATTACAACACATACTATGACTGCCATCAGCCTTGTTTTTAACTGTCCACTATTCTTACACTTGTCCTGTGGAACCCTCAGGGAGTCCCGGAATTCCATCGAAAATAGTTTGAGAATCACTGCCCTATTAGTTCCCATAAATTTCATGGATCCTGTAAGCTAGCAGGTGGACACCAATGAATCTACAGCAGTCCTCAAGCACCAGCAACAGTAAAGGATTTAGGGATTTCCCTGCTTAAGCACACGTGAGTCAGTCAAAATGAATGAGCCACTGAGTAACTCATTTGGGAAATCCTGAAATCCTGGCCTGTTGGTGGCCCTTGAGGACTGAATGTGAACAGCCCTGATCTACATAAACAGTTAATACCAGGAAAGATGTTTTACAATATATATCACCTCACCAGACAACAAACCCTTTCATTTTAACATATTGTGAGCTGCAAATAATTATGAAAAATTATTTACAAAATACTCAGTGACGGTACTTTGTGAGGCCATGCATCAGTGATAACCTATTTTGAGAGAAACCACCTTTAGTTACATCTGGAGACCACATGCACAAAGTCAAAGAGAGTAACAATTCTGGATTAAATCATCTGCACCAAAGGAGGCAAATTGATTTAAAGCCCCATTGTAATCAATAGGAATTTGGGGAATTTTTATTTGTTACTTATGTTTCAGTTGGTTTGCCTAAAAATTGTTCCCCTTCATTTGGGCATATGTTCTGAATATTCACTGAGATCAATGAGTTGTCTGGAAAAGACAGATTAAAAGTATCAAGTTTATGCAGCTTTAACCCCTTGAGTGCCAGAGGAATGTACAATACATTGCACTCAAAAGGGTTAAAGTTGTCAACAAATTTAAATGTATACATAGCATTAGAAAACTACAAAATAAGAACTTGATTTAGACATTATTTAACCCTTTAGGTACCAAAGGAGTGAGAAACACACGGCATACCCCTCTGGTCCTTAAAGGGTTACACATACAGAAGAAGTGAGCAACGCCATCATGGGGGAAAGAAGTGTTCCTAAAATTCCTGTTGATTTAAATAGGGTTTTTAACTCTTTAAATTCTAGAGACTTCTCTAGCTCACTGCTTTGCAGTGCATGGAGTGGAGACGTCTGTAGAATTCAAGGGGTTAAAATCTCAATTTACATCAATGGGAATTGTTTCTTCATTATGGTGCAGTTGACTTGCTCCAGATTTACTTATTAAAGGAGAATTAACACCTCCTAATAATAACCCCCACTAATGTCCCCTATGAAACATCTTTAGTCCCTCCTGGACTTTATCTTCATGGAGACGGACATGACAGTTGTTAGAAGGAACACAGGACACAAGCTCCTCCCCCTGCACAGTGTAAGCTTAACTTTTTCCAGTTCAGAGGAGTGTGCAAAGCATTACTTAGCAATGCACTCCACATAACTCTAGTTCTTAAAGGGTTAAAAGGTGGCTCATGCACTTGTACTGCTTCAGTTTTGGGGGAAAAAAAACCTGACAGCCGCTGTAATCCAGGACTGACTGGTGATGTTTCCTGTATAACCCTGATTCTCAGCCCTACCCCGAGAGGTGCCTAACAGGCCCGGTTTTTTGGGCTTTCCTGATTGTGCACAGGTGAGTACAGGGCTGGATTTTCATCCTAGGTGCCCCTAGAAAAGGCAATCTAGGTGCCCTTTACCCCACCCATGGCCACACCACAAGTTCTAACCTGAACCTGTTCACAATCCCATCAACTGTTTTCTGGCACAGAAAAAAAATAGTTTATTCCTTTGTTGCTACAGAGATCTCCAATGCATTGTGAAGCCTTTAAAGGGGTATATAATCTGATGCAGAGACAATGAGCTTACTCTGACCACACCCACAAATCAGAATGTGGGTGTGTCCAGAACAGCTGAGGCCCCCCACCTTAAAATGTGGACCTCTAGGAGGTTGTCTACTGTGCCTAATGGGAAATCTGGCATTGGATGTGTTAAGTAAACAGCTGAGCCTCTGAACAACTCACCTGGCAGAAAAATCCTAAAGACATGGCCTGATAACCCTCTGAGTGCCAGTATGGCACTCGAAGGGTTAAGCAACCCACAGGGCAGAGTTGGGAACCAATGTTCTAGAACAAAGGCACAACTACAAAATCCATAGATACAGTTATGATTTTCAGACTATAGCAAGGTACGTGGGTGTTATTATTGAGATGATAGTTCTCCTTTAAGTCAGCCTCAATTACTTTAGTGAAATCATTCCGTCTTCCACAAGCTCACAGTGAAGTCCCCACACTCACTATCATGCTGCCTACTCTTTTGTCTGGATGCATATAGAAAAACTGAAAACACGAAAAACTGATTGCAGAAAGAGAAGGGAGAAGGATCAAGGTGTGCCCCTTGTGTATAACAGTCTTCCCAAAAATTAGACAACCACCAACACCCTATAGGTGTATACTCACAAAGGAAGTATGTTGGAAAAAAGGCCTATGCCTGATCCAACTCACAAAGCAACTGGAGAAGTACACTGCCCCCAGAAACAATATCACCGCTTGATGTCTTCAATTTGAATGGCTGCTCACTCCAATAAACACACTCTCACAAAGCGATATGTAAATCAAAAAGATAGAAGAAAAAAGGAAAGCACTAAATGGTCTATAAAGTAATTACTTTGTTGCATAGATGCAAGGTAATGTACTCACATTAAAATGTGGTCAGAAAGTTGGTACCAAATGATCTGAGAATCTTGCTAATGGAGAATTAAAAGAGAATTAAAAAACATCTCCTTTTGGGTGACTCACAATTGTAGACTTCCTACTGGATTAGGCGGAAGCTTCACTTTCAGATGAAAAAGTATTGTATTAAAAGTTTAACATTTACAGGCTCAAGTTTGAGCCTGTAAACTTTAAACTATAAAAAAAATACTTTTCATCTGAAAGTTAAGCCTCCACCTAATCCAATTGGAAACCTGCAATCGTGAGTCACCCGAATGGAGACGGGTGTAAATTCTCCGTAAGGAATTACATTGACTGGCTTTCTATAAATCCATGATTTACTGTATCATAGTACATGCTGCTTTTTGTCCAGTTTTTCAGTTCATTATAACATTGTACATTTCTCTTTCAAAATCCTCCCATATGATTTGTGTTTTTTAGATACTTATGTTAATAAAAGCTGTAGCAGTTGGAGATCTACTCTCCAATAAATTAAGAGGAATTTGAGTGTAAACGGACCATGCATTAGCTCTCATTGTGGGACCAATAATGAAGTGTTTGGACTGCGCTCAGTCAACTTGAAAACTGTACGGTGTTCTAAGTGACTAGAGGGAATTGCAGTTTACACTTGAATGCTTTAAATAAAATGTTAGGGTTTAGGGAGAGAAGACAAAAGGGAAGCAGCAGTTAAACTACGACTGTCAACTGATATCCAGAAAAAGTTTCCCTCAAGTTCAATTTGAAGCGGGGTGAGCAATTACTTTGGGATCAGAATGTCTGAGTGTCACACACACACACACACACACACACACACACACACACACTCTTATCCCTTTAACCTCTTAAGAACCTTGTGACGTCCAAGGAACGTCACAGTTTTTTCCCTTAAAGAGATAGTAATGGTTCACAATAAATGCAGCTCCAATTAATTTTCATAGTATTTGGGCCATGGAGAGTGTTATATCAATACTGTCAGAGTTGTAGTACAAGAGTAATTGAATGATAAAGTATCCCCTCCTGCCCCTTTTACTGATGTAACACTGCTCACCTCAGAGCAGCAAGATGCGGATGGATCTCAGAGAGGGACAATCTTCAGTGATCATAAGGAAAAACCTGTCAAGGGTGTCAGGGTTTTCCTTATTTTGTTTATTGAGATGTTTTTTTTTTTTACAAAAAAAGATTTTATTTAAAAAAAAAAAAAGTCTCAATAAACAAAATTGGAAGTGTGATTGTTGTGGAGCCATGTAATACACTTATACACACACCGCCAAATGTCAAAAAGTAGGGAAAATAGGGTGGGAAAAAGGATCATTGGGATTTTCACCCAGGGGGGACAGTGCCCACTTAAAACTGCCCATTTTGTAGGTATGACTGACCAGTCATACCTTTCATGCAGTCTCCATAAAAATTTAACCCATTGTGCCCAAATGATCCCAAGAGAAAAAGAAAATTGATGTTTTTTTATATTTTTTTTTTACCGTTTTCTTTAATTTTACAAAAATAAATGGTGGGTTAACCATATAAGTATGGTATCAAAAGAAAGCCCTATTTGTGTGTAAAAAACAGTATATAATTTATGTGGATGGAATAAAAGCCTTAGAAGGAAAACACTGTTGAACAAAGACATAGTTAAAAAGGTCACAATTGCTCAGGTCTTTAAAGGGATAGCATTACTTAAAAATGACTAAGCCCTATGTTAAAGTCCTTCAATAAAGATGAAAAATGCCCCCAGCAGCACCTCTCAAACCCTTATGGTTTGAAAGATAACTACTTTCAAAGTTCACCCCTGGCTGACATCAGCATTCTAGCTGAGAGCAGGGGAATCCTCTCCTGAGATCAGCTGGCTGCTCTGCAGCAGAGCAGAGATCTCGTTAATAAAGAAGAAATCCATAACTAAAAAGGCCTTCTATATGTGCTTGGTTTGCAAACACATGTAGAAGACCTTTTAAGAGAAGGATTTATTTTTTGTTAATGTGATCTCAGCTCTGCTGCAGAGCGTCAGACGGTCCTGGAACCAGATTCCCAGGCTGTCAGCTGAATACTGACGTCAGCCAGGGGCAAACTTTGTAAGGGTTTGAGAGATGCCGCTGGGGCATTTTTCATCTTTATTGAAGGGCTTTAACATAGGGATTAGTCTTTTTTAAATAATACTATCCCTGCAAGTCAAAAAGGTCAGATTTTCCCGGTCCTTAAGGGGTTATTAAGAGGAAATTAACTTTTCTGGACAGCTGGCCCTTAAGGAGTTAAGAGAGATGTGTATAAAAATAACAGAGAACAGCATATGTTAGCCCTTTGAATGGCAGAGAGAAACCCAATTGACTGTTAGAGTCAGTAAGGATATTTTACCCAGGTTGGCATAATTGTAGATGGCTTCAAATATTTTCTTATATGTGGAATTTTTTAGCCTCTCTTTGTATCAACAAAACAATGATGATATGGCAAAAGATGAACATGGTGAATTCATGCTGTTTTCACTCTCATTAACTATGTTTCTATGTTGCTGGAACTGACTAATATAATATTTACCAGTGAACACCTGATTCATGAAAGTGATATACTGTATTCTCATAGCAGATGATAAATAGGTAAGCTTATTCAAAAAGTGAGGAATAAAGACTAATTAGTGCTTAAGAGCCAGTATCGGCTTGTTGGCTTCAGCTGACCTACAGCCTCAAGGATATGTTGGAAATTCTTCATCGGTTTCCACTCATAAATCGAGAAAGACAAAAGAACCAGAAATGGCGCCCAGAGTGCCTTTAAATAATATAATTGAATATAATCAGTGACTGCTAACATATTCTTGTAGTTCTCAATCAAATGGATGCAATGACAATCAAGCTTACCATCAGTCTCAGGCCCTTGGTATTCTCCGCGGAGTTAGCTGATAAAGCAGGTCCAACTGTAAGTCATGTAACTGCTTTTGGCTGATGTGGAGGTAGACACACTTTGTCATATTTCCATGGTATGTCTATGTACTCACTCATTGATAAAGCACAAGAGTTTATTGATCCAGGGAACTATTTGATTGACATTTGGAGTCAGGAAGGATTTTGGTTACCCACTTAGGGCTAAATTGGAAATGGCTTCAGGGTTTTTTTTTGCTTTCCCCTAGATCATTAGGGGTGTTTTCGCATGGGCTGGACTTGATGGAAGCATGTTGTTTTCTTTTCTTCTGCTCCACAAATCCATCCTGGTAAACTCGACACTGTTCCAGACAGGGAAGAAATCTGCAGCATGACTATCGCAATAGAAGAACACAGACCCAGGTAGAGATAGGTGATGAGCTTCATTCAAGCTTGATTGTCATCATATCCACATGATGACCATAAATGAATGTGAGTATAATTCTTGTTCTTCACTGGTCATTTATAATTATAATGTTTAACAGCACTATGAATGTCTTCTTTTGTTGCTTTGTCATATTTCCATGGTAGGTCTATGTACTAACTGATAAAACAGGATATTAAATGTATGTCCTTGAGTGTTTATCAGTGTTTTCTGGTACATAGATGTAAATATAACCCAGACACATTTCTTTCATATATTATATCAACAACACCAGTTTCGTCCTTCCCACCGGTACAATCACTACTCATTAGGCTGCCATTCTCAGCTACACATACACCACTATATTGAATATATAGTAGGAGCACATAGCAGGAGTTACTAGGATCAATACTGTTCTTTGATTGACTTGAGATAACACAGGGCCCTACATTGGATTTTACACAAAAACATATCTCAACCCACACACATATACCAAAATTATGAAGCATATATTATACTCGTAACTGCCCGATACAGGGCCTAACCATAGGTGTAAAAAAAAAAAATACATATGAATAAGAAAGGTGCAAAACAACTAAAACAAAGACAGATATTTATTACATTAAGAAGGTAAAGCTATGGAATTCTTTGCCACTGGATGCTGTGTAGGCTCTTGCGATTCGGTTCGTCGACATTCAGAATTAAAAGAAAAAGCGGTAATTCGGTGACATTCGGGCCGTCAATGGTCGTTCTCCAAAAAAAATCAGAATCCGACCAGCCCTGGTCCGAATGTTGTCGGAAATTTCGGAAATTCGGCTACTACTACCCACGTGCGATTACTTTCCCTCCATACTTTCCCTCCATGTCTCTAGTCCAATTCGCTTCTTTGTTTCATGTGCTACTTTCCTGCTTTTTCTCTATTCCAATTAGCTTCTCTGTTTCATGCGCTACTTTCCCGCTTTGTCTCCATTCCAATTAGCTTCTTTGTTTCATGATGGGGGTTGGACTAATGACACAGACAGCCTGCATTTCCTGTTAGTGCTTTGTTGGAGTTCAGAGAGAGAAGAAGCAGGAGATATTAGAGTGTCCAGTTGTTGTGTAGGCAGGCAGGTAGCATTAGGCATAGGCAGGCAGCCAACATTAGTGCCTTATTGCCACTGCAAGGGAGAGTCATCTTTGTTCCTCTGGAAAATATTAACAATATTAGGGATTTGTTTGAATAATTTTCAGAGTGACAGATCAGCCAGTCTCACAGTTCTATAGGCAGGCCTAGTACCTTATTGTGTCCGCAAGGGAGAATCACCTTTGTTAAACATTAAAATTAATATTATGAATTTGTTTGAATTATTTTCAGAGTGACACAGCCAGTCTCACAGTTGTCACAGTTGTTGTGTAGCCAGGTTTTTCAATTTTGAAACTATTATAGTTCACTACCTACCTATCTGTCATGTATTTGAGTCCTAGTGAACAACCTGATATTCCTCATCCTTGTACTAGCTGCAGTGACACAGCAAACAACAATACCACCACAGTGATGTTGCTTTGAAGCAGAGGTAGCAGCAGCATGTGGGCAAAGAAGAGTACTTTGAGTAGTACTAGTCAGACTCAGTAGCAGCACTTCAAACCAAAATATAGAAAGAAGGAGGGAAATGCAGGTCTTTCTACCTCTACTAGCAAGGTAGTGAGGTCCAGGTCCTCCTCTGAGACCATGAAGTAGCCGTCACCTGTTTATCATCAACTGTTTTGTGATGATCCCCCCAGAACCACCTGCACAATGACTAATGTCACTGCCAGTTTAGTCACCACCTCCGCTTCAGCCAGTTCTATAAACCTGGGGACACCTAGCATGTGTAACACTACTGGTCAGACACTGCGGGCAGTATCAACGCAGGATTTTTATAGCGAATTATTGCAGTATTTGGATAACATTTTTCCTGCCACCACTGTCACAGCCACTGAGAGCATATCTACTCCAGAAAATGTTATTGAGGGAGATAGTTTACCATTTCCCAGTAGCCACCAGGCAGAAGAGGGAATTGAGCAGGTTTCCACAAAATCTGTTGCTGATGATGATTTTTCTTCCTGTCAAAACCTATAAGAGGTAGAATAAGAATCTGAGGGATCAAGGCTTCCTAAGCTTAATTTGTCCCCATAACTTGATTTTTCCACTGACCTTGATTGTTCCCATGAGCTTATTTTTCCCCTGTTTCCCATAGTACTCCTCCTGTTCCTCCAGTTACACTTGTGTCTTCCATTGACAACTCAACACCTGCCTCTCCAGTTCCATTTGAGTCTCCCAGCCACGTAGTAGCTGCTAGTGTCTCTACCACCAGTACCACTGTTACTCCACTATCCTCCTCCAGTCCCAATACCAACATCCCTGCTACCATCTTTAGGTCTACTGGTACCCCTGTAACAGTACGTAGACAGAAAAAGTATAGTGAGGTTGCTCCAGCATGTGAAGATGAAGAAAATGTCACCTCAGTTTCTTCTTCTCCACCACCTTCCAGAGTCATCCATCGCTCCAAGGCGTGGGACCATTTTGTGGCACTTGCGATGGTCGGCTAGTGAAATGCAAATTGTGTGGAGTGGAAGTCAGCCGTGGGACAGTGTTGGGTCATCTAACCACCTCCGGGATGAACCAACACCTGAACAACTACCACAAGTCAGTGTTGATTAGTGCAGAAAGTGGCACTACTGCATATACCAGTGTCACACTCACCATCAGTAGGCAGGAGAAAGGGCAGGGGGAATCATGACACATCTGGTCCTAGTAAGGGCACCCCCCCCCGACTTGGAGGGACACAGGGGGAATTTAAAGTCTACATTGTTGTCCCACTATACAGGTTTTCAGTCTGGCTCTATTGTTTTTCATCTCTTGTAAAAAAAAAAAAATCTGCGGTATCTATCTGCTGAGTCCTGCCTGCTCCAGTGTTCTGCAGTTTGCTGCTTACTACATCTCCAGTGTTGCTGTCATCCTGAGTTCACCTCACACCAGTCATCTTCAGTTTTGTAGTCTCTTGTAAAAAAGTCCACGGTGTCTCTACTGAGTCATGCCTGCTCCAGTGTTCTGCAGTTTGCTTCTGGCTACATCTACAGTGTTCCAGTCATCCTGAGTCTACCTCACACCAGTCATCCTCAGTTTTGTAGTCTCTTGAAGTCTTCTCAATCTATCTAGTGAGTTGTGTCTGCTCCAGCATTCTACAGTTTGCTGCTGGCTACATCTACAGTGTTCCAGTCATCCTGAGTCTACCTCTCGCCAGTCATCCTCAGTTTTGTAATCTCTTAAAGTCTGCTGTATCCATCTACTGAGTCCTGGCTGCTCCAATGTTCTGCAGTTTGCTGCTGGCTACATCTCCAATGTTCCAGCCATCCTGATTCTGCCTCGCACCAGTCATTCTCAGTCTTCTTTTGAATTTAGCTACATCCATACTTCATCTACTTCATCCATAGTACCATAAGGCTAAAGCTCCACCTTACCCTGTTCCACCGTCTTCATTTAGACCCTGGAAATGGTTATATTTATTTAATTTTCATTTTTTTATTGTATTTTTAAAAGTATTTTAAATTCAACTAATAATTCAGACTGTCGTCAAATTTCTTCCATTTCGAACAGGTCAGATCTGAAATGCGAAGTCGACAAATTAAAAAAAAATTTTGTCTGAAATCGAATTTTACCGAAAATTTTTGTCATGCACATGTCTAATGCTGTGCTTGTAGATACTATAACTGCTTTCAAAAAAGTAATGGATACCAAACTAGCTCAGAACAATATTGATAATATGACAGATGGCTTCAAAGCATATAGGATGTTGATCCAAGGAAATATCTGACTGCCACATGGAGTCATGAAGGATTTTTTATTTCCCACTTGAGACTTCGCTTCAATTTTTTTTTGCCTTCCACTGGATCAACAGGGGTGTTTTGTCATAGTCTGGTCTTGATGGATGGATGTCTTTTTTTCAGCCTCATCAACTATGTTACTATGTTACTTTGCATGCTACATACTTTAGGACACAAAGGAAGAACATATTAAAAAATAATGTACATACTATCTTGGGAAAACTACAAACAATGACTGCACAAAAATGCAATATACATCATAAAAAGTACTTCATGCTAAAGCTGATATGTGCAAATCATAAATTGTTTCTAAGTGACCTAATCTCTTAGCTCCTTGCACATATAGCAGATTTATGCTCGGTAACATATAAGGAAGAATAGAGTGTATGGGAAATGGTTTGCACTTTGCTCATTCATCTCCTTTTTTATACCTATGGTTAGCCCCTATGGCAGCAGAGTTTACCTAGGATATGTATTTAGTATAATTCTTGTATATTTGATAGTGAGGTCACTTTCTGGGTAGAGGGATGTTTTTTGTGTATTAATTCAGGAGCTGGTGTATGTTCTCATACCTACTGAAGGGTTCCCTGTCTGAAACACTTTTTGTTATATCAAGTCAATGAAAGATCAGTACTGACCCTAGCAACTCCTGATGTGTGCTCCTAGTCTGTTTTCAGAATGGTGGCTCCATTAAATAGGCCGTTACAGAGTTTTAGTAGCTGGATATACAAACTGTAATTCCATATCTCATGTTATTTAGTCATTGTAATATAACAGATGCCAATACCAGTCATAGACTATGGGGGTGTATTATATGCTTCTGCTCCACAAATCCGTCTTGGTAAACTCGATGCTCTGTAAAACTCATTATGTCACTTTGTCCTCCAATTAAATTGCACTACCCATCATTGTGATATGTTTAAAGAACTAAAGTGTCTAACACTAAAATCTAGATGTACCCTTTACCTTTTTACTTACTTTATAACCCCTTCTCTAGAAAGCTACCAAACTACCTGAGGAGTATACTCACTCTAGCTCTCCATACTAAACTATAACCTCCACTCCACTGCTAACAACTCACTGACTATTCCACACTACCTGAGCAGTATGATCACTCCAGATCTCCATACTAACTATAACCTCCGCTCTACTACTAAAAACTCACTGACTATTCCACACTACCTGAGCAGTATGATCACTCCAGCTCTCCATACTAACTATAACCTCCACTTCACTGCTAACAACTCACTGACTATTCCACACTACCTGAGCAGTATGATCACTCCAGCTCTCCATATTAACTATAACCTCCGCTCCACTGCTAACAACTCACTGACTATTCCACACTACCTGAGCTGTATGATCACTCCAGATCTACATACTAACTATAACCTCCGCTCCACTGCTAACAACTCACTGACTATTCCACACTACCTGAGCAGTATGATCACTCCAGATCTCCATACTAACTATAAACTCCGCTCCACTGCTAACAACTCACTGACTATTCCACATTACCTGAGCAGTATGATCACTCCAGATCTACATACTAACTATAACCTCCGCTCCACTGCTAACAACTCACTGACTATTCCACACTACCTGAGCAGTATGATTACTCCAGATCTACATACTAACTATAACCTCCGCTCCACTGCTAACAACTCACTGACTATTCCACACTACCTGAGCAGTATGATTACTCCAGATCTACATACTAACTATAACCTCCGCTCCACTGCTAACAACTCACTGACTATTCCACACTACCTGAGCAGTATGATTACTCCAGATCTACATACTAACTATAACCTCCGCTCCACTACTAACAACTCACTGACTATTCCACACTACCTGAGCAGTATGATTACTCCAGATCTACATACTAACTATAACCTCCGCTCCACTACTAACAACTCACTGACTATTCCACATTACCTGAGCAGTATGATCACTCCAGCTTTCCATACTAACTATAAACTCTGCTCCACTACTAACAACTCACTGACTATTCCACACTACCTGAGCAGTATGATCACTCCAGATCTCCATACTAACTATAACCTCCGCTCCACTGCTAACAACTCACTGACTATTCCACACTACCTGAGCAGTATGATTACTCCAGATCTCCACACTAACTATAACCTCCACTCCACTACTAACAACTCACTGACTATTCCACACTACCTGAGCAGTATACTCACTCCAGATCTACATACTAACTATAACCTCCGCTCCACTACTAACAACTCACTGACTATTCCACACTACCTGAGCAGTATGATCACTCCAGCTTTCCATACTAACTATAAACTCTGCTCCACTACTAACAACTCACTGACTATTCCACACTACCTGAGCAGTATACTCACTCCAGATCTCCATACTAACTATAACCTCCACTCCACTGCTAACAACTCACTGACTATTCCACACTACCTGAGCAGTAGGATCACTCCAGATCTCCATACTAACTATAACCTCCACTCCACTACTAACAACTCACTGACTATTCCACACTGCCTGAGCAGTATGATCACTCCAGATCTACATACTAACTATAACCTCCGCTCCACTGCTAACAACTCACGGACTGTTCCACACTACAAGAAAAAATGCCGGTCAATCTGCCTTCTCTTTCAGAGCTCTTAGAGTCTGGAATAACTGACCTAAAAAAATCAGATCTTCTCCTTGTCTAAATACCTAAAAATAACTTCTTTGTATCTAAGAATAATATGTAACTGTATATATTTTTATATTCTTTTCTCTACTTTGTGTAAATATGTAATGACTTGGATATCTCGCTGGCATGCAAAGGGTTACATAATGAAATACACATACTGTAGCAATTTTGAATTTGCCATTTGATTTTGTAAAATAGAGAGAATTAATCCATACAGCCAGGATGTTATGAATTGTATGCCATTTCAGTCTGTGGTGTAGGTAGAAATGAGTCAGTGGGGGAGATTCACTAAGTGGTGATAAAGAGGTGATAAAGTAGACGTGACTTCACCAGTTTATCACTCCAGTTCCTATATTGTTCTATAGAGCCCGTGCATTAAGATCTCCAAAGGTGAAGAAATCTTAGTGCATAGGTTTCATGGAATAACAAAGGAATTGGAGAAGTGATATCACTGGAGAAGTCATCTCCACTTTATCACCTCTTTATCACCACTTAGTGAATTGCTCCCAGTGTGTTGGTAAGATCAGCACTCATTTGAAGTTTGTTTATTGAAGTCCAGAAAGATATTTTGCAAACTAGAAAGGAATGTACAAGTTTTGTAGATCTTTTTGCAGTTGAACTATTCACACACATACAAGCATCCACACAAAAACAAATTCACACATACACATATGAACAAGTACACACATTCATGAGCACAGACACACAACACAGGCACATGAATATGCACACATGGAAACACATGCATACGCATATAATTGGTTACATATTCACACACATATACAGACATACATGCACACAAACATGCCATTCAATTATAAAGCTTACAACTGGTAAGCAATAAATCATCTGAAAGAGGAATGAGGGGGGGAGATGGTTGTATGAAAGACAAGGAGAGACAGACAGAACCATAGTCCAAGGATATAAATATAATATTAATAATAAAATAAGTTGAAGGAAATATTATGTAAAATGTTGGTAATGTGCAAGGAAACCCAAGTCCTTATTTAGTCCAGTGTGTTTGGTGTTGAAAAAACTGATCATCTTAATTTGAAATTTCTTTCTCTCCTGTGTATTTTTGAAGTTTCCACTGAGTATTTTGATGTTAAAGGGATAAGAATACTTAAAATGTAAAAAAGAATATGTTGTAGGGTTTATCCCCCTGAGTAAAACAAGAGTACTCCCACTGCTGAAAGGTGTTTCATTCAAAAGTTATTAATTTTCAAATTTGAATTTTTTAGGTGCAATATCACAGTGGCCTGAAATTGTAAAGTGGCGCTGTTGCTACACGATCCTATGGACAGCTCTGGTCAGTTGACCATAAATCTCCATAGGATGGTGTAGCAACAGCGCCACTGTACAATTTCAGGCCACTGTGATATTGCACCTAAAAAATTCAACTTTGAAAATTAATAACTTTTGAATGAAACACCTTTCAGCAGTGGGAGTACTCTTGTTTTACTCAGGGGGATAAACTCTACAACATATTTTTTTTACATTTTAAGTATTACTATCCCTTTAAGGTTATGGATGGATGGTTTATCTAGGTAAAATTATGACTGACTGGGGTGTGGTTCTTTGTTTTATGGTATTTCTCAATAGATTTTCTATGTACATATATATATATATATATATATATATATATATATATATATATATATATGCACTCTCACACAGATGTACTTGCCTACACATATAAATGCATGCACATACACATGCAGACACATTTCCCACTGAGCCTGGTTCTGTGAATCCCAACATTCTGAGCTCTCCAACTAACTGAGTCTAAAACCACACTGTGACGGGTTCTATTAACTCTTGAACAATAAAAAAAATCTAAAACAAAAAAAATACAAGAGCGGCGCAGAAGATCCTCTAAGTGTGGTATTAACTTGAAAGGGATCCTTCACCAACACCATAAAAATTGAAATATTACTCACATTCTTCAGAGGCCGTAGCCTGCACGCGTACTGGCTCTCACCCCAATATGGTGTAATCCTTCGTTAGTCCACTTCTTTTCTCTCTCTCCTTCTCACTCCGTCAGTGAATCTAAATCTGTGGAAACTGCCACTCTAACTCTGGGTGGGTTTTCCCCCATAGCCGTTTTTGGCAGTACCTATTTTATCTTAAAATCCTCTATATCAACCGAAGGAGTACGATTAAGTGGATTCAAGCTATCAGAATAGAATATAGTAATATTTATTTCTAAAATAATTAAAAAATAATCAAATAGATTATACAACGCCAGACAATAAATGCCTAAAAGAAGAGAATACGTTTGACGCATTTCGTAACGATAAAGTTCATCAGAGGCTTGGATACAAAGATTCCCTCTCCATTCCCCAGTATTTTAATATGTCCCAGACCAACCAGATCTCGGTATCTCCCCCAACAACACAGGTGATTTACCTTGCTGGTAAAAAGAAGTATGGACGATCTTAGCGTGCTTTCCATTGGTCACGCTTCCTATTACCCATGATTCATCATGAGAAAATAGAACAAAGTAGTCTGCCTATAGCACACTCCCATCTCCAATAATACACGTCATCAAACCATGCATATGCCCATAAGACTAGTAGTTTTCATCCAAGACGCAAACGGTCCCAACGGACATGCGCACCCAAACAACGTCCACAGGGCACGTACACGTCACGGAAAATCAACCCATAGTCCCTAATGAAGGATTACACCATATTCGGGTGAGAGCCAGTACACGTGCTTATACTAAGAGGCAGGTTACGGCCTCTGAAGAATGTGAGTAATATTTCAATTTTTATGGTGTTGGTGAAGGATCCCTTTCAAGTTAATACCACACTTAGAGGATCCTCTGCGCCGCTCTTGTATTTTTTTTGTTTTAGATTTATTTCTACATGTGAACTCACCCATAGGAAGGTGTGCAGAGTGGATCTGACATTTGATTGAGACTGACACTTTTGAAAGAAGATTCGGAATAGTTATATACCTTATATTATATATATATATATATATATATATTTTTTTTTTTTTATCACAGATATTATTATAATATATTTCTTTGTTGTTGATTTTTATTTGAAGTATATTGAAATCTGTTTTGGGTTGGTTATTATTATCTAACCCTACACTGATTTTCTAATAGTTCTTATTAGGTTAGATATTCTAATTTTATATAAATTCCTATATTCTTCTAAGGACTCAATGCACTAAGATTTTTCAAGTGGGAGAGATCTAGGAACCGATGAAGTGATATCACTTTATCACATCTTTATCACCACTTTATCACACCTTAGTGCATATCTTCCATATGTAGGAAACATTCTAGCAGTCAAATGGTTAATATAAAAGTTTGATCTAGAATTATATTTGTTTATTACAATTTGGAGACACTTAGTAATTATGAAGATACGGTGAGTTCACGATAAAACTGTAGACATTTGGCTTTATTTTGCCTGGTTTAAAATAGTCAGCAGCATGTAGTTAGAAGATGGCTATCTGCTAGTTGTGCTGTGCATAGCAATTTTATTCTGAGGATTATAATTACTTTACGTCTCTAGCTGTTTATATTTTTTTATCACTAATCTACATTTTCCTTTCAACTCACTAAAAAAATTCTCTTTCATGATGGATATTATTTGATAGTTCTTTGATTTTCATGTATTCTGAACTCAGCAGGGTGGAGGAAACAGGCAAACAGCCAGACAAGCTGGAGCATAGACATTATTGATTTTAGACAGAATGACAGTATCTAGTGTAGTGCCTTAACCCTTTAAGAGCTGTGCACACCTTGGATCCCCAAGGCCTTTATTTCTTTTGTCCTTATTTTGCCTAGGCCTTTAGGACTCACTCTATTTTAACCCTTTGGGTGCCAGAGTGATACGCAACGCATTGCTTTGGCACTCAAAAGGTTAACAAATATGTACCACACTGCACTTACAGAGATTTGCATGTTACCCCGCCCTCCACACCTTTTTACCTGTAACCTCTGAATTGTGCCCTAAATAAAGGGCAGGTGCTGCCTTTAGTTCCGTTCTGCTTATCTCTGTCAATGACACAAACCTGCCTCATCCCTCACCCCCCCCCAGCTTGAGCACCTAGACCTAGGTCAGCTAGCAAAAGGGATCCCCTGAACCACCAATGATTTAAATGGGGAGCGTAAACCCTATCAAAGCTACGTGACGGAGACCTCACTATTATTTAAGGGGTTAAAACCCCTATTTATATCAAGGTAAATTTGCAGAATTTCCCTTTCAACTCTGTGGAGTAGCTGATTTTCTTCATAACTGCACATTTTTTAACTTAAAGGGATAGTAATGTTTCATAATAAAAACAGCTCTAATTAATCATCATAGTATTTGGACTTTGGAGAGTGTTATTTCAATTCTGTCAGAGTTGTGGTACAAGAGTTATTCAATCACAAAGTATCCCCCTCCCGCCCCTTTTACTGATGTAACACTGCTCAGCCAGAGCAGAAGGGAGGTGCCCAGGTAGACTGCAGAGAGGGACAATCTTCAATTAAGATAAGGGAAAAACCTGAAAAACTTGTCAAGGGGGGCAGGGCTTTCATTGTTCTCATAGGAAGAAGATTGTCCCCTTCTGTTATCTGTCTGGTCTATGGACTGGATTCCACATCTGAGAAGAGATGGCTTACACTAGGTAAAAGGGGCGGGAGGGGAAACTTTGCTTGTGAATATCTCTCAAACCATAAATGTTTGAGAGATAAGACTTATAACGTTCTTCATGTTTTTTTAATGCCTACAAAATAAAATAAAGGTAAAATGAAGTATTACTATCCCTTTAATGAATAAGGCTCAATGAGGGGGGTTTTATAAAAGTGTTCTTGTTCATTTTTGTTAAAGGGATACTAATGTGCAATAATAATTTTATTTTGTATTGTAGATTAAAAAAAAATTTATGTGCAACGAATCACATGACTCAAACCTTTATGGTTTGAGAGATATTCACATCTCATGTTCCCCCCCTCCTCTTCTCCTGATGTCAGTGCTCTACTGACAGAGGGAGATCCCGGTCCTGAGCTGAAATAGAGATATTTAAAAAGAATGACTTCATTGTAATGGTCTACAAAGTGTGCCTGGTTTGCAAGAACACTTTGTAGACCGTTCCAATGAAGTAGCTGTTTTTAAATAATGTGATTTTGGCTCTGCTGAAGAGCCGCCTCGAGTCATCTGACTCGAATCTCCTGCTGTCAGCTTTACAGCTGCTATCAGGAGAAGGGTAACTTTAGCGGTGAATATCTCTCAAACCATAAAGGTCTGAGAGATGGGATTTGCTCCACATAATGTCTTTTTTTTAAAATCTGCAGTACAACATTAAGTTATTATTGGACATTACTAACACTTTAACAGACATTTAAAATGTCCTTATTCCTCACTTTGAGCATTGGTATTTATAATGTCTTCTAGGTACTTTTAAAAATGTGGTGACTGTAAAAAACAAACAAACCTGTCAGACATGGTATTAAATATTTGGAGAAAATTCTGTTGCTAAATTGCAAATAGTGATGTTTCTTTATAAATTCACTGTGCCACTCTTTACAAATATCCTCACTACATTTCAGAAAAAAAAACTACTACAAGGCATTAAGAGCTCCTAAACTGTCATTATAGTGATAGTAATACTTAAGTATTTAAGTATTAAAGTCCTATTAAAAAGAAACGTATTGCCCCCAGTTTCATCTCTCAAACCTTTATGGTTTGAGAGATAATCACTCCTAAAGTTGCCCTCCCCCTTCCCCGTAGTCAGCATTCTAGCTGACTGCAGGGAAGCAAGTCGTACGACTTTCAGGCGGCTCTCCAGCACAGCCGCGATCACGTTAATAAAAATAGAAAACTTTCACTGAAATTATCTTCTACACGTGCTTGGTTTTCAAGCACA
Organism: Rhinophrynus dorsalis; assembly: GCA_037306005.1. NCBI lineage: Eukaryota > Metazoa > Chordata > Amphibia > Anura > Rhinophrynidae > Rhinophrynus > Rhinophrynus dorsalis. Next base: position 30,498,223 of record CM074723.1, read on the forward strand.
CGTAGAAGACCGTTTTATTGAAATATTTTTTTTTATTAACACGATCGCGGCTCTGCTGCAGAGCCGTCTGATGATCTAAGACCGGATTTCCCTTCAGTCAGCTACAACACTGACTTCGGGGAAGGGGGAGGGAGAGGGCAACTTTAGGAGCGATCATCTCTCAAACCATAACGTTCTGAGAGATGACACTGGGAGCAATACATTTATTTTTAATAGGACTTTACTATAGGGATTAGCAATACTTAAGTATTACTATCCCTTTAAGACTATTATAACTACCTATGGCAAACTTAAAGCCATTTTAACGCTTCTTTTCTTTTACCTCCACTTTTAGATATCTCCCCCAATATCTCTTAACCCCTGGAAATTTTAGCTATTTAATTCCTCCTCACCTTGTTAATCCACGTGTTCTAAGAGACAGTATAAAATTCTTCTATTTCTCTGTGCGTACTATATAGGTAGCATTTGGGACTTGCTCTCATTCAAGTGGATCTGTAACACTGAATTTGTTTGCATATTTGAAAACTTCATTCAAAACTGCGTATGTGTTATGTTAGACGATATACCAGCAGATACATAGATTAGGAGATATTCATACACTTGTAAAATGTATGGATGTAGTACAATGTGGTACAGTGCTTGATAAGCATATTAAACTACACCTGCCTACTATACAGGAATAAAAGTATGAATATGTCTGATTGTTCATTATTGTTGCAGCCACGAAACGCGCTTGAGAGATAAGACTTATATCGTTCTTCATGTTGTTTTAATGCCTAAAAACTAAAATAAAGATAAAACGAAGTATTACTATCCCTTTCAGTCAACTTAAATGGAGAGAAAATGATCTGTGAACGTTTAGTAGATTTTTCCCAGTATATTTATGTAATAAATGTGCATGTGCGATGCATACATAAGACTTACTTACATTAAAAAACTAGTATTGGTGTGCTTCTGTGTATACTAATAAGTCAACACTGCTTGATCATTCATGCGTACTTGAAGGCAAAGTGAATGAAAAATATTTCCGCTCTGCAGTTAAAGTAGATGAAATCTGAGACGAATCAATTACACTATAGGTGAGAGCTAAAAATTTCAATTGATTGAAACTGGGATTTTTTTTTTTGAGTTTTAAACATATTTTTATTAAGGGCTGTCAAGAAAAATACAAAAATGTACATAGGTACAGGTATACAAAACAATAAATCACGTAAATATAGTAGGCAGGTATTGAGATCACAAATAAGATGAACAGATTGGTATGCAAGGACAGTATAAAATCTGACTGCTATTGGACAAGCAATCTTGTTTAGTAATGATGACCAGGATACAGTACAGCACCTCATGACAGTACAAAAGAACTATGAAACAATCAATAGGCGAAGAGATCGGAGTAGAAGAGATAGAATGAGATGAGAGAGAAAGAAACCCAAAGATGAGGGAGAGAGAGAGTAGAAAGAAGAGACGGGGGAAGGAGTCTCAGGTCAGAAGAGAAAGGGGGGAGGGGGGAGGGATCTTAGGGCTGAGTTTAGTAGTCTTAGGCACCGGGATCATTCAGGTCTGACTATGCTAGCTTTGATGGAACACCATCTAAACAGTAAGGGGTCCAGCAGAGACATGTCTTTATGAGAAGACCGCCATGCCATGCGGATGAAAAGGATTTGCTCATCAACTTTGTCACACCAAGCCTCAATACTAGATGGGGAGGGATTTCTCCATAGCATTGGTATAAGGGATTTAGCAGCGTTAAGCATAGAGAACAGGAACAATTTTTTGGCGGAATCTATGGAGGGAAGGTTCTTAAACAAGAGGATCTGCCAAGGGTCTCTTGAAAGTGAAATCTGCAACATATGCTCTATTTGAGCGAGGAACGTGGACCAGAACGGGGTGAAACTGGGATTTTAATCCCTTGAATATAAGAGATGTATCCAATTCATTGCATTTCAACAGGAATCTTTGAAACTTTTAGCCATAGAATTCCTCAAAATAGTTTTTTTTAAAATAGAGCCCAAGAGGAGCAGAGAAAATGAGGCCCCCATGACTCACAGGGTGCTACAGATGGAAACGTATTCTCCGTGCATAGAACCCTGGATAAAAATGTGTCACTTGGAGCTCTGATTCCTTTGTCTAACATGTTTTTTTTCACCAAGGAACAGAGACTTCATTGCTACAAATCAAAAATGATCTCTATGTATATAGTAAACTCACTTCCTCTATCATGGGATAAGCAGTAGCTCACCAACTCCTCCCAAAATTGTAACCATCATCTGCTTTTAGTAAGGGGAATAATGGGAAGGGCCCCGGGTGAAAAAAAGGGGCATGCATCAAAATGAACACTGCGAGTGAGCGTAAGACTGAATAAACAAAAACTCTCAGTTGACTTTAGTTAGCATTCGATTTCCCTAGAAAAATATAGATCACAACAGAGAATCACTAGTGGAATAATGTCTCTGCCACCTTCAACCTGGTCCAACAATACTAATGAATTCACATTCATGCCAGTAACCAATAGTGAAATATATGACCTCCTCAACCCAAAAAATGAAATAACAATCTGGGTCTAACAGCTATCAACAATGTTATTAAAGTTCAGTGCCATGGTCACTGTCCATCCTATTGTATCCCTAATTAATGCCTCCTTGTAATCCAGGTTTATTCCCAAACCCTGGAAAGTGGCTAGAGTTATGCTTATCAACAAAAGTGGGACTAAAAATGTGGTATCAGATTACAGACCAATATCCTTACTCCCACCATTATGTAACATCCCGGAAAAATGGGTCCACATTCTACTGTATACTGTAATTAATACCAACTGGCCAGTTTTTTCACACAGCTTCAATCAGGCTTTTGTCCAAATCACTCTACAATCACTGCCCTCCTAAAAATATGCAATGACATCCAGACTGGCATGGAAAATGGAAAACTCACTGGAGCTATTTTCCTAGATTTTGTAAAGGCCTTTGATACAGTAGACCGTAGTATTCTGATAAGTAAACTCAAAAGTTCAGGATTGAGTAATAATTCTCTAAAGTGGTTGCAATCCTATTTATCAGACAGAACACAATATAGACTTGATTCAATTGAGCCCGTTAAAAAATCCAGTAGGGCAAAATGGATACCGACCGACAAAAGAAAATGTCTAAGTTGGTATTCAATTGTCCTATCAGCTAAAAGCATAACAGACATGAGCCCACTGAAAAGGTCTTGTGGCCAAAAATCTATTTTGCGCGTGAATTTCCTAAAAAGCAGCTAAATAGCAGCAATATTGGGAACTGGAAAGTAAAGAATCTAACTATCGGTGTCTGACACACTGTGAAGCACCCATCGTTAACTTATATGTGTTAAACTTACCTGCCATCCAAGTTCTGCCTCCTTCTATCTTCATTCTGTATTCTCTTCGTTCTTTTCTTCTGTCTTCAAGCTGTAAAGAAAAAAGAAAATAATTAATACAAGTTTTGCTCAAATAACCCGCACAGTAATACATAGTTTAACCCCTTGAGTGCCAGAGGGTTATGCAACACATTGCAGAGCAATGTGTTGTGTACCTCTCTGGGGCTCAAAGGGTTAAACCATGTATTACTGTCTGGTTGAATAGCAACATGCATCCAGTTATGAAAATGTTCCCATCTTGGTAAAACTAAGTATTCCAAAACCTGAGAATAAATATACTTAGTTTTTCTCTGTCTCTACTGCTGTGTGAGGCCACAGAGGTGGCGGCAGCGGCAGAGACAGTGATGTGTGGCGCAGACCCCCTGTCCTTCCCCCATGAGCGAATGCCCATTCCACACTGAGGAAATCTGAACAGAGACTGCCTTTCTATATGGGCAGTCTCTGTTCCAATTCTCTCAAAGCTTAGGCACATCCCAGCCAATGAGTCTGAAGCACCGTCACTCAAAGCTGATTGGTTGGGATGTGCGTAGGCACAGCCCAGCCAATGGCTGTGAGGGAACTGGAACATAGATTGCCCATATATAAAGGCAGCCTCTGCTCAAATTCCCTCAGTGTGGAATAAGCGCTCCCTTCACTGAATGAACCCTGTCACCGGGTTCATTCTTCGAAAGCAGTCCTGCGCTCTGATCATTGAATCATTCACCGGGTTTGACTCCGGTGACTGATTCAATGATGGGAGCACAGCGCTCTGTTTACCTTGAATGAACCCAGTGACCAGGTTCATTCATTCATTCATTGAGAGCTTGATGCTGTGGGCGGCTGTAAAGCCGGCAGCATCAAGAAGGCTTTAAATGCCTTTGGGGTTGCCCCATGAATCATCTATCCTTTTGGATAGATGATCCATGATAGAGGGGCTATAAGGAGGGGTCCTGGTGCCCCCCTTTTGGTCTGATCTTTTACTATCAGCATAAAAGCGCATATAAGATATGTTTCATGTAGCTTATATGCGCTTAATGTAATTAATGGGAATTTGTTGGCCTCATGTTAGGGGGGTGTCATGAAGGATCATGATACCCCCCTTGAAGTCTAATGTTTATATTATTAATGTTAAACACATTTTTTAATAAAAAATAAATGGTTAACACACACACTCATATACAGGCAAGGTGTGCAGTCCATACTTTGCCTATTAACCCTTTGCGTACCAGAGGGGTAGGAAACACAGGCTAAGCAATGCTTTCCTACCTCAAAGGGTTAAGTGTTGAATACAAGACAGGTTCGTCTACTAAATATCAGTCCCTGAGGTGAATGTCGGGTGGAGTTAGTATGTCGAATATATGTAATATATGTCGACATACTAAATGGGGAAGATGGCGGGGGGGGACGTTGTATAGTGCTTGGTGTACTACTTCTGTTTATTGTGACCCTTTGAAATCCACAGGGGTGAGCAGTGCATATGACACTACAGACAGCAGTGCATATCCCTATGGCATTCAGTGCTGTCCTTGGTGCTGAAAGACTTCTCTGTATTCCCCTACTGGCTAGATAGGGAAGCACAGAGAATGCTGTTCAGAATTGTCGTAGTATTGGTGATGTGTGAGGGGAGGAGATCCCTTCCTCACTGACAGCACTTGAAAAATCCTGTATGCTAATAGGGACCTTCTCCAACCCTCCCCTTCCATCCGACAATTTTTGTGAATATGTCGATGTGTGTGCAGATCGAATTGTCAGAGTGATTCAAACACATCGATAATATCATACTGACACCACATCGACATTTAGTGCATCTAAGCCCTGGGCAGCCACATCCTCCCCCTCATCCATGCCACACTCTCTCTGCAGGAGCCCGGAAGTAACACCAAAGTGCAAAATATGCAGACTGACAGAGCGGAGCACGCAGAGAGAGAAGGAGAGAGAGCCCGGAGCAGCGCTCATCAACACTGCTGTCATATATTCAAGAACTGTGCACCTCGGTGTTCCTCCTTGGCTCCTGCAGAAAGAACGTGGCATGGACTTCATTTTTATGTGTCCACAGAGATTTTGAGTAAAACTAAACAGATTCTGTTTTAAGGGAAGAAAAACAAAGGTTATTTAGTATACAGCAAAGTAGTAACCGTTGGTATAATTTCAATGGCCATACATAATGCAAGGTTGCTGAAATGTACACTTCAGTAGTCATAATCCTTGAAAATGAAGTCCATGCCACACTTTTTCTGCAGGAGCCAGGAAGCAATACCGAGGTGCACAGTTCTTGAATATATGACAGCAGTGTTGATGAGCTCTGCTCCGGGCTCTCTCTCTTTTTCTCTCTGCGTTCTCCTCTCTGTCAGTCTGCATATTTTGCACCTTGGTGTTGCTTCCGGGCTCCTGCAGAAACAGTGCGGCATGAATGATGAGGAGGATGTGGAGGTCCGGGAATCAATGGGTTCTTTCCATAGGGACCCCCTATAGCAAGACGGAGAGCTGTCTGCAGCCGTGCAAAGGTTTTTGGGAAACAGGTTAGAAGACTGACTGAACTAGCAGACCTGACACTACATTGCAATGTTTCATAGCGCGACCTGAGAATCTTGCACTTTCATGCAGTGTGAGATTCTCAGGTCGCCATTTTTATCATGGTGCCATCATAAATGTGAGATGTGGTTGCACGCTCTTTTGAGTGTGACCTTTAACCTCTTAAGGACCGTCCGCGCATGCACGGTGCAGTCACTTAAGGACCAGGGACCTTTTTTTTTTGGATTCCATTTCCGGACTCCCTGAATGGTGTGCAGCCGCTCTGGGAGCCCGGAATTCTGTCCTTAAGGATATAACAACCCATGACGGTCCAGGACCGTCATGGGTCCTTAAGGGGTTAAAAAGGATACCGACTATTCCACACTACAAGAAAGAATCCAGTTGATCTTCCTTCAGAGATCCAAAAGTCTGGAACATCCCAACAAAAAAAAATCAGATCTTCTCCCAATCTAAAATCCTTAAAAATAACTACTTCTTTGTATCGGAAAACAATATGTAACTGTATATATATTTTATTTTGTATAGATATTTTCTCTGTTTTTTTAAGTATATAACAGTTTTACTGCAAACACTCTCCAGGACACACTTGAAAACAAGAGAAACCTCAATGTATTCTTCCCGATAAAACATTTTCTAATGAAATAAACGTATGGGTTATATTTTAGAATTTTTATCATCCTTATACAACATATTCTGCAGCACTGTAGAACTGGGAACTCATTGCAAACTCTGACACTTATAAACTGATACAAAAAGCAGAGAATGCCCTTCTAAATAAAGATTACAGCCCAGAACTGGGGTGGACAAGTGCTGGACTGCCAACGTTTGAGGACTAACCATCGCAATGCATTGTGGAGACCTCTGTAGCATCAGCCAAGGGGTTAACCCTTTGAGTGCCGGAGGGGTCCAGAATGCATTGCAAAGCAATGCGTTCCGGACTCATCCGGCACTCAAAGGGTTAAAAGCCACAAGGGAATTTTTTCTGTCTCTGTAGTGCAGTTGATTTGGTTCAGAATTGCGCCGGTTGTCTTAGTGTGTCAGCCTCGTTGTGATAATGCACAAAAGAAAATAGGCACAATTCTGGAGCAAACCAACTGCACCATTTTGACAAAAACAAATTAATCAGTTCCCCTTGGTTTGGATTTATATTTAACCCCTTGAATACTAGAGAGGTCTCCAGCGTTTCCATTGGAGACCACTGTGGCATTCAAGATGTTAAGACCCCATTTAAAGCGATGGGAATTTTTATTTGTCTCCTATGGACTTTTTGGTTTGTTCCAAAATTTGTATATATATATATAAAGCCTAGTGTACGTATGCACATTCCTTGTGCAAAAAGACATTTTCTGATTAATCTGGCATTTACCCTGCTAGCATACACTAGCCGAGTAAACATGATCGATTATTACTATATACCAGTGGTTCTCAACTCCTGTCCTCAGGACCCACTAACAGGCCAGGACTTGGGGATTTCTCTGCTAGAGCACAGGTGTGGTGATCAGAGGCTCATTCACATTGATTAACTCACCTGTGCTCTAACAAGGAAATCATGTGATCAGAGGCTCATTCACATTGATTAAGTCACCTGTGCTCTAACAAGGAAATCATGTGATCAGAGGCTCATTCACATTGATAAACTCACCTGTGATCTAACAAGGAAATCATGTGATCAGAGGCTCATTCACATTGATAAACTCACCTGTGCTCTAACAAGGAAATCATGTGATCAGAGGCTCATTCACATTGATAAACTCACCTGTGCTCTAACAAGGAAATCATGTGATCAGAGGCTCATTCACAGTGATTAACTCACCTGTGCTCTAACAAGGAAATCATGTGATCAGAGGCTCATTCACACTGATTAACTCACCTGTGCTCTAACAAGGAAATCCTGTGATCAGAGGCTCATTCACATTGATTAACTCACCTGTGCTCTAACAAGGAAATCATCAAATCCTGGCCTGTTAGTGGGTCCTGAGGACAGGAGTTGAGAACCACTGCTATATACACAAAGATGTTTAATCAATTATCACATGCAAATCTCAATGTATTGTTCCTGGTAAAACATTTTCTAAATAAATAAATAGTGACTAGAGGCTGCATAACAAATATTTGGCCTTCCTGCAGTTTGATAAATCTTGACTTTGATCCCTTAGATCAATAATAGTGTCCATTTAAACAAAGCCAGTTATTTGTGGTATACCATTTCCCTTTAAGGAGAGGCAGAACCCACACAAAAGATATGGCTGAGGGCCAGCAGACTGACAGCCCTGCTTGATTGTAATGATAGCTGATAAGGCAGTTGGGAGGGGGATTGCCAACTGCAGTACAGGTCTGGAGAACACATTGATTCAATCTACAGATGGAACGTTATAGTGCTTCAAAGCCCTCCAGATGATGTGTATAAAGCCTTGGCAGAAGGTATCTTCAATCAAGTCCTTTCTAAATGTGAAAGTACAGAAATGTGTTAAGGAGCCAGGAGTCCCATGCATCAGAACACAAAAGCATATTCCTTCTGCAAATGTTACGGTTCTATTTAACCACTGAAGTAAATATGTTACAGAGCCTAGAATAATTTGGAAGAATACAATAAACCAACCTGTCCCATTTATGTATCTACACAATTAAATGACTGGAAGTCAGAACACTGCAAAACAATCTAATAAACACATTGAGGCTCTTGTAGTAAGACCTGGATTAAAGGGATAGTATTACTTCAAAATGACTATCCCTCATATTGTAGTCCTTAATAAACGGAGTTAAATGACACCAGTGGCATCTGTCACATCTTTATGGTTTAAGAGATAGCCACTTTCAAAGTTTCCTCTCCCCTGCTGTCAGTGTTCTGCTACCAGCAGGGGAATCCGGTCTCTGAATCAAGCGGAGGCTCTTCAGCAGAGCCGATATCTCATTATGGAAGGAAGAATGATTAATTGAAAAAGTCTTCTACGTGTGTTTGGTAACCAAACGTTGACCCATGTGTTACCCAATTTGTTAAATAAATTAATGCTGAAAAAGTCACACTGGTGCTGCCTCCTTTTGCTGTATTTATATATATATATATATATATATATATATATATATATATATATATATATATGGTCTAACATACTCCTTTGGGAACTACATTTAAACATGGTAGTGATTGCGGTTTACCTGGAATACTTGGAGTACTTTGACGTTGCTTGCTAAATAAACTGGGAGGCAGAAGAAGTCTCTTGAATAAGTGAGTAGGCCTACGTGGGAAAAGGGTGGATTATACACTTTGTACTTTTGTCACTGCTACGCTTAGAAACCTGCGTTTGCTCTGTCTTCTTTCTTTTTTTCGGAAAACATCTTGACCTCAAGTAAGTGGTGCAACTAGTCATTTGAGGTACCCAGTACAATTTTTTTTGAGCATCTACCACAAACATATTGTCACAGAGGCATAACAATAGCCTATTGGACACTGGAACAGATGGGGTCCCCTTGGGTGCTAGATTCCAGTACAACTGCACGCTCTGTAGTTACACCCCTGACTCATTTTATTCAAATTAGCTAGTGGTAACGGGTAGGAAGTGACATTTGGAATGGGGAGCAGTATGGAATATTAGTATCTCACAGGCATGACAGACAGATTAGTCTTAGATGACAAATTAATTACTATCTCATAAGCTACTTTTTTAAGTAATACATGGCTGACATAAATATAGATGTCTGTCCTCCTGTAATTTTAAAGTATGCTGAAAATGTCCTGGATTTCCTTGTAGGAGATAGCAGAAGAAATGTATTTCATCTCTCTCTTTCCTCTATTAGATACTCTGTGGTAGGTGCTGGAAGCTTCCCCATGGTCAATATACACAACTTCAACTATGTTTCTAATCTCTTTTTTGTTATGTTTAGAATTTGTCGCTCCATACTTCACTGAGTAACCTTAAGTTTTTGCATGGCTTTGGCATTGTGTCCATGTTTCACAGGCATACGTAAGGACTGGGAGGACACCTTGGTCAAAAACCTTTTTGGTTTATTTGTCTTAAAGTCAGTACTACTAATTTTTTCAGATGCTTGCCATCCCAATTATATTTGTCACTCTGTTTCCATCATGGTGTTTCCATCTGTTGACATTTCTTGTCCAAGGTAATCATACTTGTCAACTTCTTCCAGTTCTTGTCCATCTACTATGATTTTCCTTTTATGGTAAATTTGTTAACATGACTTGCGTTTTGTTGACATTTGCCTTCAGACCAAATTGCTTTCCTGTTGTAGCTCTTCAAGGTGTTCTTGCAGTTCATCAGGACTACTGGCAAAGACTATGATATGCTTGCAAAGCGTAAGTGGTGTAGGTAATCTCCATTGATCGTAAGTCCTGTTAGGTCCCAATTTAGTTTGTGGAAAATTTCTTCTAAACAAGCAGAAAATAGCTTTGAGGAGATTATGTCTTCTTGTTGGATGCCTTTTTCTATGTTGATCCGGACTTTATCATTGTTCACCTGTTTTGATGCAGTTGCATTTTCATATATTGATTGGAGGATATTGATCTAAGCTCTGACTATTGTTTGGTTGATCAGGGCATCGATTATTGCTTGCTTTTTCACTGAGTCAAAGCCCTTTTTGTTGTCAATGATGATTATGCATAATGGAAGGTTGTATTCATCATGCTGCCGTATAACTTGTTGCAAGTCTGAATGTAGACCATTGTACTGAAACCACCCCTGAAGCATGCTTGTTCGTTAGGTTGTCTTGGGTTAAGTAATGTGTCCATTCTTTTTGATAGTACCTTGGTGAGAACCTTGAAGACATCTGGCATTATGCTTATTGGTCGGTAGTTTCAAGCTCTTTGCCTAGTAGTAGGTATTTTGAAAATAGTTTAGATAGGGTTTTGAATAAGGGTTTACCTCTGGCTTTCAACATTTCAGTAGTAACTATATCAGGTCCGGCTGTTTTTTAAAGGAGCAGTAAACTTTTTAAATGAAAAAATATATATTGTAGGGATTTTCCTATTGAGTAAAATAAGGGTACTTCCACTGCCGAAAGATTTATATTTCCAGAGTTATTACAGTTTAAACCCATGTTTTTTTACATTAGCAGTGCCCTCTAGTGATCAAATTCTGATTAGATTTCCTGATTCTAAGGCAGAGGAAAGTCAGGAAAGTCAGAGACATACAGTTCTCCATAGAATGTGATAGAAACTGCCTGTCACTTCCTGTCAGAACTATCAGGAAGTAATCACACAGTAAATTCACTTCCTGTCAGTTAGAACTATCAGAAAGTAAACACAGTAAAGCCACTTCCTGTCATTTAGAACTATCACAGTACCTTCATTTCCTGATTATTTGAACTGCTATAATTTTTGAATAAAACATCTGACAGTGATGGGAGTGACCTTGTTTTATTCAGCAGGAAATGCTCTGTAAAATATGTGTTTTCATAAAAAAGTTTACTGCTCCTTTAATTTGTATTTATATTGCAGCTTCTATTTATTCTAACAAAACTTCTGACACAACTTCAGCCTCTTGCATGGCATTCACTTGCTGTCTTTCATCCTTATAAAGATTTGAATAAAATTCTTCACCTCGTTTTATTATTTGTTGTTGAGTTTTCCTGTTGTACCCTCTTCAAGCTTGGATAATATCCAAAATGGTGGAAAAATCAACCACATGGAACTGGAAAAAGAGACAATAAAGGCACCCAACTGTTTAAATTTGCAGATGAACAAAATATGTAATCATGAATTCATTCTACAAGAAAATGCCGAGAGAAAATAGAAAAGTCCCCGTGGTAATGCATGTGAAATCAACTTCATACCTGTAAATCATAAACAATATTCACTGACTGCTCAGTCTAGTAATCACAAAAATCAAAACTGACTGCAAAAAAGAAAGATAGAAAATGATCAAGTCAACAAACATGAAGATTGACACTAGCCAACAACTGAAAAACCATAGGAATTGTGCGTTAGCGCTTTATAATCACATCAGTGTGCTGTAACACCTTCCAGACACACACATTCCAACCTACCATGAAAAAGTTATTAAGACTAGAATAGACAATGCCCATGCCCTTCTACCTACTGTAAAACAAGAAAAAACAACCGAAATTCGAAGTTGCCGTGATGAAAAACTGAAGAGAAATGAAGCAAAACGGTAATATAAGAAACAGGGTAGAATATGTAGAAACTAGTTGAAGAGCCTGTTACATGGGCCACAGTGCCACTGCTAGTCGGTCATGGGGCAGTCATGCGCAGTAGACACTGCCCACGCCGCGGCTGATACAAAGCTCTACTGCATGCATGACTGCGTCGTTACACACGTTTTAACAAATTATTATTTAGGATGATGTGCAAGACCACAAGGAAGCGCATAAAAAAGAAATGCACAAGTTCTATGCTGAGCTCATCAAAAGGACACTGGAAGAAAGGGCTAAAGATAGATAGATAGATAGATAGATAGATAGATAGATAGATAGATAGATAGATAGATAGATATGAGATAGATTTGGGATAGATATGAGATAGATATGGGATAGATATGAGATAGATATGTGATAGATATGAGATAGATATGAGAGATAGATAGATAGATAGATAGATAGATAGATAGATAGATAGATAGATAGATAGATAGATAGATAGATATGAGATAAATAGATTTGGGATAGATATGAGATAGATATGGGATAGATAGATAGATAGATATGAGATAGATAGATTTGGGATAGATATGAGATAGATATGGGATGGATAGATAGATAGATAGATAGATAGATAGATAGATAGATAGATAGATAGATAGATAGATATGAGATAAATAGATTTGGGATAGATATGAGATAGATATGGGATAGATAGATAGATATGAGATAGATAGATATGAGATAGATAGATATGGGATAGATAGATAGATATGAGATAGATAGATAGATATGAGATAGATAGATATGGATAGATAGATAGATAGATAGATAGATAGATAGATAGATAGATAGATAGATAGATATGAGATAGATATAAGATAGATATGAGATAGATATGGGATAGATAGATAGATAGATAGATAGATAGATAGATAGATAGATATGGGATAGATAGATAGATAGATAGATAGATAGATAGATAGATAGATAGATAGATAGATATGGGATAGATATAAGATAGATATGAGATAGATAGATAGATAGATAGATAGATAGATAGATAGATAGATAGATAGATAGATAGATATGGGATGGATAGATAGATAGATAGATAGATAGATAGATAGATAGATAGATAGAGACAGATAGATAGATAGATAGATAGATAGATAGATAGATAGATAGATATGAGATAGATAGATAGATAGATAGATAGATAGATAGATAGATAGATACTTTATACACTGTTTATATGTGTTTACATTCAGGAAAGTTTTTCAGCAGATTTACTTCGGACATCTCTAATATCTGAGGGGTTAAAATAAACATTTACTGTATACGTCAGGGCTTAGCCACAAAAATATATAACAAATCACACTATATGGGACTAATAAAAAGTATCCAAACTCCCATTGCGTTAGATGGGACATTTAATCCATTGAATGTTAGAGAGGTATCCAACAAATTGCTGTGCAATGCTTTGGAGATCTTTCTAGCATTAAACGGGTTAATTAAAGGGATAGTAATACTTAAAATGTAAAAAAAAATATGTTGTAGGGTTTATCTACCTGAGTAAAACAAGAGTACTCCCACTGCTGAAAGGTGTTTCATTCAAAAGTTATTAATTTTCAAAGTTGAATTTTTCAGGTGCAATATCACAGTGGCCTGAAATTGTACAGTGGCGCTGTTGCTACACCATCCTATGGAGATTTATGGTCAACTGACCAGAGCTGTCCATAGGATCGTGTAGCAACAGCACCACTGTACAATTTCAGGCCACTGTGATATTGCACCTAAACAACTCAACTTTGAAAATTAATAACTTTTGAATGAAACACCTTTCAGCAGTGGGAGTACTCTTGTTTTACTCATGGGGATAAACCCTACAACATATTTTTTTTTACATTTTAAGTATTACTATCCCTTTAACCTATTTAAATCACTGAGTAGTATTTTATCTCCTCTTTGGTGTAGTGATTATGTTCCACAATTCATCCCCCTTTTGTGGATACGGCCCTACAATCAGTAATCCTTATCTTGTGGATTTGGAAACATCTTAAAGGGATAGTAATGCTTCGTTTTATCTTTAATTTATTTTGTAGACATTAAAAAAACAATAAGAACGATATAAGTCTTATCTCTCAAACCTTTATGGTTTGAGAGATATTCACAAGCAAAGTTTCCCCTCCCGCCCCTTTTACCTAGTGTAAGCCATCTCTTCTCAGATGTGGAATCCAGTCCATAGACCAGACAGATAACAGCAGGGGACAATCTTCATCCTATGAGAACAATGAAAGCCCTGCCCCCTTGACAAGCTTTTCAGGTTTTTCCCTTTTCTTAATTGAAGATTGTCCCTCTCTGCAGTCTACCTGGGCACCTCCCTTCTGATCTGGCTGAACAGTGTTACATCAGTAAAAGGGGCAGGAAGGGGATACTTTGTCATTGAATTATTCTTGAACTACAGATCTGACAGAATTGAAATAACACTCTCCAAAGTCCAAATACTATGATGATTAATTAGAGCTGCTTTTATTATGAAACATTACTATCCCTTTAACAATTTGGAGGCAAGACCATTTGAAATGCACTTAAATTAAAATAATGGGTTACATTAAAATAATAACGTTGAAGACACAGTAAACTCTTTCAGAAAAAAAAATAGCTGTAATAAATTGTAATTGAAAAAAAAAACTATTAGGAGTGCAAGTACCAGAAAAAACTGCATATAAAGATTTAAAAAAAAAATGTATGTGTGCGTTTCAGAAAAAAATACTTTACTGTTTAGTTAAGAATTCATTTTATATTTTATAGAACCTGTTAGGATGCACTTGTGATCAGAACGTATTACTTGAAGTTCTCAGATAAGATTTACTTCATACAGCCTGAGCCCAATTTATGTGTATATTGATGTGTTTATATAAACGAATGTTGCAATCAGGGAATCATTGAGATATACATCTTGTTTGCAGGTATGTCCTTCACGTGGCTTCCAACCTGTCTTTCTGAGTAATAGTGATTAGTCACACTCAAGTGACTGATATAAATTGCTGAAGGTCAATGATAAATTTCTGATGCTCAAATCTTTACGATGTCTCGACTGACATTGAAGGTTAATTTAAAAGACAAAAGGCATCAGAGGCATCGCTAGCTACAGAGCGAGCAGCAATGAATCAGGTATTCCTAGAGTGTACCAATACACTTTACCCATTAATATTGAACCTGACTTGTTGATGTTCCCTGGGAATTATTATAAGTTTAAGCTTTCCTCTGTAACTATAGCTGGACTTAACATATCAAAATGAAATCACCACAGGCAGTTTTAATTTTAACTGCTTAAGGACCTGCGGGATGTGCAATGTTAATGCACTGCACAGCCCTCCAGTACTTAAAAGGTTAATATAAATAATAGGACCTATAATGTGCATTACACATTGGATTCTAGAGAGGTCTAAAAATAATTAAAGGGATAGTAATACTTAAAATGTAAAAAAAAAAATATGTTGTAGGGTTTATCCCCCTGAGTAAAACAAGAGTAATCCCACTGCTGAAAGGTGTTTCATTTAAAAGTTATTAATTTTCAAAGTTGAATTTTTTAGGTGCAATATCACAGTGGCCAGAAATTGTACAGTGGCGCTGTTGCTACACGATCCTATGGACAGCTCTGGTCCCGGGACCATAAATCTCCATAGGATGGTGTAACAACATCGCCACTGTACAATTTCAGGCCACTGTGATATTGCACCTCAAAAATTCAACTTTGAAAATTCATAACTTTTGAATGAAACACCTTTCAGCTGTGGGAGTACCCTTGTTTTACTCAGGGGGATAAACCCTACAACATATTTTTTTACATTTTAAGTATTACTATCCCTTTAAAACACGTTCTCTAGAGAAGCATTACTGAAAAGGGTTCAAATGCCAAGACTGCTAACACTAATGCTAAAACGTGACTGTCTAACCCTTTGAATGCCAGAGGGGCAAGCAACGCATTGCAAATTCAAAGTGATAAAGCTACATTTAAATGAAATAGAATGATGGGCAGTGTTTCCTCTTAGGTGAGCACAGCTGAGCGACTGTATAAAGAGGACTGTATATTCAGATGCACCACACTGCCCTGCCCTATTTGAACTCTTCCAGTGCTGGATCACTTACCTTAAATGGAACACTGATGTCAGAATGTTTAATTTATTCCCTTAAAGGGATAGTAATGTTAGTAATAAAGTTGATCGCCAAGGCTTCTTTATAGTAAACTAGTGTAAAAGCCCGTGCACATGGGCCAAAGTGTGTCCCTCATTGCCACTCGCACTGCTGCCTCCCCTGTGTAAGATAGCGGGATTCCCTATTTCCCACTGGGCAGCCACACTGTCGGGGAGTTATGCAAATACAGGGACTTTGGAATTGAGGAGTGTCTAGGCCCGATGTATGTCTGTCTGATTCCAGCATTCTATGCTTTTGGGCAGTCACTAATGCGCATGACTGCATCGGACAAACAAACATCTCGCCTTTTATATTATAGGACATAACACATTGCACTATGTTTAGATACTTATTTTTGTGTAATTCAAAAGATTTCAGTGTAGAAAGATCCCCCTCCAGTCCCTTCAGGCTGCCTCCCATTAGATCTGGAATCCGGTCGTGGGACCAGACGGATGCAGTGAGGGACAAACTTCAGTAAGTATAAGGAAAACCCTGCACCCCCTTGATGAAGGAGGACAGGATTTTCCATTGCTTACTGAAGTTTGTCCCTCGCCGTGCTCCATCCAGACCAGACAGCAGATTCAGAGTGGCATAACCAGAAAGGTCGGGAGGGGGATCTTTCGACACTTAATATCTTTTGAACTACAACAATGTAAGAAGATAAACATAGGGCAATGTGTTACATTTACTATAATGAAGACTCTGCGATATACTTTATAACAAACATTACTATCCCTTTAACTCATGGTGACTCTGAGTTGCTTCATTTCTTTGTGCCTTTGTCCCTTAGACAGAATAGAACAAAGGAGGACAATCCGTGGTCCTTTTTTGAACTGCAGCTCTCATCATTTTGAAGTCCTTAAAGGAATACTAATATCCCACACAGTAAACCCTCACTTACCTTAATTTCTGCAGTAAATCAGTATGGACACAAAGTCCTGAAAATGATATCATATTACACTTGATAATGGATATTACGCCCATGGAGGCTGACATGAAGCTTTCTGCAGGATTCCAAGAGTCCCATCTTCACTCACTGAAGTCTTCATAGGAATCCTTTAGTGGGAGGAGTTCATAATCCTGCAGAAACCATCATGTCTGCCTCCATGAACATTGTTGCCCTTACTAATTAAACATTTATTTTGTACAACCAATTCATGGGCATACCTGTGAACTTTTCTTTGAGCCCCCAGAGAGGGCTCATGTGCTGCCGGACAGGTCAGATCAATGATGTGATTATTTCCATAAATGGGGTGGGGCTTAATCAACTTGGCGGGGTTTGTGCACCGGTGTGTCATAAAGTGGGCAGGAAGTGGGCAGAGCAGGGTGGGAAGGAGGAAGAGTGGTAGGGAAGTTGGAGGGTAGGAGAAGAAACTCACCAATGTCGGAGAACCAGTCTCTATACCTGGAGACCAGATACTGCAGACTGAAAACCAGGGTCTCTGGGGTAGATCTGAAGAGTTTCATTGTATGTCCATGGTGAACTGATTCTTAGGGTTGTGTTCACATAAGAAAAGGAGAGCAATTCTAGAGAAAACTTTCTGCACTACAGAGGAGAAATAAAACATCTCACATTTATGTTGTGCTTTTAAACCCTCAAATGCTAAGGATGTAAAGCAATGTATTAGAGATCTCTCTCGTATTTAAAGAATGTTGGGGAAATTGAACTCCCCCCTTTGATGAGATGATTTGCTCCAGAATTGCTACAACATTTTTTGGCATGGAAAAGAGCCCTTTTAGTGGAATGTAAGAACTTGCACAGTCGCTATTTATATAAGTATTTTTGATGGGAAAATAGTTAGAGCCCAAATGTTTTTTATGAATTAGTGAACCTTTGCACTTTTTAGTGAATGCCTAAAATGTCCACTGTTTTGCGACACGATTTTTGATTACACCTAATTCAGCAAAGCAGTTAGCACACATTTTCTTACTTAATTCAGGAGCATGTGCTAACTTTGCTGTTGTGATGATTACAGAGATTACTGATTAGTAGACCGAGGGTTAAGCATAGGGGATACAATTATCCAGCCAGACAGAAAAGATAATAGACTGCATTTATTAGAGGGGTCACAGCACAAAAACATAGAACAAAAACTACAGGTAAATAAACAGGGGTAAGATATAAAACCTACAGATTTTAACAATTCTCTTCTTGGGTACTAACATAGTTGTGCAGATTGATGGGGTTCTGCTTAATATTCACAGTCCATTTTAGGTAACATAGTAACATAGTAGATAAGGCTGAATAAAGACATGCGTCGATGAAGTCCAGCCCATGCCAAAAACACCCCTGTTGATCCAGAGGAAGGAAAAAAAGCCCTCTGGAGCCATTTTCAATCTAGTCCCAAGTGTGTGCGTGGTAGGGAATTATTCCTTCCTGACTCCAAATGGTAGTCAAATAGTTCCCCGGATCAATATCCTATTTGCTTTGAAGCCATCTTTCATAATTTCCAATGTTGTTCTGTGCTAGATAGGCATCCGTTGCTTTTTTGAATGCAGTTGCATTATCTGCAAGCACAACATCCCGAGGCAAAGAATTCCATAGCCTTACCGCCCTTACTGTAAAGAATCCCTGCCTATGTTTTAGTCGAAAGCGCATTTCCTCTAGTCTTTATGGATGACCTCTTGTTCTTAGCTCAGATCTTTGCATAAATAATTCATTGGAGAGTTCTTTGTATTGACCTTGAATGTATTTGTAAATGGTAATCATATCACCCCTTTGATGTCTCTTCTCTAATGTAAACAAACCCAGTTTGGCTAGTCTCTCTTTGTAACTCAGATCCTCCAATCTCTTTATCAGTTTTGTTAGTCTGGAGCTTGAATTCAGTCCCTACAGAGGCAGGAGTGGGTCACACAGCAATAAGTGACTTCAGCTGTGGTGGGACAACAACTCGTTAGTCAGCTGAGGGCCATGGAAGTTGGAGTCCCATCACAAATGAAGAGCCAGGTTCAACAAGAGTGTCACACAGCTAACATCAAAATGTTATTTTATTTTAGAGTGTGTCACTGAATGTGTGCATATCACATCTGGACAACTTTGTATCCTTTTCAGCAAGTCAAATATAAAACTGTTATCACCAGAAAAGCAGAACTAAGAAGGGATGCTCTGTAACTCCATCCAATACCACTACTCCAGAAGTTTCTGTATGGTCCTAGAGGTCATTCTGTAGCTACAGAGCTCTGATGTCCCTACCCTAGCCTTGCTGTGTTCCAAGCTAATCTAAAGGTGCCGAACACCAGGACAGATAACCCTTCAATGGTTGAGCCTTTGGGAGGTCAGGAAGACTGGACCATGGACACGAATGAAGTGTTGTTAGAATGAATCATAGAGAAGTGCCCTCAGCAAGGAGCAAACTAAAAATACACCGGAGACATCCTGAAGCAAGGACTAACATAAATATATTGTAGATATAGACATTCCATCATCAAAACCAAATTGGCTGGGAATAGAAAATAAGCAATATTAGAATTAACTGAGTGAGGTGCTTCTAGATAACCCATATAATAAGACCACAAAGCTGCCTGGCATCCACAGTTCCACAAGAAGAAGATAACAGCTCAGCAGTGATGCCAACCAGCACAACGTTAGTCTCTAAAATGAATAAGACTGAATAGAAATGCTGAAAATATGTATTTGTAGACCTATACTAGAGCCAAGTAGTTCAGGCAACAGGTATACTTGCGTTTTGAGCAGAACAAGTTGAATTCACTTCTGGTCCACTCATGGCTAACTGGAACCGAATGTATCAGTGACATAGACTTTCAGCATAACCATAACTATAGCCAGATTCCAAGAAGCTAAAAAGCAAAACTGAAGCTGGTGCAGACTTGGGTATGAAGACTCAGACAATACTGGAACAGGAAATGACATAGTTCCTAGAAGAATAAACAAAATCAGAAGCATGCATAGGCTGGAGTGAGAACTAATACTGAAGTAAGACAAATAACTACAAACAGGATAAACTTAAACACAGGTTACTTGATTCTGAATGTGTGCCAGATAGTCAGCAAGTGGAAAATGTAAAAACACAGAGGAAAGCATAAAAATAAGCAAGGACAATGCAAAACCAACAACTTGGAACTTGACAACTATGATTCATATGAACAAAAACAAGAAGACCACATATGGTAAAACTGTTATAGAAGTATTCAGTGCATTGCTTTGGTCTCCAACACATTGCTTCTTTTCTGCCTCCCAAGGTTGCTACTGCAGACTCCCTTCCTCAACAAAGGAGCAGCTGTGAAATCAGTTTGAAGCAGGGCCGGCCCAAGACATTGTGCTGCCTGGGTCCAAGGATGAAATGCTGCCCCCCCAACCACGCCCACCAAAACACGCCCAACAAAACCACGCCCAACAAAACACGCCCACATTATGTGATATTTTAGAACTGTCTATTTTTTTATAATTGCAGTAATGTTAGATAGCGATCTTTCACACAGGACACAACTTTATCCCTTTCATAACTAGGGATGTCTGTGCCTGTACTCAAAGGGTTAAAATTTCTAACCCTTTGAGTACAGGAGCAAAAAATTCTGAACCTTTGAGTACAGGAGCAGCATCAGAGGTGAAGCAGAATATAGATACACAGGGGAGAAACAAAGCAAATTCCTCATACAATTGACAAGCAGGTGTTGGGTCAGACTAAATATCAGTTATGCTCTTACACTTGGTTGGTGTCTACAGACATATTGTAAATCAGAGCGCATGTTTACAGTCTTCGTGTGAGTTCTGTCTATAGACAAAAGACCCCAACATCACATTTACTGGCTGAAATAATTTCAGCCAGTAAAAATGATGGTGGGGTCTTGTATCCAAAGGCAGAGCTTAAAGGGATAGTAATACTTCGTCTTATCTTTATTTTATTTTGTAGGCATTAAAAAAACATGAAGAGTGGTATAAGTCTTATCTCTCAAACCTTTATGGTTTAAGAGATATTCACAAGCAAAGTATCCCCCCCCGTTCAGCTAGATCAAAAGGGAGGTGCCCAGGTAGACTGCAGAGAGGGACAATCTTCAATTAAGATAAGAGAAAAAGCTGAAAAACTTGTCAAGGGGGGCAGGGCTTTCATTGTTCTTATAGGAAGAAGATTGTCCCCTTCTGTTATCTGTCTGGTCTATGGACTGCATTCCACATCTGAGAAGAGATGGCTTACACTAGGTAAAAGGGGCGAGAGGGGGAAACTTTGCTTGTGAATATCTCATAAACCATAAAGGTTTGAGAGATAAGACTTATATCATTCTTCATGTTTTTTTAATGCCAACAAAATAAAATAAAGTTAAAACGAAGTATTACTATCCCTTTAAGCAACCATAGCTGTAAACATACACTCTGATTTACAATATGTCTGTAGACACCAACCAAGTGTAAGAGCATAACTGATATTTAGTCTAAATAGCAGGAAAAACCGTAGGCAACTGGTAGCTTTATAAAAGAATAAATATATTATTATCTTACATTAACCATATTTTAGTTGGGTGTTGAGGAAATGGACCAGTGTCACGTCCGGTCCCCCCCTTCCATTTTTTTCCCCTTCCCCAATCTCCAAGCACCCTGTGTTCTCTCCATCTTTGGACTATGGACTGTACATCTAATTATTGCTAGATTAAAACCCTTATCATTAATGATTCACACAAATCGATTTGATTTTCTGATGATTTCTTGATTTACTCCATATTGCGTATTCTTGTCAATTAAGCTCTGTAACATTCTATGATTGCACATTTGCTTATTGCCTAATAAAGCTTTTTTAAAATAAAAAAAAATATATATATTATTATCTTTATGGAGTAGTTGGGGTTGCTCCAGAAATGCTTCACTTTTTTGCATATGAACCTCCCAAAATGTCCATCCCTGCCTATTAAATGTGGATATGTGTGTTTCTGTTTTCAGGAATGCATTCATTCTTAACAAAGCGATCTGTTCAACAAATGCACTAACAATTCTTCATTCTTACACAACACATTCTGAGAGCTGAATAGGAGTTGCTGTGAGAATGTGCTCTTCAGATAAATGAAATGAAAGTTCAGGCATAATCTGAATGTGGATACAGGTCACAGCAAGTCTGATGCTCAAACAAGTATTCTGAATCTGCAGTTTATTTGATACCAAGTCTTCCACAAGGAGCTGACTTCAGATGGCACTCAAAGGGTTAGGTGATGACTATTGATTTTGACTCACACGTTCTCAGCTGAACTGTGTAGATCATTATAAATCAGGTAAGAGGTCCACGTCTTTAGCATTTTGAACGTATTACCCTTTGAGTGCCGATGTGTGTGCAATGTATCGTTTTGTTAGGTGTACTAATCAGAAAAAGCAAAATTATAAACATTTGCAAAAATAAAATCTTTATTCAGGAACCACTTTCACTAATTTCAACTGTTTTTAAAAGCGTTGCACCTGGATCCATCAAGTTAACCCTTTAGATTGCCACAGAGGTATCCAGCGCATTTCAATGCATTGGATACTTTTCTCGAATTCAAAGGGTTAAAAAGACAGAGAATTCTGTGTCCCAGTTCCTGTCTTTTACCTTAATTCTGGGTCCCACGCTGTGTTGAGCCGACTGATTCGCCCTGCCTCCACAGGTACTTCCGGGCGCACTGACATGAACTCACCTCAGTGCACCTGGAAGTAAAAGCAGAGGCAGTGGGGCACAATCATCTCCACACTGAAAGGGAAGACAGCGTGGGACCCAGCATAACTGCTACCTACAGAAAATAGGACTCCCGGCCGGCCACTGACAGTGACACAAAATAAACATGCCTTGGGGTAGCAAATTGCCGCCCCTGTCAAAGTGCCACCTGGGTCCATGGACCCACAGGTACACATGTAAGGGACGGCCCTGGTTTGAAGGCGGAACAATCTTCTGTTACTGAATCAAGATGTCAAGGCCCCAATCTCTATTCATCTCAAAAATGCATTTGAATACAACTCCTCCTGCGATACTAACCCTGCAATTAATTTGATGGCTCACATGCCCGCAATATTTACTTTTTACATGGTAGAAAAGCTTTCACTCCTATTACACTGTCTTTAACTTGTTTTCACAATCCACAGTCTGTTAAAGGTGGTGAAGTTAGTTTTGTACAGGCTGTGGGCTCTTCCCACCTCCTCCTATGACAGGGATTTCCAGCATATGATCTGGTGCATTCTCTTGCAAATGTGTGTCCAGGTCATTGTACAGGCAGAACAGGACTGGCAATTTATATAAAGGACTGATCGCATGAACACGCTCAGGCTGTGCCTGTAGAATGAATTGGATGCACATCGGGGGATGTGGGAAGAGGCAATACTTGGGGAGGGTAACAGAGGAATATTGAAAGGCTGTGGGACATAGCCCAAGGCTGTACAAAACTAATGTCACCAGCATAACTTTAAAAGAAAATATCTCAGCTATTACAGGATTATATTGAAAAATAAAAATGGATAACATCTTCAAAACAATGGAACTTTAAGAGGAAGACAAATTTACTACAGGTGACAGTTCCCCTTTAATGATTCCCTAAGGGCATTTTAGAAAATATATTTCAAAGAAAGGAAAGGATCACACACCAGTCTACAGTTCTAGAAGTAATAGCTATGTGCATTGATGGTAATGCAATGACATGGAACGGTGGCCAAATCTATTGATGAACTGATGAAATGAATGATGAATGTGCAGGGAAGTAAATATAAATTATTTTAGCCAAAAGAAGATGATTCAGTGCTTCTCCATTTCAAAGTGGCCTCTTCCACTCACACAGGTAAAAGTAAATGCTAAAAACAAGCACAGGAAACAACATTCTTCTAAAAGAAGCCTTTTTATCGACTGCTCCGCACACACACACATCACATATCATACTGCAGTTACAGGATCCTTCATAGCAGAAATGCACATCAGAGTTCTCTTACACTCACAGCACACATCCTCCCATCCCTGTAATGCAGCTTAGTTTGTCAGTCCTCCACTGTATAATTCCCTTTTAGGTACTGTAGCATTTCTCGAGTGCAAATCTCCCTGCAGCTTTATTGGAGCTAATATGCTCCAATATACAGTAACACATGACATAAGAACATGAAGCCCACAAGCAGACACACCAAGCTTGGCTGTTTCCGATGCTAACTACAGTGGAATTAGTGAGGGGGAGGAGTTTGACACTAGCCAGGTTCTGCTGGTGGACTACCTCCAAAAGGGTTCAACCATCAATGCAACATATTACTGTGCTTTATTGATGAAGTTGAGGCAAAACATCAAGGAAAAATGTAGAGGAAAGCTCTCCAAAGGTGTCATCCTGTTGCATGACAATGCCTCATCACACACTGCAGGTGACACAGTGGCAAAACTGACCTTCTTAGGCTTTCAAGTGATGCCCCATCCACCCTATTCGCCCGACGTGGCTCCTTCTGACTATTATCTGTTCCCCAATCTCAAAAAAACACCTAAAGGGACAACGATTTGGGAGTGTTCTGGAGGCAACTAATGCTGCAAATGAGTGGTTACTCCAGCAGTCGGAAGAATTTTATTTGCAGGGACTTAAGAAGCTGCAGGACAGATGTCGTAAGTGCATTGACTTCCTGGGGGAATGTGTAGAATAGTGTGGCAGTTACAGCTTCCTAGCTCAATTTTTTCTGGGTAAGGCTCAATACTTATCAGCACCCCCTCGTATATCTAAATGTCATCCATGTTTTTGAAATACACAAATAAAAAAAACCCCAGCTAGTATAACTTTTGAATTTGTCAACTTAGTTGCCCTTAAATCCCCCCACCATATACCCGAGGATTGAGTGCATATGAACAAGACATAGGGGGTAGATTCACTAAGCGGTGATAAAGAGGTGATAAAAGGTGATAAGGTGGAGAAAGCTTCTCCAGTGATATCACTTCTCTTATTCCTATGTTAGTATCCTATGTAACTGGTATTTATTAGTGATGATCGAGCACCCCAATGCTCGGGTGTTCGGGTGCTCTGGCCGAGCACCCCCGGAGGCTCGAGTGCTCGGCTGAGCACCCGAGCCCCATTGAAGTCAATGGGAGGACTCGAGCATTACACCAGGCACCCCCTGCTCTGATGAGGGGAGGGTGCCTGGTCCATAGGAAAAGGGCAGAAAATGATGGAAACACCACAGAAATGGTTCAGGGACAGCATAGGGAGGATGTCTGGATGCACATTGCCCCTTCCTCAATGCCCCCTTCATCTCCACACTGCCCCTTCATCTCCACAATGCCCCCTTCATCTCCACAATGCCCCTTCCACACTGCCCCTTCATCTCCACACTGCCCCTTCATCACCACATTGCCCCTTCCACAATGCCCCCTTCATCTCCACAATGTCCCCTTCATCTCCACACTGCCCCTTCCACAATTGCCCCTTCATCTCCACAATGCCCCCCTTCATCTCCACCATGCCCCTTCCACAATGCCCCTTCCATCTCCACACTGCCCCTTCCATCTCCACACTGCCCCTTCATCTCCACACTGCCCCTTCCACAATGCCACCTTCTCCACACTGCCCCTTCCATCTCCACACTGCCGCTTCCACACTGCCCCTTCCATCTCCACAATGCCCCCTTCATCTCCATCTCCACGATGCCCCTTTCACAATGCCCCTTCCACAATGCCCCCTTCATCTCCGCAATGCCCCTTCCACAATGCCCCCTTCATCTCCGCAATGCCCCCATCTCCACTTCACCTCCACATTGCACCTTCATCTTCACATTTCCCCTGGTGGTCTAGCGGTGTACTTGACAGATCTGTGCCCCCTTCGGCACAGATCTCTTTGACTGAAGCTCCCGGCGCCGCTGTAGTAATGCAGAGGCTGGGAGATGATGTCATCTCCCAGCGCTCTGTATTACTAGAGCGGCGAGATGAGTGAGAGATCAGGTAAGCTGCGGGCGTGGGGGTTGAATCTCCCGGCCAAATGAGGGGGGCCCGGAAAGCCTCATTCAAGTTGAATGAGGCTTTCCGGGCCCCCCTCATTTGGCCGGGCCCTAGGCAGGCGCCTTGTGCGGGGAGGAGACCCGAACATGGCGGGTGAGCACATGCGGTACTCGTACGAGTACCGCCATGTGCCGAGCAGAGCGATGCTCGAGCCGAACCGAGCTTCGGCCGAGCATACTCGCTCATCACTAGTATTTATATTTAGTTTAGCATTTTGTACATTTTAATTTTGAAGTGGCAAGCCAAATTTCTCCTATAATCTACTGGAAGCATATACATGCTCTCTTTTAACATGGAGTATTTTCAATGTTTTAGTAGTATTAAACACATGTTTTTAAAGCAAAAATGTAGCTTATTACAAAGCATTTTATGTTGTATATTATGGACACATACACAGTTGTATGCAAAATTTTGGGTGCCACTGGACTGCTTAAATGTTTTGTTGATTTTCTAAGTGAAAAAAAGTTAAAGGGATAGTAATGTTTCATAATAAAAGCAGCTCTGATTAATCATTATAGTATTTGGACTCTGGAGAGTGTTATTTCAATTCTGTCAGAGTTATAGTTCAAGAGTAACTCAATGAGAAAGTATCCCCCTCCCACCCCTTTAATGATGTAACACTGCTCAGCCAGAGCAGAAGGGAGGTGCCCAGGTAGACGGCAGAGAGGGACAATCTTCAATTAAGATAAGGGAAAAACCTGAAAAACTTGTCAAGGAGGGCAAGGCTTTCATTGTTCTCATAGGAAGAAGATTGTCCCCGGGTGTTATCTGTCTGGTCTATGGACTGCATTCCACATCTGAGAAGAGATGGATTACACTAGGTAAAAGGGGCGGGAGGGGAAACTTTGCTTGTGAATATCTCTCAAACCATAAAGATTTGAGTGATAAGACTTATATTGTTCTTCATGTTTTTTTAATGCCTACAAAATAAAATAAAGATAAAATGAAGCATTGCTATCCCTTTAACACAACTTCTGCACCAAACAAACAAAGCGTGACATATTCCTGCAAATTTTAATACAATATTACTATGTATTTGCTGAATTTAACATGTTTAAAAAATAAAACAGGTAATGTGATATGTGCAAGAGTTTGGGAACCCTATCAGTCAGTACTTAGTAACACACCCTTTGGCAGAAATCACAACCTCCACATGTTTCCTTTAGCCATCTAACAGTATTTATGTTCTTGCTTTAATCATTTTTTCCCACAATTCTTTGTAGAATGCTTTTTGTTCAGGAATATTCTTAGGCCATCTTGCATGTAATGCATGTTTGAGATCTACTCACAGACTTTCAATAATATTCAAGCCCAGGGTCTATGAAGACCATTCCAAAACGTTAAGCTTGCATTTTTTATGTGGTTCGTAGCTGATTTTGAGGTATGTTTTGGATCATTGTCTTGGAAATATCCAGCGTCTTTTCAGCTTCAGTTTATTCACTGACTGTGGGACATTAGCTTCCATGATTTGTTGATACTTAGTAGAATCCTTTGATCCCTCTACCTGCACAATATATCTTGAGTCAATGGCTGTCACATGACCCCCATAACATAATAGATCCCCCCCCCCTCCATGCTTAAGAGTTGGGAAGATGTTCTTTTCTTCAAATGCTTCTTTTTTTTCTCCAAATTTACCTGTGGTGATTGTAGCCAAACAGTTAAATTTTAACTTCACCAGGCCACAGGCTTGGTTCCAAAACAGCTCTAGCTAAGTGTTGTTTTGCATAAATCAGATGTTGACTTTTGTGATGTGATCACAGAAAAAGTAACCTTTCTATTGGCTCTTCCATGCAGATCATATGTTGTGTAAACAAATCTGCACAGTGAACTGGTACACCATTACATCATGCCAGCTAAATTTTCTTGCAATGAAATAGGGTTTTCGCTTTGCATTCCTGATCAGTCTATGTGCATTTCTACAAGAGATTTATTGATCTTCCAGATTCTGTCTTGATAGTTCCCCTTAACTTCCACCTCTTTATGACAGTTTGGACAGTGGAAATTGCAAACAGAAAGCTGCCAGTTGATTATTTTTTTTTGTGGTCCTCAGTCAGCTGCTTAGACGAACCCATGGTTGTTGAGTGTAAACATAGAACCATGAGAGGTTTGAAGAGTCAGTGAATGTATTCAGGTCTGGAATTATCATCACCTGGCTTAGATAAAGGCCTAATGAGTAATTTAAGTTCTGAGACCTTACATGAGTGGAGCAACAGGAAGGGTGCCCAAACTTCCTCACATGCCACATTTTCAATTGTATTTTTCAAGGATGGAACAGCTCACTTTGTTTCTTGTGGATTACCTCATTTCCCTGGCCACAACCTCTAGTACAGAGATCCTAAACCCCTTACAGTAGACACTGGGTCCTATTGTCAGTATGACTAGACTGGGGATATTTATCACGGTGCCCGTGATTGCTGCATTTCTATGTCTATTACCAGTAGGGGACTCCCATTGGCTGTCTGCCTTTAGCCCGCCTCATATTGCCTATTTAAACTGTGTCTGGGCACCCTCTGGTTGCCCTTTCGTGGTGTCTCTGATTGCATCCACTTCCACCATGCTCAAGAAGCTTATTGGGCCTTTTGCAGTGTTCCTGAGTTCCTGATTTCATCATGTTCCTGAGTCTCCTGTCTGCAGTGCTGGTTCCCGTGCTGGTTCCGGTTGAGTCTTCAGAGGTTGCTGTTTCCTGATGCCTGCCTTCATTGCCGTTCCTGATCAGGTTGATCGTCCTTGCTGGTTCCTGTTCTGGCCCGGTTCCTGCGTCTGTGGCGACTTTCTGCTTTGGTCGCTTTGGCGACATTCTCTGTTGGTTTCCAGCGTGCAGACGCTGCTTCGCTCCACAAGCCTTGTGGCTATACTATACTGTTTGTTGGTTACAGCGTGCGGACGCTGATTTGCTCCACAAGCCTTGCGGTTATACTATCCTGTCTGTAGTCCCAGCGTGCGGACGCTGGGTTGCTCCACGAGCCTTGCGGCTATACTATACTGTCTGTTAGTCCCAGCGTGCTGATGCTGGTTCACTCCACAAGCCTTGCGGCTATGCTATACTATACTGGCTGTTGGTTACAGCGTGCAGACGCTGATTCGCTCCTTAAACCTTGCGGCTATACTATACTGTCTGTCAGTCCCAGCATGCGGACGCTGGGTTGCTCCACAAGCCTTGTGGCTTTACTATACTGTCTGTTAGTCCCAGCATGCGGATGCTGGTTCGTTCCTCAAGCCTTGCGGCTTTACTGTACTGTCTGTTGGTCACAGCGTGCGGACGCTGAGTCACTCCACAAGCCTTGCGGCTATACTCTCTTGTTTGTTGGTCTCCAGTGTGCGGACACTGGTTGCTCCACAAGTCTTGCGGCTATACTATATTGTCTGTTGGTCCCAGCATGTGGACGCTGGTTTGCTCCACAAGCCTTGCGGCTATACTACACTGTTTGTTGGTTCAAGCGTGAGGATGCTGGTTCGTTCCTTAAGCCTTGCGGCTATACTATCCAGTCTGTTGGTACCCAGCGTGCGGACGCTGTTTCGCTCCACAGCTGAGCTACCACTAAAACTTGTAGGATACCAACGCGCGGGTGTTGGTTTGCTCCATGACCTGTGGGTTAATCTATGCTCTGCTTGAAGGTTCCCAACGTGAGGGCGCTGGTTTACTTCTTTGTCTCGTTACGCAGGTAGTCTTATAATTCACTGTGCGCTGTCCAGTCCTAGACAGCTAGTAGCCCTTTAGTACATGAGTGATACAGTGTACAGACTACCAGGATAAACCACTGATCTTGCAGTCTATCGATTACTATTAGACTGTCATTGACATCTGACAGCTATTTAGATCACTGTGATTGATTCCTGCTTATTTGGGCTGCCTTGCCCGGTATATTGGTAAGGCCGGTAGAACCTTTTACATTATTCCATCCAGAGGTTGCCTTACCCGGTATTGGCAAGGCCGGTAGAGCCTAAGTCTTGAAGCATTGCGTTAGGCTGCCTTGTCCTGTAGATTGGCAAGACCGGTAGAGCCTACTACTTGGGTTTCCATTAGGCTGCCTTGCCCGGTATATTGGCAAGGCCGGTAGAGCCTTTTATTCCTTACTTCTCAGGCTGTCTTGCCCGGTATATTGGCAAGACCGGTAGAGTCTGTATTGTTATAGTCCTTCCATTGGTCATTCTATGTATTGTATGTATGTGTTTAAAATCCTATGGGATTATCTTAATCGTTTCAATAAAGTTCTGTTTTTACCTAACCTTGCATCTGAGAGTTTTAGCAAACCGTGACAATATTATAGCATTAAGGGAAGAGTTGTTTTTAAATATAAGTCTCACAGCACTGAGTAACAGATATAAAAAAAAATCTAAAATACTGTCACTTCATCTGTTGCCAAAGTTTGCCTTTTGGATTCTGCTGGGCTGATGCACTTTTATTTTCTCTTTAATAAATATATAAGTAGCTAAATAAAGCTGCAAATTGAAAGGGTTAGCAAGGTTCATGCATTTTGCCTGTTTCAGTTTTATAACAACCGCCACGGACATACCATCCAGTAATTATTGAACCTGATATTTAATGAACCAAGAAGCAAGGGCAAAATTCTTAGTTACCATTAAATCCCATTGACTGCCTGTTGTGGACATTTCCTGAATTTTGAATATTAGTATGCAAATATTAATATTCTATTTAGGATACCAATGACAACATTAATATTTATTTGATTTGTGGTCTATCAGTTGATTATGTGAATGGAAACACAGAAAAAAGTTGTTATATTTGGTGGTATACTTTACCATAACATTATCACGGTGCCCGTGATTTGCTGCAGTTTCTCGTCTGTCACCAGTAGGGGGCTTCTATTGGCTGTCTGCAGATAGCCCGCCTCTTATTGACTATTTAAACCTGGATTGGGCACCCTTTGAGTGCCCTTTCGTGTTGTTTCTGACCTTCTTGCTATCACTATGCTAGTGATAGCTGGGCCTCTGTTCCAGTGTTCCTGAGTTCCTGATCTCATGTGTTTTGAGTTCCTGATCTCTACTGTTCCAGTGTTTCCTGCATGCTGAAGTACTTCCAGTCCTGGTTCCGGCCTAGTCTCTGGTGTTGCAGTTCCTGCTGAACTTCTTCTCTGCTGTTTCCTGACCTGACTGATCGTTGTTGGTTCCTGTCATCGAATCGCCTGTCTCCTGTATCCTGGCGACCTCCTGCCTGGTCGCGTCGGCGACTCGCTTGTTACACCAGTATGCGGACGCTGGTTTGCTCCTAAGCCTTGCGGCTATACAAACTCGCTTGTTACACCAGTGTGCGGTCACTGGTTTGCTCCAAAGCCTATCAGCTATACAATTCTGTGTTAGTCCCAGCGTGCGGATGCTGGTTTGCTCCAAAGCCTTGCGGCTATACAAACTCGCTTGTTACACCAGTGTGCGGTCACTGGTTTGCTCCACAGCCTATCGGCTGTACCATCCTGTGTTGGTCCCAGCGTGTGGACGCTGGTTTGCTCCAAAGCCTTGCGGCTATACAAACTCGCTTGTTACACCAGTGTGCAGTCACTGGTTTGCTCCAAAGCCTATCGGCTATACAATCCTGTGTTAGTCCCAGCGTGCAGACGCTGGTTTGCTCCAAAGCCTTGCGGCTATACAAACTCGCTTGTTACACCAGTGTGCGGTCACTGGTTTGCTCCAAAGCCTATCGGCTGTACTATCCTGTGTTGGTCCCAGCGTGCGGACGCTGGTTTGCTCCAAAGCCTTGCGGCTATACAAACTCGCTTGTTACACCAGTGTGCGGTCACTGGTTTGCTCCTAAGCCTATCAGCTATACAATTCTGTGTTTGTCCCAGCGTGCGGATGCTGGTTTGCTCCAAAGCCTTGCGGCTATACAAACTCACTTGTTACACCAGTATGTGGATGCTGGTTTGCTCCTAAGCCTTACGGCTATACTAACTCGCTTGTTACACCAGTGTGCGGTCACTGGTTTGCTCCTAGCCTATCGGCTATACAATTCAGTGTTGGTCCCAGCGTGCGGACGCTGGTTTGCTCCAAAGCCTTGCGGCTTTACGATTCTGTCAATTTGCCATTACTATCTGACTGCTGCTACTATCTCTGGGCTGCCCTGCCTGGTATTGGTAAGGCCGGTAGAACCTTTTGCCACATTCCATCTGAGGTTGCCTTACCCGGTATTGGCAGGGCCGGTAGAGCCTACATTATGAATCTATTGAGGCTGCCTTGCCCGGTAAATTGGTAAGGTAGGTAGAACCGTTATGCGATTCCATCTGCAGGTTGCCTTACCCGGTATTGGCAAGGCCGGTAGAGCCTAACATTCTATTACTTCAGACTGTCCTGTCCGGTATATTGACAGGACCGGTAGAGTCTGCCTTCTGTCTTGTTATATTCTGTATGTATGTGATTGCCATCCTACGTTATCAATTTATTATTTCAATAAAATTGATTTTTACCTAAAATTTGTGTCTGAGAGTCATAAAAAACCGTGACAGTACGAAAGGGCCATGACCTCAGACAGCAAAGGTGAAGGTAATGCACAGAATATCCATTGGAGGATGGATGTGCACGAGCAAAGTTTGGATCAGTTGGCAGTTGCAATTCAAACGATCCTTGAACGCACAGTACTTGCTGACAAATCTAGCTCTAGCCCGGTGGTCTCACCAAGTCAGACACCAGAGTGTGATACCAGACCCCTAGGGGGCACTGTTAAAGGGTTAACGGCTTCTGCACCCTTGCCGCTAAGATACGATGGTGACCCTAGTCTCTGCAGAGGGTTCATCAACCAACTCGAGATTTATATGGAATTGACGGCACACGCATTTCCCAATGATCGTAGTAAGGTGGGGGTTTACAATATCTTTGCTCACTGGTAGAGCTTTGGCTTGGGCTAACCCCTTGTGGGAGAATGCTAAACCTTGTACTAAAAACTTTAGAGAATTTGTGCAATCCTTTCGAAGAGTGTTTGAGCCTCCTGGTAGAACCACCTCTGCTGCCAAACGCCTTATGGAGATACATCAGGGCAGGCGTACAGTAGGCGACTACGCCATCGAATTCCGCACATTGGCAGCAGAGGTAGGTTGGAATAACGAGGCATTATTGGCAGCTTTTTCTCAAGGCCTGAATGACCACATTAAGGACGAAATCGCTGCTAAAGATCTACCTATTGATCTAGATGACTACATTGAATATGTTATGATAATTGACTCCAGAATACGTGAGAGATCAATTGCCAGAGATCGTAAGTTACGGTCAAAGAATAATGAGCCTAGTGGCATGTTTTGCCCACCCATCCCTCCCTTGGCATTCAAGTCTAGTGAACCTGTACGGGAGACAAGTGAACCTATGCAAATAGGCTTCACTAGACTAACCAAGGCTGAGAGACTTTATCGCAGAAGACAAGGGTTGTGTTTATACTGCGGTAAAAAAGGGCATTTGCTAAATTCCTGTCCGGTACGTCCGGGAAACGCACACACCTAGGGTACCTTGGGGGACAGGCCCTAGGTGGTGTACAATCGTCCCCAGTGTCGGGCACAATGAAACCCACCATAAAGGTGGTATTATCTTGGGCACAACGCTCTGTGGAGGTTTTGGCCTTGGTTGACTCTGGTGCAGCAGGGTATTTTATGGATAATACCTTTGCTGAATTGCACAGAGTTCCACGCATTGAAAGAGAAAATCCCTTGACTATTGAAGCGATTGATGGCAGACCCTTAGAACCGCCTCAGGTTATGTTTGAAACTATGCCTCTGTCTATGACTATTGGGGCACTTCACAGAGAAGAGCAGCAGTTTCAACTGATTAATTCTCCGCACCATGCGGTAATATTGGGCTTTCCGTGGTTACAGTTACATAACCCACAATTTGATTGGAAAAAGTGTGAAATTGCTGCTTGGTCCCAGTTTTGTATGGACAAGTGCGTCATCCAGCCTGTTAAGGTCCTGTGCACCTCCTCGGCTATACCGGATGTGTACCAACAGTTTGACAATGTTTTTAGCAAAGGAGAGGCCAGTTTGCTACCTCAGCATAGACCTTATGATTGTTGCATCGAATTAAAGCCTGGGGCAGTACCTCCGAAAGGACGCACTTATCCATTATCTTGTGAGGAAAATAAGGCTATGGAGGATTACATTTCTGATGCCCTTGCTAGAGGGATCATACGAAAATCTACCTCTCCAGCTGGGGCTGGGTTCTTTTTTGTCAAAAAGAAAAATGGCGAATTAAGACCATGCATTGACTACCGGGGCTTGAATAAACTAATGGCAAAAAACGCATACCCAATACCACTCATCACCGAGCTTTTTGACAGGCTTAAGGGCGCTTCGATTTTTACCAAATTGGACCTACGGGCCGCTTACAATCTGGTGCGCATTCGAGCAGGTGATGAGTGGAAAACTGCCTTTAATACTCGAGCTGGGCACTACGAGTATCTTGTAATGCAATTTGGGCTATGTAATGCCCCCGCAGTTTTCAAGGAACTGATAAACGATGTTCTGAGAGATATGTTACAGACATGTGTTGTGGTTTATCTGGACTATATATTGATTTACTCTCAAGACATGGCACAGCACATCAAAGATGTATCCGCAGTATTGCTACGACTCCGTGAGAACAAATTATTTTGTAAACTGGAAAAATGTGACTTTCATAGAACCAGTGTGCCATTCTTGGGGTTCATAATTGGCAATGATGGCATTGCCATGGACAAGGATAAGTTGTCAGCTGTCTTACAATGGCCAAAACCCAAGGGGCTTAAAGCCATACAGCGTTTCCTGGGTTTCGCTAATTATTATAGACGGTTTATTAAGAACTTTTCTTCCATTGTTAAACCTTTGTCCGATCTTACGCACAAGGGCGCTAATCCTTCTTGCTGGCCGGTATCTGCTGAGAATGCCTTTGAGAATTTGAAGCTGGCATTTGCTGCGGCTCCTGTGTTATCCCACCCCAATCCTCTACTTCCATTTACGTTAGCGGTGGATGCCTCAGATATTGGGGTTGGGGCAGTACTTTCGCAACGACACGAGAAAGGTGGTACTCTCAGACCTTGTGGGTTTTTCTCTAAGAAGTTGACTGTCACTCAAGGCCACTATGAGATAGGTGACAAAGAATTATTGGCCATTATCCTCGCTCTTAAGGAGTGGCGTCATTTGCTTGAAGGTACCAAGACTCCCGTATTAATCCTAACAGATCACAAAAATCTGACTTATCTCTCGGAGGCCAAGAGATTGTCCTCCCGTCAGGCCAGGTGGGCACTGTTCCTGTCTCGATTTAATTTCATTGTATCATACTTACCGGGGTCAAAGAATATCAGGGCGGATGCACTGTCAAGACAATTTGAGGCCGACAGTGACAGAGTGGAAGCACCAGCACCCATCATCCAACCTGATAGAATACTGGCTACTATACGCACGAGTATCACTTCTCCTTTAGGGGAGGAGATCCTGGCCTCTCAGGGGTCCGCTCCCCATGAAACTCCAGTGGGCAAATGTTTTGTCGATGAACCATTTCGTACTAGGCTGCTTGAAACCTACCATTCCTCTAAGGCTGCGGGACATATTGGTAGAGACCAATTGTTATGGTCCCTTTCTCAGTTATTTTGGTGGCCCTCCATGAGAAACGATTGTGCCGAATTTACGAATGCCTGTGCCACCTGTGCCCGCGCTAAGACCCCGAGACATCTCCCTGTGGGCTTGCTTCAACCGGTGCCTAATGGCGAACGCCCCTGGTCTCATGTTTCCATTGATTTTATGGGAGAGTTGCCTATGTCCAAGGGGTACTCCTTTATATTCATGGTGGTGGACAGGTTTTCTAAAATGGCTCATTTCGTGCCCCTCCATGGTCTTCCTTCAGCGAAGGAATTGGCAATGGTGTTCGCCAGAGAAGTATTCCGGTTGCATGGAGTGCCTAGGGTACTGGTGTCTGACAGGGGGAGCCAGTTTGTGTCTAGATTTTGGAGGGCATTTTGCCAACAGATGGGCATACAGCTGTCCTTCTCCTCTGCCTACCATCCCCAGACCAATGGAGCCGCTGAACGAGCTAATCAGGGCTTGGAACAATTTCTCCGTTGTTTCGTTACTGACCATCATGATAATTGGTCCGACTTGTTGCCTTGGGCAGAGTTCGCCAGGATCTGTGCGGTCAATTCTTCATCTGGGAGCTCTCCATTTCTGATTAATTATGGGTTCCAGCCCTGTTTGCTTCCAGACTCATTTCAGACGCAACAGATTCCAGCTCTGGATGAGCATATCGAGCAACTCCGTTCCACATGGGCACAAGTTCAGAGGGCACTTGGTCAGTCATTTCAGCGTTATCAGCGCCATGCTAATCGCAGAAGGCTTCCAGCGATTTCCTTTCAGGTTGGGGATAGAGTATGGCTTTCCTCCAGAAATCTCAAGCTGCAGGTTCCGTCTAATAAGTTGGCTCCCCGGTTTATTGGTCCATACAGAGTTATTCGCAAAATTAACCCTGTCTCCTATGCACTAGACCTACCTGCATCCATGCGTATCCATAATGTGTTCCATGTGTCCCTTCTTAAGCCTCTGGTTTGCAATCGCTATACTACCACACCTGTGGTGCCAGGACCTGTTGAGGTCGAGGGCCAGGAGGAGTACGAGGTTCAGAGCATTATTGATTCCCGTAGGCTTAGAGGAAGGGTACAGTACCTGGTACATTGGAAAGGGTATGGTCCTGAAGATCGATCATGGGTGGATAGTACGGACCTTCATGCACCTAGGTTAACTAGGGCCTTTCATGCCAATTACCCGCAGAAACCTAAACCCTATTCTAGGAGAGAGGGTCTTTGAAAGGGGGGTACTATCACGGTGCCCGTGATTTGCTGCAGTTCCTTGTCTGTCACCAGTAGGGGGCTTCTATTGGCTGTCTGCAGATAGCCCGCCTCTTATTGACTATTTAAACCTGGATTGGGCACCCTTTGAGTGCCCTTTCGTGTTGTTTCTGACCTTCTTGCTGTCACTATGCTAGTGATAGCTGGGCCTCTGTTCCAGTGTTCCTGAGTTCCTGATCTCATGTGTTCTGAGTTCCTGATCTCTACTGTTCCAGTGTTTCCTGCATGCTGAAGTACTTCCAGTCCTGGTTCCGGCCTAGTCTCTGGTGTTGCAGTTCCTGCTGAACTTCTTCTCTGCTGTTTCCTGACCTGACTGATCGTTGTTGGTTCCTGTCATCGCATTGCCTGTCTCCTGTATCCTGGCGACCTCCTGCCTGGTCGCGTCGGCGACTCGCTTGTTACACCAGTATGCGGACGCTGGTTTGCTCCTAAGCCTTGCGGCTATACAAACTCGCTTGTTACACCAGTGTGCGGTCACTGGTTTGCTCCAAAGCCTATCAGCTATACAATTCTGTGTTAGTCCCAGCGTGCGGACGCTGGTTTGCTCCAAAGCCTTGCGGCTATACAAACTCGCTTGTTACACCAGTGTGCGGTCACTGGTTTGCTCCACAGCCTATCGGCTATACAATCCTGTGTTAGTCCCAGCGTGCGGACGCTGGTTTGCTCCAAAGCCTTGCGGCTATACAAACTCGCTTGTTACACCAGTGTGCGGTCACTGGTTTGCTCCACAGCCTATCGGCTATACAATCCTGTGTTAGTCCCAGCGTGCGGACGCTGGCTTGCTCCAAAGCCTTGCGGCTATACAAACTCGCTTGTTACACCAGTGTGCGGTCACTGGTTTGCTCCAAAGCCTATCGGCTGTACCATCCTGTGTTGGTCCCAGCGTGCGGACGCTGGTTTGCTCCAAAGCCTTGCGGCTATACAAACTCGCTTGTTACACCAGTGTGCGGTCACTGGTTTGCTCCAAAGCCTATCGGCTATACAATCCTGTGTTAGTCCCAGCGTGCGGACGCTGGTTTGCTCCAAAGCCTTGCGGCTATACAAACTCGCTTGTTACACCAGTGTGCGGTCACTGGTTTGCTCCAAAGCCTATCGGCTGTACTATCCTGTGTTGGTCCCAGCGTGCGGACGCTGGTTTGCTCCAAAGCCTTGCGGTTATACAAACTCGCTTGTTACACCAGTGTGCGGTCACTGGTTTGCTCCTAAGCCTATCAGCTATACAATTCTGTGTTTGTCCCAGCGTGCGGACGCTGGTTTGCTCCAAAGCCTTGCGGCTATACAAACTCACTTGTTACACCAGTATGCGGATGCTGGTTTGCTCCTAAGCCTTACGGCTATACTAACTCGCTTGTTACACCAGTGTGCAGTCACTGGTTTGCTCCTAGCCTATCGGCTATACAATTCAGTGTTGGTCCCAGCGTGCGGACGCTGGTTTGCTCCAAAGCCTTGCGGCTTTACGATTCTGTCAATTTGCCATTACCATCTGACTGCTGCTACTATCTCAGGGCTGCCCTGCCCGGTATTGGTAAGGCCGGTAGAACCTTTTGCCACATTCCATCTGAGGTTGCCTTACCCGGTATTGGCAGGGCCGGTAGAGCCAACATTATGAATCTATTGAGGCTGCCTTGCCCGGTAAATTGGTAAGGTAGGTAGAACCGTTATGCGATTCCATCTGCAGGTTGCCTTACCCGGTATTGGCAAGGCCGGTAGAGCCTAACATTCTATTACTTCAGACTGTCCTGTCCGGTATATTGACAGGACCGGTAGAGTCTGCCTTCTGTCTTGTTATATTCTGTATATATCTGTATGTATGTGATTGCCATCCTACGATATCAATTTATTATTTCAATAAAATTGATTTTTACCTAAAATTTGTGTCTGAGAGTCATAAAAAACCGTGGCAAACATCTGGCGTTAAAGCAATATATATAAAAGGGTAATAACAACAGCTGAATAGTCAAGCTTAACACACAAACAACTATAACTTTTAAGCAACAAATATAACAGATTTAGTTGTATTCATTCCAATAATCACATTGATATCCTGCTGATTATGACAAACTAGTTGAACAGCCCGTTACACGGGCCACAGTGCCTCTGGCAGCCGGTCGCGGGGCAGTCACGTGCAGCAGAGACTGCCCGCGCCACTGCTGATACAGAGCTGGATGCTCCTTCGGAGCGCCCAGCTCTGTATCAGCCGCGGAGCAGCCAGTCTGTACTGCGCATGTCGGGCGTTACACACAACTTAGCGAATTATTATATAGGATGATTTACAAAACATTCAAAAATTATTTGGACTCCACTGTAAACAAGGAACACACTAAAAAGTCATCAAGCAATAAAATGATTTAATTATACTTAGCTTCACTTGCTGGTCTTCATAGCTTTTGAGGAACCCCCGTGGTATTGCAGACCAACGCCCATAGATGAGAGTGTACTCAGCTGGACACACAGTTTGCGCTTCACGTTCCAGGACAGCTTCTGAGCAATAAGTGAATGTCATAGCTATTTATAATCCCATACCATTAGCTTTGTGTGCAACACAAAGTAGTAACGTATGCAAATAGTACTATGTGCAAAAAACCCAGACAACACCCTTGTACAAAAACATGTTTGTAACACAGCCACCACCCTTGTATATCACATGTATACATGTAGTTACTTTACTATATCAGAATATACACGATTGAAAGAAATGAAACACAGTTAATAGGAGGGACCACATATTTTTCAATCCCTTAAACGCTGCCAGAGAGATATCTAATGCATTGCAACACAATACTTTGGATACCTATCTGGCACTCAAACGGTTAAGATTTCCTGACCAAAAAAAGGTACATTTTGGGATTTTATTATTAGGGTGTGTTAGAGTTCAGAGATCCTTTAAGCTGGACTCCATCAAATAACTGTTAAGGTCTGCCTTTTCGATTCTGCTAGGCTAGTGAACTTTTATATTCTCTATGATAGATAAATATATAAGCCTAAAAACAAATTATGCTAATCTAGGCATTTGCCCTTTCAGAAATAAGTGTCTATACAGAGAAACATGAATACAAATATCCCTGTAAAAACTGTACAAGAGCAGAAAACAAAACACCATATTTCATATGAATGCATACTTGTTTCAAGAACATAGAGAAAAGCCAAGATTAAAATGAAATGCAGTAAAAGGTGAAATTCGTCCTATATAATAAAACGCTACAGTTGTTTGTCAGAAGCCGACATGTGCAGTACAGTTGGCTGTGCGCTCTGCAGTCATGCACAGTAGGGACTGCCCGCACCGTGGCTGATAACGGAATGGCCCGCTCCGAATTCAGACCGTAGTCCTCTCTGCGCACCAAAGTACAATGTACAAATGCCAATTAAGGCAAACAAATATTTTCAAAGGAAGTGAAATCTTTGCTAACTATGGAATTTCTTATAGTCCCCTCCTGATGGAAATAATACCCCACTGGTAAGAACTGATATATCCTACATTCTTCAAATTTTACCTGTTTGTTCTAAAGTTGCTATAAAAAATACAAATATGATGAAAAGGTAGGCAACTCATGGAAACCCACTGCCTTTCTATTTCTAGCCTGATGTGTGCAAATGTTAACAGAAGATGGTGCTAAAGGACAAACTATTAATCTTTTTCCGTTCCTACCCCTTCAGAGGTATTGAAATCTTTAAAAAAATATATGGCATTACCAGGTTTCCTGAGAGAAATGTTACCCCTTTAGTTAGACGGACAGATTGTGGTACATGCCGTTTTGTGGTACTGCATCACCTACAGTATGTCAAGTTGTACTATTGGGGTAACAATTTATTCAAGAGTTGCTGTACCAAAGGAATGCCAGAACTACAAAATTACCCTTACTAAAATACGTCCTTTGACATTCTGTCCTTTATACATTCTTCAAATATGACCTGCTTGTACCAAAATGGCTAAAAAAAATAAAATAAGAAGAAAATGAAGACAAGTCATACCATTTTAGAAAAAAATACAACCCAATGCATCAAATAAGGTGTGACCTGCCTTTCTTCCCCTATCCCCTAACCATGGATATGCACAACTGTTTCCAGAAGACGGCTCTATGTTAAAAACATTTTTTTATACTTCTCCTATTTCAAAGGTAATAAGATATCTGAAAGCCTTGGACTTTCCAAAAGTATTCAGAATTATGGATGGGTAAAAATGTTTGCCTGAAAAGAGAATCATGTGAAAAACAGTAAAGTGAAATGTTTTCTTTTTTTCTCCACTTATTGAAATCATTATTAATGGTATCCCCCCTATGTGTAGAGCTCCTCCATGTATTCCTGCCAAAAAAGACAGTTTAATAAACTGTCAGTCTGTACCCTGAAGAGATTTCTGCTGAAAGCACTGACCCCTTCAGTCTTGGTAACCATAGAACCTCACATCCTAAACTCCCAGCCTTGTTGCACTGCACTGTTGCACTGCACTGGTAGCCATAAAACCACAAATACTGATGCCACACCCTTGTCCCATTTTAGCTATAAAACCACACATACTGATTCCCTCAGCCTTGTCCCACTGGTATCCATAGAACCATATATACTGACCTATCAGCCTTGTTCTACTTTACTAGTAGCCATAGAATTACACATACTGGCCCCCAGCCTTGTACTACTGCACTGACATGTCATTTTCTATACTGAGTCTGACACAGCCCCCCCCCCCAGCAATGCAGCAGGATTTTTGGGGCCATAGAAAACAGAGGTGGGAAATGGCAAAGTCCTCCCAGAGAATTTACTGGGGTTGGAGAAAATGGTGGAAATTTTATGAACTTCCTTTGAGCCGGATTTACTTAGAAAAAGCTGAAAATTATGTTATATAGAAAATTAGATTGGAAAAAAGACATAAGTCCATCAAGTTCAACCTTTGCCTCATAACCCAGAGACATGAGAATTATATAGATTTCCTACTGACAATTGAAGGGATAGTAATACTTAAAATGTAAAAAAAAAATATGTTGTAGGTTTTATCCCCCCGAGTAAAACAAGAGTACTCCAACTGCTGAAAGGTGTTTCATTCAAAAGTTATTAATTTTCAAAGTTGAATTTTTTAGGTGCAATATCACAGTGGCCTGAAATTGTACAGTGGCGCTGTTGCTACAGCATTCTATGGAGATTTATGGTCCCGGGACCAGAGCTATAAAAATGAACAATGTGGTCCTTGGAAGAGAAAATTCATTCTGACACACGCTAGCTAGCTAGTAGTGGAGTGGCAGACAGACAAAGAAAAAAGCTGGAGATGATTGTGGTTGCAGGGAAGGTGGGTGTGACTGTAGACAGTAACGGTGACATACAAAACATGCAAAAAAAAAACATTTTGACTGATAACTGATACAAACCGAGTCAAGCAGGTGATTCTTCACCTGAGCCGCTACCAAAAGTAAGAGTGACAGCAAGAGACATAGATCATACAGTATTTTCAGACACATGGAACATTAATCAACATGTTAATAGCTGTGTGATATACTTGACAGTAAAAATCAACAGTACTATCATATCTACTAAACATGCTAGATGCAGGGGTAAGGAGTATAGATGGAGAGCATAGACATTTTGGTGGCGGTAAGTTCATAGTACAGAAATTGATTTGCAACCATGGTTGCTGCAGCTTGTTTAGTAAGTTATAATGACCTCTTGTGAGGAGGACTTTTTTTAAAGTGAAATGAAATGTTTTACCACAAATATAAGTATTTCACCTATTTCATGAGAAGTCACATTACAGTGTTATTGCCATAGAGAAGGAGGATTTAGCAGTAAGACCAAATGCTGCTTCAGACAGAGGCATTAACACGACATCTATTAGTTAATCTTCTATAAAGAGACTCAGATAATAAAATGTTTCAGACTTTAAAACACTACAATCATATGAAAGTAGAGGTGGGACGAGAAAGTGAGTGTTGCTGCTGGTGACCAAATAATTGATAATGATGTTGATTTTGATTCAGAATATGTCACGCCCATCAGCTCTCCTTTATATGCAGATGCACATAAACTACAGTGTGACAGTGATGATGATTTGGTCCAAAAATTAGATGAAAGGAAAAGGCCCAGTAATCCACCACTAGAAAGAAGCAATATGCATGTTTTTAAACTCTGAGAGGTCACCTGGAAAGTCTGGATAACTAAACATGCATAAAATGCACAGTCATCTCAGACATCATCATCTCATTACCATTATCACTGCTTTTAAGTCCAACCCCCCATCCAGACACACACTCATTGTTACTGACTACAAAACTGCAACAAATGTCAACATCAAAAACCCTAGCTATGATGAATGTTTCTGCTGATAATCAAAGTGCAGAGCCAATTACACTAGCGCTAGCTTTATTGCAACATTTAGCCTCAGTAGTAGTAACCCCTCAGTCTATGAAATCTCTAGTATGGAGATAACTCACTCACAGTCCAAAAGCTAAAGACGTTTCTATGTGTTGTCTTTGTAAAAACATGAGCAGGGGGAAACAGAATCTCATCTAGGCACTAGTGATGAGCGAGCACCCCAATGCTCGGGTGTTCGGGTGCTCTGACCGAGCACCCCCTGAGGCTCGAGTGCTCGGCCGAGCACCCGAGCCCCATTGAAGTCAATGGGAGGACTCGAGCATTACACCAGGCACCCCCTGCTCTGATGAGGGGAGGGTGCCTGGTCCATAGGAAAAGGGCAGAAAAGGATGGAAACACCACAGAAATGGTTCAGGGACAGCATAGGGAGGATGTCTGGATGCATCTTGGACTCCAACATCGCTGCTGGGAACGATCTTTCGCCCGTAGTACGCCATTTTTACAGACTGACCGTAAAACACACAAAAAGGAAAATAAAAACGACTTTAGGCGAAAA
The DNA here is from genome assembly GCA_037306005.1 of Rhinophrynus dorsalis. NCBI lineage: Eukaryota > Metazoa > Chordata > Amphibia > Anura > Rhinophrynidae > Rhinophrynus > Rhinophrynus dorsalis. Next base: position 30,542,000 of record CM074723.1, read on the forward strand.
ATTGTTACCAAACAATATTTGCTGTATATTTACTTGTATATCATCTGCAAATTCTCCCAAAAATTTCCTTGATTTTCTGAAGTGAGGCCATGATTAAGAGGGAAACGTGCGCAGAGGCAAATTCTCCCAAAAATTTCCTTGATTTTCTGAAGTGAGGCCATGATTAAGAGGGAAACGTGCGCAGAGGCAAATTATCCCAAAAATTTCCTTGATTTTCTGAACTGAGGCCATGATTAAGAGGGAAACGTGCGCAGAGGCAAATTCTCCCAAAAATTTCCTTGATTTTATTGAACTGAGGCCATGATTAAGAGGGAAACGTGCGCTGAGCTGACCATCTAAAACATTATGGGTGAGGGTCTGCTGCAGAGCTGACCATCCTAAACATTATATGCGAAGGCCCGCTAGTGAGCTGACGCTATAAAACATTATATGAGAGGGCCCGCTAGAGAGCTGACCCAATAAAACATTATATGAGAAGGCCCGCTGGTGAGCTGACCTATATAAAAATTGTCAAACAGGGCCCGCTGGTGAGCTGGCCCTATATAAAAATTATATCACAGGGCCCGCTGGTGAGCTGGCCCTATATAAAAATTATAGCACAGGGCATATGGAAGAGGAGGAGGAGGATGAGAAGATTAAGAGTCAACCATATACCCGGTTTTTTGGGTGGAAGGGGTGAATGGGAATACAGAGTATTCCCATCATTGTAAATAACATATATAAAGTGAGTTTATGTTCCCCCGGGGCTTTCCTCCAGTGGAGTGGAGAAGTCAGGGGAAATCAAGGCCTTGTTCATTTTTATAAGTGTCAACCTATCAGCATTGTCGGTGGAAAGGCGGATACGCTTATCTGTTATGATGCCACCAGCAGCACTAAATACCCGCTCAGACAGAACGCTGGCGGCAGGGCAGGCCAGCACCTCCAAGGCGTAGAGTGCCAGTTCATACCACGTGTCCAGCTTGGACACCAAGTAGTTGTAAGGCACAGAGGGATCATTGAGGACGCTGACACGGTCTGCTACGTACTCCTTCACCATCTTCCAAAACTTTTCCCTCCTTGTGACACTAGGCTGCGCATCAGGGTGAGGGTGCTGGCAGGGTGTCATGAAGGTGTCCCACGCCTTGGAGAGTGTTGCCCTGCCTTTCTCGGAACTGCTGTGTGCTCCCCTTTTCTCCCCTTCTCGGTTGGCCAAGGTAGCACGTACTCTGCCGCCAGCGTTGTCAGATGGAAAATTTTGGAGCAATTTTTCAACAAGAACCTTCTGGTATTGCACCATTTTGCTTGTCCTCTCCACCGGAGGAATGAGAGATGAGAAATTCTCTTTGTAGCGGGGGTCCAGAAGGGTGAACACCCAGTAATCCGTGTTGTCTAAAATGCGTACAACGCGTGGGTCACGGGAAAGGCAGCCTAACATAAAGTCAGCCATGTGTGCCAGAGTACCAACAGTCAAAATTTCGCTGTCCTCACCAGGAGGATGACTCTCAATATCCTCATCCTCTTCCTCCTCTTCTGCCCACCCACGCTGAAGAGATGGAACTAAAGTTCCATGGCTACCCTCTGTAGCGGAGGCAACCGTGTCTTCCTCCTCCTCCTCCTCCTCCGCCTCCTCCAATTGTCGCTGAGAAGACGAAGTGAGGGTGCTCTGGCTATCACCTTGTGTAAGCTCTTCCTCCCCCATTTCCACCTCTTCCACATGCAAAGCGTCGGTTTTAATTGTGAGCAGCGAGCGTTTCAGTAGACACAGAAGTGGGATGGTTACACTGATAATAGCGTTATCGCCGCTCACCATCTGTGTCGATTCCTCAAAATTGCGTAAAACCTCGCAGAGGTCTGACATCCATTCCCACTCCTCACTTCTGATTACAGGAAGTTGAACGGAGAGGCGACGACCGTGTAACAGCTGGTACTCCACTACTGCCCTCTGCTGCTCACAAAGCCGGGCCAACATGTGGAAGGTGGAGTTCCAGCGCGTGCTCACGTCACACAGCAGCCGGTGAGCTGGCAATTGTAAGCGCTGCTGCAGCTTCAACAGGCCGGCCGAAGCTGTAGATGACTTACGGAAATGTGCACACACGCGGCGCACCTTGGTCAAGAGATCATGCACATTGGGGTAGGTTTTTAGAAATCGCTGAACCACTAAATTAAATACATGCGCTAGGCATGGTACGTGTGTGAGCTTGCCGAGCTCCAAAGCCGCCACCAAGTTACGCCCATTATCACACACAACCATGCCTGGTTGCAGGTTGAGTGGCGAGAGCCACTGCTCGGTCTGGTGACTAATCCCCTGCAACAGCTCTGAGGCCGTGTGCTGTTTGTCCCCAAGGCAGATCAGCTTCAGCACGGCCTGTTGACGCTTCCCCACTGCAGTGCTACACTGCTTCCAGCTACTGGCTGATGGGGGAGTGGCGCTGCGTGTAGAGAATTCGGAGGTGGAAACGGAGGAGGAGGAGCCAATAACGTAGGTGCTGGCGGAAACCCTGATGGAGGTAGGGCCCGCAATCCTCGGCGTGGGTAGCACCCGTGCCATCCCAGGGTCCGAGTCGCTCCCAGCCTCTACGACATTCACCCAGTGTGCCGTCAGGGAAATGTAGCGTCCCTGGCCACAAGCACTTGTCCATGTGTCAGTCGTTAAGTGGACCTTCCCAGTAACTGCGTTGGTCAGGGCACGGGTGATGTTACGGGACACATGGTGGTGTAATGCGGGGATGGCACACCGGGAAAAGTAGTGGCGGCTGGGGACCGCGTACCGAGGGACAGCTGCTGCCATCAGGCTGCGGAAGGACTCAGTGTCCACAAGCCTAAATGGCAGCATTTTGATGGCCAGTAATTTGGAAAGGTGTGAGGTTAGTGCTATGGCCTGTGGGTGGGTGGCTGGGTATTTTCGCTTGCGCTCAAATGCCTGGGGTAACGACATTTGGACGCTGTGCTGGGACAGGGAAGTGGATGTGGTCGCTGATGGTGCTTCAGATGCTACAGGTGCAGGGCGGGAGGCATGCGGGCCTGCGCCTTCGACAGGCGATTGGCCGGCACCGAAAACAGGGGAAGAGGAGGCAGTGGTGTGGCCTGCAGACACAGATGGGCGATCCAGGCGTTCCTCCCACTTATTACGGTGCTTGGATGCCATGTGTCGGATCATGCTGGTGGTGGTGAGGTTTCTAGTGTTCATGCCTCGGCTCATTCTGGTGTGGCACAGGTTGCAAACTACAATTCTTTTGTCGTCCGCACTTTCCTTAAAAAAACGCCATACCGCGGAACACCTACCCTTTGGCAAGGTAGATTTACGCAAGGGGGTGCTCCGTGGAACATTTGCGGGCCGGTTTGGTGCGGTCCGCCTTCTTTCTGTAGCCACACCACTGCCTCTTCCAGCCTGTTGCGGTGCTGCAGATGGCTGACCCTCAGGACTGCTGTCATCGCTCGGCTCTACACCTTCCCAGGTGGGGTCAGTCACCTCATCGTCCACCAAGTCCTCCTCCACTTCCTCACTCTGATCATCCTCCTCATGTCTTGATCCCACCACATACTCAGTCATTGACAACTGTATAACATTCTCCTCAACAAGGTCTTGAGACGGAAATAGTGGTTCATTTAATGGCAACTGTGTCTCATCATCATCATCATCATCATCCACTACTTCCTTTGACCTTAAATGCCGTTCACATCTGTCATCTTCTTGTGATTGGGTACCCTCTAGAGGTTGTGAAGCAGGGCACAAGATGTCATGTTCCTCTGCAAGCATGCTTGGAGAGAGGGTCAAATGAAGGATTGGTGATGAGACGAGCTCCTCACTATATCCCAGTGTGGGATCACTTCTTTGAACAGACCGTGTATGGTGGGAGGAAGGATGATCAGAGTGAGGATTATGTTGACCAGACTCTTGGCTACTGAGAGTGGACTTGGTGGAAGACAGGGTGGTGCTTAACCGACTGGAAGCAGTATCAGCTGACATCCAACCGACCACCTGTTCGCAGTGGTCGGACCTCGAGAGTGATGTCCTGCGACGCCCTGTAAAATTAGACATGAAGCTAGGTATGGTGGATGTCTTTCTTTCTTGTGCTCTGGCACCAGGCACAGTTTCTCCGCGTCCTGACCCGCGCCCTGAACTATCAGGATCACGTCCACTTCCCCGTCCCTTTTTACCCGCCTTCTTCATCTTACACGGAATATGTGACTTTAATATTTGAGTTTGAAAACTTAACAGTATTTCTTCCTATTCTGCAACTGTGCAGAGTACACAGAATAGGCTGCTAAACGGCGGTGACACACACTGAATGGAATATGTGACTTTAATATTTGAGTTTGAAAACTTAACAGTATTTCTTCCTATTCTGCAACTGTGCAGAGTACACAGAATAGGCTGCTAAACGGCGGTGACACACGCTGAATGGAATATGTGACTTTAATATTTGAGTTTGAAAACTTAACAGTATTTCTTCCTATTCTGCAACTGTGCAGAGTACACAGAATAGGCTGCTAAACGGCGGTGACACACACTGAATGGAATATGTGACTTTAATATTTGAGTTTGAAAACTTAACAGTATTTCTTCCTATTCTGCAACTGTGCAGAGTACACAGAATAGGCTGCTAAACGGCGGTGACACACACTGAATGGAATATGTGACTTTAATATTTGAGTTTGAAAACTTAGCAGTATTTCTTCCTATTCTGCAACTGTGCAGAGTACACAGAATAGGCTGCTAAACGGCGGTGACACACACTGAATGGAATATGTGACTTTAATATTTGAGTTTGAAAACTTAACAGTATTTCTTCCTATTCTGCAACTGTGCAGAGTACACAGAATAGGCTGCTAAACGGCGGTGACACACACTGAATGGAATATGTGACTTTAATATTTGAGTTTGAAAACTTAACAGTATTTCTTCCTATTCTGCAACTGTGCAGAGTACACAGAATAGGCTGCTAAACGGCGGTGACACACACTGAATGGAATATGTGACTTTAATATTTGAGTTTGAAAACTTAACAGTATTTCTTCCTATTCTGCAACTGTGCAGAGTACACAGAATAGGCTGCTAAACGGCGGTGACACACACTGAATGGAATATGTGACTTTAATATTTGAGTTTGAAAACTTAACAGTATTTCTTCCTATTCTGCAACTGTGCAAAGTACACAGAATAGGCTGCTAAACTGCGGTGACACACACTGAATGGAATATGTGACTTTAATATTTGAGTTTGAAAACTTAACAGTATTTCTTCCTATTCTGCAACTGTGCAGAGTACACAGAATAGGCTGCTAAACTGCGGTGACACACACTGAATGGAATATGTGACTTTAATATTTGAGTTTGAAAACTTAACAGTATTTCTTCCTATTCTGCAACTGTGCAGAGTACACAGAATAGGCTGCTAAACTGCGGTGACGCACACTGAATGGAATATGTGACTTTGATATTTTAGTTTGAAGACTTAACAGTATTTCTTCCTATTCTGCAACTCTGCACAGTACACAGAATGTGCTGCTACACTGCGGCGAAGCACACTGAATGGAATATGTGACTTTGATATTTTAGTTTGAAGACTTAACAGTATTTCTTCCTATTCTGCAACTCTGCACAGTACACAGAATGTGCTGCTAAACTGCGGCGAAGCACACTGAATGGAATATGTGACTTTGATATTTTAGTTTGAAGACTTAACAGTATTTCTTCCTATTCTGCAACTCTGCACAGTACACAGAATGTGCTGCTACACTGCGGCGAAGCACACTGAATGGAATATGTGACTTTGATATTTTAGTTTGAAGACTTAACAGTATTTCTTCCTATTCTGCAACTCTGCACAGTACACAGAATGTGCTGCTAAACTGCGACGAAGCACACTGAATGGAATATGTGACTTTGATATTTTAGTTTGAAGACTTAACAGTATTTCTTCCTATTCTGCAACTCTGCACAGTACACAGAATGTGCTGCTACACTGCGGCGAAGCACACTGAATGGAATATGTGACTTTGATATTTTAGTTTGAAGACTTAACAGTATTTCTTCCTATTCTGCAACTCTGCACAGTACACAGAATGTGCTGCTAAACTGCGGCGAAGCACACTGAATGGAATATGTGACTTTGATATTTTAGTTTGAAGACTTAACAGTATTTCTTCCTATTCTGCAACTCTGCACAGTACACAGAATGTGCTGCTAAACTGCGGCGACGCACACTGAATGGAATATGTGACTTTGATATTTTAGTTTGAAGACTTAACAGAATGTGCTCTAATCTGCAACTTTGCACACTAAACAGAATGTGCTCTAATCTGCAACTTTGCACACTAAACAGAATGTGCTCTAATCTGCAACTTTGCACACTAAACAGAATGTGCTCTAATCTGCAACTGTGCACACTAAACAGAATGTGCTCTAATCTGCAACTTTGCACACTAAACAGAATATATATTTTTTTTTTTTTTTTTTTTTTTCCCCCCACACAAAATAACCTGCTGCCCCCACACACAGTAGTCCTAAAAAGGACTTTTGGTTCTTTTTTTTCACAATTTTGCTTTTTTTCCTCCCTACACTGACTTTCCCTTCCTATCCTCAGCTCTCCCTGGCTAAGACTGAGCCGAACTCGCTGGTCAGGTGCTATACAGCACCCGACCACGGGTTCTGGCCAGCCAATCAGTGTAATGCCAGCAGCCAACATGGCTGCTGGCATTACACCGATGTCAGAGCCTCCCTGCACGTTTATTGGCTGCGCAGCAGCCGCAAAACGTGCAGGGAGGAGACCCGAGCATGGCGGGTGAGCACATGCGGTACTCGTACGAGTACCGCCATGTGCCGAGCAGAGCGATGCTCGAGCCGATCCGAGCATCGGCCGAGCATGCTCGCTCAACACTACTAGGCACATATTAATTGAGTTCTCACTTGAAGTATAACCATGGGTCTGATTGGAAGACTCAACAGAAGTGATGTGACAACTAGCAGCAGTAGAAGCACTACTGAAAATTCGAAGGACCAGAGGGCACATAGTATTAATGTTGTAGATGTCTCAGAGAGTGGGACAATATTCAGTTTGAACATATGTTGTCATGTCCTCCACGATCTTCACCTCCAGTAGTTATGTTGATAAACATTTCCTCTTCTATGTGCTGCCAAACCCCAAAACTATATAAAAATATATTTATATTACTTACTTAGGAGTTATGCATTTTTATATGTATTGGTGTTTCATTTATTTATTTGTTTTTATTTTATTTTTTATGCATTTGCATTTAATTATTCTTATATGCTCTTTCCCCATTTTGTTTTATTTTATTATACATAAATCAGTATTTACTATTTATTATTGATCACATTTTTAATTAATACATTTCAACCACTACCATTTTTACTACACTTAGATATTACCACAGTGTTACACTGTTTCCTCTCTTTTTTCATGCTAGAATATGGTATAAAGCTACAACTTGTGTTCCTGGTGATTCAGTGAACATACAGCACTAACGGGTTTTTCTATGTTGTGAAACATTTGTGGGGTTGTATCCCCATCCATATTACCTATATGAACCATTCATCGCCATCATCCATCTCATTTTTCATTTCCATTTTCTAAGCAAGTTGATTGTGATATATGGGATTGCAAGGATTATAATAAATTTTCATTTTATCCTTTTACTCACTGACGGGCACTACAAAACAGATCGAGCTATACATGTAACTTATTGTTGTATCTGCTTGATAGTCTGAGGCTTACTCAGGTTTTTAGCAAGATATAGTATATGGTTGTGCTTTATAATTTATGAGAACGTCTGTATATGAAACATTGGATATCTGTGTTTATTTAGTCTAAAAATAAGCACTGGTAGATTTAGAAATCAATCTTTTTTTTTTCTTCTTTAATCAGCAAATTTCCACAACTCCTCTCCCTCATGTTTCCCGCACACACAGTGCAGCACGTAGCAGTAGCAACAGGTATACTGATGGTTCCTGCTAACTCTCTCTCTCAATATACAACTACATCTCAAGGTTATTGTCTTGTCTTTGTCTCTCTGCTTCCTTGCTATACCTTGCAGTGGGAAGTTCTGGATTTTTATAGTAGCGGCACATGAATTAGGGCAACAGTACAAATCATAAGCTGAAAACAGCAAGGTTCTTGAGAGAAATTTAATGGTGGCACAGGTAAGGCAAAACATTTTGAATGTGCAGGAATTTTCATAGAAAAAGCAGCAAATTGTTAATTTTTCATGAAAATTTCCATGAAAGAAAATCAAACTTTTCTCCCTTGTCTTGGAAAATAGTGAAACGTCCAGGTAGTATGACCTTGGAGAGAGATGTCCCCAGTGACTTACAGGCAGTGGCCATGGAGATTTATGGCTAGCAGTGGGCAAGGGGAAAAGACCGGAGAGGGTCAGACAGTGTATATGGGGATCTGGGGTTACCAGTGGTCAAGGGAACAGGTGAGGGGGCCAAGCAGTTTAAATGGGGTTCTATAGCTATCACTGGGCAGGGGAACAAAGCTGGGGGGAAGTGGTAGCCACAAATCCATATAGATTCTGCGTGATCTCCAGTCTTGTTCCCCTGGGAGTGCACAATATGTATAATATATGATACTTAGGTAGGGGCATAACTGTGTAGTGATTGGTGTACTTTTTCTTTTAACCCTTTGAGTGCCACAGGGGTGAGCAATGCAAATCCCTATGGCACTCAGTGCTGTCCATGGTGCTGAAAGCATTCTGTTCACTCCCCTACTGGCCAAGTAAGGAAGCAGAGAGAATGCTGTTCAGCTTCAGAATTGTCATAGTGTTGGTGATGTGTGAGGGAGGAAATCCCTTCCACACTGGCAACAGGTCACAGCCCTCACTGCTTGTGAATGCTTGAGGGCTGTTACTGCAGATCCCAACTTTGGCGCACCTGAGGTAGGTGAAGTTGAGACTGTGCACTCCAACAGCAGCAGTTACTATCGGAGTTCTGTGAATGTATTGAAGTGTTAGATTAACATCTCAGCAAACCCCCTTACATACAAAACTGTCTCATCATTCAGCATTTCCATATGGAAATGAGTCATTATGCTTCAATTCCATATAAAATAAGCCATTGTTGATGTGATGAATGAAAATGTGGATTGATGTGGATGTGGGCATATTGAGTGCTGGTGATGTGATGTTGTATACACTTTCATGAATACTATCAATGTGCCTTCAACACTGCTCCCACAGGACATAGAGATTTTCATCCCTGTTCAAATTTTAGTGAATCAAGTGAGTAGGAGAGATAACATAAAATGGAGAAAAAGAGAAAGGGAGAAAGATAGAGAAAGTGGGAGAGAGAGCGTATGAGACTAGAGAGACCTCCATTAGTATGGTGCCATAAGCAGTAGTAACCCTCTGAAGCAGTTCTCCTACCTGGCTCAGTTGAGTTGTGACTCCAACAGGAACATTTTTTGAATGACATTATGAGTAAGTGAACTTGATCTTTTTTTTATTGTATTCTTTTTCCTTGAAATCTGATTCTTTCAAAAAAAAAAAAATGAAACACAAAACAAATTTCACAACTTACAGAATTGTTTTGCTCTTCTAGAATTATAATATGCAAGATTTACTCTTTTTATTCTAAAAGATCTTTTTACGGTTTTTGGAATAATTTCAGTACTGCATAAACTTATCAAAGTGAAAATATTAATTATTATTAATCTTTATTTATATAGCGCCAACAAATTCTGCAGAGCTTTACAGTAGGGAACAGACATACAGAGGTATTAAATAGTACAATCAAATGTGGAGAACAGAAGGATCAGATGACCCTGCTCATGAGAGCTTACAGTCTAGAGGAAGGTAGGTTGGACACAGAGGGAGTAAGTGCTATTGGGTGTAAGTGCCTCCTGCCACATGAGCTGCCGGTCAGTGGGTGGGAGTAAGAAGTACTATTGAGTGCAGTAGTCCAGGCAAGGGGTGATTCTTAGTGATAATGTTTATGGAGGCAGTTGATAGGCTTCCCTGAAGAGGTGAGTTTTCAGGGAGCGTCTGAAGATCTGAAGGCTGGGGGAGAGTTTGATGTGGTGGGGTAGGGAATTCCAGAGCTGAGGTGCAGTACAGGAGAAGTCCTGTAGGGGGAGTGGGAGGATGTGATAAGAGCTGTGGAGAGGAGAAGGTCATGTGCAGAACAAAGATGGTGAGAGGGAGTGTATTTGGAAATGAGAGATGAAATATAGGGGGGTGTGGAGTTAGTGAGGGCTCTATAAATAAGCACCAGAATTTTGAATGTAATTCTGTATGCTAATGGGAGCCAGTGTAGGGACAGTCAGAGAAGCAATGAGTGAGGTAGATTAGTCTTGCAGCAGAGTTCATTATGGACTATAGTGGGGTTAGTCGGGTGAGAGGAAGGCCAATTAGTAATGAGTTACATAGTCAAGATGGGACATGATGAGTGTTTGGATTAGAGTTTTAGTAGTGTCTTGTGTGTGAAAAGGTTGGATTCTAGAGATGTTAAGGAGGTGGAGGCGGCATGATTTGGACATTGACTGGATGTGAGGAATGAAGGACAGGGCAGGGTCAAAAACATCTCATGGTAATAAGACTGGGGGCAGAATGCAATCTGTAAATTAGAACTGATACAATCAATCACATCAATCAACAACTGGACTATTCCTCTTATCTTACAGACCTCATGGGTTACATTTAATTTCATTTGATTTCATATAGAGTGAATGATTTTAGGTATTTTGGATAGTGATTGTCTTATTTCGATTATCAGCTTTACATGCAAGTGTTGATCATTATAACTCTCATTTTTTCTTTATCTGTTGGGGCCATGCACAAAACTAAACATCAGCAGTTCTGTAGTAAACATGGATACAACAAAGAGTGGGAGTTCTAATAATGTGTCATGATGAGCAGATCAAGACAACAATGTATCACTTAAGTGATTCTCAATGTTAGTCTTTGTGACTCACCAACAGTGCATGATTCATGAAGGTAATCAGTATCTCAGTGTTTATAATTAATCCACCTGTGCTTAATCAGGATAGAAACTCCTTGTTTTGTCAGTTTCTTCACACATAGACAAGAAGCCAATGCAGGTTCATTATATTGAGTAATTAATTGAACACATATACTTGTGTACATAAATTAATTTCTAAGAGACTCTGAAGAAGGTGTTCCTCATCAGGCCTTATATACGTTTACAACAACATACGCTAACACTGGTTTCTAGGCAGATAATGAAATAACCACTCATCATGGTTCTAAGCAAGATAATACATTGTAAGCCCTTATCCTATTTTTGAGGTATAAAACAGGAACTTACTACCATAGGCAAGGATGGGAGTCACGTCAGCAGCAATTGTCATCAGATATGGGAGTAAAGACATATTCATACACTCACATACACACAAAGGAGGTAAAACAAACAGACAACATGAATTTAGTAAGAGAGAAAGACAAAATGACACAGTAGCACAAATGTCCATAGAGCAACCCAGAGGCCCTTCCATTCCATTTAATGTTCACATCCTGAAAACCCAATTTGTTTTTCTTCTTCAAGGATTCCAGAATTGTTGAGAAGCATTGACTTACATGAAGGAATCAGCAGATTGCACAGTGTGCTATCCAGCAGGATCATATACCAACCCTGCTTGCGTACATGAAAGCACAAACGCAGCCCAGTGGCTGAAGAAATCCTTTGAGCTCCCTCATAATACAACAGACTGAGTCTTTTGATACCATCATAAAAAGGTTTATTTGATAAAAATCAAGTGCATTGGTGACATAAAATGCCTGCTAAACGTGTCTCTAGGTGCAAAGCTTTTTACCAGGAGCTGGCAAACTATAAGAGACATAAAAAATACCCCAAATTACCATTATTTAAATTTGCTTTTAAGCTCATTTCCAACAAAAGTATGTATTATTTGTCCCCTATGTTGCAGTTGCTTTGTGCCAGAATTACTCCTCTTTTCCTTTATATATGGCCCTTAGTCTTCTGCACACTGTGCCGTCTCCAGTAACCTTTTATTCATTAGTCTGTTTGTTTCATTTTATGTTAGTGTTATTATAAGTGTTATTTGTGAGTTCTGATATATATAAAATTATAATCTGCAATTTTTTTTCTACCTGCAGTTCTGATATTTCTATACTGTGGTTCCAGTTCATGAACTATAAAATTAGATCCATAAATGCAAATCAGATACTCCCAGAACAATCCAACTTCTTGGAATAATTCTAAAATTAATTAATGTTCTACTCAGCTGGCTATAAAAAGGTCATCTAATATAGAGACTATCAGACTCATTGTACTGAAACTGTAGCAACACTGGTTGGCACATTCATTATAGCTTACTAACACAAACAAGCCTCTAAATCACGAGTCTGCACAATGAGACCCTCCAGCTGTCGAGGCCTACAACCCCCGTCTACTCCAGCCAACCTTTGTCTTACTGGGGATTATAAGAATTGTTGTCGATACTAGCAGGGAGCCTCATACTGTCCACCCCTGCTCTAAACAGTCCAAACAAATGTTGATGAATTCAGGAAGAGAGCAATTAATTTTCCATCACATGGCTATAAACTGATCAGTGATATCCACATTCCTCAATGAGATTATAATACAACTAGAGTCAAAGCCCGTGTACATGGGCCAAGGTCTGGCTGTTGTTAACCCTGTGAGTGCCAGAGGGGTACGCAACGCATTGCTTTGCAATGCATTTGTATACCCCCCGGCACTCAAAGGGTTAAGAGGCCCGTTCTGCTCTGCATCCTGCCGCCGACGCAGTCATGCACTGTAGAGACTGCCAAAAAGCACAGAATACTCCCAGCACAGAATTCTCAGCGGTCTATGCTCCCAGCACAGAACTCCCAGCATTCTGTGCTCCCAGCATTCTGAGTGTTCAGGCAGTCTTTACTGCGCATGATGGCTTCTGACAAACATCCTAGTGAATTATTATTTAGGATATTTTTATTGCAAGGAAATCTTAACAGGTAAGTAATCACATGAGGACAAAAGTAAGATAATCATGCCATTATTTTATAGCATAGAACAACACCAAAACAACACCTTTAACCCCTTAAGGGCTCATGACGTGCCAAGACCGTCACAGCTGTCCTGCCTTTAAGGACCAGTGATGATCCTGGCATGTCATGGAATTCAGGGCTCCCCACGTGGCTGCATTCCGTTCAGGGACCCCTGAATCCACTAGTGAAAAAAAAAATATATCCTGTGGTCCTTAAAGGAATTGTAATGTTTCACAATAAAAGCAGCTCCAATTTATCTTCACAATATTTGGGCCATGGAAAGTGTTATTTCAATACTGCCCAAGATGTAGTTCAAGAGTAATTGAATGATAAAGTATCCCCCTCCCACCCCTTTTACCTAGTGTAAGCCACCTCCCCTCAGGTGTGGAATCTGGTCCACAGACCAGACAGGTCACAGCAAGAGACAATCTTCTTACTGTGAGATCAATGAATGCCTTGCCCCTCTTGATAGGTTTTTCAGGTTTTTCCCTTAATTGAAGATTGTCCCTCTCTGCAATCCATCTGGACACCACCTTTCCGTTCTGAGGCAAGCAGTGTTACATCAGTAAAAGGGGTGGGAGAGGGAGACTTTAACATTCAATTACTCTTGAACTACAACTCTCTCAGTATTGAAATAACACTCTCCATGGCCCAAATAGTATGCAGATTAATTTTGAAACCTTACTATCCCTTTAACTACTGGACGCTCAGTCCTTAAGGGGTTAATCATGTTCACTGATACAGTTTGTGGCTGATGGAAATTGCAGTCAAAAATTTCTTGAGAGGTATATACTGGCAAGATTCAAATATTTCCTATCTCAGGCCTATACTAAATGGAACTCATATCTCATCAACAATAGAGGTTATTAGTATATCTTCATATATGAACAGTGCTTCTATCCTTAGCAAAGAGGTGGCTATTTCATCATCATGACTAAGCCTATTGTATTATATGTCTGTGCTTTGATGTGCTAATGATAGAGCCATCTGTACTTACGTGATAAGCTTAAAATCTGAAAATGTTCTACTAATTTCTGACACTGCCACATACACATTATGCAATGATAGTAAAACAGTTTAACATTTTAATTGCCAGAGAGGTATACAAAACATGTCCCCCAAAACACACAAAAATCAATGTAAGTCTTATCCCTTTGAGTACCAGAGGGGTACCCCTCTGGCACTCAAAGGGTTAAAAGCAATATTGTAGAAGTGTTATATTGATCTCAAAATATTAACGTCCGAATGTCAACTTTCAACTGAAATGAGAAAATGGAATGATTGAGATGAATTGTCCTGTCTTGATATGAAATGGAAACGAAGGTCAGAATGAACCAGAAGAAAAGGTTGATGAATGATATGAAAGAGTCCTATTAAATTATATTAACTTATCTTCTTGCAGTTGATATTTTACAATCCACACTACCTTATCATTTGCTGATATGTTTGCTATTATTTGAAAATACGCTCACATGTCCAGTTACTGTTAGCCATACTGGTGGAGGATTATTTGGAATAAGTCCGGCTTTTTTCTGATTGAGGTTGTAGGTTGTATATCTCTCTGCATTGCTTGAATTGAAGTCTCTCATCCACTGTGTCTTGTAACTTGATATGTCCACTAACTGGGTTATCTGTTTCACCATTTCCTTAACATGTAGATTTCTATTTAGACATAAGAGTACTCATCTATCTGTAGCATAGTCTGTTCTATTTACCAATCACAACCTTCTACCCTAGCACCTAATATTATGTATTTCTATCTACATATGTCTCTCAGAGGTAGTCCATAATCTTCCATGAAATCTATCCCCAGAGAACCCCAAATAATTCCATCTCTGCATTTAGTCAAAATTGTTGCTACATACTAAAATGAAAGGGGTAGTAATAAAAAAAGCAGATTCGATTATTCTTCATAGTGTTTGTGCCATGGAGAGCATTATTTCAATACAGTCCGGGTTGTAGTTCAAGAGTAATTGAATGATAAAGTATCCCCCTCCAGTCCCTTTTACTGATATAACACTGCTCACCTCAGAGCAGCAAGACTGTCCACATGGATTGCAGAGAGGGACAGTCTTCAGTGAGCATAAAGAAAAACCTGGAAAACCTGTCAACGCAGGCAGGGTTTTCATTATGTTCACAATAAGAAGATTGTCCCTTGCTGTTACCTGTATGGTCAAGTGATCAGATTCCACATATGAGGGGAGGCGGCTTACACTAGGTAAAAGGGGAGAGAGGGGGATACTTTATCATTCAATTACTCTTGAACCCCAATTCTGACAGTATTAAAATAATACTCTCCATGGCCCAAATACTATGAAGATTAATCAGAGATGCTTTTTTCATGATACATTACTATCCCTTTAAACATTTCCTGGACAGGTGAGGAACAGAAAGTGTGGGTGGGAAGGGAAAAGGGAGAATTATAAATAAATAAAGAAATTTATAATAAATTTACAAATTTATAAATAAACAAACAAAGTCCTACTTCCACAAAGATAAGAACATCAATGACAAGCATATACTGAGGTTTGGTGGGCTCTGGTTGTTCATTAAAACATTTAATGAATACAGCTAAGACTGCAAATGGGAGAGTGATGTCAGAGACATTGCCATGATGGGGAGGAAATGGTTAATTTTTCTTTTAAACCAAATTCTCTAAAAGTCTGTTTTTAAGATGTGTGTAAATGATCTCATGTTAAAACAATGACCCTTTGCTTCAAAGTAGGGGCTGAAAATAATTGAATGTAATTTTTATGGGAATATACGATTCTATTACAGACAAAATGTCTGAGACAGAGATACTCCTATGTGGGAAAGTCTAGTAGGGTGATATATTTATGTCAAGTCCAATGACCTTGTGGCCATTCTAATATTATGATATGAGACAGATACAGATGCCATATGTAAAATTTTAATGTGGAGTAAGAGAGACATCTCCAGGCTATATTGCGTTATTACTAGTGCTTGGAATTTTTTTCATAAATTATGCGTGATGTCATATGGAAATTAGAAATTAAGGGTGTCCAATCAGGTAATATTGATGATGTCACTGCATAATGAGAGGAGTCTTTAATCAGAGGAGATTCTGATAAGGGTAGTTTTATATTATAAATATGTAAGTTTTGAGAGTAAGGGGACTTTTTCCTCTTGGTTTCCTGGCTCTTAAGTTCCTGTTATGTTTTCCTGAAGTGTACCTGGCTGGCTGTGAAAGAGATCCTAAGAAACACAGATTGGACTGGTAACTATATCTTTCCTTATTTTAATTCTGCAAAATTCAGAATCAAATATATATTTTTCTTATAATTTGTCTTAATCGGACTGGCCACCCAATTGTGACCAATTATAATAAGCTATATTGGCTATAGTAATTCTGAATTAAGCAGAATTCATTAAATAATTGGTAAAGTGTTATATTTTGCCAGATAAATGCAAATAGTTGATAGCAGTTAGACCTATATATTAAATTAGTTAATATAATTGTTGCTATTTCTAGAATATATTGTGTTCCTAGAAAGGTTGTTATAGTTAATATTTGATCTGGGGGAATTCTTTGAATTTGTTTATTAACCCTTCAACTGCTATTTGTCTATTTATTTTGAGGTGTTTCTTTGGACTCTTTGTGTATGTTTTGGGGTTTAAACATTTGTACAAGGAGAAGTTTATTTAAACATCACACTAGACAAAAGAAGTCACCATCTTGGGTGTGGCATCCTATATTACTAAGTGTATTAACTCTTAGAATACCCTACAGGTTTTACATAGGATTGCTATGGTCATGTGTATGATATGATTTTCATGAAAAATCATGAAAATGCTGTGAGGAAATCTACCTGTGTTACTATAATCTCTCTGATTGACTACTGCTAGATACTCTGGGTGAAAGCCATGCCCAGATTCTATGCAGCCAATCAGGGAGCAAATTTCAAACACTGAACCTATCTCTGGCTAGCCAGATAGCTTGATATTCAGTTGTAGTGGAGAACTACCCACTGATAGATGTGTTACCTATTAGAGATCTCTGTTGTAGATAATTTATGCTTTGTGATCTGACCACCAGGAGAATGAGGCTCTATACTAGAAGTTCTCAGCCACCATCCTCAATTAGCACTAACAGTACAGGTTTCTGCGTTATAATTAGTAAATATTTCAGTATGACTAGTTCAGTTTTGCTCAGACAAGGAAATCCTTAAAATCTGTACTGTTAGGGATACTCAAGGACCAAGGTTTCCTTCATTGGGTTGAATTATCTCACCTTTCTCTCAACTCCCTGCATTGCTTTCTACCCTACATTACATGCCCCTTTCTATCAATATATTTTATGTGTTGGAAGGAGTGAGTGTGTGTGCCAGTACGTGTATGCAAAATGATGTTTGCATGCAAGCATTTTATCATTGCAGAAATTAAGTAAATTTGGCACAGAAATATCATGAACACAGAACTATTCATGGGAACTCCTCAACAGAAAATTTAGTACCTTCTGGAGGTAAGTTTCACTTGAGTTTCTCCCTGCCTCGGTTTTAGCAGAAATGAGGAATGTAGCTCTTTTTCCACAGAAATTTCCACAAGGAGAAAACTCCTTCTTCCTCACTTCCCTAATAAGTAGAAAGTAGAATGAAGGACACTTGTGCATCAATGTTAAGTCCTTTGTGGACTACAGGCAGGCCTGGATTTAATAACCGGAGTAGTCAACTGCCTAGTGCTCCAGATTTTGAGGTTTCCATCTCTGCGGGCCACGCCCACTTAGAGAATTGTGGGTGGGGCCAGAACTATCTCAGTATCCCTGCGCCAGTTTATATATGCCTTTACAGGCTATTATTGAATCCCTTGGATGCTAAACAGATCTAACACACTAGAGATTGTAGCAAAAAGAGGTTAAAGCTTTATTTTTTATTTTTCGCTTATTATATTCCAAGGATATTTTTTTTCACCAAGAAACAGTAGACAGGACTGGGGATGGGGTCAGGTGAGAAGTGTGTGTGTGGAGGGGGTTTCCACAGGTGCAGCTGATGGCGTCTAGAGTGCCTTGTCTAGGATGTAAATCCAGATCTGCCCACCAAAATATGCAATGCATGCAATGAAAAATTTTGCATGAGTGTCTAGTCCTCAAGGGAATAAAATAAGTAGATATGCCAGTGTGTATTCGCTCCTGCAGCACTCGACCAGTGCTCCCCATTCACTGGAAGCTAACAGAAAATGAGTCAACTGGTAAATCAGTACAAGGTGAGCGATGGAGTTTCCTAGCAATATCTTACAACACAATATATCCTGTTATTTCTTATATTGTCAGTTATCCTATTCGTCTTCAGTAACAGCACATTTTCTGTGTACATTTTATCACAGCCGAAGCAATCTTTATATTGCATCACTCATATGCGGTAGGATTTTAAGAAATGAAATGTCAAGCTTACCAAGTTAGCGCTTTAAAAAACCCTGGCACTTCACAACAAAGCTGTTCTCATCCTGATAAGTGATTGTTATCCTATGAACAGAGCTGTTATTTATGTTGGGCTTTATAAGATGATATGTGTTGCTCATGCCTTGGTTAAGTCAAATGAATATATCAGCTGTCTAAAACCAATATAATCTATCAGCAAAAAATGGGCACATTATTTTAAAAAATTATTTCAGAGCAAAGTGTAACAGCTTTTATAAAATGAATTCTTTTGACAATGGCAGAATGTAATGCCTGATGAAGTTATCTATTACATTTTGTGCATGTCTCTGTAACAGCAATAAAAATGCTAACAATTGAGCAATTCTGGGGCAAAGCAGGCACCATAAAGGGCAATTGGCCCTTGATTTAAATTTCAGATTATCCAAATGTGAACCATATTTTACAGCAAAGTGTTAATTCATTTTCAAATAATTAGGATTTTATTGCATAATTTGGCAGAAGTATGTTTAAAGGGATAGTAAACTCGAGACAAACGTACAGGCGAATTGATAGGTACAATTAAAAAATATTTATTGCCCTCATTCCCATCTCTCAAACCGTTATGGTTTGAGAGATATAATAAAATAAAGGTCTCCGTTCCCTCCCCTTTCTGCCTGGCGAGAATCTGCCTGTTATATGTTAAATTTAATAGGAATGACAAAATGTATTGGGAAGGACTTGCATGAAATGGGGTACCTTGGCAAGGAAATTGGAGAATACACTATGCCCTCAGCCAATCCCATTGAATACACAAAGATGAATTTTGCATAACTCCACCTCGGTAATGCCCTGGGACATGGATAAACAGTGAATCAGAAACCACTTTCATTTGTATATATATTAATATATGGTGGGTAACAGGAGGTCCTTCAGCTGCTCCCAGACTACAGCTACTGTCACTGGGAACAATGTGCCCATATGTATAAAAGCAAACTGCCGTTATTGTGGAGTAAACCAACTGCAGCATAGGGGACACATAAACATTTCTAAAGTCCCATTCCCATTCACTTTAATCGAGCTTTTTAACCCCTTTCAAGCAAGACTGGTCTTCACTGCATTGCAAAGCAATACACTGGAGACCTACCTAGCATCATTCATGAGATTGAAAGCCCAATTTAATTTAATAGGAATTTTTATTTGTCCCCTAGGGTGCAGCTGGTTTACTTCACAATAACTCCAGTTTGCTTTTATAAATATGAACCAATGGGAGCTATAGTCTTGCACCACATGGAGGGCTTCACTTTGCCACCTACCAGTGCTGTGGGACAAGGCTGTGGGGGGTCAATATGTGTGTGGTTCTATGACTGCCAGTGCAGTGAGACAAGGCTGTGGGTCAATATGTGTGTGGTTCTATGTCTGCCAGTGCAGTGAGACAAGAGTGTGGGTCAGTGTGTGTGTGGTTCTATGACTGCTAGTGCAGTGGGACAAGGGTGTGGGTCAGTGTGTGTGTAGTTCTATGTCTGCTAGTGCAGTGGGACAAGGCTGTGGGTCAGTATGCGTGTGGTTCTATGACTGCCAGTGCAGTGGGACAAGGGTGTGGGTCAGTGTGTGTGTAGTTCTATGGCTGCCAGTGCAGTGGGACAAGGCTGTGGGTCAGTATGTGTGTGGTTCTATGACTGCCAGTTCAGTGAGACAAGGCTGTGGGTCAGTATGTGTGTGGTTCTATGACTGCCAGTGCAGTGAGACAAGGCTGTGGGTCAGTATGTGTGTGGTTCTATGACTGCCAGTGCAGTGAGACAAGGCTGTGGGTCCATACGTGTGTGTATCTATGACTTCCAGTGCAGTGAGACAAGGCTGTGAGTCAGTATGTGTGTGGTTCTATGACTGCAAGTGCAGTGGGACAAGGCTGTGGGGCAGTCTGTCTGTGGTTCTATGACTGTCAGTGCAGTGGGACAAGGCTGTGGATCAGTGTGTGTGTGTGTGTGTGTGTGTGTGTGTGGTTCTATGACTATCAGTGCAGTGGGACAAGGCTGTGGGTCAGTATGCGTATGGTTCTATGGATGCCAGTGCAGTGGGACAAGGCTGTGGGTCAGTATGTGTGTGGTTCTATGCCTGCCAGTGCAGTAGGACAAGGCTGTGGGTCAGTATGTGTGTGGTTCTATGACTGCCAGTGCAGTGGGACAAGGCTGTGGGTCAGTGTGTGTGTGGTTCTATGGCTTCTAGTGCAGTGAGACATGGCTGTGGGTCAGTATGTGTGTGGTTCTATGACTGCCAGTGCAGTGGGACAAGGCTGTGGGGTCCGTATGTGTGTGGTTCTATGACTATCAGTGCAGTGGGACAAGGCTGTGGGTCAGTGTGTGTGTGGTTCTATGGCTTCTAGTGCAGTGAGACATGGCTGTGGGTCAGTATGTGTGTGGTTCTATGACTGCCAGTGCAGTGGGACAAGGCTGTGGGGTCCGTATGTGTGTGGTTCTATGACTATCAGTGCAGTGGGACAAGGCTGTGGGTCAGTATGTGTGTGGTTCTATGACTATCAGTGCAGTGGGACAAGGCTGTGGATCAGTGTGTGTGTGGTTCTATGGCTGCCAGTGCAGTGGGACAAGGCTGTGGGTCAGTATGTGTGTGGTTCTATGGCTGCCAGTGCAGTGGGACAAGGCTGTGGGTCAGTGTGTGTGTGGTTCTATGGCTGCCAGTGCAGTGGGACAAGGCTGTGGGTCAGTATGTGTGTGGTTCTATGGCTGCCAGTGCAATGGGACAAGGCTGTGGGTCAGTATGTGTGTGGTTCTATGGCTGCCAGTGCAGTGGGACAAGGCTGTGGGTCAGTATGTGTGTGGTTCTATGGCTGCCAGTGCAATGGGACAAGGCTGTGGGTCAGTGTGTGTGTGGTTCTATGGCTGCCAGTGCAGTGGGACAAGGCTGTGGGTCAGTGTGTGTATGGTTCTATGACTCTCAGTGCAGTGGGACAAGGCTGTGGGCCAGTATGTGTGTGGTTCTATGACTGCCAGTGCAGTGAGACAAGGCTGTGGGTCAGTGTGTGTGTGGTTCTATGGCTGCCAGTGCAGTGGGACAAGGCTGTGGGTCAGGATGTGTATGAATCTTCATAGTGTTTGGGCCATGGAGAGTGTTATTTCAATACTGTCAGAGTTTAGTACAAGAGTAACTGAATGACAATTTATCCCCCTCCCGCCCCTTTTACCTAGTGTAAGCCACCTCCCCTCAGATGTGGAATCTTGTCCAGGGACCAGACATCTCACAGCAAGGGACAATCTTCTTACTGTGATCATAAGGAAAACCTTGCCCTCTTGACAGGTTTTTCCCTTATACTCACTGAAGATTGTCCCTCTCTGTGATCCATCCGGACAATCTTGCTGCTCTGAGGTGAGCAGTGTTACATCAGTAAAAGGGGCGGGAGGGGGATACTTTATCATCCAATTACTCTTGTACTACAACTCTGACAGTACTGAAATAACACTCTCCATGGCCCAAACACTATGAAGATTAATTGGAGCTGCTTTAATTGTGGAACATTACTATCCCTTTAAAAAGCTGCATGTTTAAAGAAAAAGTGGAGGAGTCCGGGGGCAAGCCATTTACACTATAGGGGAAAACTTAAAATTCCCATTGATTTAAAAGGGGATTTTAACCCCTTTAATGATAGAGAGGTCTCCATTGTATTGCAAAACAACAGGCTGAAGGCCTCTCTAGCAAATTTCAGTTCTTCCCTATAGTGCAACTGGTTTTCCCCTGAACTCCTCTACTCTTCTTTTGAACATATGGCTTATAATGACATTGGTGTGTGTCCACCTGTATACACTAGAGTATCATAGTAACATAGCTGATGAGGCTGAAAAAAAAAGACATGCATCCATCAAGCCCAGCCAATGCTAAGTCATCCCTGTTGATCCAGTGGACGGCAACAAAACCCCCCAAAAAACCTTAAAACCATTTCCAATTAACCCCTTAAAGGGATAGTATTGTTTCATAATAAAAGCAGCTCTAATTAATCATCATAGTATTTGGACCTTGGAGAGTGTTATATCAATACTGTCAGATTGTAGTTCAAGAGTAATTCAATGACACAGTATCCCCCTCCTGCCCCTTTTACTGATGTAACACTGCTCAGCCAGATCAGAAGGGAGGTGCCCAGGTAGACTGCAGAGAGGGACAATCTTCAATTAAGATAAGGGAAGAACCTGAAAGACTTGTCAAGGGGTGCAGGGCTTTCATTGTTCTCATAGGAAGAAGACTGTCCCCTGCTGTTATCTGTCTGGTCTATGGACTGGATTCCACATCTGAGAAGAGATGGCTTACACTAGGAAAAAGGGGCGGGAGGGGAAACTTTGCTTGTGAATGTCTCTCAAACCATAAAGGTTTGAGAGATAAGACTTATATCGTTCTTCATGTTTTTTTTAATGTCTACAAAATAAAATAAAGATAAAATTAAGTATTACTATCCCTTTAACACCTTAAGGATCATTTACGTACCCGGACAGTCACGCTGGTCCGGCACTTAAGGACCAGTGACGGTCCTGGTACGTCACATACTTTTACTCACCGCGCTCCTGCTCCAAGCCCGGGGCGATCTCTTTCAGTCCCTCGTTCGGCACGCCGGCACACGTGATCAGTCACGTGGGGTGGCACGTCGAACTTCCCTATCTGGTCCTTAAAGGACCACACACCCCAGGGCCGCCCACTGGTCCTTAAGGGGTTAAGGATGTCCAATCGCGCATGTGGCCTTCACTTAAGGACCATGGATAATTTTTTTTTTTTCGCTTCCGGTTCAGGGCTCCCCAAAAGGCGTGCAGCCACACGGGGAGCCCTGAATTCCATGACGGTCCTGCCTGGCACGTCATGGGTCCCTAATGCAAATCTACCCATGACATGCTAGGACTGTTACACACCAGAGGAGCTACACTGGAGGAATCATACATTCATTCCAATGTCTTACAAGGTTGTGGACAAAATGTAACTAAATTGATATTAATAAAAAACAAACTAATTATTAAGTGAATATCTACTTATGAAATACGTCCTCATGGACTGCTTTGATGTAATATCCGTGTCCTAATCAGCATTTCTTACCTGTACTGGTATCAGAGACTACCTATTAAGAGATAATTGTATTGTTATGGTTTTTCCTTACACTGCTTTATAATTTAATCTTCCACAAGCTGTGTTGTAGACACAATTAATCAATTCACTTGTCATTAAGGATCTATTTCCATAAATTATTGAGGCAGCATATCTGCTACTAATTACAGAATTGCACAAGTCTCCCATATTAATCTGCATTACGTAACTGATTAGAAAACTTGTATAAGTGTTTAGATGCAGGAGTTTATGAAGCTGTATAGTAAATCACTCATCTAAGGCATTCATGCTCAACCTGGGTTTTGTTTAACCCAGGGTTCCTTGAAGAGGTGCAAATGTAAGTAATGTCAGACAGTAGAATAAGGTTGTAGTGTCAGACAGTGTATGTGTGGTCTGTGACTAGCAGTGGATAGTAAGACTGAACAGTAGAATAAGGCTCTGGTGCCAGACAGTGTATGTGTGGTCTGTGACTACCAGTGGATATATGGAAGACTGAACAGTAGAACAAGTCTGGAGTGTTAGACAGTGTATGTGTGGTCTGTGACTACCAGTGGATATGTGGAAGACTGAACAGTAGAACAAGGCTGGAGTGTCAGACAGTGTATGTGTGGTCTGTGATACCAGTGGATATGTGGAAGACTGAACAGTAGAACAAGGCTCTAGTGTCAGAGAGTGTATGTGTGGTTCTGTGACTACCAGTGGATATGTGGAAGACTGAACAGTAGAACAAGGCTGTGGTGTCAGACAGTGTATGTGTGGGTCTGTGACTACCAGTTGATATGTGGAAGACTGAACAGTAGAACAAGGCTGTGGTGTCAGACAGTGTATTTGTTGTTCTGTGACTACCAATGGGTATGTGTAAGACAGAACAGTATAATAAGGCTGTGGTGTCAGGAATGCATGTGTGGTTCTTTGACTACCAGTAGATATGTAGAAGATTTAACAGTAGAACAAGGCATCAGACAGTGTTTGTGTGGTTCTGTGACTACTAGTGGAGCAGACCTGCTGACTTGCCCTGATGTAAACAATGTTTGGACCTCCTAATACAAAAATATTCTCCCAGAGGCAGAAATAGATCTAACTGAGACCTGGGTCTGATGGGCTTCCACGACCCCATCAGAACGACACCCTCTGCACCTCCTGAAGATACGGGTATGCCCTTAAGTACTGTAGATATCATTACCCCAGATAAGGAGCATCAACCTTATTAATTACATTATCTCAACTTTGCTGACAGCCTCTGGTGCATTAGATATGTAGCAGCATAGTCTCAGCACTTAACACCCTCTTACCCCATTGTATGTCTCCTTTTACCCATTTAGACTGTAAGCTCCTTGGGGCAGGGACCTCTCTCCCATTGTTTCTATGAATGTCGCACTTATTTCATCCCCTCTTATTTATTGTAACATATGTCTATTGTAAGGCGCTGTGTACACTGTGTGGCGCCATATAAATAAAGATATACATACATACCTGGGAACGTCCGCCCTTGAGCCCCCAAAGAGGGCTTATGTGCTGCCAACCAGGAAGATGCAAATGACACAATTCACATCATAAGGGGTTGGGGTTAATAATCCTTGTGTTATAAAGAGGGCTGGAAGTTGGTGGGAAGTGGGCAAAACAGGGGGGAAAGGAGGAGAAGTAGGAGGAACAGGGTGAAAAGGAGGAGAAGTGGGAGAAACAGGGTGGGAAGGAGGAGAAGTAGGAGGAACAGGGTGGGAAGGAGGAGAAGTGGGAGAAACAGGGTGGGAAGGAGGAGAAGTGGGAGGAACAGGGTGGGAAGGAGGAGAAATAGGAGGAACAGGGTGGGAAGGAGGAGAAGTAGGAGGAACAGGGTGGGAAGGAGGAGAAGTGGAAGAAACAGGGTGGGAAGGAGGAGACGTGGGAGGAACAGGGTGGAAAGGAGGAGAAGTGGGAGGAACAGGGGGAAAAGGAGGAGAAGTGGGAGAAACAGGGTGGAAAGGAGGAGAAGTAGGAGGAACAGGGTGGGAAGGAGGAGAAGTAGGAGAAACAGGGTGGAAAGGAGGAGAAGTAGGAGGAACAGGGTGGAAAGGAGGAGAAGTGGGAGAAACAGGGTGGAAAGGAGGAGAAGTGGGAGAAACAGGGTGGAAAGGAGGAGAAGTAGGAGGAACAGGGTGGGAAGGAGGAGAAGGAGGAGAAACAGGGTGGGAAGGAGGAGAAGTGGGAGAAACAGGGTGGGAAGGAGGAGAAGTGGGAGGAACAGGGTGGAAAGGAGGAGAAGTGGGAGGAACAGGGTGAAAAGGAGGAGAAGTGGGAGAAACAGGGTGGGAAGGAGGAGAAGTAGGAGAAACAGGGTGGAAAGGAGGAGAAGTGGAAGAAACAGGGTGGAAAGGAGGAGAAGTAGGAGGAACAGGGTGGGAAGGAGGAGAAGTAAGAGAAACAGGGTGGAAAGGAGGAGAAGTAGGAGGAACAGGGTGGAATGGAGGAGAAGTGGGAGAAACAGGGTGGAAAGGAGGAGAAGTGGGAGAAACAGGGTGGAAAGGAGGAGAAGTAGGAGGAACAGGGTGGGAAGGAGGAGAAGTGGAAGAAACAGGGTGGAAAGGAGGAGACGTGGGAGGAACAGGGTGGAAAGGAGGAGAAGTAGGAGGAACAGGGTGGAAAGGAGGAGAAGTAGGAGAAACAGGGTGGAAAGGAGGAGAAGTAGGAGGAACAGGGTGGAAAGGAGGAGAAGTGGGAGAAACAGGGTGGGAAGGAGGAGAAGTAGGAGAAACAGGGTGGAAAGGAGGAGACGTGGGAGGAACAGGGTGGAAAGGAGGAGAAGTAGGAGGAACAGGGTGGGAAGGAGGAGAAGTAGGAGAAACAGGGTGGAAAGGAGGAGAAGTAGGAGGAACAGGGTGGAAAGGAGGAGAAGTGGGAGAAACAGGGTGGGAAGGAGGAGAAGTAGGAGAAACAGGGTGGAAAGGAGGAGAAGTGGGATAAAACAGGGTGGAAAGGAGGAGAAGTGGGAGAAACAGGGTGGAAAGGAGGAGAAGTGGGAGAAACAGGGTGGGAAGGAGGAGAAGTAGGAGAAACAGGGTGGAAAGGAGGAGAAGTGGGATAAAACAGGGTGGAAAGGAGGAGAAGTGGGAGAAACAGGGTGGAAAGGAGGAGAAGTGGGATAAAACAGGGTGGAAAGGAGGAGAAGTAGGAGGAACAGGGTGGGAAGGAGGAGAAGTAGGAGAAACAGGGTGGGAAGGAGGAGACGTAGGAGAAACAGGGTGGAAAGGAGGAGAAGTAGGAGAAACAGGGTGGGAAGGAGAAGAGGGTAAAGTTTCAGAAGAAACTCACCACAGCCGGAGAATTAATTTCTGCCCTTGGAGACCCGGTAATTAACTCTCAAAGTCTACGGAGCAGATCCAGATCCAAAGAGTTCCCAGGTATGATCATTGTGAGTGTAAGGAGTAGGATTAATGCTGGAACATATCAAAGGCAACATAGGCAATATATAAAAATTCTCCAAATGCCCATTGAATTAAATGGGTCTATTGACCCATTGAATATTACAGAAGTCTCCAATGCATTAAAAAACAATGATGGAGACCTCTGTGGCATTCAGTGGATTAAAAATCCCCATTTAAATCAATGGGAATATGTATTTCTCAACACCATCAAAGTAACAGCAGCTCTAGTGTTTCCACACTTCAATGAAGCATTAATAATAGTCCATAAAATAGGCAAAAATTCTTCATTGGAATTAACAAGGTAACTCAATGTCCACTGCTGCAATTGTGATACTGAACAATTAGTGAATAACCCCAGGATCCATAGCTTTAAACCAGAATAGTATATTACACAACAATCTACAAGCAGGCAACCACTGTAGTCAAATAGAGTAAAAACATAATCACTTTATTGGACAATAAATATTAAAGCATACAAACAATTGTAATAAGAAGAAACAATGAGGAGAGCCTTATGGATGGCAATATCACAAGTACAAGTGTGCATATAGGTCAACGCGTTTCGCACTTCAATGGTTCTGAGTAAGCATGTTTGAAAGGGATAGTAATACTTAAAATGTAAAAAAATATATATGTTGTAGGGTTTATCCCCCCGAGTAAAACAAGGGTACTCCCACTGCTGAAAGGTGTTTTATTCAAAAGTTATTAATTTTCAAAGTTGAATTTTTTAAGTGCAATATCACAGTGGCCTGAAATTGTACAGTGGCGCTGTTGCTACACAATCTTATGGACAGCTCTGGTCCTGGGACCATAAATCTCCATAGGATGGTGTAGCAACAGCGCCACTGTACTATTTCAGGCTACTGTGATATTGCACCTAAAAAATTCAACTTTGAAAATTAATAACTTTTGAATGAAACACCTTTCAGCAGTAGGAGTACCCTTGTTTTACTCAGGGGGATGAACCCTACAACATATTTTTTTTTACATTTAAGTATTACTATCCCTTGAAGTGTGAAATGCATATGTATTACAATGTATTACAATTGCAGGTATGTTTTTAATATTTTTTGTGCAATCAAGTGATTATGTTTGTACTCTGATTACATTGGCTGCCTCCTTGAAGATTGTTGTGCAATATACTGGTGTGATTTTTCTTCAAGTTTAGATTTGTATTTCTCCCCTATGGTGCAGTTGGGATATTCCAAAACTGCTACTGTTTTCTTTTGGGAATATGGGTCCTTTCTTAAAAATGAATCACCCTGGCTGCCATTATCCTGAAGGACTATGTTATCCACGCAAAGGTGGGGATGAACTTAGAGATGATAAAGAGGTGATAACTTCTCTAGTGATATCACTTCTCCAGTTCATATGCTATTCTATGGAACCAATGCACTAAGATTTCTACAGTAATCTCCAATTTATCACATCTTTATCACACCTTAGTGCATAAACCCCAAAATGTTATAAGGAAACTAAACACTTGTCTCATTCAACATGATTTTGATACTTCGCAATTGAAGCTCTCAGTTATTATAAAGCTCAGGTGATCCTCCCATGAAGAAGGAAATACCTCTTCAATGCATACCTAAACAATGCATTAGACTAGATGCCTGTCTAAGAATCAAATCTCTTAAAGGGATAGTAATGTTTCATAATCAAAGCAGCTCTAATTAATCATCATAGTATTTGGGCTTTGGAGAGTGTTATTTAAATTCTGTCAGAGTTGTAGTTCAGGAGTAATTCAATGATAAATTATCCCCCTCCCACCCCTTTTACTGATGTAACACTGCTCAGTCAGATCAGAAGGGAAGTGCCCAGGTAGACTGCAGAGAGGGACAATCTTCAATTAAGATAAGGGAAAAAGCTGAAAAACTTGTCAAGGGGGACAGGGTTTTCATTGTTTTCATAGGAAGAAGATTGTCCCCTGCTGTTATCTGTCTGGTCTATGAACTGCATTCCACATCTGAGAAGAGATGGCTTACACTAGGTAAAAGGGGTGGGAGGGGGAAATTTTGCTTGTGAATATCTCTCAAACCATAAATGTTTGAGATATAAGACTTATATCGTACTTCATATTTTTTTAATGCCTACAAAATAAAATAAAGATAAAATGAAGTATTACTCTCCCTTTAAAGCTCCATTTAAATCAAGATAATGTTGTGAATTGTGTCCCTAAGGTGCATTTGGTTTGTTCCAAAATTGTTTCACCATCTGAACATTACAAAAATGAGGACAACTTGGTTACCTGTGTTGTATTTTATAATATTGTTTTTTTTATTTAAACTATAACAACATTTGAAGACTGTAGAACAGTTCAGAGGGCAATTAAAGTTGTGTACTGATTTTGTGAATTCATGTAACTGGATCACCTGTGTAAAACAAAACAAATGGCTCTTTTTTTTCAAAGAAGCTTTATTGAAAGTTGTATATGAACATACAGATCAATAAGGCAAGTTAGACATGTCATGGATCAGACATAAATGTGAATGTGACTACAAAATTAAAAGGCAAGCCATATACATCAAGAAGGGTGCATACACTGTATGAAGGATGTTTCAAAGGGGATTCTAGGGAGTCCAATAACATAGGAAGACTGATTGTCCTGTGCTGTGGACTAGGTGTGAAAACATTTGAGGTCAGTTGTGGGGGATAGGATATGGCCATGATTTATAATATACACCTCCACGCCTCATGCTGAGAATGTAATGTCACCTCAGAGTTTACCAATCAAGTTTTTCCTTCTTATCCCCTTCAATGATAGTGAGGCCTTAAAAGCATTAAAAATGTGTTGGAAACATCTCGAGCAAGGGTTCAGTTGTGAAAGGTCTGGTTAGCCTCATTCATGTAACCCTCTGAGTGCCAAAGGGATATCCAACTCATTGCAAACAATTCGTTGAATACCTCTTTGTCACTCAAAGCGTTAACAGTTTCATTTTCTACATTGTCCGAAACACTTCACAGATCATTATATCACAGATCTACTTATAACATCTAATTCTTTCCAACATGAAATCATTACACAATAATGAATGAAGAATAAGAAATGTTGAGGAAATGACAGAAACAATCAGCTTCACAGAAATTGCTAATGAGATGTGTCAAGATTAGTGAGTTTCTACTTCATCAAAAATCCATCCTATAAAGTAACTCGCTAAAACGTGTGTAACGATGCAGTCATGCGCAGTAGAGACTGCTGTGCGTGCTGCAGTCATGCGTAGTAGAGACTGCTGTGGGTGCTGCAGTCATGGGCAGTAGAGACTGCTGCGTGTGCTGCAGTCATGTGCAGTAGAGACTGCTGTGGGTGCTGCAGTCATGGGCAGTAGAGACTGCTATGGGTGCTGCAGTCATGGGCAGTAGAGACTGCTGTGGGTGCTGCAGTCATGGGCAGTAGAGACTGCTGCGGGTGCTGCAGTCATGTGCAGTAGAGACTGCTGTGGGTGCTGCAGTCATGTGCAGTAGAGACTGCTGTGGGTGCTGCAGTCATGTGCAGTAGAGACTGCTGTGGGTGCTGCAGTCATGTGCAGTAGAGACTGCTGTGGGTGCTGCAGTCATGTGCAGTAGAGACTGCTGTGGGTGCTGCAGTCATGTGCAGTAGAGACTGCTGTGGGTGCTGCAGTCATGTGCAGTAGAGACTGCTGTGGGTGCTGCAGTCATGGGCAGTAGAGACTGCTGTGTGTGCTGCAGTCATGTGCAGTAGAGACTGCCCGCACCGCAGCTCATACAGAGCTGGATGCTCCTTTGGAGAATCCAGCTCTGTGTCAGCTGCGGCGTGGGCAGTCTCTACTGCACATGACTGCCCCGCGACCAGCTGGCAGCGGCACTGTGGCCCATGTAACGGGCTCTTCAACTAGTTTATCTATAATGTACAGATGTACAGAGTAACTACAGAGGGCATGGTGGTGTATGCTATGCCCATTTTTTCACAGGGGTTACTAGAATCTAGTTATGTATTTGGCAGATTGTATTGTAGTAGGGGGCAAAAAATAATGTTTGCGTTGGGGATCTCCAATAACTAGTTATACCACTGAACGTGAGTATATATTTTATATGTTGAAAATTAGGTGTAACGTGGAATTTTTTTACAGTTTCATTATTATTCTTGCAAGGTTAGAGCAATACTGCTCAGTTACCATCTGTCCAGTTTTAGACATAATAGGGCACATTGAGCAGACCATATTGGGAACGTTCCTATAGCCATCTGCATGCCTGGGAATTTCATTGGGTTTACAGTGTACTTCTAATTGTAATGGAGTTATCTCAAGGATGATATATTATGAAGAACAGGAGAAATTATACAGCAAACCAGTTGAACAACATGAAACATATAAAATTCCTCTAATTTCCACTGATTTTATTTTTTAAAGCGGATGTATCACCTTATAAAAAGTGTTACCATCCGCTTTGTTAATAAAAGTTATTGAAGGAAAGCTGTGTTTTTTTAAAAAAAATCTAACTAATTGTAAAGATATTCTATTTTCTGTGCTGTGCACTTTCTCATTATATGCACAGCACAGCTCTACAGCACGTCGTATTTCTCCTCCCACCTCCCTCCCAGCTGCCCCAGGGAGCGCGTTCATGATTCCCTTTGGTGTGCTGTCAATAGCTTCTAGTGTTAAATCAAACTCGGTTAGCATTATACTGAGGTTGCAACCTCAATATCATGCTAATCATAGCTTGCTGTAACGTTAGGAGCCGTTCACAGGACAGCAAAGGAAGTGTGAAGCACTCCCTGGGGTAGCTGGGAGGGAGGTGGGAGGAGAAATAGGAGGTGCAGAAGAGCTTTGCCTGTCAGCATAATGGGACATGCTGATTTTTTCGGCAAAGCTGTTCTGCACTTGAAGAGGGAATATCTTTATAAGCAGTTTGATTTAAAAAAAACAAACAAACCTTTCCTTTAATAACTTTTATTAACAAAGCAGATGGTAACAACTTTTTATAAGGTGATACATCCCCTTTAACTGCATGAATGATAGAGAGGTCTCCAATGCACTGAGAAGAAATACATTACATTTCGCTACAGTCCCATTAATAACAATGGGCATTTTTGTGTCTTATTGTGCAGTTACTTACTCAAGAATCTTCCGCCCTCCAAAATTTACTGTCCCACCCAGCTTCCATTGTGTCTGTACATCCGTTGTGATGATACAAATAATGTCACCTTCTCATTATAATGACATCAGAGGCTGAAAACAGTTAGGACAACTCCTATGGCATTGACCTGCCACTATTCCCAAATATTTATTTCCTATATAAAGGTAGATACGGAATTTGCCATCAAAGGCCTTGATTCTAAGGGCTGTATACACACATTTCCCCATGGACTCTTTTACATAACACTTATCCCTCCCATCTCCAACACTTGTGGACTGCAGTGTACTCTACGGGAGTCCACATTTTTCCAGTCATGAACCACATGGTCAGAAAGCCATAAGTGTGAGAATTGCATTATTTTATTTTAATTTAAGCACAAGAGGAGCAAATTAAGACCAATGTGGCTTAATAATGAGGTCTGCAGAGAATGGGAAATAAGAAGCAGGCTTATGTCAGATGAGTCAGATTCACCATTATAATTATGTCTTACTGGCCTGCTATTTCATGTGTGCTACTTAATTAGGTCATTTTTTTTTTTTGTTAAAATCTCAGACGGGCCGCACCCTGGGGTCAGGTGGGCCAAATTTGGCCTCGGGCAGAATGTTGAACTCCTATATTCCAAACAAAAATTTTAGGGTGTGCCCATCAAATACAAGACTAACCATCCAAATATCTGTGTAAATTAGAGTTTCCCCTCCATGATCACAGTACACCCTGAGGTGTGCTGCGTTCACTAACCCATGACATGCCAGGACTGTCATGTATTCCTGCACGTCATTTGGTGTTAAGGTGTTAAATGGATCTTCTACTTTGCAATTCATTGGAGACCTCTGTTGAATTTAAGGGGCTAAAAGACCCATTTAAATCAATACACAATTCATAGGAAAATGCTACATAGACTGCTGCATTACCCAGCATCAGCAAAACTGCCATCAGGGGGTTATAGGCATTATCAGTGTATGGTGCCCAGCCAAGAAAGAGGCTCGCCTTCCTGGTCAAACACACAGGCCCCTGCAGCCCCCACATTGCTATCTGTGTCAGAAGGAGCACTGACAGGATTTACACTTACTTCCAGGTTGCAGTGCAAAATGTGTGGTAGAGAGCGCTGGCTTTTTGTTTATTCTGGGCCCCAATATTTCTGATGGCAGCCCTGAGCATAAGTAGCTTAGTAAACTGGCATTAGGCAGGTGTATGCTCAAGAAATGTTATTATAGTGTTCTTCTTCCCCAGTATGTGTTCCCTCTAAGTTGAGCAGGAGGTAGTGGTCAAACACTGAAAAAATTAAAAGACAAATGAACCCTTTGAGTGATTTTGGGATGCACAATAGATTGCACAGCTTTGGTGTAAACTGTGCAGGTATGCATGGTGCATCTGTTATTCCAATGCAGCTCTGCAATAAAGGTCCTGTAACTGTTTCAGGTCTGGGTTGTTCACCTGTGCACACAATACAGGAAACACTGCTCTTAAGAACCCCCAGAATGTCTGTTTAATTGTATTAGACAGATATGTCCTCAGGCTCCTCAGATGCTCTCTCAAATATGAATTATTTATTCATCATCATCATCAGAGCTCTAAAAGTATTTAATGGAGGTGGTAGTCACAAAAACGTTAATTATTATTATTATCAGTAATGAATGGAAAGAGATCATGTGTTATTTAAGCAATGAACATGATTAGGCGACATTTATAATGCATTAGTGTGTTTAAACATAATGATACTATTATGTTATTGATTCCATTAGTCTCTAACTACAGTACATGTATTTTACTTTCACATTAGGCCGGGAGCCAAACAATACCGAAATGCAGCGCGCAGGAGAGGAATGAAATAATTTCACTACTTGCAGCAAATTAACAGACAGGAATATGTTACAGAGGAAATATTAACCCTTTGAGTGCCAGAGGGGTACGCAACGCATGTGTTGCGTACCCCTCTGGCACTCAAAGGGTTTAGGCCCAGAGATATCATCCAGCTTTCTGGCTTTACTGTAATTGTTGGAATGGCGGCTGTTTTGGGGACTACAGCTTCCATCATCCTCAACAGATGTTGGTCCAAAAATGAACTACCTCATCTTCACTGCATTACAAGGGGAACTATACCCAAGCAATACATGGTTTTACTTTGTTTAACCCTTTGAAGTGTTAGTAAAGTCCAAAAAAAGTGTTTTGCATTTAGAAGAGCTTAAAAAGCTGAGCTAAATGCAAAAAAACTTATCTCTCAAACCGCTATGGTTTAAGAGATACAGGCGTTTAAAGTTTGATCTCTCCTACTGACAGCTGTAAAGCTGTCAGCAGGAGATCCATGGTGGTCGACATGGAGGCGCTTGAGAAATGCGTGATCTCATTATTTACCACGAATCCCTTCATTGGAATGGTGTTAAGGCACATGTTTTAGACCATTCCAGTGAAGGGTTTCCTTATAAGTAACGAGATCTCTGCACTTCTCAAGCGCCTCCGTGTCGACTGACATGGATCTCCTCTGGCAGTAGGAGAGATCAAACTTTAAAAGCCTGTATCTCTTAAACCATAGCTGTCTGAGATATATGGGTTTTTGCATTTAGCTCAGCTTTTTAAGCTCTTCTAAATGCAAAAAAAAACTTTTTTTGGACATTACTAACACTTTGTGTACCAGATAGGTATCCAGATCTTTGCAACACGCTGCATTGGATACCTATCTGGTTCTCAATTGAAGGAGATCTAACACCTCCCAATAGCAACCTCCCACTTACCTTACAATGGCCATAAAACCTTAATGATCCCTCTTCAATTACCCCTGGTGCCTTTGTCCAAGATACTGTGACCATGTGTCCCAGATTTCCTGGATTTTAAATGTTTGTCTCATGTCCCTGGCAGCCCCCTTCAGGTACAATACAAAGTCCCGTAATGAAGACTCCAATTCTAAACACACAAAGGAGAACTGCCTATTGCCTTCTGTGACACAAAGTGATGTCTCTGCTAGGCTACAACAAAATGGCTTTCAGACAGAGTTCTAAACACTGGGGAGAACTGGGGTTTGATCGTGAAATCAAACAGGACCTGCATTGCAATTTCCTTGTATTGTAATGCGTGTGATGCACGTTATGTTGTAGCCCACCACAGTAGTCAATGGGCAGTTCTCCCTCTAATGTTTAGAACTCAGTGGTGCACTGGAGAAAGAGCAGGCTGTGCACTGATGTCCAGTGATTTATAGCGACCCCTCCCACATAGCTGCACTAGAGACAAGGAAAAGACTGCTCTCATCCCTGCAGTGTCTATGAATGGCAGAATGGAAATGTGGTCACCCTAGTCCAAGAGATAACATCTTCAATAAGTTATGGATATCATGCCTATGACCATTTCTAACACCTTTATTCAAATTGAAGCAGGTGGCATGAACCTACTTACCCTTTTAGGAACCAGAGATCTGTGATTCTTGTCATAAAAGAGTTAAGATTACCAGGTGCAGTGTGTGTGTTCTTCTGCCAGAACCTGCCATGTCTTCCTCCATGGATATGGCATCCACAACTGACTGAAGATGTTATCTCTTAAATAGGAATGGGTGAAAAGTGAGAAAAATTTCTCTCATGACTTTTTTTTAACTGACAATTTTTCTCTTTTTTCATTTGTTTTCTCCTTTTCTCCAATGCAAAATTGTCCTCCTTTTCACCTATTCCAGGACATTTTTCTCCTATTCCAACACATTTTTTTCCTATTCCAACACATTTTTCTCCTATGTTTCTTGTGGTGCAACATTTTCCACTGTAATATCACTTCTTCTGAGGGCTGTAGTGGAGAAATAAGTAGCTGGAAGTCAAAGTTGTGAGCCCTACAGCAACATAGACCTTGAAACATGTGGTAGCACGCAGAGTGCATTTGTCCTTTGTACACAACACTTACTTCCTACTTAAGTGACACTGGAACATGTTCATCATGATGTCAAGTGATAAAAAAATAAAGTCCAACCTATAATGTGGCAGATGTGTATGGTAGTGGTGGTGGGGGACTGGTGTGGTGTGATTGGTGGGACCTTGATAAACTGCATCCACCCCAGGAGGAGACGGATCATCATCATTTATTGCACACGCTGCAGTAACCATTGCTGCAGTCAGTTTTTGAACTACCACTTTACTCCCACATCCCTGTAGTGCTTCACTGTTTCCCCTCCCCCTGCCCCTTGTACATTTGCTAGACTTTACTCAACTACTGTGTGTGTTTTTACTCTCTACAGTACACAACTGATGGTGTGTGATGTCTTGCCTTGGCCCTCAACAAAATTCTCAGTGTCGTCTGCTGTCTATCAAGTCTGCCTCAGTCACAGAGCTCACATCAGACTCCCAGTCAGCTGTCTGTCACCTAATATATGTATTTGTCTAATTATTTATATATACATTTTTAATTTTATATATATATATATATATATTTTTTTTTTGTCCACTCTAGCTTATCACAGTCAGTTAAAAATAATAATAATTATAACTAAAAAACAAAATCAACAACTTCTTTCCCCAGCCCACAGACAATAAAAAACCAGCAAGCAATTTGTACCCCAGCTGCCTGTGTCTTACCAGTCAGTCACACCGAATTTTGGGGTATTTGGGAGTCAACCTCCTTCCTCCCTTCTCCTCCCCCAGAGTGCCCCCAGACTCCCCTAATACAGAGAACAAATATCCTACCTAAATGACTACCTAAACTAAGCTTCAATTCCCCTTTATTCCCCTATCTCCTCTAGATCAAAAACATGCTGCTCTCTCCTCTCACAAACACAAAATGGCTGCAGTGAGACCCTGACAGCCTTTAATATGGCTGAAGAAAAGTAGAGAATACTTTCATATGAGCTAGGTGAAAAAAGTGGGAAAATTGCACTTTTAGCTTGAAATTATTTACCAAGCGGGAAGTGCCATTTTACACCTATTTTTGTTTGAGGAGAATTTTTTTTCTCACAGCACAGGTATTAGTATCCCAAACTGTGTCTTCCAAACTGCTGTCCCCATTTTTCTTTCCCAGCAGACTTAATAGACTTGAGCCCCCTATACTCAGAGAACCCTAACAGTCTACGTGTTTATCCTCTGATTAACTTGACTGTACTCAAGCAGGGAAATCCTGAAGACATGGCTTTTTTGGCTCTCCAAAATATAAGGCTGGTAACCACCAACCATATGCTGAATAATTGAATTCTGTGGAATAAGAAAAAACGTGAAGTCATACTTTCACCTCTTGGATGCTAAAGAGGAACCCGATGCATTGCTTCACTTCTCTAACATCCAAGGGGTTAAAGTCATATCTTATTCTTTTTACAGTCGTTATAAAAGCATCTATTCTCAGATAACATTAGAGTCAATAAAGCCTATCTATAGTGAAGCGTTTGATCTTATATG
Source organism: Rhinophrynus dorsalis (assembly GCA_037306005.1). NCBI lineage: Eukaryota > Metazoa > Chordata > Amphibia > Anura > Rhinophrynidae > Rhinophrynus > Rhinophrynus dorsalis. Next base: position 30,579,279 of record CM074723.1, read on the forward strand.
TTAAATTATTCCTCTCTTCTCCTGTATTTTTTACAAGCTATCTCAGTTTCACATTTCCGTTTCAAATAACTCCAGATTGAACTCTCAGCCTTAAGCTTGTTTCTTCCATATATTCTTTGCTCACATTTAAATTGCGAGTGCCTTATTTGCCCCTCCCATTGCAGTAAAGCCATTATTTTCTATGTCACATGAGATCCTGTGATCAGATTCACTTTGTATTCTATTCACTAATTTCCTTTAAGCTTACTCAAGCAATGCTAATTATTCTGTCAGTATAGAATCTCCACAGTTTATTATCCTGTTACAAGAAAAACCTCTTGTTTTCCTTCACTACAAATTGCTGTTCTATCTAACAAATTATTTTCAGGTATAAGGCTCTCTGACAAACCAAAGACACTCTGTAATAAAATGAAAATTAGCACATTGTTGAGAAAAGTGTTTGCTTCTGTACTTCACATAAATGAAAATGAATGCTAATTAATTGAAAACAATACTGATACATTTTAAATGAAGAGAAACAACAACTTTAAAAGTTTATGGTAGGCGTTATCTGGAATTTAAAGGATCACTTGGTGCTCATATTAATAAAGACTCCCTTACCATAATTTGGGCACAAAATCCTCACGGTCCCTATGTTTCAATTCTGCATTGATTGGTTCTCTAAAATGAATCTATAATCAGTACTGCATTTTATTGTCCATGGACAGGCATGACTCAATGGTGTCCAAATAAATATTTGTAAAAATTGCTATAGCACTAACACATACCCGAAAGGTGCCCTGTATCACCTCAATCCAGAAAAATAAGTAATGCAGTGATTATCAGCTCCGGTCCTCGGGGCACACCAACAGGTCAAATTTTCCAGATATCCTTAATCAATCACAATGACTGAGCCACTAATTACTCACCCGTGATTAAGCAGGAACAACCTGAAAACCTGCACTGTTGGTGTGCCCCGAGGACTAACGTTGAGAAACACTACACTAATGGCTACAACTAGTGATGAGCGAGCACCCCAATGCTCGGATGTTCGGGTGCTCTGACCGAGCACCCCCTGAGGCTCGAGTGCTCGGCCGAGCATCCGAGCCCCATTGAAGTCAATGGGAGGACTCGAGCATTACACCAGGCACCCCCTGCTCTGATGAGGGGAGGGTGCCTGGTCCATAGGAAAAGGGCAGAAAAAGATGGAAACACTACAGAAATGGTTCAGGGACAGCATAGGGAGGATGTCTGGATGCACCTTGGACTCCAACATCGCTGCTGGGAACGATCTTTCGCCCGTAGTACGCCATTTTTACAGACTGACCATAAAACACACAAAAAGGAAAATAAAAACGACTTTAGGCGAAAAATTGTTACCAAACAATATTTGCTGTATATTTACTTGTATATCATCTGCAAATTCTCCCAAAAATTTCCTTGATTTTCAGAACTGAGGCCATGATTAAGAGGGAAACGTGCGCAGAGGCAAATTATCCCAAAAATTTCCTTGATTTTCAGAACTGAGGCCATGATTAAGAGGGAAACGTGCGCAGAGGCAAATTCTCCCAAAAATTTCCTTGATTTTCAGAACTGAGGCCATGATTAAGAGGGAAACGTGCGCAGAGGCAAATTCTCCCAAAAATTTCCTTGATTTTCAGAACTGAGGCCATGATTAAGATGGAAACGTGCGCTGAGCTGACCATCTAAAACATTATGGGTGAGGGTCTGCTGCAGAGCTGACCATCCTAAACATTATATGCGAAGGCCCGCTAGTGAGCTGACGCTATAAAACATTATATGAGAGGGCCCGCTAGAGAGCTGACCCAATAAAACATTATATGAGAAGGCCCGCTGGTGAGCTGACCTATATAAAAATTGTCAAACAGGGTCCGCTGGTGAGCTGGCCCTATATAAAAATTATATCACAGGGCCCGCTGGTGAGCTGGCCCTATATAAAAATTATATCCCAGGGCACGCTGGTGAGCTGGCCCTATATAAAAATTATATCCCAGGGCATATGGAAGAGGAGGAGGAGGATGAGAAGATTAAGAGTCAACCATATACCCGTTTTTTGGGTGGAAGGGGTGAATGGGAATACAGAGTATTCCCATCATTGTAAATAACATATATAAAGTGAGTTTATGTTCCCCCGGGGCTTTCCTCCAGTGGAGTGGAGAAGTCAGGGGAAATCCAGGCCTTGTTCATTTTTATAAGTGTCAACCTATCAGCATTGTCGGTGGAAAGGCGGATACGCTTATCTGTTATGATGCCACCAGCAGCACTAAATACCCGCTCAGACAGAACGCTGGCGGCAGGGCAGGCCAGCACCTCCAAGGCGTAGAGTGCCAGTTCATACCACGTGTCCAGCTTGGACACCCAGTAGTTGTAAGGCACAGAGGGATCATTGAGGACGCTGACACGGTCTGCTACGTACTCCTTCACCATCTTCCAAAACTTTTCCCTCCTTGTGACACTAGGCTGCGCATCAGGGTGAGGGTGCTGGCGGGGTGTCATGAAGGTGTCCCACGCCTTGGAGAGTGTTGCCCTGCCTTTGTCGGAACTGCTGTGTGCTCCCCTTTTCTCCCCTTCTCGGTTGGCCAAGGTAGCACGTACTCTGCCGCCAGCGTTGTCAGATGGAAAATTTTGGAGCAATTTTTCGACAAGAACCTTCTGGTATTGCAACATTTTGCTTGTCCTCTCCACCGGAGGAATGAGAGATGAGAAATTCTCTTTGTAGCGGGGGTCCAGAAGGGTGAACACCCAGTAATCCGTGTTGTCTAAAATGCGTACAACGCGTGGGTCACGGGAAAGGCAGCCTAACATAAAGTCAGCCATGTGTGCCAGAGTACCAACAGTCAAGATTTCGCTGTCCTCACCAGGAGGATGACTCTCAATCTCCTCATCCTCTTCCTCCTCTTCTGCCCACCCACGCTGAAGAGATGGAACTAAAGTTCCATGGCTACCCTCTGTAGCGGAGGCAACCGTGTCTTCCTCCTCCTCCTCCTCCTCCAATTGTCGCTGAGAAGACGAAGTGAGGGTGCTCTGGCTATCACCTTGTGTAAGCTCTTCCTCCCCCATTTCCACCTCTTCCACATGCAAAGCGTCGGTTTTAATTGTGAGCAGCGAGCGTTTCAGTAGACACAGAAGTGGGATGGTTACACTGATAATAGCGTTATCGCCGCTCACCATCTGTGTCGATTCCTCAAAATTGCGTAAAACCTCACAGAGGTCTGACATCCATTCCCACTCCTCACTTCTGATTACAGGAAGTTGAACGGAGAGGCGACGACCGTGTAACAGCTGGTACTCCACTACTGCCCTCTGCTGCTCACAAAGCCGGGCCAACATGTGGAAGGTGGAGTTCCAGCGCGTGCTCACGACACACAGCAGCCGGTGAGCTGGCAATTGTAAGCGCTGCTGCAGCTTCAACAGGCCGGCTGAAGCTGTTGATGACTTACGGAAATGTGCACACACGCGGCGCACCTTGGTCAAGAGATCATGCACATTGGGGTAGGTTTTTAGAAATCGCTGCACCACTAAATTAAATACATGCGCTAGGCATGGTACGTGTGTGAGCTTGCCGAGCTCCAAAGCCGCCACCAAGTTACGCCCATTATCACACACAACCATGCCTGCTTGCAGGTTGAGTGGCGAGAGCCACTGCTCGGTCTGGTGACTAATCCCCTGCAACAGCTCTGAGGCCGTGTGCTGTTTGTCCCCAAGGCAGATCAGCTTCAGCACGGCCTGTTGACGCTTCCCCACTGCAGTGCTACACTGCTTCCAGCTACTGGCTGATGGGGGAGTGGCGGTGTGTGTAGAGAATTCGGAGGTGGAAACGGAGGAGGAGGAGCCAATAACGTAGGTGCTGGTGGAAACCCTGATGGAGGTAGGGCCCGCAATCCTCGGCGTGGGTAGCACCCGTGCCATCCCAGGGTCCGAGTCGCTCCCAGCCTCCACGACATTCACCCAGTGTGCCGTCAGGGAAATGTAGCGTCCCTGGCCACAAGCACTTGTCCATGTGTCAGTCGTTAAGTGGACCTTCCCAGTAACTGCGTTGGTCAGGGCACGGGTGATGTTACGGGACACATGGTGGTGTAATGCGGGGATGGCACACCGGGAAAAGTAGTGGCGGCTGGGGACCGCGTACCGAGGGACAGCTGCTGCCATCAGGCTGCGGAAGGACTCAGTGTCCACAAGCCTAAATGGCAGCATTTCGATGGCCAGTAATTTTGAAAGGTGTGAGGTTAGTGCTATGGCCTGTGGGTGGGTGGCTGGGTACTTTCTCTTGCGCTCAAATGCCTGGGGTAACGACATTTGGACGCTGTGCTGGGACAGGGAAGTGGATGTGGTCGCTGATGGTGCTTCAGATGCTACAGGTGCAGGGCGGGAGGTATGCGGGCCTGCGCCTTCGACAGGCGATTGGCCGGCACCGAAAACAGGGGAAGAGGAGGCAGTGGTGTGGCCTGCAGACACAGATGGGCGATCCAGGCGTTCCTCCCACTTACTACGGTGCTTGGATGCCATGTGTCGGATCATGCTGGTGGTGGTGAGGTTTCTAGTGTTCATGCCTCGGCTCATTCTGGTGTGGCACAGGTTGCAAACTACAATTCTTTTGTCGTCCGCACTTTCCTTAAAAAAACGCCATACCGCGGAACACCTACCCCTTGGCAAGGTAGATTTACGCAAGGGGGTGCTCCGTGGAACATTTGCGGGCCGGTTTGGTGCGGTCCGCCTTCTTTCTGTAGCCACACCACTGCCTCTTCCAGCCTGTTGCGGTGCTGCAGATGGCTCACCCTCAGGACTGCTGTCATCGCTCGGCTCTACACCTTCCCAGGTGGGGTCAGTCACCTCATCGTCCACCAAGTCCTCCTCCACTTCCTCACTCTGATCATCCTCCTCAAGTCTTGATCCCACCACATACTCAGTCATTGACAACTGTATAACATTCTCCTCAACAAGGTCTTGAGACGGAAACAGTGGTTGATTTAATGGCAACTGTGTCTCATCATCATCATCATCATCCACTACTTCCTTTGACCTTAAATGCCGTTCACATCTGTCATCTTCTTGAGATTGGGTAGCCTCTAGAGGTTGTGAATCAGGGCACAAGATGTCATGTTCCTCTGCAAGCGTGCTTGGAGAGAGGGTCAAATGAAGGATTGGTGATGAGACGAGCTCCTCACTATATCCCAGTGTGGGATCACTTCTTTGACCAGACCGTGTATGGTGGGAGGAAGGATGATCAGAGTGAGGATTATGTTGACCAGACTCTTGGCTACTGAGAGTGGACTTGGTGGAAGACAGGGTGGTGCTTAACCGACTGGAAGCAGTATCAGCTGTCATCCAACCGACCACCTGTTCGCAGTGGTCGGACCTCGAGAGTGATGTCCTGCGACGCCCTGTAAAATTACACATGAAGCTAGGTATGGTGGATGTCTTTCTTTCTTGTGCTCTGGCACCAGGCACAGTTTCTCCGCGTCCTGACCCGCGCCCTGAACTTTCAGGATCACGTCCACTTCCCCGTCCCTTTTTACCCGCCTTCTTCATCTTACACAGAATATGTGACTTTAATATTTGAGTTTGAAAACTTAACAGTATTTCTTATTATTCTGCAACTCTGCAGAGTACACAGAATAGGCTGTTAAACGGTGGTGAAACACACTGAATGGAATATGTGACTTTAATATTTGAGTTTGAAAACTTAACAGTATTTCTTATTATTCTGCAACTCTGCAGAGTACACAGAATAGGCTGTTAAACGGCGGTGAAACACACTGAATGGAATATGTGACTTTAATATTTGAGTTTGAAAACTTAACAGTATTTCTTATTATTCTGCAACTGTACAGAGTACACAGAATAGGCTGTTAAACGGCGGTGAAACACACTGAATGGAATATGTGACTTTAATATTTGAGTTTGAAAACTTAACAGTATTTCTTATTATTCTGCAACTCTGCAGAGTACACAGAATAGGCTGTTAAACGGCGGTGAAACACACTGAATGGAATATGTGACTTTAATATTTGAGTTTGAAAACTTAACAGTATTTCTTATTATTCTGCAACTCTGCAGAGTACACAGAATAGGCTGTTAAACGGCGGTGAAACACACTGAATGGAATATGTGACTTTAATATTTGAGTTTGAAAACTTAACAGTATTTCTTATTATTCTGCAACTGTACAGAGTACACAGAATAGGCTGTTAAACGGCGGTGAAACACACTGAATGGAATATGTGACTTTAATATTTGAGTTTGAAAACTTAACAGTATTTCTTATTATTCTGCAACTCTGCAGAGTACACAGAATAGGCTGTTAAACGGCGGTGAAACACACTGAATGGAATATGTGACTTTAATATTTGAGTTTGAAAACTTAACAGTATTTCTTATTATTCTGCAACTCTGCAGAGTACACAGAATAGGCTGTTAAACGGCGGTGAAACACACTGAATGGAATATGTGACTTTAATATTTGAGTTTGAAAACTTAACAGTATTTCTTATTATTCTGCAACTCTGCAGAGTACACAGAATAGGCTGTTAAACGGCGGTGAAACACACTGAATGGAATATGTGACTTTAATATTTGAGTTTGAAAACTTAACAGTATTTCTTATTATTCTGCAACTGTACAGAGTACACAGAATAGGCTGTTAAACGGCGGTGAAACACACTGAATGGAATATGTGACTTTAATATTTGAGTTTGAAAACTTAACAGTATTTCTTATTATTCTGCAACTGTACAGAGTACACAGAATAGGCTGTTAAACGGCGGTGAAACACACTGAATGGAATATGTGACTTTAATATTTGAGTTTGAAAACTTAACAGTATTTCTTATTATTCTGCAACTGTACAGAGTACACAGAATAGGCTGTTAAACGGCGGTGAAACACACTGAATGGAATATGTGACTTTAATATTTGAGTTTGAAAACTTAACAGTATTTCTTATTATTCTGCAACTGTACAGAGTACACAGAATAGGCTGTTAAACGGCGGTGAAACACACTGAATGGAATATGTGACTTTAATATTTGAGTTTGAAAACTTAACAGTATTTCTTATTATTCTGCAACTGTACAGAGTACACAGAATAGGCTGTTAAACGGCGGTGAAACACACTGAATGGAATATGTGACTTTAATATTTGAGTTTGAAAACTTAACAGTATTTCTTATTATTCTGCAACTGTACAGAGTACACAGAATAGGCTGTTAAACGGCGGTGAAACACACTGAATGGAATATGTGACTTTAATATTTGAGTTTGAAAACTTAACAGTATTTCTTATTATTCTGCAACTGTACAGAGTACACAGAATAGGCTGTTAAACGGCGGTGAAACACACTGAATGGAATATGTGACTTTAATATTTGAGTTTGAAAACTTAACAGTATTTCTTATTATTCTGCAACTGTACAGAGTACACAGAATAGGCTGTTAAACGGCGGTGAAACACACTGAATGGAATATGTGACTTTAATATTTGAGTTTGAAAACTTAACAGTATTTCTTATTATTCTGCAACTGTACAGAGTACACAGAATAGGCTGTTAAACGGCGGTGAAACACACTGAATGGAATATGTGACTTTAATATTTGAGTTTGAAAACTTAACAGTATTTCTTATTATTCTGCAACTGTACAGAGTACACAGAATAGGCTGTTAAACGGCGGTGAAACACACTGAATGGAATATGTGACTTTGATATTTGAGTTTGAAAACTTAACAGTATTTCTTATTATTCTGCAACTCTGCAGAGTACACAGAAAAGGCTGCTAAACTGCGGTGAAACACACTGAATGGAATATGTGACTTTGATATTTTAGTTTGAAGACTTAACAGTATTTCTTCCTATTCTGCAACTCTGCACAGTACACAGAATAGGCTGCTAAACTGCGGCGAAGCACACTGAATGGAATATGTGACTTTGATATTTTAGTTTGAAGACTTAACAGTATTTCTTCCTATTCTGCAACTCTGCACAGTACACAGAATAGGCTGCTAAACTGCGGCGAAGCACACTGAATGGAATATGTGACTTTGATATTTTAGTTTGAAGACTTAACAGTATTTCTTCCTATTCTGCAACTCTGCACAGTACACAGAATGTGCTGCTAAACTGCGGCGAAGCACACTGAATGGAATATGTGACTTTGATATTTTAGTTTGAAGACTTAACAGTATTTCTTCCTATTCTGCAACTCTGCACAGTACTCAGAATGTGCTGCTAAACTGCGGCGACGCACACTGAATGGAATACGTGACTTTGATATTTTAGTTTGAAGACTTAACAGAATGTGCTCTAATCTGCAACTTTGCACACTAAACAGAATGTGCTCTAATCTGCAACTTTGCACACTAAACAGAATGTGCTCTAATCTGCAACTTTGCACACTAAACAGAATGTGCTCTAATCTGCAACTGTGCACACTAAACAGAATGTGCTCTAATCTGCAACTTTTCACACTAAACAGAATATTTTTTTTTTTTTTTTTTTTTCCCCCCACACAAAATAACCTGCTGCCCCCACACACAGTAGTCCTAAAAAGGACTTTTGGTTCTTTTTTGTCACAATTTTTTTTTTTCCTCCCTACACTGCCTTTCCCTTCCTATCCTCAGCTCTCCCTGGCTCAGACTGAGCCGAACTCGATGGTCAGGTGCTATACAGCACCTGACCACGGGTTCTGGCCAGCCAATCAGTGTAATGCCAGCAGCCAACATGGCTGCTGGCATTACACCGATGTCAGAGCCTCCCTGCACGTTTATTGGCTGCGCAGCAGCCGCAAAACGTGCGGGGAGGAGACCCGAACATGGCGGGCGAGCACATGCGGTACTCGTACGAGTACCGCCATGTGCCGAGCAGAGCGATGCTCGAGCCGATCCGAGCATCGGCCGAGCATGCTCGCTCAACACTAGCTACAACACATACCAATATTAAATACTGGAACTTGGTGATTAAAAGGCACCCATAAATATATTTATTTCCATTCCCTGATGAAGTGTCCTGAAGACATGAAACGTGTTGGATAAGAGCCTTACAGTAACGGGTTCAGTCCACTACTGCATATCATCATGTCCGCTGGCACACAAAAAATTTTTACAAACACAAACTAATTTGCGGCATCAAAGGAGTGTAACATTATGTCTATACTAACTCGCAAGCAGCTCCAAAAAAACAACCTGTGTTTCCCTCCAGGTTACAAAAAAATCACTACATCAATCATATAAGAGCGGTTAGTTACACAAATGGAAGAATCTGAACCTGATATCACAAATAAAACCGTTTAATTCATAACAATCCGATGAAAACTGTGGATATATAGTACACCCCACCCTGCTGTGGGCAATTCGAGGAAGTATCCCAATGAGTGACCAAAAATCCCCCACGGCTGTCTCCGCGGGTTTACATCAAAAACGCCTCACACTCTCGGATATGACACTGTATGAGGTATCGGCATTCCAAGTGCAACCCACCGTTGAGAAACATCCATGTGAGATGGTCCCCACCAGGACTCTAATTCAAAAATATATTCCACAAGCATGGAGACACCCCTCCTTTTTTTCCTATTAATTTTTTTATTATTTATTTTTTATTTATTTTTGGTATTTTGTTTTGTATTTGAGACACATATATTTGTTACCTTTAGTTTAATCTAACTGGACACTATGACAGATCCACTTCACTTCTTACATATTTCAGGTCATCTATTTACTTAGTTGCCTTTTCATTTCTCGATCTCTGTCCATATTTTTTAGAATTAGGATAGGTAGCAACCGTATGTTCAATAAATAAGAAATGTTTGGAATCAATCCTGCATTGTATCCATATAGATTATATAAAGTAGATTCGTTATTATTATATATAAATTGCTGTTTGACATGGAAGGGGTTAACTCCTTAGATCACATTTTGTCACGGAATTATGACGTTTCACACACCTGAATGGATTGATGTATCCAGGTATAAAAAAACGATATATGCTACCTGGACTCTATACTATAAAATATTTTTTCTTCCTGATGGAGTGTCTTAAATAAACATGAAACACGTAGAAAAGAAGTATCCTGATAGAATATTTTTATATTATATCACCGATTGCAAGCTAAGACGTTCGGCTACTAATACATACTATAAGACAGGAGATGAATTCAAATCATTATCAGCATTTAAACACATGTGGCTTATTTCTGCTGGACTCTGCCCACATAATAGAGAATCAAGTTGTAAGCACATCACTCCACACCGAGGACTGGTGAGACGGGAAAGATAGTGGACAAACAGATAAAGTATCCGCACACAAAGAGACCTATTCCTGCTATTGTGGAGTTGATATAAGTATACATATAACAACTGGAGATCCGAGTCAGGAGAACTGCATATATGACACATACAAAGAGAAGTATTTGCTATTTTTACTTCCTCATATACCTGCCCGTTATTATCATCTTATTATTGCAAGCGTATTAGGCATTTACCGGTGATATATTTTAACACTGACATTATAAAATTTTATTTTTTGTTTGTGATTTCACATATTTTTACAGCGCTTTATATGCATTTATTTTGTATCTTTACAAATAGTGATCTTGTTGAATGTACACTGTATTGGTCCAATTTTGTTGGTGATTATAATAAATGTTAATATTTTAATATTAACTCTAAGAGTTAGTGCTCTCCCTATATTATATTTTTTGGTTTTCTATTATCTTTTATTTTTTTTTCTTTGTTTTCAACGGTTCAACGGTTTCCCTATATAGAGGTACATTTTTGGGATATTTATATATATATATATATATATATATATATATATATCTATCTATCTCCTATATAATAATTAACTAAGGATGTTTGTCAGAAGCCGTCATGCTCTGTAGAGACGGCTGTGTGGATTGGGGCGCTCTGAATGCAGACTGAAATCCTGTCTGAGCACCTTCCTGGGACCTGAATTCGGAGCGCCCTGCTCTGTATCAGGTGCAGTGCAGGCATTCTCTACTGCGCATGACTGCACTGTGGCCATTGCTGGGTGGCACTGTGGCCCGTGTACACGGGTTCTTCAACTAGTATATATATATATATATATATATATATATATATATATATATATAGTTTGTTTTTGTTTGCTTTTTTATTGTTTTGTTGGGAGTTTTTGTTGTTGTTTTTTTTTTTGTTTTTTTTGTTTTTTTTGAGGGGGGTTCCAAGACTCTTGTTCATATGCCGCTTGTTTGAGGGAGGCAACACTTTTCATGTACTTGGACCCTCCAGTTTCATATTTGTTGCAGGACGCCTAGAAACCAAGCTCTTCCAACCGAAGTCTTCAGAAAAGTACTTTAGTGGGGGCAGAGATGATTTTCAGCCCAGCCAGTGACCCGTCCATTTTTTCAGTGTCCCCATAACTTTTGTCATTGACTCGATAACTTTGGTCAGTAACCCAGTAACTTTTGTCAGTGACCCGATAACTTTTGTCAGTGACCCAGTCCATTTTGTCAATGACGCAGTAACTTGTTTTCAGTGACCCTGTGCCTTTTGTTCTTGATCCAATAACTTATATCGGTGACCTGATACCTTTTGTCAGTGACGCTGCATTTTTTTTGCAAATTTGTCCACCAAGAATAAGGTGAACTGGTACCTTTCTTTTTAGAAAATAACCCCTGTGAGGATAAAAGCCCAGTTTAAATCAGTGGGGTTTTTATTTGCCTGCTATGGTATGGTTGGTTTGTAGCAATGTTTCACCTCTTTTATGTTTAACCCTTTGAGTGCCAAAGGGGTATGCAACACATTGCAAACCTCTCTGGCACTCAAAGAGCTAAGGGCCTAAAAGTTATTTTTAAATGTTCTTTAGATGTTTCTCCTGTGAGGTCTTAGGAAATCTCTTTGCCCCCTCTGTGAAATTTTGGTTCCATTACCCACTTTCCCACCTACGTACCTTACTTATTCTTTCACATCAGAGGGCATAGTGAGTGGCAGTCTTGCTACAGTTCCCTATTTTTGTTGCATGGGCCCACTAGAAAGACTTTTCAGGCAATACTTTGCAATGCGTTGCATACCCCTCTGGCAATCAGAGGGTCAAAGGGATAGTAAAGTTTCAAAATAAAATCAGCTACAATTAATCTTCATAGTATTTGTGCCATGGAGAGTGTTATTTCCATACTGTCAAGCATTGTAGTTCAAGAGTAATTGAATGATAAAATATCCCCCTCACACCCCTTTTACTGATGTAACACTGCTCACCTCAGAGCAGCAAGACTGTCCGGATGTATCACAGAGAGGGACAATCTTCAGTGATCATGAGGAAAAACCTGAAAAACCTGTCAAGGGAGAAGGGTTTTCCTTATTTTCACAGTAAGAAGATTGCCCCTTGCTGTGAATTAAAACAAAACACAGTAAGAACTATGCTGGAGGCAAGGAGAATCTCTCCCAAATCACAGCACTGTCCCTCAAAACAAGGTGCGCTACCTATAGGGTTTCAGGTATGCTCTAAAACAAGGACAATAACTACAAAAGAGTCCAGAGAAAAGCAGTATTACAACTGCCAAAGGCTCTCCTCCAGATCCCCTGCACTTTTGTTAGCCAGCTGCTGTCTCTTTGGTCCCCTGGTCACATGACCAACAGCGAAAGGCTCCCTTCCGGCTGTATGCATAAAAAACAGAAAATAAAGACATAGCTTCAGCGACTCTAAGTGTAGACTATTGGAGCCAATTTTCTTTCCCACTACAGCCTTCCCCTTCAGATGGGTACTCACTGTCCTATGAGGCTATGCCAGCCTCTGGGCTTCAAGGCTTGTCTCAATACTTTCAATCAGCCACGTTCCGTCCTCCTTAGACACTCTCCTTCCTCTCACCACACTTGTGTCATTGGGCCCGGATAAACTGTGACTACTAGTGCTTAATATTACACTCCTTTAATGGCAATATTATGCACATAACACAATACTATTCACAGATATAAAATCATAAAAAAGAGCAGTAACCCTACGCGTTTCGTTTTAATCAGATGATGCCCCCGATGAAGTCTGATTAAGACGAAACGCGTAAGGTTACTGTTCTTTTTTCACAGTTTATCCGGGCCCAATGACACAAGTGTGGTGAGAGGAAGGAGAGTGTCTAAGGAGGACAGAACGTGGCTGATTGAAAGTATTGAGACAAGCCTTGAAGCCCAGAGGCTGGCATAGCCCCATACAATAGTGAGTTCTCATATGAAGGGGAAGGCTGGAGTGGGAAAGAAACTTAGCTCCAGTAGTCTACACTTAGCGGTGCTGTCTCGCTGTCTTTCTTTTCTGTTTCCTTGCTGTGAATTGTCTGATCTCAAGACCAGATTCCACATCTGAAGGGAGGTTGCTTACACTAGGTAAAATGGGCGGGAGAGGGAAACTTTATCATTCAATTATTCTTGAACTACAACTCTGATAGTATTGAAATAACACTCTTCATGGCCCAAATACTATGAAGATTAATTGGAGCTACTGTTTTTGTGAAACATTACTATCCCTTTAAAGAAATATCAAAGAGCTTGGAATGCAAGGGTTACTGTCAAGTGGAATAAGTGGTAAATATATGAATATCTTACACAAATGGTGGAAAGAACTGTGGACTTTAAAGCTTGAATCCATTAGCCCTTTGGTAAATAAATCCCTTTTTTCCCTGAAAACTGTGTCCTGTATTATAATTCTAACTTAGCATTTCTAAGGATACAGCAGAATATTTAAGGTTCATCACTGAAAACTTGTGATTTTTTGTTTTTTTCCCAACTTTAATAAGCTGTGACACTGGGTGTTTTTGCTTTGCATATATTATGAACACTGAAGCTAAGGCAAGCACAGCGGGGAACTTTAACACATCTGGTTGCAATAAAACTGTAAAAATATATAATAAAAAAAGTGATCAGAAGCTGAGATGGAGCAGCAATAAACCATGTTTCACTCTGAAATGTGTCACTGATTCAACACTTATTTTTCAGCCCGCAGTATATCTTAATTAGAAATTCAATCAAATATGGTACAATGCGGTATATAAAAATGTAGAATTAATGCAGCTTTAGTTTGCCCTAATTAAAATTGTAGTAGAATAATCTTTAAAAATGCATATTTATATTATTGGGTCAACCACTACTGAAACCTTTAAAACAAACAAAGGTGTTTCCTCCATCTTTTTTCAGTGGCAGACCTTTCACTTTGAAAACAGTTTTGCCATTTAATTAAAATGAAAATTTTACTTTACAAAATGTTTTCTTTTTGCCTAAGATGTATCATTTTCTTTATACTTTAACCCTTTGAGTCCCAGAGAGGTATCCAACGCATTGCTTTGTAATGCATTGGCATACCTGGCGACTTTTGAAGCAGGGCTACCCGGAGGGTAACCCTGTCAGTGCCGACCGGGGAGGAAAATGATGCAAATCATAGTTACATAGTTACATAGTTACATAGTTACATAGTAGTTACATAGTAATTTAGGTTGAAAAAAGACTTGCGTCCATCCAGTTCAACCCTTTTCCTATTCCTGTTTACCATCGCTGACCCAAAAGAAGGCATCCGACTCCAAATGGCAATCAGATTTCTCCCTGGATCAACAAGCCCTAACTAAATATTAATCCCAATACTAACGTGCATAGCCCTCTATATTATGCTCTTTTAAATAAGTATCCAGGCCCCTTTTAAAAGCATCTAATGTATTTGATAGCACCACCTCCTCCGGAAGTGCATTCCATACCTTTATTGTCCTTACTGTAAAGAAACCCTTCCGCTGTTGTAGACTAAATCTCCTTTCCTCAAGTCTAAGCGGGTGGCCCCTTGTCCTGTGTACTGTTCTGTTAATGAACAGGTCTTTTGAAAGCCCTTTATATGGTCCTTGAACATATTTATATAGTGTTATCATATCCCCTCTAAGACGCCGTTTCTCTAGTGTGTACAAGTTTAACTTTTCTAGCCTCTCTTCATAACTAAAACATTCCATTCCCCTTACTAGTTTTGTAGCCCTCCTCTGCACTCTCTCTAGTTCCATAATGTCCTTCTTCAGAAAGGGCGCCCAGAATTGAACAGCATATTCTAGGTGGGGTCTTACCATGGACCTGTAAAGAGGCATAATTATATCTTCCTCCCTTGAGTCAATACCCCTTTTAATACATGCCAATATCTTATTGGCCTTTGCAGCTGCCAGCTGGCACTGCATGCTACTGCAAAGTCTATTGTCTACCATTACTCCCAAATCCTTTTCATTAGTAGATTTCCCCAGAGAAACACCATTTAAACTATATGTTGCATTTTTATTATTATACCCAAAATGCATAACTTTACACTTGTCTATATTGAATCTCATTTGCCATTTGCCTGCCCAGTTACTCAATTTGTCCAAGTCCTCTTGTAATGAAGACACATCCAGTTCAGACTTTATTGCCTTACTTAATTTTGTGTCATCGGCAAACACTGATACATGGCTTCCTATGCCCTCTGGGAGGTCATTAATAAACAAATTAAAAAGAAGAGGACCCAGGACAGATCCCTGAGGCACTCCACTTATCACGTTTATCCAACTGGAGAACTTGCCATTTACTACCACTCTTTGCATTCTATCTTTCAGCCAATTTCCAATCCACTCACAAACATTTTGCCCTAGTCCTATTTCATTCAATTTGTACAGTAACCTCTTGTGTGGAACCGTATCAAATGCCTTGGCAAAGTCTAAATAGATCACGTCAACCGCCTCTCCCTCATCTATATTATTACTTACTTTTTCATAAAATGCGATCAAGTTCGTTTGACAAGACCTATCTTTCACAAAGCCATGTTGGCTATTGCTAATGATATTCCTGTTCCAGCAGAATTCTTGAATATATTCCCTTAGCAACCTTTCAAACAGCTTCCCTACCACAGATGTCAAGCTTACGGGTCTGTAGTTTCCTGGCTGGGACTTTGATCCCTTTTTAAATATGGGCACCACATCTGCTTTACGCCAATCCATGGGCACCATACCAGAAATAAAAGAATCCCTGAAAATCAGATATATCGGTCTGGCCAGGGTCTGGCCTAGCTCCCTAAGTACCCGTGGGTGTATACCATCTGGCCCCGGAGCCTTGTCTACCTTGACACCATTCAATTGTTTTAACACTTTTTCTTGTGTTAGCCAGTCCCATGCTTGCTGTGTCTGTTCTGTAAAAGTAGTTTGCAGATTCTTGTCCAATGGGTCTTCCTTGGTAAAAACAGAAGAAAAGAAATTATTTAAAATATCTGCCTTCTCTCTGTCACCTTTGACCATCTCACCCGTTTCAGCTAACAAGGACCCAACATTATCAGACTTTAATTTTTTGCCATTAATGTATTTAAAGAATTTTTTTGGGTTGCTTTTGCTCTCCTTAGCAATATTTTTTTCATTCTCCAGTCTAGCTAATTTAATAGCCTTTTTACAGGTTTTGTTGGCATTTTTGTATTCTGCAAATGCCTCTGCTGATCCCTCAGCTTTGTAATGTTTAAATGCCGCTTTCTTGTTATTTATTTCATGAATTACTTTACTGGTTAGCCACATTGGTTTCAATTTGCTTCTTTTGTATTTGTTACCAACAGGGATAAATTTATATGTGTATTTTTGCAATATTATTTTGAAGGCATTCCACTTACCTTCTGTGTTTTTTCCTGAAAATATTTTATCCCAGTCAACGAGACCAAGGGATGAATTAAACCTGCTAAAGTTGGCCTTTTTAAAATTCAGTGTTTTGGTGGAACTCGTATCAACTTGTTTTTTTGAATTAATCTCAAACGATACCATGTTATGGTCACTATTCCCCAAGTGCTCCCTTACTTGGATGTTAGAGATAAGTTCTTCATGGTCAGTTATTACCAAATCCAGACATGCATTCCCTCTGGTTGAGGTCTGCACTAGTTGTGACAAAAAATTGTCATTCAACAAGTTCAGAAACTTGCTGCTTTTAGCAGAGTTAGCTATTCCATTTTTCCAGTCTATTTCTGGATAATTAAAATCCCCCATAATTATAGTTCTCCCTATTTGGGAAGCCTTTTCTATTTGCATTAATAGCTGTGTTTCTTCAAGGTCACCAATGTTTGGTGGTTTATAACAAATACCCACTAATATTTTCTGGGCAGTTTTATCCCCAGTGACTATTTCAACCCACAGGGATTCCACATGTTCACTACTGTCCTCACATATATCTTCCCGCAATTGAGGCAATAATGCTGGTTTGATATACAGACAGACCCCACCACCTCTTTTGCTTGACCTATCTTTTCTAAATAACATGTAGCCCTCTAAATTGATTGCCCAATCATGTGTGTCATCCCACCATGTTTCTGTTATGCCTATCAAGTCATAGTTTTCAATTTCAGCTACCAGCTCCAGTTCCCCTATTTTACCAGTTAAACTTCTGGCATTTGCAAGCATACAATTTATGCCACTGCTGTGTTCCATTTGTGATTTAATTTTGTTGTGGCTTATAGTCTTCTCCCTATCATCTGTACTAACCCCGCCCCCAGATCCTCCCACCTGGTTATTAACTACATCGCCTTCCCTTTCTATACTATCTATCCCAGTATTTATTGGCCCCTCCCCCCCCCTTCCTAGTTTAAAATCTCCTCCAACCGTCTGGTAATCCTCTCCCCAAGCACTTGAGACCCTCTTGCATTCAGGTGCAATCCATCCCTGCTATAGAGATTGTACCCCAAAGCAAAATCAGCCCAGTGCTCTAAAAACCCAAAGCCCTCCTTCTTACACCAAGACTTCAGCCATGCATTGAGCTCCCTAATCTCCCGCTGTCTCTCTGGCGTAGCGCATGGCACAGGTAGTATCTCTGAGAATACTACCTTGGAGGTCCTGTTCCTAATCTTACTGCCTAAATCCCTAAAATTACCTTTTAGGACTCTCCACCTTCCTCTAACTTTGTCATTGGTACCAATATGCACCAAGACAGCTGGATCCTCTCCAGCCCCTCCCAATAATCTGTCCACCCTGTCTGCAACATGCCGAACCCGGGCACCCGGGAGACAGCAAACCATTCGGTTGCTGCGATCAGAGCCACAGATTACCCTATCTGTTCTCCTAATAATAGAGTCCCCTACCACCACAACCTGCCTAGGCTTCACTTCCCTCTGGATCCCCTCTGTGCTAGAGGAGCTGTTCTCCCGGCTGTTAGGGAGAACAGTCCTCTCCAGCAATTCCACCTCTGGGTTTGCCTTCCCAACATCTTCACTTAAATGAGCAAATTTGTTTGGATGGAAAAACTCAGGACTGGCTGCCCTCTTCCTCTTCCCTCCCCCACTGCAACCACTTCTAACTGTCACCCAGCTATGTGCCTGGTTCCCTTCTAGCTGATCTCCTCCCTCTTTGCTAGGTGACCCAGCTAGACTCTGCTCCGTTAGCAAGAGACTCCTCTCAAGGTTGTCAATGTCTCTCAATGTTGCAATATGACCCTCTAGAGCTCCAATCTGAGCTTCTAGAAGGGCCACTTGCTCACATTTGCTACAGCGGTATGGACCCTGGAACTGCTGTTCCAAGCATGCATACATATGGCATGATGTGCACTGAGTGAGATCTCCAAACTTGCTCATCTTGTATGGTGCAAGTGTGAGTTCCTAAAAATGTAAGCAATTAATTTACCTGTGTTGCACTACCTCCTCTGTTTCACCAACTCCTGTGTTTCACAAACTGTACACTTATTACAGAGCACTTAGTAAAGAGCACGCTCTATTTGTGAGCAAGCTCTGTGAGTCCTGTACCTAGATTTATACAGGCCTACACAGGGGATTGTTCACAAACCCCACCCTTAATTAATTAATTGCACACACTCCCAGAGAAAAACACAACCTTTTAAACTTTAACCCTTTAACCTTCTTACTGCAGGTTAGAATGTCAACACAAAAAACACTTTTTCCAATGCTGGGATGTCCAACTGTTCAATTCAAATTACTCCAGAACACACTTGAGCTTGTGAGCAAGATCTGTGAGTCCTGTACCTAGATTTATACAGGCCTACACAGGGGATTGTTCACAAACCCCACCCTTAATTAATTAATTGCACACACTCCCAGAGAAAAACACAACCTTTTAAACTTTAACCCTTTAACCTTCTTACTGCAGGTTAGAATGTCAACACAAAAAACACTTTTTCCAATGCTGGGATGTCCAACTGTTCAATTCAAATTACTCCAGAACACACTTGAGCTTGTGAGCAAGATCTGTGAGTCCTGTACCTAGATTTATACAGGCCTACACAGGGGATTGTTCACAAACCCCACCCTTAATTAATTAATTGCACACACTCCCAGAGAAAAACACAACCTTTTAAACTTTAACCCTTTAACCTTCTTACTGCAGGTTAGAATGTCAACACAAAAAACACTTTTTCCAATGCTGGGATGTCCAACTGTTCAATTCAAATTACTCCAGAACACACTTGAGCTTGTGAAATCACATTGTAAAAGGGGTGGGGCATAGTCGCGAGGGGGGGGGGGCAGGACAAAAAAACCCCCAACAACTTCAAAATACCTGGGAATGGAGGGTAAGAGGGTGGGGAGTGGGAGGAACCGGGCGGGATGGAGCACAAGCGGGCAGAGTTTCTACTTAAACTCTGCCCACCTGGAGATTCACACACTGCCCCGGAGACCCGGTAATTCAGTTTGAAATCTGGAGTCTCCGGGGCAAAACCGGAGTGTTCCCAGGTATGTGCATTGGATACCTCTTTGGCACTCAAAGGGTTCAATAGATCGTATCACCTTTTCAAGTCCTCCCCCCACTGGGAGCCTCCATGTTGAAAAGGTTTGCTTTAGCATTCCTTCTTATCAGTTGATTCTAACCCTCTGTTCATAACTGATTGGTTCTAGCAGGCAGGAAGTGGAGAGAGGGGATTTTCTGGACATGTGAGCAATTAATTATGCAGCTTATTCTGACTAGCTGTGAAAACATAGCTCTGCTAAGATTAGATTCCCAACTACTAAAACAAAAATATCTAAAACCATTAATATTTTTGGAAAACAATAAAGACAGGTTTAGGCATTTTAAATATATACATTTAATGCAATTAAAGCTATGTAGGTAATAGGTCAACTTTTTTATACCCTTTAGATCAGGTGTGGGCAAATCTGTTTACAGGTCAAATACTTAAAGGGATAGTAATGTTTCACAATAAAAGCAGCTCCAATTAATCTTCATAGTATTTGGGCCATGGAGAGTGTTATTTCAATACTGTCAGAGTTGTAATTCAAGAATAATTCAATGATAAAGTATCCCCTCCCGCCCCTTTTACTGATGTAACACTGCTAACCTCAGAGCAGCAAGGTGGCGTCCAGGCAGATTGCAGAGAGGGACAATCTTCAATTAGCATAGGGGGAAAACCTGAAAAACCTGTCAAGGGGGCAGGGTTTTCATTGTTTGCACAGTAAGAAGATTGTCCCTTGCTGTGAGCTGTCTGAAGATTAATTGGATCTCCTGTATTTGTGAAACATTACTATCCCTTTAAACACATTCACTCACAGACAATTATCCACACATACTCAAGACACATACACACACACTATCAAAGACACATACACACAGTCACAAATATTCACACACAGACATCCTCATGCTCACATACACATTCTCCTATATGTACATATGTACCGATAGGCACATACACACTCACATACAAACACACAAAATCATAGAAAAGAAGGGAACAACAGCAAATAGCAGTATCCAAGTGTAGCATAAACAGGTAACAAACAAATTGATTGATCATACACAATAATATTCAATAATAAATATAGAGAAAATGTGATCTTAGTAAGAAATTTTAATAGAAAATATAAAAGACTAAATCACTAAATAAAAGATTATGATAGCTAATAAAATAAAAAAATAAAAATATAATATTAATCCCAGGTAAACATAAAACAATCCATTTAAGGCTATAGTGTACATCCCAAGCCTGTTATTCCAGAGATCAATGTGTTGGTTGTTTTTTCCCGCCAAAAATAAAGTACATATATGCAACACTTGTATCTTGTGAAAGAGTGAGGCAACACAAAATATGTTGTATATGATGGGATAAGATGCCTGTAAAGTGCTTGTCCAAAGTCTTAAATGAATGATGGTAAAAGTTATGAATATGCACTTTAACTACAGCTCATTAGGCCCAATCAATGTACTGACACATACGGTGTGAAAATATACTCTCTTCAAACTGTTGGCATAATTGTCAGTTTTCATGACCCCTATGAATAATGCACTTCCTTCACAAATTCTGGTGCTGTATATCTTATTCATCATATTTGGACTGAGACGACAACTGGTACAGGGAATTTCTCACAGCACTCTCTCTGAAGCTTGGAACTAGTTCAGGATATTCCTCCTGCCATGATGGAACCGTGATCCTCCAATCAAAAACATCTCCAGGATATTTTCCTCAGTGATGCTGGATAGTGCCTTTTCTCTTTGATCTGGTAGCTTTTGTTGGCGATCTGGCACACACACACACACACACACACATATACAACTGTCCTGAAAGTAGAAGCACATTTTCTGAAAATCCTTCTGAGGGGAAAAGCAAAAAATTAATTGTTTTAGACTTCAACAAGCCTAACGGAGTATAAGCGTGGGGAAGAAGCAGCGGGCAATGCTGAGAATGATGTAATTATTGATGATGAATTAAGAATAAAGGTTTTGATGACATGGCCAGATGAAAGCTTTGCTGAAAGGCAAAGGGTCAGTCGTCCACCACTGAAAAGGAGCACTGTCTGTTTATTGTTTGAGAAATCAATTGGAAAGTTATATTGCCAAAAAATATACAATCATTTTGTCAGGAATCATCAGCATTGTCACCCAGTTAAAGTTCGACCCTCACTTAGTCACACTCCCTAGTGTTGAGCAACCAGCAACACATCATTAACACCCACCCCCCTCACTATGATTAGTGCCTCTGCTGCTGTTTGGAAGTGAAGCAACTTTGAGAGCTAGTAGTACAATTGCAGCATCACCATGTCCTAGTAGTAGTAGCCCCTCAGCAACCTCTGAGTCTATAAAGTCTACACTATGGAGATCCAAAAGCTAAATATATTGCAATCTGTTGTCTATAAGAAACATGAGAACAAGGGAAAAACAGGATTACAAATATGCATATCCTCATTGATCCCACCTGAAGCACTACCATAGGTCAGATTGGAAGGCACACCATTAACATGTCAGAGGTGCCACAACTAGCAAAAGTAGAAGCACTCCTAAAAGTTCCTAGATGCTAGGATGCATAATAGAAGTGCTGTTGATGTGTTGGAGTATGCCAAGATTTCCTTCATTTAAAGTAACACCTATGGCTCTTGCTGCAAAGGAGTATGACTGAGTTTGTTGTAGGAGACTACAAGAGTTATAGAGTGCCCACACACACCACCACTCCCAACACTTCCACAAGTAATGTTACTAAAGCAATAAAGTTACACAGTTCCTCCACTATGTACTGCCATCCCAAATTTTCTGAGTTCTTAGAAAGGAGTCAAAACCTGCACAAAAATAATCCAAAAGTACACCTGAGGATTGGCATAGTAAACTTGCCAAAATGTTGGTGGTTGACATGCTGCCTTTTCTTTTGTTGAAAACAGAGGCTTTAAAGAACTGATGTCATGTATCACACTCTGCTGAAAGATCACAAACCACAGATATTCTTTAAGGACGACTGCCATGGTGTTACACAAGCAAGTGGTTGTGGGCAAACAACAAAGGCACACAGCCTGCTAACAATTTTTCAAGGTGTATGTTGCTGTAGGAATCAGCCTGCTCACAACTTTCAGCTGTTGATTTATCCACTTCAGCCCTCAGAAGCAGTAGTATCGCAGCAGGAAATGTTGCAGTCATAGAAAACCTAGGCCAGAAATGGCAGAGGTCTCACAGAAAATGTACTGGCAGTGATGGAAAGGAGGAGATATTTTCTATGTGCAAACTTTCATTGGAAATGTGATAAATTGTTGGTTTTCAGTGAAAATTCCCTTGGGAAATTTTTTAAAGTTTTGACCATTTCTATTTAGTGTATTATGTTAAAAGTTATTGACTCCATACGATCAAACAAATCCCATTCTTATCATTTTCAGCTGAATTATATATAATACATTTAAGTCCAATTATTCAAATATGGTTCCAAAGCTCTTAAAGGGATAGTAATACTTAGTTTTAACTTTATTTTATTTTGTAGGCATTAAAAAAACATGAAGAACGATATAAACCTTTATGGTTTAAGAGATATTCACAAGCAAAGTTTCCCCTCCTGCCCCTTTTACCTAGTGTAAGCCATGTCTTCTCAGATGTGGAATCCAGTCCATAGACCAGACAGATAACAGCAGGGGACAATCTTCTTCCTATGAGAACAATGAAAGCCCTGCCCCCCTTGACAAGTTTTTCAGGTTTTTCCCTTATCTTAATTGAAGATTGTCCCTCTCTGCAATCTACCTGGGCACCTCCCTTCTGATCTGGCTGAGAAGTGTTACATCAGTAAAAGGGGTGGGAGGGGGATACTTTGCTTGTAAATATCTCTTAAACCATAAAGGTTTGAGAGATAAGACATATATCATTCTTCATGTTTTTTTAATGCCTACAAAATAAAATAAAGTTAAAACGAAGTATTACTATCCCTTTAACTCTACAAACCAAAATATTTTTCTTTACTCTCAATTTTAAAGTGGATTTGTCACCCTAAGACAATTTTAATTTAAAGAGAATTCAGATCTGCTTGTTTCAGAGGTTAGCCAACCCTTGTCCTCAAGAGCCACCAACAGTGCCTATTTGCAGTACCTCCCAGTTTGGGCACAAGTAGACTAATACGTCACTCAGTTACTTTAGTCCATCTGTGCTCTGGCTGGGATATCAAGAAAATAATGAGAAATGTAAATTCAGCAGTTCTTACTTCAATCTTTAACAGACCTTGTAGGGATCATGAGTAGGAGGGCAGATTTTTCCTTCTACTGAAGGAAAACGACTAGATTGCAGAAATGAGGGGAGGCGTCTTCACTTCAGGGAAAGGGGCAGGAAGGATAATTTTTAACATTATATTACACAGTAACTAGCAGGTTTTGCAGCATTTGATCATTGCAGAGCAGTATTACTATACATGATCAACGCTCTGTGCTATGTGTAATCTGAATCATTACTATCTCTTTAATGCTATAAGGATGAGAGGGGTGTGCAGCACATTGTGAAGCAATGAGTTGCTCATTCCTCTGGTCCTTAAGGGTTAAGATTACTATATCTAGTGGGTGGAGTTTGTGTCCTGTGGTCCTACTAGCAACTGTCATGTCTGCCTCCATAAACATGACAGGACTCAGTGAAGATTTTATCCATTGAACAACAGTACAAAGACAAAATTCATAGGACCATTAGAATTTTCTGCCCATAATAAGTTAAGTAGGGGGTCATTAGGAGGTATTACTTTCCCTGAAATGCTGCTTATTTTATTGCTGAAATGCAGTGATAAAGTATGTGCCATTTTATCAAGCATTCTTTCTAATGTTTCTTTGAAATAATTATTGCAAATGTGACTTCACCTGCCATTATTTTTACATTTCTTTCTCCCGTGACCTTATTTCTGTTACCATGAATACCACTCTCAAGCATATTTAATGAAGATTACTCTTCATCAAGGCTATTCACGTTGGCATTCTGGTGTGCTGACTTCCTACTGCGGTTATTTAATGATGTAGGTAGTACGGGTCATTCTAATAGAGAGCACAAGGATGTGGAAGGTGACTGGAATAAAAGAAATATGCCTAAGGAATTTACTGTTCAGCAAAAAAATACATGCAAATAAAAAAATTGGTTAAAAGGATAGTAATGCTTCGTTTTAACTTTATTTTATTTTGTAGGCATTAAAAAAACATGAAGAACGATATAAGTCTTATCTCTCAATCCTTTATGGCTTGAGAGATATTCACAAGCAAAGTATCCCCTCCCGTCCCTTTTACCTAGTGTAAGCCATCTCTTCTCAGATGTGGAATGCAGTCCATAGACCAGACAGATAACAGAAGGGGACAACCTTCTTCCTATGAAAACAATGAAAGCCCTGCCCCCCTTGACAAGCTTTTCAGGTTTTTCCCTTATCTTAATTCAAGATTGTCCCTCTCTGCAGTCTACCTGGGCACCTCCCTTCTGCTCTGGCTGAAGAGTGTGACATCAGTAAAAGGGGAGGGAGGGGGAAACTTTGCTTGTGAATATCTCATAAACCATAAAGGTTTGAGAGATAAGACTTATATCATTCTTCATGTTTTTTTAATGCCTACAAAATAAAATAAAGTTAAAACGAAGTATTACTATCCCTTTAAAGGGGTAAGCATAACATAGCAAGAAATGGATCTTAATTTGTTTAACGCAATGACTTACCTAGGGAGACGTCCTTCATGCAGTAGTCAGCTATAATTATCCATTTAATTTTTTGCATCGGATCTACAGATTCCTGTATATAGTGATTGCTTTTGGAGTCTGCTTCTCACTCATATCTCCTCACAGCAAACTATCGGCTTCAATAGACCTGAAATACTCACAAGGGACATACATTTTTATCAGATTTTACACTGAAAGGGATAGTAATGTTTCATAATAAAATCAGCTCTAATTAATCATCATAGTATTTGGACTTTGGAGAGTGTTATTTCAGTTCTGTCAGAGTTGTAGTTCCAGAGTAATTGAATGAAGTGTCCCCCTCCCTCTCCTTTTACTGATGTAACACTGCTCAGCCAGATCAGAAGGGAGGTGCCCAGGTAGACTGCAGAGAGGGACAATCTTCAATTAAGATAAGGGAAAAACCTGAAAAGCTTGTCAAGGGGGGCAGGGCTTTCATTGTTCTCATAGGAAGAAGATTGTCCCCTGCTGTTATCTGTCTGGTCTATGGACTGAATTCCACATCTGAGAAGAGATGGCTTACACTAGGTAAAAGGGGCAGGAGGGGGAAACTTTGCTTGTGAATATCTCTTAAACCATAAAGGTTTGAGAGATAAGACTTATATCGTTCTTCATGTTTTTTTAATGCCTACAAAATAAAATAAAGTTAAAACGAAGTATTACTATCCCTTTAAGTAACTAGCAGTAGACTAAATCAAATGCAATTCAAACAATAGATATAACTGACGTCTGGTGAACAAAATCTACCTATTTACGTAAGTCTTACTGATAAATTATGAGCCACGTAACCTTAGGTAAAATGTGATACACTATTAGCCAAAGATAAAACAGGTGAATAGTAGAGTAAAATTGATACTTTTATTTACTGAGTAGCTTTAGAGTGCAAGCTTATAAGACCACTTAGTCTCTTCGTCACCCATATTACAAAATGAGAGCTGGATTAAATAGATTGTACAGCACGTAATTATCACACTTTCATGACAGTGGAAAATAGAAGGACTGATTACTTTGAATTCCAGTGAAGGCGACATTCTTAGCACCAGTCTCTCTCTCTCTCTAAATTATACTCCAGAAGGGACACCTTAGTTTGCAATAAAAGTCACCTCCCAAATCTCAAAAACAATTCCTGTGAAAATTTTCATGGAAAAATGAGTTCCTGCTTTTTCTGCGAAAATTCCTGCCCATAAAAAAAACCATAACATTTTACCACTGCCTATAAATTTCCTTCAAGAATTTTGCCATTTGTTGCCTGTTTTCTATGACTGCAACTTCTCCCACCACAATATTACTTCTTCTGAGGGCTGAAGTGGAGAAATAAACAGCTGAAAGTAAAAGTTGTGCGTCTTACAGCAACATATGCCTTGAAAAGTTTGTTAGCAGCCTTCGTACTTTGCCCACAACTCTAACCTCACTTATATAACACTGGAACAGCCATCCTTGAAAAATAACTGCTGCTTGGGATTTCCAGCAGGGTTCAACACATGACATCAGTTCTTCAAAAGCCTCTGTTTTCAATAAAAGGAAAGGGCAGCCTGTCAACCTCTAACATTTTGGCAAGATTACTACTCCACAGGTGTACTCTTGCACAGATTTTAATTTCTTTCTAAGAACTTATAAAGTGTGGGATGGCAGTACATAGTGGAAAAACTATGTAACTTTATTGCTTTAGAAACATGACTTGTGGAGGTGGTGGGAGTGTCAGTGGTATGTGTGGGCACTCTATGACTCTTGTCATCTCCAAAAACAAAGTCACAGTCATACTCCTTTGCAGCAGGAGCAGGAAATTTTGGCACACTCTTGTACACATCAACATCAGGACTTCTATTATGTGCCCCAGTGCACAGGAACTTTTAGGAGTGCTTATGCTGCTGATAGTTGTGGCATCATGTTGAAGGTGTGTCTCCCAATCAGACCTATGATTGTTCTTCAGGTGGGATCTCAATGCCTAGGTGTGATCCTGCTTCCCCCCTGCTCACATATTTTTTACACAGACAACAGATAATAAGATGTTTAGCTTTTGGATCATGAGTAAAGTACCTCCATTCAGGAGTGGTTCCTAAAGGGCTACTACTACTATTGGGGCTAGATGTTGCAATTGTACTAGTTAGTGATAAAGGTGCTGCACTTCCAGTAGCAACAAAATCTCTCATCATAGCTAGGGTTGTGGATATTCTTTGTTGCTGATTATTTTGAATGTGTGGCTGGGTGGAGATTGGACTTGGAAGTGGTGATGGTGCTGATGATAACTGAAAGGATCATTGTGTATTGTTAGGAATCTTTACATGGCCAGAGTCAGACTTTCCATTGATTTCTCATAAAGTTACAAACAGGCATAGCATTCCTTTTCAGTAGTAGACGATTAAGACTTTGCCTGTCAGCTACTTTTCTGGACATGTAATCAACCTCTCATTTTCAAGGTCATCTATATCTGAAGAAGAGGAAGTTGCTGCAGGGATATGCTCTATATCAATATCTTCATCAATAATTAGGTGATCCTTAGCATCGCCTGCCACTTAATCCCCACTACTTTTATATTCCTCTAGGTTTTTTGAAGTCTCAGACTATTTATTTTTATTTTTCCCCTTAGAGAGATTTCCAGCACATTCTCCACTACTTTTAGGATTGGAGTTTTTATGCTTATTTTCAGGTACAACAGCAGTTGGTTGTACTGCTACACCTTCCTCTGTTATGCCATTAACACTAGAATGTTACTCATTGTCGTCTTCATTGTTCTTAGATGGTTTATTAATATTAATTAATATTAATAAATTAACTCTCCCCCAGCCTTCAAATCTTCAGACGCTCCCTGAAGACTCACCTCTTCAGGGAGGCCTATCAACTGCCTCCATAAACATCATCACCAAGATTCACCCCTTGCACGGACTACTGCACTCAATGGCACTTCTCACTCCCACCCACTGACTGGCAGTTCATGTGGCAGGAGGCACTTAAACGCAATAGCACTTACTCCTCCTGTATCAAATCTACCTTCCTCTAGACTGTAAGCTCTCACGAGCAGGGCCCTCTGATCCTCCTGTTCTCCACATCTGATTGTACTATTTAATACCTCTGTATGTCTATTCCCAATTGTACAGCGCTGCGGAATTAGTTGGCGCTATATAAATAAAGAATAATAATAATAATAATTAATAATGGTGGTGGTAGAACTTTTTATATGATTTTGACAAACAGCTTAACCAGGAAAAAAAGGATCATCATCATTTATTATACACACTGCAGCAACCTATCACGGTGCCCGTGTTATTACTGGCAACATTTTGACAGTGCTTCTTCCTAATTCAGTTTTATTGGCTAACGTGGAGTTGCTCCGCCCAGTGATAACTCTTAAATACTGAGCACTGTCATTTCAGCTTTGCCCTTTTGTGGTGTTCCCGTTAATAGCGCTGACTCCAGTATTCGTGTGTTTCCAGTGTATGACCTGGACTGCCTGACTACTCTGCCTGTGTTGTTCCTGCCCTGTGTACCGAACAGGATTGGCTGACGTTCCTGCTCTGTGTACAATCCGGCCTGGCTGACGTTCCTGCTCTGTGTACCGAGCCGGATTGGCTGACGTTCCTGCTCTGTTTACCGACCCGGCCTGGCTGACGTTCCTGTTCTGTGTACCGACTCGGATTGGCTGACGTTCCTGCTCTGTGTACCGACCCGGCCTTGCTGACATCCCTGCTTTGTGTACCGACCCGGCCTGGCTGTCGCTCCTGCACTGGGTGCCAACACGGGCCTGCTTACTGTTCTATCCGGTATCTGGTTAAGGGCCTTTCTCTGATCTTTCTGTCCACAGACAGATCCGTTGTTGACTCCGTTGCTGCTCCAGCAGTCCAGTACTGTTACCCGACCAGTATTGTGCCTCGTTTATCATCCGGTGCTCGTAGCACCCATTCGGTAGCACCACAGTATGCTTGACCTATACTGCCCTAGCTGAGGTTGGATTATCTTTGGAGCCTCAGGCATTATCCATTCTGGCAGTCAACTCTGGCAGGTCTGAGCGTTCGTTTACCCATTGTGGGTTGGTGCCTGGCATGTTGGGTACAGTTGTTAAAGCTCCTGATTGGCGTTATTCCGTGCCTCCGTGGCAGTCCTCCTTTGTCAGCTCCGGTAGTCTACCGTTTGTCCAGGGCCTCCTTTGCTTTTGTGGCCTTAGTCACCATTGTGTCACTCCCTGTGTAGAGAGTGTACTAAGGGCCATCGCACTATTAGGGCCTATCTGTCCTCCTTGCCGAATAGTAACCACATTTATCTTTCTAGTTTGGATTCACACGAACTGTGCCCAACTGTATTATATTGTGTATTGTATATACTGGACCTGTGTGGGTACTTATACTGTAACCTGACCTGTGTCAGAAGTATTCTGTCTTCATACCTACTGGACCCGTGTGGGTTATTCTGTACTGTGATTCTATAATAAATTGCATTTTAACCTAAACCTAACGTGTCTGAGTGTCCATAAAAACCATTACACAACCATGGCTGAAGTCAATTTTTGGACACTTTACTAACATGTGCCTGAACTGGTATTACTCCTTTTGATCTACCCCTGTCCCTAGTACATTTGCTGGACATTATTGAATAGTGAAATACAAAACTGACTGTGCGTGATGTTTCAACCTTTACAAAATACTTTATATCTTCTAGTATCTATATGCTTCAGTCACAGTTCATGATAGGGTCCCTGTGTCCTATCAGTCAAATTATTTTACATTGTTTAAATTTGTTTTAATTTTTTTTTTAATTTTTATTAACTGTCCCTATCAGCGTGGGGAAAAAAAACTAACACTGATTCTTCCTCCACATTCCCCTAACAAAGCAAACACCCACCAAAATGGTAGGAAAACACAAATGGTGGTGCTATGTAGAGAAGACTGTCTAAATAACCTCATGGCTGCTGCCTGGAAAGTTCCAAAAAACATCAAAATATTTAACAAATCTAGCTGGCACTTCCAATGGTAACAATTTAGGTAAATAGAGTAAAATACACTATACCACAATTGTATAAAATACACAAACTGTATATGTCCTCTTGGTCAAACGTCCATGACCCGAGTACACCAAGAAGAGTAAAAGAATCAAAAATCAAATATTAATAGATGTTGGGAATTTTAGTGATTGCATCTCAAAATCTGGCAGTGCAATCACAAGCCTAATATGTACTTTTTTGCTAAAAAAAAAAACACCCACAGCAGCCGCTGCAATGTATCATAAATCCACATACATATACCTTCAATCTAAATCATGTTCCATTGTTATACTATATCCCACTGACATTATTTAGCACAAACACGTCCACTGGTCAGATAGAACAGACCAGTGCTCCACGAAACACATCCCAACATTACAAATCTGTGTCTCCATACATATATAGATGTGTGTGTGTGTGTGTGTGTGCATAGTACCTCCATTGCAAAGACTAGTACAATGCAAACGAATACAAGAAACAAAACTATAAATATAGCAAACGGTACTTGGAATGTGTTACTCATCATATATTAGAAAATGTATATCAGACAACATTTGTGTTCTCATCAACAAGAATCTCCAATCTGTGCCTAGATCCCCACCCTTCAACATGGGCAGACTAGCTATAAGTCTGTACCATGGCATTTGGAGCACAACCTACAGATACTAGGATATTCTATTTTATATCCATAGTCTTAAAAAAGCACTTCATACCATTAACATGAGTGTCTAACTTGTCACACAACCACCGGGGCCCATATACACAATAAAACAATGAACCTACATTTCTGTGGGACACAATATGAAATTAACATTCATGTAAATAATACATGATGGATAATTCCAATTTTAAAGAAATCATGCGGCACGTACAACCCTAGGAAACATATATTCCAACTTGAAAATGAGTATAATTACTGGTAATTCTAATCCAAAAAAAAAGATATATATCCTTTAAAAACAAATAACTCTACTCCATTGAACCCTAAGGGCTGTAATGTATGTAGATTATATATTCACTCAGATTCTCTATGTGACATTTTATTAATATAGTTTCCTCATCTCCAAATTGTGTGTACAATAGCAACCACGAAACATTTTACTTTTTCTAAAGTGCAACTGTTGTTCAAGAAATGGGCTGATAAACTATGTTTATAAAATTTATTATTTATGTTGTAGATGTGTTCCCTAATACTATATTTTAATTTTCTTTTGTTCTTCCTACTTATTGCCTTTCACAATCACATTGAATCAGGTATATAATGCCCTTAGTATTACATGTTATCATAGACTTAAAGAGATAGTAATACTTACATTTTACTTAACTGCATTTTGTAGACCTTAAAAACAAATGAAATGCCCCCAGTGCCATCTCTCAAACCTTTATGGTATGAGAGATATCCACTTTCAAAGTTCCCCCTTCCCCCTGATGTCAGCACTCAAGCTGACTGCAGGGGAATCCGGTCCTGGGACCAGCCATCGGCTCTGAAGCACAGCCTAGATCGTGTTAATGAAAAAGAAATCCTTCACTGAAATGGTCTTCTACATGTGCTTGCAAACCAAGCACACGTAGAAGACCATTCCAGTGAAAGATTTCTTTTTCCACAACGTGATCTCTGCTCTGCTGAAGAGCCTCCACCGGTCCCGGTACCGGATTCCTCTGCAGTCAGCTAGAGTGTTGATGTCATGGGAAGGGGGAACTTTGAAAGTGGATATCTCTCATACCATAAAGGTTTGAGAGATGGCACTGGGGGCATTTCATTTGTTTTTGTAAGGGCTACAAAATGCAGTTAAATAAAATTGAAGTACTACTATACCTTTAATATCAAATTCTTCACCTATCACACTCAACAAAAATTTCTTGGCATTTTTATTGGTCTTGCAGCTACTACATCCCATACAGCATCCACATTTATAGAAACCCTTATTATGATGTAACCATCCTGTGTCATTTTTGTGTATTTTTTTACACTTGGAGCTATTTCTGTCTATAAATTTGAGGCTCTAGTAAAAATTATATTAGGCTTTATGGGAATTATACCCGACAATGTGTTGTAATTTTTTAATATATCCCAATGTTTATGAATTATATTAATAAATCTTTTGTAACCTGTGTTAAAAGGAACTTCTGTTCTATTTTGACTCTTCTCTTTTAACAATTCTTTTCTATCCATACCTTTAACCAGATCTATCTCTTGATTCAAATTATCTTCTAGATAATCCTTTTCTTGAAATAATTACTTTAGGATTTGGGCCTGCTCCTGAAATGCTGTGACTTCAGAACAGTTGAGTCTCACCTGCTGTTAATCCATGGGGGAAAATGGCAACCATCTGTCACTATATTACTTTTACAGTCTAATAACTTAAAATGAGTTTTAGTTTTAATCATGTTTAAATGTAAAAAAAATCTACTAGTTTTATATTATGAATACTAGTGAATTTAAAATTATAATTATTAGTGTTAATAAAAATAATAAATTCAGAAAGTGGCTCTAACATGCCCCCCAAATAAAGAAAACAACATCAATGTATCTTTGATAGAGCACCAGGTTCACAGCAAATTGATTGTTATGCCATATTTTTTTTTTTTTTTGTGAAACAATTTTACCAGGAAAAATACATTGTGATTGTCTCTCATTTTCAAATATGTCCTGGACTCATTTTATCTACCTTAGAAAGGTGAAGCTGACCTTGCCGGGACTAGAACCTGCAGCCTCACGGTCTGAACAGATTCTACAGCTGGTGTCTTAACCAACTGAGCAATCTCTCCAGCTTTGAAAGGGGATATCTCTCAAACCATAAATGTTTGAGAGATGGCACTGGGGGCATTTAATTTGTTTTTTAAGGGCATATACATTGATCTTCCCAGAAACTCTTATATAAGTTTAGATAACTAGGAATGGTTAGCGCCTAGTTAGTTGCCTATGGCAAATCCCAATAACTGTAAATATATATCACCACTAAACCAAAAATAATTGTGTTTCAAAATAAAATCAATTAGTGTGCAAATAAGTTCTATAGGTGACAAAATATTTTTTTCAAAAAAACATTTAGAATCATTTATCCCCTTATCATGATCAATTATAGCAAAGTGAGGCAACATCAACTGTTACCATAATATAATGTTCCTGCCACTTGATTTTTTTACAACAACTTTATGATGTGAGTGGCATTCTTTATAACAATAGAAACATAGAAACGTAGAATCTGACGGCAGATAAGAACCATTCAGCCCATCTAATCTGCCCATTTTCCTACTGTAAAAACCTCAAACCTTTTTTTGTCCTTGGTATTTTCTTATGTTAAGAGTAGCCTTATGCCTATCCCATGCATGCTTAAATTATGTCACTGTATTAACTTCTACCACTTCTGCTGGTAGGCTATTCCACTTATCTACTACCCTCAGTGAAGTAAAGCTTTTTTACATTACATCTAAACCTGTGTCCCTCTAGTTTTAGACTATGGCCTCTTGTCCTAACATTTTTACTCCTATGAAATATACTTCCCTCCTGCACTTTGTTGAATCCCTTCATGTATATGAATGTGTCTATCATATCCCCTCTCTCTCTTCTCTCCTCCAATCTATACATGTTCAGATCCTTTAGTCTATCCTGATATGTCTTTTCCTGTAAACCAGTCACCATTTTAGTAGCTCTTCTCTGAATTTTCTCTAGAGCAGGGCTCAAAATTTCCACTCACCACTAGCCAATGGCGAGTGAAAATTTAGCCCTGGTGAGTAGAAATTCAGCCCTGGTTGGTATGTTATGTGTTGCAGTGGCGAGTAACTTTTCAGGTCTGGCTAGTAGCAAAGGACTTAAAATTATAAGCCCTGCTCTAGAGTATCTATATCTTCTTCCTAGAGAAGAAGTTAGATTTAGGTTTAAAGGTAGTACATACATAGTTAGATGTCTCTGTATTTTTATTGTTAAATGTTTAGCATATTATTTCTTCAAACTTTATTTTCTAATGAACCTTTACATCCCAATTTAGGCTTGGAATTTATTGAAAGGTGAGAAGGTGAGAATTTCAGACTCTTAGAAAGAAATTTCAATTCATTATCTTTTAATTGGTATCTACTTAAATTATACATTCCTTCCTGTTTATCTTCTTTTTTAATTATATTTATACATCTATTTTTGTTGTTCCTTCCCTCTTCTCTTCTTTTCAGACAGAAACTTCCGGTTTTGACCAACATGGGTTCTGTTGAGGGAACCATTGAGTTCCTCTGTGGTTTCAGGTATTCCCCCTGTAATTTCTCTGATTTGTGTAATCCATAAACTCTCTGGGACATCTCCAGTTCCAATGCCTGTCTCCTCTCATATTGAGATCAGACAGACAATTGTATTGTGTGCTCCAAAATGTGTTCTCTTGATTTATATGTCTCATATTCATGTTCTTCCAGTTGTGTTGCTGTCTTCTGTGTAAAAAGACCCAGAAGATGCAGATGGTATTGTCATCTCAACTCAGACACCTCCATCTCCACCTCCTTGTCCATCTAAAGAGTTCCTAGTGTTCCTCATCTCACTCTTTCTCCTGAACCGTTAAGTATCTATTTTTTCAATGTTATTGGGTTGCTATTCTCATCTCCTGAGATATGTTTTCATTTATTAGTTTTTTTACCTGGTTTAACAACTTTCTTTCCTTCTTCCTTTTTTCTTTCTTCTAAATCCTTTCCCTGTTTTCTCTGCATTATTTTTTGTGCAACTTGACCCACATAAAGTTGTGTTCTTTGCTTTAAAATATCCTATCTTTCTTCACCCTTTTGTCCATCAAGTTGTTTCCAAACTTCATCAACTTCCTTTTCTGCCTTAACCATGGCCTCTTTTCTAGTTTTAATAATAAGTCAAAGTAGTAACACAGAATTTGGGGGTAAATTTCCTTTGCTCTCTTCACACATCTCCATATTACCCTAACATAGAGATAACATTGTGCATCAGAAAGAAACTCAGCTCACTGCTGCCTGTCTCTTGTCCTAAGCATGGGGTATAGGCTCAAGAAAAACAGTACACCATAAAATGGATTTGAACAAGGCTGTAGCTTTATTATATAAAATATACAATAAGTTAAAATTCAACTATACATATATAATTCTTCAACAAATTTTTTCCCCAACCTTGAGCCCTTGCCAATGTCCATCTCCTACAGGCTAACCAGCCTATCCTACTTTGGAGCCGAAACTCCAAACTCCTCAAATTGCCACTTTAACTGCACCTCATTAGCTGGTCAATAAAGCTCAATGAGGCCGGCGTCTAACCAGCGACAAAGTCCGGGTGTTCTTAGACCTAGGCCGCTGACCTACCATCTACCGTAACCTCCACCATCTTACTACCACTCTATACATTGGCAAGGGCCCAAGCCGCCAACAAAGCTGCGACAAAATACAATGAACAAGTATTAAAATGAATAAAAATACATTTATAAAAACATTCTTATAAAAACAGGGAGGGAGGGAGGGAACTGCTCCTTCTCCAGTTTAGGTTTAACTGCCACACCAACAGGAAGTGATAACCGCTCTTATCACTCCTCCATTTGCCTTGACTACCAAAGCCACACCCACTTTTTTCTTTAACCAAACCCCAGCCCGGACATGTCTCCCCTCCTAAAGTCCGTGGAGTTCTTTTCAGTCACAATAAATTTAGGGGTATTTTGGGGTAATTCTCCTTTGCTCCCTTCACATCCCCAGACTCCTCTAACACAAAGATAATAGCTGGATCAGGAATAAACTTGGATCACGGCTGCCTGTGTCTTCCCAGTCACTTGGTCAAACAGAATTTTGGGGTATTTGGGGAGTCACACCCCCAGACTCCCTTAGCACAGAGATAACAGCCAGATCAAGAAGGAAATTGAATCTCAGCTGCCTGTGTCTTCCCAGCCAGACACACAGAATTTTGGGGTATTTGGCGTCAACCTATTTTCTCCTTTTCTCCCCCCCAGAGTGCCTCCAGACCCCCCAGACACAACGAACAGATTTCCTGCCTACAAGAGTCCCTAAACTAAATGTCAACCCCTCTTTATTAGCCTGTCTTCTCTAGCTCAAAACTGTGCTGCTTTTTGTCATGCTGTGGGAACCTGACACCCCTTTTATACTATACCTGTGGGAAAACAAGGGGAACTTGCCATGTGGTGGGGAGAAATTCAGTCTTCTTTTTGATTTCAAAGAAATGAGCCAGGCGAGGTTGGTGAAAAAAGCAGAAAATCATCATTTTTCGTGGAAGATTACCACTCTGCAGAAAGTGCCTTTTTTCTCCAGTTTCACTTTTGAAGCAAAAGGTTTCACCCACCAATACCCCCAGTATGATATATAGCTTTGAAGTATTAAAGGGTTAGTAATGTCTTTATTAAAGGGATAGTAATACTTTGTTTTATCTTTATTTTAAAAAATATGAAGAACGATATAAGTCTTATCTCTCAAACCTTTATGGTTTATGAGATATTCACAAACAAAGTATCCCCCCCTGTTCAGCCAGATCAGAAGGGAGGTGCCTAGGTAGACTGCATAGAGGGACCATCTTCAATTAAGATAAGGGAAAACCTGAAAAATTTGTCAAGGGGGGCAGGGCTTTCATTGTTCTCATAGGAAGAAGAGTGTCCCCTGCTGTTATCTGTCTGGTCTATGGACTGCATTCCACATCTGAGAAGAGATGGCTTACACTAGGTAAAAGGGGCAGGAGGGGAAACTTTGCTTGTGAATATCTCTCAAACCATAAAGGTTTGAGAGGTAAGACATATCGTTCTTTAATGTTTTTTTCATGCCTACAAAATAAAATAAAGATAAAACGAAGTATTACTATCCCTTTAAACAAAACAAAATATTGTAGTATTACAAAAATAAACTAAATGATCTAAGTACATTTTAAATTCCCCCCTCCCTCCCCTTTCCCTGACGTCAGCTGTAAGCTGACAGCAGGAGATCCTGATCCCAGGACCAGCCGGCAGCTCTGCAGCAGAGCATAAATAGCACAATCTAAAAATAAATACTTCATTGGAATGGTCTGCAAAGTGTGCTTGCAAACCAATGAAGTATTTGTTTTTAGACTGCAGTATTTCTGCTCTGCTGAAGAGCCGTCTCGAGTCGACTGACATGAATCTCCTTCTGTCAGCTTTATAGCTGACATCAGGGAAAGGGGAGGGAGGGGGAACTTTAAAGGAGCAGTAAACTTTTTTTATGAAAAAATATATATTGTAGGGATTTTCCTATTGAGTAAAATAAGGGTACTCCCACTGCTGAGAGATTTATATTTCCAGAGTTATTACAGTTTAAACCCATGTTTTTTTACATTAGCAATGCCCTCTAGTGGTCAAATTCTAATTAGATTTCCTGTTTCATTCTAATGGAGAGGAAAGTCAGGAAAGTCAGAGACATACAGTTCTCCACAGAATGTGATAGAAACTGCCTGTCACTTCCTGTCAGAACTATCAGGAAGTAAACACAGTAAATTCACTTCCTGATTATTTAAACTGCTATAAATTTTGAATAAAACATCTGACAGCGATGGGATTTACCTTATTTTATTCAGCAGGAAAAGCTCTGTAAAATATGTGTTTTCATAAAAAAAGTTTACTGCTCCTTTAAAACATCATATCTCTCAAACCATAAAGGTCTGAGAGACAGCAAGTGGATCATTTGGTTTATTTTTGTAATAGCTACAATATTTCCTTTTGTTTACTAAAGACATTACTAACCCTTTAATTGATTTAATATTGGTCAGTGTGTTTTGGGGAATTTGTAATTTGCAAGCTAAAATAGTAAAATATATTGAATTTGTTGTAAAAAATATATATAGTGTGTGGAATAATGTGATATAAATTCATTGTCATGGTCAACTTCAGGTCACAGTTCAGAGTGCTAAACTTGGTCAGATTTTTTCTGTACAGTGATCCTGAGATCTGTGCATGTTTTCAAAAACAGATATTTTTTCTTGTTAAAGGGATAGTACTACTTGAAAATACTTTTATTTTCTATTGTAGCCCTTAAAAAACATTAAAAATGATATAAGTCTCATCTCCCAAACCTTTATGGCTTGGGAGATATTCACAAGTAAAATAAAGTTCCCTTTTCCTGGCTGTTTCAGCCAAGTCTGCCATCTAGTGGACAGATTTGGAATCCGGTCCACAGAACAACCTGCAGCTCTTTAGCAGTGCTGAATTCACAATTTTAAAAAGAACTACTTAATTGGATCTGTGTACAAAGTGTGCCTGGCTTACAAGCACTCTTTGTAGACCATTCCAATGAAGAAATTATTTTTAAAGATCGTGATCTCGGCACTTCTGGAGAGCCGCAGCCGGTCAAGGGACCGGATTCCAAATCTGAGAGCTAAAACAGTGATGTCACTCAGGGGGAAACTTTTCTTGTGAATATCTCCCAAACCATAAAGGTTTGGGAGATAAGACTTATATAATTTTTCATGTTTTTTTAAGGGCTACAATATACGATAAAATCATCTACAAGTATTACTATCACTTTAAAATTTAATCTATGCAAATACATGCCCTGTCTCACCTACATATAATCTTGTGTTGAGACACTTCACACACATGATGAGTAGGTCAGCATTAGATGATCTGCAGGAGAATGTGTCCGTGGTGTTTTGGTTTTGGTTTTGGTGGGAATGTGGCGTGGGTAGTGCACCACATCAGGGAGAATACCCTGTGATTGAAGGGAAGCATATATAGTACAATCCTGATGAAGAAACCTATATATATTGTCTTGAAAGCTTGCACTCTGAAGCTACTCTGCTAATAAAGGTATCTATCACTTTGACTCTATTAGGCTCCTGACATATTCTTAGAGACTTGGGGCTTGATGCTATTAGCCCCCCTGTTTTCAAAACTGGCAGTAGTGGTTTTGACAGCACATTTTGCAATTCTATAAACTGTGCTGTCAACACCAAAAACCACTCAAAAATGTTCAGTGGGTGAGCAATTTTTACAGATTGAACATTAACTAAAAATAGTCAACTTTGGTATCCCATTCCATGCAGTGGCTTCATATGTTTAGGATGCACTTTTCATGGCGCAAATCCTGTGCCATGAGAAGACAGGCACAGAGCCCAAAACAGGAGGTCAAAATCACCAGTATGTGTTGGAAAACTGGTTTCCAACACATACTTGTGGTTGAAACTAAGAAAAAGATTAACCCTGTGAGTGCCAGTGGGGTATGCAATGCATTATACAGTGTTGCATACTCCACTGGCACTCATAGGGTTAATCCAGAAACAGTTTCACACATGTCCCTACAATTAAAAACTCACCAGTAATCCTGATGTCCAGCGGGGTCGCGGCCGGCTTCTTCTTTTCATCAGTCTTCTTTTCTTTCTTCTGAACGTCTATCTTCTTTTCTTTCTTCTGAACTTCTATCTTCTTTTCTTTCTTCTGAACGTCTATCTTCTTTTCTTGCTTTAAAATAAAAAAAAAAAATCCATTAATGTTTTTTTCTTCTTTCAGAAAATAATCCCCAAAGATGATACCACTAACCCTTTGAGCAGCGGAGGGGTAGCCTTCCAGGTCTCAAAGCGTTACTGTTGATGGCATCTTAAGGTTTTTATGAAATATAAGTATTATTTTTCCTTTTTTAAATGTCCATATGCATGTAAAGTTGAAATCCATTTACTCCCTTACCTCTGCCGCCATCTCCACTGGGGGCGGAAGGCGTTTGGATCTTGTGACCTCTTGGGCAGTTTCTCGAGTCAGAATGCCGGAATTTGGAACCAAGATTGGCTTTTATATGCCAGTCTCTGTTCAAAATAAATTGGCACTCTCCTATTGGCTGGGAAGTGCTTATGCATCTCCCAGCCAATCAGATTCTATCGGGGTTTTTCATCACCCATGCTAGAAGCTGATTGGTTGGGAGGTGCTTTCTAGCCAATAGGAGACTGCCAATTTATTTTTTATTATTTAATTCTGGCAGTCTGACTCGGGCAAAGGCCAGAGAGGTCACAAGGATACCTTTGTGCTGGTCCAAATGCCTTCCGCTGCCAGCAGAGAGGGAGGCGGAGACAAGGGGTAAATGGATTTCAACTTTACATGTATATGGACATTTAAAAAGGAAAAATAATATTTATATTTCATAAGAACTTTAAGATGCCACTAATAGTAACCCTTTGAGCGCTGGAGGGCTACCACTCCACCGCTCAAAGGGTTAACGGTAGCATCTTTGGGATATTATTTTTTTAAAGAAGAAAAAAAACACTAATGGATTTCCTTTTTTTATTTTAAAGCAAGAAAGAATGTGTTGGCTAACCATCTGACACTCAAAGGGTTAAATCAATCTGAATCTGGGGAACTTATAGTTGACCCTATGGCTCAGTTGGTGTATGCCAACTTTCCTCCTCTTTTTGGCTTGTGCATATCTCCAAAAAGGTATGATGTCCCAAAAATAAATCTCTATTTATACTCCAGTAGACCCAGACAGAATTTCTCTTGTTTACTTCCGCTGTCTGGAGATTTGAACTGACAGGTTCCATGTTAAAGACGTACATAGGTCTTGCCAAAGCAGGTTGTTAAAAATTAGCCAAGGATGGGCAAATCAGTGCTCAACATACATTCATGTAGTAATATAAATATAACAGCAATTGAAATCCAGGAAAGGTTATTTCAGGACAAAAGCAATTCAAACAGTGCTGTAACTGTTAATTTCTAAAGCACCAGCATATTCTGTAAATCTGAACATTTTGTGTAATAAAAATAACCACAAATAAAATGACATAGATGCAAGCATGTAAAAATTGCGGAAAGTTCATTTCTCCTGAGAGCTTATAATCAACAAGCACACAGAGAGTAAGTGAAACACGAGTTATGAGATGGTGTGCACTAGCTAGCAGAGACGAGCAAACTTTTGAATAGATTTGCTAGATTTTGAGAAAATTGTGGCTCTGGGTGAACTGATTTGAAGCAGATTTATAAGGGTAGGGATGGAGAGGGAGGGTGCATTAAAGGGATAGTAATACTTTAAATGTACAAAAAATATGTTGTAGGGTTTATCCCCCTGAGTAAAACAAGAGTACTCCCACTTCTGAAAGGTGTTTCATTCAAAAATTATTAATTTTCAAAGTTGAATTTTTTTAGGTGCAATATCACAGTGGCCTGAAATTGTACTGTGGCGCTGTTGCTACACCATCCTATGGAGATTTATGGTCCCGGGACCAGAGCTGTCCATAGGATCGTGTAGCAACAGCGCCACTGTACAATTTCAGGCCACTGTGATATTGCACCTAAAAAATTCAACTTTGAAAATGAATAACTTTTGAATGAAACACCTTTCAGCAGTGGGAGTACTCTTGTTTTACTCAGGGGAATAAACTCTACAACATATTTTTTTTTACATTTTAAGTATTACTATCCCTTTAAAGAGAGAGACAGGTGACAGAGAAAGGTGGACAGGGAGAGAGAGCAGGAGTAAGAGAGAGAGGCAGAGAGAGAATGAAAAAGAAACCCCCAGCAGTCTTGGCTTGCTTACAGAATCAGTAGGCTGCTTCTCAAGGTACAAAATAAGTGTACTGAAATGGGTGCCCTTTCCCTTTTTCAGGTGACAGCCAATCAGAGTTTAGGAAAAGATGTCATTTGAAGCCATTGTGATATAGAGAATCTGTTCACATCCCAGACGTGTCAGGTGGATTAGGTTCCCACATGCCATAGAAGGGGTCTTGTGAAGGGAGCTATTAAATCTAACATTTAGTGACTTAAACACATTTCTTAACTGAGGGTTAAGAGAAAACTTGGAGAAACAGTAAAAATTGCAATTGAGGCTTTAGCCTGTGAAGGGGGATTTGTAAGTCAATAGCATTAATTTGCAGCAATCATTTGCCATCTCCTGCTGCCACACACTTCAGTATGCTGTAGCCTATGGTAGCAGCTTACCTGCTGCTTGCTTGCTCTTTGCTTTCGCCATATTTTTATTTCAGCTGCCAATCAACCCCTTTCTTTGTCCTTTTCCAAATAACTTTCTTCAATTTAATTTAATTTCATCTAACTTTCTTTAATTAGTGGATGTTTTGAACTGATATGTCAATAATTGGCACGTGGACAAAAGTTGTGTTTTGGATTCCATGATTGCTGGTATTGTCAGCTATGTGGGATGACCATGGACACGTCAGTGGAACTACATCTCCTAATTTATTTGGGGTTAGATGGGATGAGATCGTACCTTGTCCTAAAAACCTGTTCTTGCTAAAATTAAACTGTTGACCTGTTAACAACATCCTCTGGTATGGGGATCCTGAGGAGTGGGAATTGTTTACGGTTTCAGATTTGCTGATTTACATGTAGGAAAGAAGTCTGGTATTTAAGGGTCTGAAGAAAATAACTGCTACAAGTCTAGACATCCTGATCCTTAAGGCAGAATAATATTCAGGAAGTAGACTTTATTGGTCATGCTAGAGAATTATATGAGCACTTTGCTCATAAAGGGTAGAAATGGGAAGTGTTGGCCCAGATTAACTCCCCATGATGTGCCAGAACTGCCACGACGGTCCCTGCGTTAAGGACCGGTGATGGGTCTGACATGTCATTAATTTTTTATATCGCAGTGCACTTTGATCATTGGGAGAGCCTAAAACTAACTGGTATGAGATTGGAGCAGTCATTTTCAGCCTAGTCTGCCCTCTTGTGGTTCACTCTTCCTCTCCTGTCTACACTTTTTCTTGTTCCTTGTCCTCTTTCCTTCTCCTATACCGTTCTTTCTTGTCTTTTGAGTGGTATTGCTTCTCTGGTTTCCCTCTCATCCTTTTGGGGTCCAGCTGAGGGACTCTAGAGCCTTCTCACAAGCAGGACCTAGCCTTCCTGCTCAGTGTCTATCAGGATCTGGGTTTCCCATTCTGATTTGTCCTCAGATCAACTGGAGAGAAACAATCTGGTTTTGCGAACAGCACCTTTTTACATCTTCAGCTGCTGCAAGGGAGATCCAGTTTTCTGACTCCACACTCTAGCCGCACTCACCAGCTACATTCTGTAGCCTCTGTGACTGGGCAGGATTCTATATTAAAAGGCATTTATAAAGGAAAGTATTTGATTTCCTTCATGAGGTGCAGGAATATTTGTGATATAATAATGTGAGTTCAAGAGTAAAAAGACAAAGGATGTCTGTTTGGTCTTCTTCCCCATAGTAATTACAACTTTGGACAATGATTGGCATGTCCCCTTATGCTATATCATTATGCATGAGATGCGGGGATAGTCATACCATAAAATACCTAAATGTAGAAGTAACTATATAATGTATATTGTATTGTATCTATCTATTGGGTTTATGTGGGGAAGGCAATACAGACTTCATAGATCATATCTCAGAGTACAGATATACTAAGAATATACATATGTTTATATAGCACCATATATGTACATATCGCTTTATAGTAATAGTAAAATACAAAATAATACAGGACATGAATAAAAATATCAGACTAAAGTGTGATCAGTGCATTAATAGCAGGGAAAAGTGCAGCAAAGAGAATAATACATTGGGAAGGGGACCTTGTCCCAAAGAGTTTACAATCTAATTATTAATCATGATCATGACAACATACAGAGAGAGTAGGTGGAGGATGATAAGTGCGTGTACATGGCTTTTGTAAGGGAAATGCAAAATTATTTTTATGTGAATGTCATTGTGCACAAAGAGAATATTGTTACTGTGTTGCATTCTTGAACGGGTGGGTTTTTAGATGATGCTTGAAAGTGATGAATGTTGACGACTGCGAATGGTGATAGAGATGACATTCTAAATTCGATGGGCAGTCAGTGAAAATGATTGAAGCTGAGAGATGGCTTGAATTGTGTAACGATTGGTCAGAAGGAATCCTTGAGAAGAACGCTAGCGATAGGAAGGGGTGTAGTGAGAGACAAGAACAGAAAATGAAGTGCCGAAGAAGAGGGAAAAACTTAAAGGAGAGAATAATTTTGTATGTACTTATGGGTATCCAAGAGAGGGATTTCAGGAGAAGATGAGAGGGAATATATCTGGGAGCAAGGGTGGTTGTTCTTGCAGCTGCATAACAGGCAAGAGACTTGTGAGACCAGATTGTCACAGCAAATTAGATCAGATGCATGAATTATTATGTTCACTAGAATCCAGCAGGTGAAAAGCACCAGCTATTACGTGACTAGAATCAGGATGTTATCATGGGAAGATGCAAAATTCATATTGGTGAAAGCATAATGCTGAGTTTTAATGACTCTAATGAGTTTGCAGTCATTTTTAAAGTTTACATTCTACATTAACCAACAGTTTGTTTTCATGTGTTTGTATCATTGATTGTGATTTCCCCAT
The DNA here is from genome assembly GCA_037306005.1 of Rhinophrynus dorsalis. Classification (NCBI taxonomy): domain Eukaryota; kingdom Metazoa; phylum Chordata; class Amphibia; order Anura; family Rhinophrynidae; genus Rhinophrynus; species Rhinophrynus dorsalis. The sequence goes on from CM074723.1 coordinate 30,623,854, forward strand.
ACATCACATTAAGGGGTGTGGAGGAAATGGTGTTAATTCTAGAAATAGGAATGGCATACCTGGGCATTAAAGTACTTTATTTATTGAGACATTAAATAAATAAGAGATGCCTGAGATAAACACACACCAATGAAAATTGTATTCTTAACCCTTTAAATATCAGAGGGGTATGCAATGCATTGCTTAAAGGGTTAAATAGGCTCACATACTCTACATACATCAGTTTAAAATAAATTGCTGCCAAGCGTCATATATGCCTGCGTGGATATGGCATTCGGGGACAGTTGATTACATTATCTCTAAAATCAAGGCAAAAGCACAAAATTCCTCAGGGTCATTAGGATTTTCTGTTCATAGCAAGGTATGTTGAGGATGTAACTGAGATGTTAGTTCACCTTTGACATTTGATCTTGAAAGACTTTGAAATGTAAAGATGTTTAGATAAAAAAGTTCTAATGCCACTTTATACTGTTTACTACGGAAAAGAGGCCTGGGGCCTACAATAATAAAACATTTCAAACTTTGACATTTAAACTCAAAATATTGACTTTAAAAGTCAGAATTCTGACTTTAAAATTCAAAATTCTGACGCCTTTTGATACACACCTATGTTGTATCTTCAGTTTATGGAGGAGATGAGTTCTAGCGTACCATTTCGCCAATGGTGGATGAGAATCTTTGTCCAAGTATAAAGGTATAAGGTATTTAGCAGCATTGAGGATAGTTCGTACACAATACCAAAGTCCCTTGGGGAGATTAGTGTAAGGAGGAGAAATATTTAGAAAAAGGCAGAAGAGAGGTTACACACTAAAAGAAGTGTGTAAGGCTCTGTTGATATGATGGATGACTGCAACTCAGAATGGAGAAATCCGAGAGGGAATTTTGAACGGAAACTGCCTTCATAAATGGGCAGTCTCTGTTAAAAATTACTCACAGCCATTGGCTGGGATGTGTGCTTACGCACCTCCCAACCAATCAGCTTCTAGCAGGTCCCATCAATCCACCGCACAAAGCTGATTGGCTGGGAGGTGCATAAGCACACATCACATCCAATGGCTGTGAGTAATTTTTGACAGAGACTGCCCACATAAAAAGGAAGTCTCTGTTCAATATTCCCTCACACTGGATCGGGCATCGGCACGTGACGTACAAAAGGAGGGGGGTTGTCATCTCCTCTTCCTGCTATCTCCATTGCAGCCTACAGTGGTGGAGAACACAATTAGAATTATTTATTAATATTTTGCAGGATGTTTATATTTCTATAAGAATCTCAGTATATTTAATTAGCGAAAAGAATGGCAATATTATTTTCTTGATTTGACAAAAACAACAATTTCATCTTGAACATATATACATTGATTAAACTATTCACATATGTCCAACTTATGTTTGGGGCGCACAGTAAACATTTCTTACTTTTAGAGGAATGTGATTGTAACATGGAAGGCAAGAAAGCACAGAAGAAGAAAGAAGATTGAGAGAAAGAAGAGAGAAGACTGAAGAAGAATATGGACATTAGCTGAGGGTGCTGAGGATCCTGCAGGACATTAGGATTACTGGTAAGTACTTGTTGTCAGGCAGTTAATTCTACTAACATCTGACACACTTTGGGGTTGCTTTGGATGTATCAATATGGGGCTTAGGACCCCATATCAATATGTCCACTGGTAACTTTTTAGGCTTTTTCTGCACCATCAATTAATGCGTCAGCTGTTTAAAGATATGTTAAGGGACTCTGCACCCAAACACCTGTGTGCAGATTTTCACACATTAAAGTGGGTCCCTTAATGAGTTGGATCCCACCCTGGCACTCAAAGAGTTTTTGCATTTATACTCCCCCCCAATGAAGATGGGCAGGTTTTTCCTTATGCTCACTGACGATTGTCCCTTGCTTCACTCCATCCGGATGTTATGTAAGTGAAAGGGGCAGGAGTGGGAGTCTTTATAAGTTATTTACTCTTGAACTACAAAGTTGAGAGTATTTTAATAACACTGTGCATGGACTAAAATTATAAAGAATAATCAATGAGGCATTTATTTTAAAACATTAATATCCCTTTAAGAATTTTTAACTTTACCTTCTAAGAGTTCTTACATCTTTAACTGGAGATGTTTTCCAATATATCTTAAGACTGATGTAAACAGACACTGTTCAAGTAAGATCTACTAAAATTGTTCGTTCTCAAATTACCAAAACATGTTGGTAAAACTCTGGTACCTTAAAAAAAAATAGTAACACCTCCGAATAATACCCTCTTTACCATGTCATGACAACAGGGCATGATCAATAACTAAACACAGACACAACTCTTGGTCACAGCTTTAGTAAACATTCCCAATCACATTGTTATTATACAACCTTAATAGCAATTAATTAAACATTAAACAATATTAATAAATATTAATTGCCAATCTGCATTCCTTAAAACCAAGCATGGCCAAATTTCCTGGACTCATGCTAAATTCAACATTCTTCAGCACTTACAGCTGACCCCAACATTCCTCATAACTTACAGCTGAAACCCAACATTCTTCAGTTTTAGAATTGAACCTAACATTCATCAGCACTTACAGCTGAACCTAACATTCTTCAGCACTCACAGCTGACTCCCAAGGATTTACCCTATTGGCCATCCACCTTAGCTTTCAATGCTTGTCTTGTCCTCTCTTCCGCTGGCTGCGGCCCACTTCCTGCCGCCAGCCTACATATAATTTCTTCCCTACCCACTTCCTGCTAGCTCAGCCCTCCCTATGACATGCTTCCCCTCCCTGTATACTGCATTCCTATCTGGGGAAGTATTAAAATGCATTGTGTACCCCTCTGGCATTCAAAGGGTTAATTTATAATGCACTCTATGGGAGAGTATGAGTCCTTAGAAAGTGATGGAAGTCACACCAACTGATGACCACAATGGAATTTTGCAGATTAATATTTTTAAAAAGTTTGAGCTGTAATTACATTTGAATAAAGCATCTCCCAGCAATGATTATACCATTCTTTTTCTGAGAAGAAAAGGTTCTATAACATACATTTTTTTCATAAAAAAGCTTACTGATCCTCTAATCAGGGCAGAAAATTCCAGTTGGTGTTATGAAGCAATTCTGTGTAGATTGGTTACCCAGGACTAATATTGTAGTTCATATTGAATATCCTCTGCATTAAGGCAGGACCCCAAACTCAGCCTTCTGGTCTCCCTTCCTTCTTAGATTGAATTCAGTGGAGTTTGCGGTCCTGATATTTGGCAATGAAGAATCATGTCCTCCTATGTATAGAAAACCACACACAAGAGTGCACCCAATGGGACTTGTATCACACGCTATAAAATATCCAGATATGAAAATAATGAACTCACACGTGTCGGTGGTTGGTGTAAGAATACTCTTGATTCACCAACAATGAAAGCATTCAGAGATTTACCCCTCAACTAGGGATCATCAAGCAATTTTATGAAAGGAAAGATGGTTGCAAATCGCTCAATTTATTACAATTCAATATAACAAAACAATTAAAATAATTTTAATTTTCATGGCTTACTGCCTCTTTGTCGATGTGTATGGCCAAAAACAATGTAATATCTAGTTTGTAACATCGTAATATGGATCTCCTAATACTGCTGCTTGTGTCAACTTTAACTTATCATTCATTCATCAAAAACAATTGCTTGCAAAATCGCATTGCTTTAATCTAGGAACATTTCCTTGATGAATCCATTGAAAAGATGCACCAAGACACTAGAACACATCCCCATCATACCATGTCTTGACTACTGTCTCCTCCTTCTAACTGGTCTTTCCCTACAGAGGCTGTCTGTTATCACTCAATCTATCTGTAAAGTTAATGCCAGGCTCCTTGATCTCACTAACAGTCTTCTGCTGCCCTGCTGTTCCGAGCTCTATTCAGGCACCCAATAGCTTCCAAAATACTATTACAGACCTACAATGCCCTTCACAAATCTGCCCTATCCTACGTATTCACCTTCTTCTCCTAGTATACCCCAATTTATAATGCATTGTGAAGCAATGAGTTGCACAACGCTCTGTTCTTTAAAGTGTTAAAGTGATAGTAATGTTTCATAATAAAAGCAGCTCCAGTTAATCTTCATAGTATTTGGGCCATGGAGAGTGTTATTTTATTACTGTCGGAATTGTAGTACAAGTGTAATTGAATGAAAAAGTATCCCCTCCTGCCCCTTTTACTGATGTAACGCTGCTCACCTCAGGGCAGCAAGACTGTCCAGTTGGATTGCAGAGAGGGACAGTCTTCAGTAAGCATAAGGAAAAACCTGAAAAACCTGTCAATGGGGGCAGGGTTTTCCTTATGATCACAGTAAGAAGATTGTCCCTTGCTGTGACCTGTCCGGTCAAGTGACCAGATTCCACATCTGAGGAGAGGTGACTTACACTAGGTAAAAGGGGTGTGAAGGGAATACTTTATCATTCAATTACTCTTGAACTATAACTCTGACAGTATTGAAATAACACTCTCCATGGCCCAAATACTATGAAGATAGTAGATAGCAGATAGCATGATATGATATCCAGTACTGACTGAGCAGAGGCACTAGAACACAATTCATATGGATCATTAGGATTTTCTGGCTTTAGTAAGGTAAGTGTTGGAGGTTACTATTAGGAGGTACGAAAACAGATAAAAGAAGTGTTATATGAAGAAATACCCTCAACTCTTAACAACTAATCTATATATATATATGAAGCGCTATCCTGCAAAGCTCCCTGTGTACGTAACCGCACGTGCACAGTAGTGACTGCAGGAAAGATGCAGTCATGCGCAGTAGAGACTGGCTGAACATGCTGATCTGGAGCGGGGAGCTCTGGACAACTGAGTGCCTGTCTGTGCTCCTGGCTCTGGGTCAGCAGCCGAGGCCGCTGGGTGGCACTTTAGCTGGTGGATACAGGCTTTCATACTAGTATAAATCCAGCTGCCCTGACACCATTCCCCCCAGTAATAGGATCAAAAATAAATAACAAATCTAGCAATAGTCTCAGCGCTCAAGACCACTCATATAAAACAAAAATTATTAAGCACAAATATTAGAAATGTATTATTAAAAAAACTGTATGGAGATATATGGCAAGAGCAGATACAACCAATACAGTATCAATGATCTGTAGCCTAAAGTCACTGGTACCATAAAATCTAATCTAAAACAAATTATAACAAACTAGAAGGCATGTGAGGTGGCTTTGCCCATGTGGCTGGGGGTATCAGGAGGGGTCCTGATGTTCCCACATGAGGTCTGAAATTTTTTGTAGCAAATTTGACGTGTTAGCATTTAGCTGAGGAAGAGCCCAACTCGGACTGTGTATTTGGTTGAGGAGGCACATGCGCTTGGCAGCATCCTCCTCAGCTAACTTAAACCCCAGCCCACACATCCCATTGGCTGGCTACTGTCAGTAAAGCTACCCAGGGGTGTAGCTGCCACTGATCCAGAAACCCTTTTAGAGATACTCAAAACAGGGCTAGTCTTTTATATATATAGATTATACACCAAATAATATAGGCACCAAAGGAAACAATGTACTCCAGTGCCTAACTGTTAATCTAAAGTGAAACAACCAGTGATGTAAGACTGGACATCCAGGAGAAGAAGCCCTCTAAGGGTATGTAGAGGTGAATGACATGTGGTGACCCAAGAATCTTCCCATATCTACACACTCTTTGGAGATAGTTGTTTTCTATGTAGATTTATATGTTATTTATTATAATTTGTTAGACCGGATTTTACGGCACCTGTGCCATTAGACTACATATTATTGACAGAGGATTGTTTGTGTCTGCTGTTGCCATATGTATATATTTTTATAGTAAATTTTTTGATAATTGTGCTTAATCATTTTTGTTTTATGTGAGTAGTCTTGAGCTCTGATACTTTATTGCTAGATATATTATTAGGCGGTATTATTCTTAGTATACAAACAGTTATGGTGTACTTTAAAGAAATAGTAATGTTTCACAAAAAAAGCAGCTCCAATTAATCTTCATAGTATTTGGGCCATGGAGAGTGTTATTTCAATACTGTCAGAGTTGTAGTACAAGAGTAATTGAATGATAAAGTATCCCCCTCCTGCCCCTTTTACCTAATGTAAGCCACCTCCCCTCAGATGTGGAATCTGGTCTCTTGACCGGACAGGTCACAGCAAGGGACAATCTTCTTACTGTGAGAACAATGAAAACCACGCCCCCCTTGACAGATTTTTCAGGTTTTTCCCTTATGCTAATTGAAGACTGCCCCTCTCTGCAAGCCATCTGGGCACCACCTTTCTGTTCTGAGGTGAGCAGTGTTACATCAGTAAAAGGAGTGGGAAGGGATACTTTATCATTCTTGTATATTGCTGATTTTTGTCCTCCTGATGAAGTGGTCTGTGCACCATGAAACATGTTGAGGGATTTTAAATTGTTTTAATAAATCTTTGATATTTTTTCAACATTTTTGGTCTGCTGTGAGAAGGTTTGCTTTACATACTGAAAATTTGCTTGTTCCATTTGTGGGTGCTAAATCATGAGGTTTGCGGGGGGCCCAGCCTCAACATCCCCCGCTGGCTTATAATACCTGTGTCCATTGTGTGGTGCGAGTTTAATTTCCTCTTTGGGTCCGTCATCTGTGTGGAGGCAGAGTTAATATCCTCCACAGGCGCAGTTAGTCATTTGGGCAACAGGTGACATTTTCCCGATGTGAGTGTAAATATATTCTCTTTTATGAAAATTACCAATTTACCTTGATATACTACACTATCAGTCTCACCTCTCCTTTTCTTTTAGTATCCTTTATCATTCAATTACTCCTGAACTCTCCATGGCCCAAATACTATGAAGATTAATTGGAGCTGTTTATTTTTTTTTTGATTATTATTTTTTTAAACATTACTACCCCTTTAATGATGTTTGGCTATTTTACAGCAGGAGTAGGCATACTTTTGTCAAGCCAGCTGTTGGAGACTACAAACTTAATCATCCCTCAAACAACAGCTGGTTTGGGATGATGTGAGATATAATCTTCAGCAGCTGGAGCGCTGCAGGTTTTCATAACTCCTATTTTTTTACAGCATACAGTCTGTTTATTTCCTTGAGAAAATCATTTTATTTGCATGTGAAATGCAGAGAACTTACTTCTAATTTACATCAATAAATCTTTCACACATTTTGACACATATAGATACTCACGCCTGTGCTTTATAATACATATTCCCAGCATTGTATTCATTACAGTGAAAGCATTATCCATATTAAGATATATTTTATGCTCAGTGCAATAAATTTTATTATTTAATTTGTGTGGACCCCTACTATACTTAACCCTTTGAATGCCAGAAAGGTATCTAAAGCATTGCATTGCAATGAGTTGGATACCTTTCTGTTACTCAAAAGGGTAACCCGTTGAATCTTTGAGATGTCACCAAGAAATTGCTTCTCAGTCTACATCCAGGGTGTTAAATATCTAAGAAATAATGACAATAATTATTGCATATCATCATCATACCTGAGAATTTTGTCTTTTTGGAGCCCCAGCAGGAGAGTTCTGTGGTGCTGCTGGGGGGATATAAATGACGCGATTCACATCAAAAAAGGGGTGGGGCTTACTCATAAGTGGGTTGAGGCTTAATGGATGTGACACAAAAGTGGGCGGGAAATGGGAGGAACAGGGTGGGGAACGAGTAGAAGAGAGCTGAAAATGGAAGGAACATGGTGGGAAGAGGTAAAAGTGAGCAGAGTTTCTTATTAAACTCCCCACCGCTGGAGAATCAGAGTCTGTCCCCCGAGACCCAGTAATTGGCTGCAAAAAACTGAGTCTTTTCCTGAAAGAGCCACATGTTTTGAAACACACGGACTGATGTACCTCTATCACTCTCACACTGCAAGGCTGCCATTGCTAATTGAGGATAAATACAAATAAATAGCAAATAAATAGCACATAAGTACTCTACTCACCCTACTAATTATAACAAGTGCAAGCCTTGTAGTTTTGTCCATGATGCGGTAGCACCAGAACAGGAGCCCAGGCAGGAAGTAGGGTGGAATAGAAGACAGCTGCACAACCAGCCAATGAGAATGAGTGCTCTTGTTATAGATGCAGGTTGGCAATGAATCTATTTGGGTTTCAGAACCTCTGAAGCAAGGACAGTGTTGACAAAACCAAATAGTTGAACCCAAAATCAGTCTATATGAGATGAAACTTTGAATGTACTAATGATTCTGCAATACAACAATAGTTGGAAAGTACATTTTGTGCTTCTCCTACCTGTTACCTATTTAATAAGCTGCTTTCCAGACAATGCATCTTGTGACAAGGGGAGGGAAGTGAGGAACAGCTTGGGCATTCCTGCTTTACTTTGTGTTGGGCTAACCCTATGTACTGACAAAGAGCAAGGGAAAATAAAACGGAACTATCACTGAATATAAAGAGCCCACCAAATCATTATGCATATAGCGATAGACATATCCATACTAGTATTACCCTGAATATGTCCAGCACTATTGATAAATTCAACTCATTCCCAGGCACACAGACAGGCGACAGCGTAGACATCTTGCCAAATAGATATTTGTGCTCCTGGTGGTGGTGGTATTATTGCTGCTAGGCTGCCTTCTTCAGGATAATGTTCCATCTGGACAATGCCGTGGGGCTCAGGGGACTCCCAGGATCAGGGCAATGTTGTGGGCTTCCTTGACCGCTAGCCTTCAAAAGTTATTGCAGCTCAAACCTTCCCATTTTAGATGCAGTATCTCAATGACCTGAAATTTTACAGTGGAGCTTCTGCTGCTACATCATCCTACGGAAAGATCTGGTCAATTGACCATAAACCTCCAAAGAATGATGTAGCAACAGTGCCACTGTAAAATGTCAGGTCTTTGAGATACTGCGCCTAACAAACTAAAGTCTTAGCTGCAATTACTTTTGAATAAAACACCTCTCAGCTGTGGGAGTATCCTTCTTGTACTCAGGATAATACACCCTACAAAATATATTTTACTATATATTCTGTGTTGCTGCCCCTTTAACTTCTTTTCACTTGGAAAATCAACAAAATATGTAATTTGGCCAGCGGTGCCCAAACTTTTATAAACAACTGTATAATTTTATATGTAGTGAGAAGTGTGGAACCAGCATCACAAAGCCACAAAACATGCATTTACCCCTGTGAGCAACTGTAGATATCTCAAATGTGATGACAGGACTTGAACAGAAGTTGATGTATTAGGAATGAGTCAAGGAAACAAGCATATTGGGATATGGATTTGTATATTAGTTTATTAATTTTTAATATAATACAGTATTTTACTAAGCCAGCAGGTGGTGCTGTTTTGCTACCATTGTTCTTACACTATTGTACTTACTCTACCAGTCTAGATATTAGAAAGCAAAAGGAATTGTCATTTTGACATTTTTTTATATTTCAGTATGTTGTTGTGCTCATTTTCTGATTAATGAAACGTATGTCACTTTTTCTGTCTTAAGCTCACAGGTGGACAAATTTATGTTAATTCTAGGAGCTACCACAAACATTTAAGAGCCAGACTGCATCAAAATGGAGAACCTTCCCTTGGCTCCTAGCATACATACAGTAACATAAACATGTGAATGGAGGGTGGAATGTTTCATCCTGCAGTTGAATACATACATTATACTTTATGTATTATACTTTATTTGTATTGCGCCAACTTTCCTGTAGCACTGGAATATACATACATCTTGCAGTCAACCATTTGAGTGTCATGGAAAAGTGCACATCAATTAACTGTACACCCATCAATATCCTTTACAAAAGGGTTGGCTGCTTCTATCTTTCAGAGATGCATTTTGTGGTTGGACTGTCAACTGGGCAGGACCACTATATGTGTGAGGATATTTCTTCTCTGTATATGGCATTTGTGAGCTAAAAAAGGTTGCACCTTGGGGAGGATACCAGTCCTATAGATACTGCTATATACCCAGGCAGGCATGTTCATGGTTGAGAATCTCTAACTACTCCATTACACATGCAAATTACCCTAGGCTCAGGTTCCATAAGGGTTAGAGAAGAATGTAGATGTGGACTCCTTTCTCACAGGAACCTAGAGAGAACATCTGCATCTCATTTATAAGTCTGAAGAAGAAGGCCAAAACATATGTCTGGGTTTAGCTGCTTCTCTTGTTCTGTGAGGAACTGCCTAACATTTCATGAGTGGACTGTCATCTGAGTAGGATCAGTATGATGTGCTTCAGGATGTTCCTTTCCTGTAAAAAACAGTTTATATAAATGGAGGATTCATTAAATCAAAGGGGCAATGACCAAAAGGTCCTACAGAAGGAGTAGTTGCTTGCTGGACTTCTACCCATAAGATGCTGAGCAATGTTTTATAGATGATTTGGCATCTTATAATCAAGGGTTAACTCCCTGTCATGAATGACCAGCCAGATGTGTCTCCTCTTTCGGTTATTATGTATAACAAGGCTTAAAATGTGAAGTTCTTTGCTACTAGCCAGACCTGAAAAGTTAATCGCCACTGCAAGCCATAGCATACCCACCAGGGCTGAATCTATACTCTCCAGGGCTGAATTTTCACTCGCTATTGGCTAGTGGAGAGTGGAAATTTTGACTCCTGATGTATAATATTAGATTAATTTATTTCTTGACACCCTGAGACAGGGAGAAGGACTTAGACTTTTTTCAATATCAATATAGTATAAAATGTATATTTGCGCTTAGTATATCCATACAGTACATGAGCTTTGTATCAGTACCGTACTTTTTCATATTCAATGTTTGGATGATTTTATGAATGTGTTTCCATCTGCGTCATCTATCTTTGGTGGAGAGAAAAAGTTGACCCAGGACTAGGTTATCCAAAAATTACAACTTTAACCTTCTGAGGATTTATGCTGGACTTTTTATTACTACAAAAAAGGAAAAAACATGTCTATGATTAAGTACGTTTAGTACAAAACGCGTGAGACATTGGGTTTTTGTTCTCTATAGTCTGCTGTCTATGCTTGTATTGAAATAAAGAGGTGTTTTTACTGAAACTAATTTCTCCTAAGAGTGCGTCTTTCACCACACAGTCTGATCTCCTACACACAGGGACACCAGGGTGATACACTTCTATACACACCACACAGTCTGATCTCCTAAACACAGGGACACCAGGGTGATACACTATATACACACCACACAGTCTGATCTCCTAAACACAGTGACACCAGGGTGATACACTTACATACACACCACACAGTCTGATCTCCTAAACACAGGGACACCAGAGTGATACACTTACATACACACCACACAGTCTGATCTCCTAAACACAGGGACACCAGGGTGATACACTTATATACACACCACACAGTCCGATCTCCTAAACACAGGGACACCAGGTTGATACACTTATATACACACCACACAGTCTGATCTCCTACACACAGGGACACCAGGGTGATACCACTTATATACACACCACACAGTCTGATCTCCTAAACACAGGAACACCAGGGTGATACACTTATATACACACCACACAGTCTGATCTCCTAAACACAGGGATACCAGGGTGATACACTTATATACACACAGCACAGTCTGATCTCCTAAACACAGGGATACCAGGGTGATACACTTATATACACACCACACAGTCTGATCTCCTAAACACAGGGACAGCAGGGTGATACACTTATATACCCACCACACAGTCTGATCTCCTACACACAGGGACACCAGGGTGATACGCTTCTATACACACCACACAGTCTGATCTTCTAAACACAGGGACACCTGGATGGAAAACAGGGACAGATGAATTTGGGTCTCAAAGAAGGACTGTCCTGACTATGGAGGGACACTTGGGATGTATGATAGCACCTACATTACAGGGAGCATTGAGGGTTTCTGTTTTAAAGATCTCAGACTCAGGTCACTTTGATATTTCCCAGGTATCCCTATGTACTTCGTGATTTGTGTCACATTTACTTGATCGTCCAAAAGCAGAATGATGAAAATATGACAGTGTTAGCACCATATTGTCAGGAAATGGAGGGAGGTAATAGTTTTTATACAGGCATATGAACCCTTTTGTACAAAAGTGTGAGGTAACTCTGGATCAAACCCGCTCCATAGAGTACAAATAAAACTCCCCGTTGTTTTAACCCTTTGAATGCCAGAGAATATACACAACTCATTGCAAAAGCAATAAGTTGCATACCCCTCTGGCACTCAAAGGGTTAAATGGGGCTTTTACCTCCCCCCCTTCCTGAATATTAGAGGTCTCCAAAACAATGTAAAGACCACTCGCACATTCGGTGGGTTAAAATTCCCTTTTATTTAACCCTTTGAGTTGCGTACCGATCTGGCACTCAAAGGGTTAAACGATCTTTTCTTTGTGTTGTTGCTTAGACCTCCTATTTTCTCAAGTTCTTATTAACCCCTTAAGTGCCACAGTGTTGCACTCTCTCTCTTGAGCACAGATGGATTTGTCTACATAGAGCCTCTGACTGAATCATGTCCATTTGAGGACACCCTTAAAGGGATAGTAATGTTTCACAAAAACAGCAGCTCCAATTAACCTTCATAGTATTTGGGCCATGGGGCGTGTTATTTCAATACTGTTGTAGTTCAAGAGTAATTGAAGGATAAAGTATCCCCCTCCTGCCCCTTTTATCTAGTGTAATCCACCTCCCCTCAGATGTGGAATCTGGTCTCTTGACTGGACAGCTCACAGCAAGGGACAGTCTTCTTATTGTGATCATAAGGAAAACCCTGCCCCCTTGACAGGATTTTTAGGTTTTCCCTTATGCTAACTGAAGATTGTCCCTCTCTGAGATCCATCCGGACAGTCTTGCTGCTCTGAGGTGAACAGTGTTACATCAGTAAAAGGGACGGGAGGGGGATACTTTATCATCCAATTACTCTTGTACTACAACTCTGACAGTACTGAAATAACACTCTCCATGGCCCAAATACTATGAAGATTAATTGGAGCTGCTTTTATTATTAAACATTACTATCCCTTTAAAGGGGAATTATAATCTTGAAATAAGTTGCAATGTGTTCAATAGATGGAGTTATGTAGGAATGTATCCTTCATACAACAATTAGTTATATTTATTAACTGTTTTTTGGTATTTTACTTTGCTGTAGTCTAGAACTGAATGTGGATTTGAGAATCCCCACACCTGATTAGACTCACGTGTGGGGATTTTGCTCTACATGACTAATCTCATTCAAACTGATAAAGTCTACTGTTTAGTTTGTGAAGTTGTGAAATACAGCCAACTACAGATACTATTCAAAAACATCCAAGAGTGGATAACATCATTTTGCCATTGTACAAATCATTGGTAAGACCTAACCTCGAATATGCGGTATTTGGGAACCAGTTATGAAAAAGGATATACTAGAACTGGAGAGGGTACAGCGAAGAGCAATAAAATTAATTAAGGGAATGGAGGACTTGATGTATGAGGAATGACTAGACAAACCTGGTTTATTTACTCTAGAGAAAAGACGACTGAGAGGAGATCTTATCACAATGTACAAGTATATAAGAGGTCAATACAAGAATCTCTGAGGGGAGCTATTTATTCCAAGGCCTGATCAGGTGACCAGGGGACACCCCTTGAGATTAGAGGAAAGGATGTTTAGACTTCAGCTGAGGAAAGGGTTTTTTACAGTAAGGTCTGTTAAATTGTGGAATTCATTGCCCAACGAGGTAGTTATGGCAGATACAATGGATACATTTAAGAGAAGATTAGATACATTTCTTGCAAAAGGGAAAACACAGGGTTATACTGTGTATTAGTAGGCAAATCAGGAAGGTCTGATAAATTACTAACTTATTTGGTATCAGGAGCTATACAATTTTCATGTCACTAGGGTATGAGGCAAAAGTTGAACTTGATGATCTTGTGTCTTTATTCAACCTAATTTACTATGTTACTATGTATTTATACATGTATCTCAGAGGTATATGAAGGACTCCTAGCTAGGCAAGTTATTCTGTTAAGAGCAATTTATTTCTATAGGTCTAGCTTCCAAAATCCTGAGCTTTTGGGAGGATTGAGGGCTGATTCTGAGCCTCATTTCTGGATGGTTGAGATACTACTTTATGAGACTGATAGGAAAAAAGAGTAAGGAAAAGTTAATTAATTCCTATCTCACTATTTTCGTTTTTTTCAGCATGTATGAGATGTAGTTGGGCATTTTGGCTCACATCTCAGGCACCTCTTAAAATCATTGTTAGTCAATGAGAGTACAAATGGAAGAACATTTTACATCAGTAATGAAAATAGCAGAAACTACCATCTTTCACTGCAATTATTGTGCAAAATCTGTTTTCAACAGCATCTTCCAGGGAGAAGACAAGATCTTGCTTCTTGGTTTGCCCTGAATGTTTAGGCTGTCCATTTGTCAACTCGTAACATGCACAGCCATCCAAGAATCCAAGAAAGAAGATACTCTACAGCAACTAGATAAAAAAACAACCCATGTTGACTGTGACCCAGTTATATCAGTAGGGTGTTTATGTTTATTTGCATAGGCGCATAATGATATAATTGTGTCTGCTCATGAAAGCAAGCTATGATGTGTGTGTGTGTGTGTGTGTTAACATGGGAGTGTGTCAAAATGTTAAGTCCATGCAAATCAATGAACATTTTTTGCAGGATTCTACCTGTTTCTGGATCTTCCATAGAAAGGTGGAGAATGTTTCTACTTCAGTGAAACTTCCTGCGTGAAAGAAAATCTAATGTTTGTCCACCCCTAAATGGGAACAGGGCTCCCTCCATTAATATATATATATATACATGCCGGTGGGGAAGCACTCACTTTTTGGTTTTGCTGATGTGCCTGGGTGTCGAACAAGCAGAAGCACACTCAGGTCTTAGACAGTTATACAAAAATAAAGAATTTTATTGTGTCAGTGTTTCGGATGTCTACATGGCACCCTTCGTCAGGACAAGATACAAGCAAAGAAGTGATCCCTTATATACCTACAAACAGTGTTTTGGCGCCCAAAGAAAGCGTCAAGTGTTTCTAATTAAACAACTAACCTATGTGGATCCTTGTGTGGATAAACTTAACCCCAACATTACATAAGTGCTGGTTAAAAGTACAGAAACATACATGTATATGGAGCATTTGCATGGTGATTGTTATCTATTACACTTGCACAGTCACATATGATGACTCAATGAATCGGTACATTGTGTGCTATGTTTAGATCCTATGTTCCAAGTGTGAACCGTGTGTATAGGGTATATAGATGAATGCAAACCATCACAATATGTTGTCTGGATAAAATGCTGGAATATATGTGCTGTCATAATTGGTTACCACATGTGTGTTATGTTGATGATACATTTAAACTTCTTTTCAATAAAAATAAAGGATGGACAATAAGTTATGTCTGGACCCATCATATCCACCAGGGGATCCCTCTTACAGCTCATTTCCATATTTTTGGACACTATACTACAACCAATAGTGCAACAAATGGGTTCTTATAGACGTGACACAACACATTTTCTACAATGCATTTCTGAACTAGAGGTTTCCAGTTCTCTTGACCTACTTGTTAAAATGGTCGTTGACAGTTTATATACTGTTATTCAACATCAAGCTGGAATACTCACTGTCCACGACACTTTGAAAAACTATCAAAGACCTCTTGACTACCCAATCACACTGATATGTGATCTACTTGAAGTGACCCATACCAAGAATTTTTTCAGATATGAACATGACTTCTATCTTCAGACATATGCTCACAAAACTACTTTTCAGAGCTTTTTTAAGAAAAATATCACAAATTTATATATGAATGGAATATGTGTTTTTTTCTTAAAGTAGGAATTTCGCCAATATTTGTTTGTCATTTTTATTTCACACAATAGTTCTCATTTTATGCAAATAAGCTAGTACTGGCTGGCAGAGAGTGACAGCTGGCTGGCAGTCAGTGGGGAGAAGGAGAGCAGTGAGGAGTGTTAGTATCTGGCTGGCAGTAAGTGTCTGTGGGAGGGACAGCAGTGAGGAGTGTTAGTATCTGGCTGGCAGTAAGTGTCTGTGGGAGCAAGAGCAGTGAGGACTGCTAGTATCTGGCTGGCAGTAAGTGTCTGTGGGAGGAAGAGCATTGAGGAGTGTTAGTATCTGGTGGGCAGTAAGTGTCTGTGGGAGGGACAGCAGTGAGGAGTGTTAGTATCTAGCTGTCAGTAAGTGTCTGTGGGAGGGAGAGCAGTGAGGAGTGTTAGTATCTGGATGGCAGTAAGTGTCTGTGGGAGGGAGAGCAGTGAGGAGTGTTAGTATCTGGCTGGCAGTAAGTGTCTGTGGGAGGGACAGCAGTGAGGAGTGCTAGTATCTGGCTGGCAGTAAGTGTCTGTGGGAGGGAGAGCAGTGAGGAGTGTTAGTATCTGGCTGTCAGTAAGTGTCTGTGGGAGGGAGAGCAGTGAGGAGTGTTAGTATCTGGCTGTCAGTAAGTGTCTGTGGGAGGGAGAGCAGTGAGGAGTGTTAGTATCTGGCTGTCAGTAAGTGTCTGTGGGTGGGAGAGCAGTGAGGAGTGTTAGTATCTGGCTGGCAGTAAGTGTCTGTGGGAGGGAGAGCAGTGAGGAGTGTTAGTATCTGGCTGGCAGTAAGTGTCTGTGGGTGGGAGAGCAGTGAGGAGTGTTAGTATCTGGCTGGCAGTAAGTGTCTGTGGGAGGGAGAGCAGTGAGGAGTGTTAGTATCTGGCTGGCAGTAAGTGTCTGTGGGAGGGAGAGCAGTGAGGAGTGTTAGTATCTGGCTGTCAGTAAGTGTCTGTGGGAGGGAGAGCAGTGAGGAGTGTTAGTATCTGGCTGTCAGTAAGTGTCTGTGGGAGGGAGAGCAGTGAGGAGTGTTAGTATCTGGCTGGCAGTAAGTGTCTGTGGGAGGGAGAGCAGTGAGGAGTGTTAGTATCTGGCTGGCAGTAAGTGTCTGTGGGAGGGAGAGCAGTGAGGAGTGTTAGTATCTGGCTGGCAGTAAGTGTCTGTGGGAGGGAGAGCAGTGAGCAGTGTTAGTACCCGGCTGGCTGGCAGGTAATGTTGAATTTGCATAAACTGTCAAATAAATTAAATTAAATATCTTAATCACCTGACTGCTCTACTTTATATACACTGGCAAAACAATGTTAAGATATTACAATTATTTAACCCCTAACATCCTATAGAGGTTTCAAATGCATTTTTCTGAGTCGTTACACAAATGTTTAAAAAGTTGATAAAATGCACTGTTAATGCATTATATTAAAACAATTTAAAATTTTAAAAATGCGTTATTAGAATCCATCAAATGGTTAAAAACATCATGTGTTTAAAAAGCATAATTTTACCTACAAGTGTAAAAACTGCCTTTGTTTGAAGAAATAAAATGGAGTGCTACTTTCATCATTTTGCTATTGTTATTATTATTTTAGATTATAATGCACCCTGTTTCATACTAGAATCAGTGCTTTACTGCAGTTCATTTTATATATTCATCAGCCACTTTGGTTAATAAAAATTCAAAGCAAATCAAGACAAGCGTGGGAAGCATAGTATATAATAGATTTGTGATCACTTAGAAATTAGCTTTTATATGATAACAGGAAAAAAATGAGCATTCATATAACCTTAGACTCTTTTATTTTTTAAATGTATTTTTTATTTTTAATATGGATATCTGTTCCCTAATTCTGCTGCAGCATTACTTTTTAAGCTTTACAGAAAGGGATACGGTTTCAAGAGACATATGCAGCAATTACAAACTGCTAACTTGGAAGCAGTTTGAGGTCTTTTTCAGTGTTCAAATTAATGATGTGCTTCACAATTTTCTCAGCCTGTGCATCATTCCTGCAAGGTCTCGAGATTGTAGTAGAGAGGTAGAGACGACTCTGAAGAAATCTCAACACCGTATAACAATTACCTCCTTTCACAGGTCTTAGAGAAAAACAATTAAATGTGTCCAGTAGTTATAATTCTATTATGTGCTGTGAAACGTCTTACTAGTAAGATCTGTCACTTAAGAGTCTATTCAGAATTATACATTCTTCTTTTGCTAGAATGATAGTTTCAGTCAAAAAGCTGTGTAAGCTCCAATAATTTCACCGTGCAGGAGTACAAATGAGAATTGGCCTAATTTGCAGATATGACAAACAAGATGTATTTTCTTAAATTTCTAACTCAGTGGGGGAAATTAACTAAGCGGTGATCGAGAGGTGATATCATTTCTCCAGCTGCTGTTATTTTATAAAGCCTATGCACTAAGACAGTGTTTCTCAACTCCTGTCCTCAGGACCCACTAACAGGCCAGGATTTGATGATTTCCTTGTTAGAGCACAGGTGAGTTAATCAATGTGAATGAGCCTCTGATCATGACACCTGTGCTCTCGTAGAGAAATCCCTAAGTCCTGGCCTGTTAGTGGGTCCTGAGGGCAGGAGTTGAGGAGTTGAGCTCTCCAAAGTTGAGGAGATCTTAGTACATAGGCTATATAGAATAACATGGGAACTAGAGAAGATATATCACAGGAGAAGTCTTCTCTACTTTATCACCTCTTTATCACACTTTATCGCATTTCCCCCCATTGTGTTTAAATTCCTTGAATACATTTTAAATCCTTGTCTCCTAGTAATATTCAAGGCATTATTGTGCAATGCATAATAGATA
Organism: Rhinophrynus dorsalis; assembly: GCA_037306005.1. Classification (NCBI taxonomy): domain Eukaryota; kingdom Metazoa; phylum Chordata; class Amphibia; order Anura; family Rhinophrynidae; genus Rhinophrynus; species Rhinophrynus dorsalis. The sequence goes on from CM074723.1 coordinate 30,642,496, forward strand.
TCCCTAGCAACCAAGAGGCAAATACCTGCAGATTTTTACTAATTCAAATAATATATTTTCAAGATTGTTGAATGTATTGACTTTCCTAGTAGGGATGAGCAAAAAGTCAGAACCATTTCCTTCAGGCATTTAGGGAAAACACAAATTTTTTAGTTTTATTCACCAACATTTTCGCTTACAGACAATACATAAAATGTTCATCTTTTTGCCACTGCAATAAATTTCCCTCCAGAACGTAGCTATATTTCACCTGTATTTTCTATGACTGCAACATTTCCCATCACAATTCTGAGGGCAGAAGTGGAGAAATAAGTAGCTAAAAGTAAAAGTTGTGAGTCCTACAGAAACATATGCTAAGTGGCTTTGTGCTTTGACCACAATACTAACTTTCTACTTAAGTAACACTGGCACAAACATCCTTAAAAAATAAATGCGGCTTGGGTTCAACACATGACATCAGCTTTTTAAAGCTTCTATTTTCAACAAAAGAAAAGGGCAGCATGTCAACCGCCAACATTTTAGCAAGTTTACTATTCCATATGCATACTTTTTAATTATTTTCTAAGTTTCTAAGAACCTAGTAAGTGTGTGATAGCAGTACATAATAGAAGAACTGTGTCACTTAATTGATTTATAATGACATGAATTGTGGGGGTGTTGGCACTCTATGACTCTTGTCCTATTGATGGTGTGTCTCCCAATCAGACCTGTGGTTATGTTTCAGGTGGGACCTCATTGAGTAGCTGCCTAGGTGAGAGCCTACTTGGTCCTTGTTCACATGCTTCTTACACAGACAACAGACAGCAAAATGCTTAGCTTTTGGATCCTGAATGAAGTGTCTCCATGCTGTGGACCTCACAGACAGTGAAGTTCTTGAGAGGCTGCTAATACTAGGGCTAAATGTTACTTAATCTGTACTATGTCCAAAAGTAGCAGAGTGACTCAAAACTAAGGCTGTAGATGCTGATAACATGTGTTGTTGTTGGTTACTCAACATTTTTAGTGTGTGTGTGTGTGTGTGTGAGTGGGACTTGGAAACGGTGATGTTGCTGATGATGACTAACATTATGACTGCATACTTTTTGCCATTTATGCTTGTCTAGGGCCAGACTTCCCAACTGTTTTCTCAATAAGTTTATTGACAGCTAAAGTATTCCTTTTCAGTGGTGGAAGACTGAGCATTTTCCCCTCAGATAATTTTTTAGCAAAGTCATCATCTTTCTCACCCTCAAATTCATCTGTGTCTGAAGAAGAGGAGAATGTGGGTGGGATATATTCTAGATCTACATCATCATCATCAGTCAGTCAATAGGTCATCCTCAGTATCACCCTCTGCTTCTTCCCCACTACTTTTATACTCCTCTAGGCTTTTAGAGGTCAAACAATTTATTTTTACTTTTTCTGTTTGAGGGATTTTCACAATGTCTTCCAATACTTTGAGGACAGGTGGTTTTTTTGTGCTTCTTCGTCTCTGACAGATGCAGCAGTTGGTTGAGCTGCTACAACTTCTGCATTATGCTTTCATCACTGTAATGTGACTCATTGTCGTCTTCAGTGTTTTTAGATGGTTTATTAATAGTATTTATTGTTGCCATTGACATTTTTGGCAGGACTTTGACAATCTACATCCCCATCAGGAGAAGGGATCAGCATCATTTATTGCACACGCTGCAGCAACCATGACTGCAGTCAGTTTTTGGACTACCATTACTATAACTGAATGGTACTACACCAGTGATAAAAAAAAAAGAGATTACAATTGAAATATAGTTATACTAGTGATATCACATAAGTTACAGTTGAAATAGAGCTACACAAATTATATTATAGAGGTTAAAACTCTAATGGAGCTATACAATTGATACCACAGAGCTTAGAACTGAAATGCAGTAACCATAGTGATACTACAGAGCTTACAATTGAAATGGTGTTACCCTAGTGATTCCACAGACCTTATGATTGAATTCAGGCTACACTGGTGATACCACAGAGCTTACAACAGAATGGAGATACAGTAGTGCTACAGTATTGATACCACAAAGCTTGTAAATTAATGAAGCTATACTAGTGATACCAAGAGCTGAAACTACACTAATGATACCACAAAACTTACAAATGAAATGGATCATGGTAGTTACTCCACAGAGCTTCCAACTTAAAGTGTTATAAATGTCCAAAAAAAAGTTTTTTGCATATAGAAGAGCTTAAAAAGCTGAGCTATATGCAAAAAAACGTATCTATCAAACCGCTATGGTTTAAGAGATACGGGCGTTTAAAGTTTGCTGTCTCCTACTGACAGCTGTAAAGCTGTCAGCAGGAGATTCGTGTCGGTAGACACGGAGGCGCATGAGAAGTGCTCAGATCTCGTTATTTACCATGTATCCCTTCATTGGAATGGTCTAAAATGTGTGCCTGGTGTTCAAGCACACATTTTAGACCATTCCAATGAAGGGATTCCTTGGAAGTAAGATCTCGGCACTTCTCAAGCACCACCGTGTCGACCGACATGAATCTCCTGCTGACAGCTTTACAGCTGTCAGTAGGAAACAGCAAACTTTAAACGTCCGTATCTCTTAAATCATAGCGGTTTAAGAGATACGTTTTTTTGCATTTAGATCAGCTTTTTAAGCTCTTCTATATGCAAAAAAAACTTTTTTTGGACATTACTAACACTTTAAGTGGAGCTGAACTAATGATACCACAGCACTTACAGTTGAAATATAACATAACTACATATGAAATCAGATTGCATAAAATTGAAAGGTTGGCAGGATGATGTACTATATAAATATTTCTGGAATAAACCAACTGTACCATCAGGGTCAAAAACACATTCCAAAATATCTTAATAATAAAACTGGGGCTTTTAAACCCTTGAAAGCTTGAGAGGCTTCCAAAGCATGTATTGGGGATCTTACTAGCATCTAGTGGGCTAAAACAAAGTTTATTTGGCCCCCATGGTACAGTTGATCTGCTCTTGATTTACTCAAGTTCTTTATAATACATCAGACTCCCTGTGTATAATCCTCACCTCCATAAGCTCAGCAGATACATCTTTCTACCTGAGATGAGCTTCATCGACAACATGTTACTTGTGTGGAAGGAACTCATGCAGGTTCAGTTATCATAGTCATGGACTGCAACCTGCAAACCCCAGTTCCTGCCTCCTGCCCTCCCCTCAACTATGCTATTTAATTTCGGGGAAAAGAAGAAGGTAGAAAATATGTGCGTGTGTTTGGGAGGAGGGTGGGGGGCACGAATCATAGCAGTGGTAACGGAACCTGCACAGTGTTTTGCACACAATTAATGTGTCATTGGGGTAGCTCATCTTTAGTAGTATAAGGAGATTTGGATATATATTGCAAAGGGCCCCTCACAGAGCGGTTCAAATGTTGGGCCTGATATTAGCCCCTCTAACTCTGCAGGTCCCACTGCTTTCTGTTACTTCCACACATTTAATGCTCTGAAGTGAGCAATTAGGTTAGGGGAAGATCAGCCTCCTGAAGCCTTATACTCAGTTTATATTTATGGGATATTTAACTTTGTTATTTTCCAATTAATGCAACTCTTGCACATATTAGACAGATATTAACATTCCACACTGCTTTACATTACCAACTGACACTTCCTGCCAGCCAGAGAGAAGCTAATTTGTATAAACTGACAAAATATATATATATATATATATATATATATATATATATATATATATATATTTATATAATCAAAATATCTAATAATCTATTTTAATGCCCTTCCCAAATAATCTATGCATTATAAACTGACAGTTCCCCTTTAAATCAAAGGGAACTTTGACTAAAGTATAGTTGGTTTGCCCATAATTATTCAATTTTATCTTGAAAATATTGCCCTATGTGTATTTTTGGCATGTAGGCAGACATCTTTCCTACAGTCTTCAATTTATTCTTGAATATGTGGTGCTGCCAACTCTTCTTTGGTCATCTCTTAATGTTCAATGAATGGGAAGAATGAAGCGCTCAAAAAACAGATATATGAGAAAAAAGTAGTATTCACCATATATGATAGACCAGTAAAATATGTACATCCAGAGTAAGGTCAAACACAAGAGTATTTATTGTAGTAAAATTAATACTTTTATAGTATTTAAAAACCCATATAATTTAAAAAGAAATAAAATAATGTTACGAAAATCAATATATAATGTATGATATGTTTTTTTTAACAGTGAATACTACTCTTAGATGTTGTTTATTTTTTTCCTGAGCGCTTCAGTCATCTGGCAATAGACAGAACATCCATACAGCAATCCATTGACTCATTCTCATGGTCATTGACTTGAACTGATTTCCATCAACATTTCATCCATTCATCCACTGATTCATCCCATTCATCATCCATTATTTCATGACCCTCATGGACATTCTATTAATCAAGGACTGAAGCAAAAGGCGAGTAGACTTTAATACAGCCTTTTTCATCTTTACATTATATTCTGGTTTATTTTGTATTACTTTTCTGCTATATAATTCATCATATATTAGGAACTGTATTAATAGGTTTGTTTAAAGGGCTAATCTTATACCTTCTCTTTTAATATATGCCTAAGTTCAGGGGTATTTATACTCTGTTACTGAGCTATATCACTATTAGACAGTACAACATTTTTCATCTGATCCGTTTTAGTTTCAACCAAAAAAATCTAAATAAATAGGTAGGAGTTATTTTCTGATGAGCGTCACATAAACAAACATTTTGTCCAAGTTTGCACATCTCTTAATGTTGTGGCCTAGTTTGCACATCTCTTAATGTTGTGGGCTTTCAAAAATACACTGAACATCACAGGTACCAAAATACCCAAACAGACAATTTGTATAGATTAGGCTATTTGTTTCCCTGCAAGCTGTTCCCAGCATGTAGAGATATTAACACTAAATGTGTTTTTTTCTATCCTACAGAAAACATTGTAGTGGTTAATAATGCTATTAAAGCCTAGTGGGAACAGTTACCACCGACTAGTGTCTGATCAATCATCCATCTTTGAGGATATTTGTGCTAGGAGTTAAATGCTACCACAGTAATCAGCTAGATAGAATGTCATATCAATCAACACAGGCCATTTGAGAGATTCTAGTGTAGTCTGTGTACATTGCAAGATGCGAAGTAACACAATTTTAGAATGAATGGCCCTATGGCATTAGGTCTAATATCTCATCAATCCTCTAGTGTCTTATAGGAGACTGTAGGAAAAAGTGCTTTATTATCATCTAAAATAAATTCATATTGTCAGCAGGGACACTATTATTTTATTCATATTCACTCATGAAACTCAAAACATCACATCATATTGCAGAAAAAAACAATTTTCAAAAAACCATTATAAAAAATATAGAGCAGAAGTAAGCAATCTTTCTCTCTCCTGCTGTTGAGGACGAGCACTACAAAAGCCCTCATCCCCAACCAGCCAATGTCTGGTTGGGGATGATGGGCAGTTGTAGTCCACAGCATATGGAGAGCCAAAAGCTGCCTAGCCCAGATACAGAGGAATAAAAGATGTACTTGTCTTACTCATCATATAGAAATGACCAATGAATCTAATTCAGTTAGCTAAAGAGCATTAGTTCTACAGAAAACCAAATGCAAATGGGAGCTTTAACCCCAAGATTGTTTGATCTTGTGATTGTTATTCCAGTCTTGGGAAATAATGGCCCACCATAGATCCTCTGTATCAGGCTTGAAAGTTCATCATAGAAGGTCTATGGCATCGGTTCTCAATCTTTTTTGTCTCAAGGCACACCTAAAAACAATCTAGAAATCTCCGGGCACACCACATTTTTATAGGTCCCTCTTCATCAAAAATATTAAGGATCCAAATAAATATATATATATATATATATATATATATATATATATCAGGGCTTAAAATATGAAGTCCTTTGCTACTAGCCAGACCTGAAAAGTTACTCGCCACTGGAAGCCATAACATTTCAACCAGGGCTGAATTTCTACTCGCCAGGGCTAAATTTTTACTCGCCATTGGCTAGTGGCGAGTGGAAATTTTGAGCCCTGTATATATATATGTTGAAGAAAAAGAGAGCACCAATGAGACTTTTTAAAAAATAATGTAAGCAACTTTATTGACAAAATTTTGGTCCAAACGTGGACCTTTCTCAAAACATCAAATAAATTTAAACATATAATTTTTAAACCACTACTATTATCCATAATGCTCAACAACTAACTGACGTCACTAACATGCAGTCGGGATTACCACTGTACGAACGTGACGTCACATACAGGATTTGCAGGATTTATTAAGTGAGACATATCCATCAAATTACACAGATTTTCTGTTCAACGTATGCTTGAAATCTCTAAGGGGAATTTACAAGCCAAAATTTCTTGTGGAGTTAAAGGGATAGTAATACTTTGTTTTATCTTTATTTTATTTTGTAGGCATTAAAAAAACATGAAGAATGACATAAGTCTTATCTCTCAAACCTTTATGGTTTAAGAGATATTCACAAGCAAAGTATCCCCCCCCCCTGTTCAGCTAGATCAGAAAGGAGATGCCCAGGTAGACTGCAGAGAGGGACAATCTTCAATTAAGATAAGGGAAAAAGCTGAAAAACTTGTCAAGGGGGAAGGGCTTTCATTGTTCTCACAGGAAGAAGATTGTCCCCTGCTGTTATCTGTCTGGTCTTACAACCAGGTTCACATCTGAGAAGAGATGGCTTACACTAGGTAAAAGGGGCGGGAGGGGGAAACTTTGCTTGTGAATATCTCTTAAACCATAAAGGTTTGAGAGATAAGACTTATATCATTCTTTGTGTTTTTTTAATGCCTACAAAATAAAATAAAGTTAAAAGGAAGTATTACTATCCCTTTAAAGGAGCAGTAAACTTTTTTTATGGAAACACATACAGTATTTTATAGAGCATTTCCTGCTGAATAAAACAAGGTCACTCCCACTGCTGTCAGATTCAAAATGTATAACAGTTCAAATAATCAGGAAGTTAATTTACTATGTTTACTTCCTGATAGTTCTATCTGACAGGAAGTGACTCAGCAGTTTCTATCACACTCTATGGAGAACTGTTACGTCTCTGACTTTTCTAACTTTCCTCTCCATTAGAATCTATCAGGAAAACTAATTAGAATTTGACCACTAGAGGTCACTGCTAATGTAAAAAGACATGGGTTTAAACTGTAATAACTCTGGAAATATAAATCTCTCATAAGTACCCTTATTTTACTCAACAGGAAAATCCCTACAATATATATTTTTTTCATAAAAAAAGTTTACTGCTCCTTTAAACCTCACATGAAAGAGACCAGAAAGTCGACAAATAAGGTACCAAAGAAGATGGGCGTACAATATTAACAATGATTTGAAGTGTAATATGATTATTTCACATGAACAAATACAGACAAACATTAGAAAAATATATACACAAATTGGACAGCACACTGCGTGTGATATTTAGTAAAACCCTAGATCTTCATGTAAATTAATCTAATCGATATAGTAAATAGTATAATAATAAGATTACTCTATATTAGCTAAGACCCAGGTCTCTATGAAAAAAGTACAAAAAGTGCATGAGTACATATAAACATTGATGTAACAAAAGCTATCTGATACGGTTTCACATTGAATAGGTATAGCAGCAGGACATGAAGATTACATTGTTTATAAAACCTTTGACCACGAAGTATACGTTGAGATTGCCTCTTATTTTCAAGTATGTCCTGGGTACTCATTTTATCTACTTAAGAAAAGTGGAAGGCTGAGTTGACTTTTCCAGGACTAGAACATTTGACCCTAAAGGTTTGAATAGATTCTACAGCTTGTGTATTAACCAGCTGAGCTATTCCACTGTCTTTTGAGCAATATGAGTAAGATATCACCAGCAATATGGTTAATCTGTTCAAACTTCAAGGTCACAGGTTCTAGTCCTGGCAAGATCAACTCAGCCTTTCACCCTTCAGAAGAAGATACAATTAGTATCCACAGCCTACTTGAAAATGAGAGGCAATCTCGATGTATCCTTTCTAGTAAAATATTTTCATTAAAAAAAGGATGTAAAAAGGTCATTAATGCTGGTTCTGTATTTAAGTGTTATGCCAGTGTAATCTGGTGTTGCAGGAAGCTTAAAAGGATAGTAACGTTTCACAATAAAAGCAGCTCCAATTAATCATCATAGTATTTGGGCCGTGGCGAGTGTTATTTCAATACTGTCAGAGTTGTAGTTCAAAGAGTAACTGAATGATAAAATATCCCCATCCCATATGCTCTTTAATTAATAAAGAGGGCAATTGGTGAAAGAAAGCACTGCAAGTCGACTTTTAAAAGGGGGGTTAATATGTCGAGGGGGGCACTCTATGTTGGATTTCTATGCTGTATACAGTTTTATACACTGATTTTGTTCAAACAACGATGGTTTTGAAACTGTCATTATGGCTTCTACGTCTCAACCTCTGAGGCACAAAATTTGTGACTTAAATGTAACCACAAAACAGGCGGTAATACTGAGCGTGGGTAATAGGATAGTAATTGGACATTGTTTTTAGTTGTTTCCTATGGGCTTTTTTCAGACTGGCGGTAAGTATAATTACCGCTGATTTTGCTTTCACAAGTCGGGTAATAGGATTGCAAAAACTAACTTAAAAAAATGCCTGTTTTATTTTTAGCGCTGGTAATAGAATCGAGCACCAAATGAGTTAAGTTTAAAGTTTAAGTAACACCTCCTAATCATAACTGCTTTTAAAGGGAAACTATCATCTTAATTCAAGTCTGAAGATTTGAAAACTACATTAAAAACTGCCTATATGTCATGTTAACCAAAAGAACAGCAAATGTAGTGTTCATAATCACACTTTTTCATATGCAGTGATTTGTCACATGCTAATGAAGGTTTCAATTACTATTACTATAATAAAGCAGCTCTGTGCAATACCACGAAGTGTTTAGTGTCATTTTGCCCAGAAATAAAACAGTGAATTTCTCCCAAACTATACATCTGTGGACTTTTGGTTATCATGACACATAGGCAGTTTTTAATGCAATTTTCAAATATGCAGACTTGAATTAAGGTGAAAGTTTCACTTTAACATACAATCCCCAAATATCCTAATGGCCCTTATCAAGTTTTCCCATACTCCTTTGTTCAAAAGAGAACATGTTCAAACAGTCCTGAATGTCATGTGCTTGGAGGGAGACATGACAGTTGCTAACAGGACACAGGACCCAAACTCCACCCACTCAATTCACATGGTAATGTTAACCTGTTAAACACCATAGAAGTGTACAACACATTGATTCACAATGAGCTGCACACCGCTCTTTGCTTAAATGGGCCAAATACTATGAAGATTAATTGGAGCTGCTTTTTTGTGAAACATTAGTATCCCTTTAAGCAGGATTATGCACTCATTCAGCTTGAAAAATCTGCCAGCGACTATCATGTCCGCATCCAGGAACATGATTCATAGGACTGATTTAATAAAGGAACACACTTTCATAGGTGTCATTAGGATTTTCTGGCCATAGTAAGGGGAAATTGGAAGAGTTTCATTTCCTTTAACTTGACTTACTTGTCATATAGAAAATGACCGAAGGGTCTAATTCAGTTAGCTAAAGAGCATGAAATCTAGAGAAAACCAAATGAAAATGGGGACTTTAACCCCATGATTGTTTGATCTTGTAATTGTTATTCCAGTCCAGGGCAACAAAGCCCCACCCCCACAGCCTTCTGTATCAGGCTTGAAAGTCCATTTTAGAAGGTCTATGGCAGTGGTGCTCAATCTTTTTTGTCTCAAGACTGTCAAGGTTTTGCTGAGCTGCTCCCATTCTGCCTATTGATTCTGCTGTCTGATCTAATCTAGTGCTCTGCTATCCACTGCTGCTGTCTTCTGAGTTTCTGGCTCTGGCTGTATCAGGTGACTTCTCTGATTGCTCACCTGACTGTTATCAGCCAACCCTCTTAGGGTATTTATAGCAGCTTGGCTCATTTCCCCATTGTCCTTGTGTTTGTTTGCTGACCTATTGCTGCTGTGGATTTTCCTGCGTTCCTGTTTGCTGTGTTCCAGCGCACTTGGCTTGTTCCAGACTCCGCTGACTTCTGTTCTTCTGACCCTCGGCTTGTTCCTGACATCTCAGACTTCTGGTTTCCTCACTCTGGCTTGGCTGAATACCTGTCTTGGTTCCTGACCCTGGCGTGTCTTTTGGTTTATGCTCTTCGATCATGCTTCTGTTTTTGTTACACTAATAAAGTTGTATTGCATTTTACCTTTTTGTGTCCTGTCTGGTTCCTGGTCCCTAACAAAGACACATCTAACAAACAATCTAGAAATCTCAGGGCACACCTAATTTTTATAGGTCTTGCTTCGTCGAAAACATGAAGGATTCAGATAAATAAATATATATACTGTATACAGGTCTCGCTTCATCGAAAATATAAAGGATTCAAATAAATATATATATCGTATATATATTTACTCACAACCATAATGGCAGTAAAATATTGTGCATAATAATGTAAATAAATATACACTAGAAACTCATCATTCTCATTTTTATTAAGGTCTTCAAAGGGCAACAGTGGCACCATAAGCTACTTCTCATAGCACATGAAAGTGCCACAGCACCGAGGTTGAGAACCACTGGTCCATGGGGACTGCTCATGCAACCAGCGAAGGGCTGGTAGTTGCTGTTTTGGGGAACCTCCAGCCTAATTCTATGTCTGTTCACATAGGAATAAACTTAGTAAAACATGGTAATTTCCCTTTAATACACTAACATGCGCAAATGTCCTGGGATTATAGACTCCTGCTTAGCTTCCTTGGAACCAATGAGGATAACAGTATCATATTATATAGAAACAATACGCATCACCCATAATTCATTTTGTCATCTGTATATTTTGATTTTCAATATCCTAAACACCCACAGTGTAGCAACTGATTATCACTGTGTGTCAAACCATAGCTTTATCATTTAATCAATATTAGTGACAATAAACATGTGGAGGTGCATCATTCTCAATGCTGTTATTCATCACTGTAATTTAAAGGGATAGTAATGTTTCATAATAAAAGCAGCTCTAATTAATCATCATAGTATTTGGACTGTGGAGAGTGTTATTTCAGTTCTGTCAGAGTTGTAGTTCAAGAGTAATTCAATGACAAAGTGTCCCCCTCCCACTCCTTTTACTGATGTAACACTGCTCAGCCAGATCAGAAGGGAGGTGCCAAGGTAGACTGCAGAGAGGGACAATCTTCAATTAAGATAAGGGAAAAACCTGAAAAACTTGTCAAGGGGTGGCAGGGTTGTCATTGTTCTCATAGGAAGAAGATTGTCCCCTGCTGTTATCTGTCTGGTCTATGGACTGCATTCCACATCTGAGAAGAGATGGCTTACACTAGGTAAAAGGGGCGGGAGGGGAAACTTTGCTTGTGACTATCTCTTAAACCATAAAGGTTTGAGAGATAAGACTTATATCATTCTTCATATTTTTTTAATGCCTACAAAATAAAATAAAGTTAAAATGAAGTATTACTATCCCTTTAAGTCAAAAAGACAGGATTTATACATCTAATTGAGATAATTTCACCAAATTTTCTGTTCAGCTTGTGCTTGCAAATCTGCAAGGGAAATTTACAATACAAAATTTCTTGTGGAGTTAAACCTCACATGAAAGAGACTTGAAAGCAGGTAAATTAGGTACCAAAGAAAATGGGGATGGAATATTAAAAATGATTTGAAGTGTAATATGATTACATCACATGTATAAATACAGACAAAAGTTAAAAAAAAACCATGCACAAATTGAATAGCACACTGCTTTTAATATACAGTAAAATCTTAGATCTGTGTGTAAATTCATTTAAGCTATGTAGTAAATAGTATGGCAATAAGATTACTCTGTATTAGCTAAGACCCCGGTATCTATGCTAAAAAGTACAAAGAGTGTGTGAGTACTGTGACAGAGTCCCAGGAATGGTGATGGAGGTTGTATATATATCTCCCCAAATACTGCAGGTAGGGGTGGGCGAAAAGTGTGACATTTCCTGCATGACTTTTCTCTAAAATGTGCCGATCTTTCACTTTTCAAGCGAAAAATGTAGCCTTTCTGTCTATGCAAAAATGTCCCCCTTTTCGCCTATTTTAATAAATTTTCTGTCTGTTAACATACTTTTAGCCTATATTTTCTATAGGTACTACATTTCCCACTGTAATATCACTTCTTCTGAGGGCTGAAGTTTAGAAATAAGTGGCTGAAAATCAAAGTTGTGAGTCCTACAGCAAAATATGGCTTGAAAAATGTGTTAGCATGCAGAATGCATTTGTCCTTTGCCTACAACACTAACCTCCTGCTTAAGTGACACTGGAACATATTCATGATGATATCAAGTAATAAAAAAAATAAAGCACAACCTACATTGTGGTAGATGTGTATGGTAGTGGTGGGGGACTGGCATGGTGTGATATGTGTATGTATATTGTTTTTACAATTCTCAGATTATTGACACATATTACTTATCGGTCATAGCAGTGGTCCCAAGTGTGGTAGATGGTGGAAACCCTTCTTCACATCTGTCCTTCACCTCCTCATCTATGCTGCTGTTAATATATTTGTCCCGGCTTTGTCTGTCATACTTCTCTGCAGCAGGAGCCATAGGTGTTATTTGGACTGAACTAACTGTTGGCACTGGCAGTAGCACACTCTCTGACACATAAATAACTTCACTACTTCTTTTTTCTGCCCTAGAGCCCTGGGAACTTTTTAAAATGCTTCTGCTGCTGCTAGTTGTAGCACCTTTGACCTGCTGATAGTGTGTCTCCCAGTCAGACCTGTGATTGTGTGTCAGGTGGGATCTCATAGAGGAGGTGCCTAGGTGTGTGTGTCACGGTAATCAGGCAAATAAGGACTGACAAGAATATAAAATATAAATCCACCTTTATTAATAAGTACAGTAATAATAGTGTAGCCCACACAACCCCAGGAAGATAGGACCAAGACTCGTACCCGGAGCTGCACACTGTGCTTCCACTGCACTACTGTGATATACCGGAGACTAGGACCCTGGTGCGGGTGGAACACCAGAGGGAATGGTAACTGAGGCACAAGTATCCACCCTGGGTCACGCGACCAGGGGCAACAGGGAGCGACAGCAGACCTGAACCTTGAAACACTGAGACTGATCGTCAGGAAAGTTCGGAGAGTATAGAGACAGTAGTCAGCCAGAGTCAAGGTCAGACAAGCTGGGGACTAAACGGAGCGATAGACAGCAAGAGCAAGAGGTCAGACTAACCAGGGACTACACGGAGCGAGTAAGTGAGCCAGAGCCACAGGTCAGAACCGATGTGGGTAGTTAGACAAGCTGTGGTCATACACGGAATGAGTTAGTCAGCCAGAGCCACAGGTCAGAACCTATGTGTTTAGTCATACAAGCCAGGGTCATACATGGAGTGAGTTAGTCAGCCAGGGCCACAGATCAGAACCGATGTGGGTAGTCAGACAAGTCTGGGGTCATACACAGAGCGGATTCTCAGGAGAGCACAGGTCACAACAAAGCACAAGAGACAATATCAGAAACACCATGTAAGGGCAATGACTCCCTGGCCCAGGGAGGTTTATAAAGGAGCAGGAAAAGGTGGGACCCAATTAGGCCACACAGAATAGGACCATAAACAGGCATCCTAGCCAATGCCTGTTTCATGATGTCAGCAATGCGGAGGTGGCCACAACTATGCCGGCAGACACACCACAGAGGAAGGAAGCACAGTATAACCAGGCCTCTAAGGTAAACTGTGATAAAGTGAGCCTGCTTTCCCCCTGCTCACGTTATTTTTGCACAGACAACAGATAGCAACATGCGTAGCTTGAGGATCCCATGTGAAGTATCGCCACACTGTAGAGTTCATGGAATGAGGGGTTCCTGAGGTAGTGCTGCTGCTACTACTACTACTACTAGGGCTAGATGTTGATCTAATTCTACTACCACTACTACTAGGTGTCAAAGGTGCAGCACTTACAGCAGCAGCAGCAGAGACATTTGTCATATCTAACATTATGGATGTTAACCTGTGTTGCTGTTGCTGGGTACTCAAAACAGGTGTGTGTGGCTGAGTGGGACTTGGACTTTGAAGAGGCGATGATGCTGACAATGACTGATAGGTTGACTGTGTGCTTTTTGACATCTGTGCTTGTCCATGGTCAGACTTTCCAATTACTTTCTCAAACAGTTTATAGACATGCACAGTGCTCCTTAAAAGTGGTGGAAGATTCAGTGTTTGACTTTACGCTAACATCCTAACATCCTCACTCTCAACTTCATCAGTATCTGAACAAGAGAAGTATGCTGGAGGGATATATTCTAGTTCTGTATCATCATTAGTCATCATTAGGTCATCCTCAGCAGCATCAGCATCACCTGAAAGTTCTTGGCCACTACTACCCTTATATTCCTCTAAGCTTTTGGAGGTCTCAAACAATTTCTTTTTACTTTTACCGTAATAAAGTCCCCTACTACGGTTGTTTTGTGGCTTGTTTGTCTCACTATCTGATGCAGCAGGTGGTTCAGCTGCTACACCTTCCTCTATTATTCTATTGCCAGCCTCATCAACACTTGAATGTGACTTGTTGTCATATGGTTCTTTATTTCTACTGGCACTGGTGGTGCTAGAACTAGTTTTGCTGGGACCTTGACAAACTGCATCCTCCCATGGAGTAGAGGGATCATCATCATTTATTGCACATGTTGTAGCAACCATTGCTGCAGTCAGTTTTTGAACTTTACTCTCACATCCCTGCACTGCTCCAAACCTCCCCCTTCTCCTTCCCCTTTTGCATTTGCTAGACATTACGCAACTAAATTGTGTTTTATTAATGTACGGTACACAACACAACTGATGGAGCTATATAATGCCTTGTCTAAGCCCAGTCAACTGTCTGTCACTGTCACCTAATATATTTAGTTTTTATTCTTTTTCTTTTTCTTTCTTTTTTTTTTTAAGTTGTCCACCCTGTTGTCTTATCACAGTCTGTCCAAAAAAATTATAACTGAAAAACAAAATCATCAACGTCTTTCCCTACACTTCCCCACCCAGCACAGAGACAATGACAGCAAGATCAGCAAGCAAATAGGTCTGTGTCTTGCCAGTGTCTTGGAGTATTTGGGGTCAACCTCCTTCCTCCCTTCTTCTCCCCAGAGTGCCCCACTGTGTCTCCTAACAGAACAAATGTCCTACCTAAAAGATTCCCTAAACTAAACTTCATGAAAAATACTTGGTTTATGATAGCCTTTGACCATGAAGTACACGTTGAGATTGTCTCTTATTTTCAAGTATGTCCTGGGTACTCATTTTATCTACCTGTCAATGGGGGCAGGGTTTTCCTTATGTTCACAGTAAGAAGATTGTCCCTTGCTGTGATTTGTCCAGTCACGAGACCAGATTCCACATCTGAGGTGAGCAGTGTTACATCAGTAAAAGGGGTGGGAGGGGAGTATTTTATCATTCAATTACTCTTGAACTACAACTCTGACAGTATTAAAATAACACTCTCCATGGCCCAAATACTATGAAAATGAATTGGAGCTGCTGTTTTTCTGAAACATTAGTATTAGTTAGTAGGATTATGCACTCAGTCAGCTTCAAAAATCTGCCAGCGACTATCATGTCTGTGTCCAGGAACATGATTTATAGGACAGATTTAATAAAGACACAAAACCTCATAGATGTAATTAGGATTTTCTGGCCATAGTAAGGGAAAGTTGGAAAAGTTTAATTTCCTTTAATTTAATTTGGATACTGTAGGACGCAACCCCTGTGGTAGAATCCAGTCTGGGTATGAAGGCTTATTATGTACGTCTCATTACAATTAAAGAAGTCTGTACTGTTTGTCTACTGGTATGGAGTTGTATGCAAAAAAAAAACACATCTCACTCAAAGGGTTTAACTGTTTCAGTGCCAGAGGGGTACGCAACTCATTGCAACGCAATATAGTAAAAGTTCTATCTGTTACAATGTCCGTGAAAGAGCTGTTTGCTATGTATACATCTCCATACCAATGCATCATCACACACATTTGACCAAAAAAGATCCCAACCACATATTGAACAGAAAATCTATGTAATTTGATAGATACGTTTCACTTAAAGGAGCAGTAAACTTTTTTTATGAAAAAATATATATTGTAGGGATTTTCCTTTCGAGTAAAATAAGGGTACTCCCACTGCTGAGAGATTTATATTTCCAGAGTTATTACAGTTTAAACCCATGTTTTTTTTACATTACCAGTGCCCTCTAGTGGTCAAATTCTAATTAGTTTTTCTATTAGATTCTAATGGAGAGGAAAGTCAGGAAAGTCAGAGACATACAATTCTCCATAGAATGTGATAGAAACTGCCTTTCACTTCCTGTCAGTTAGAACTATCAGGAAGTAAACACAGTAAATTCACTTCCTGTCAGTTAGAATTATCAGGAAGTAAACACAGTAAATTCACTTCCTGATTATTTGAACTGCTATAAGTTTTGAATAAAAAATCTGACATTGATGGGAGTGACCTTGTTTTATTCAGCAGGGAAAGCTTTATAAAATACACGTTTTCATAAAAAAAAGTTTACTGCTCCTTTAATCCATATAAATCCTATCTTTTCAATTGAAATTACAGTGATAAATGCCAAGATTGGGAATGATGCCCCTTCACATGTTTAATGTGTCTTCTTATTGATTAACTGATAAAGCTGTGGTATGGTAGATGGTGATAATCAATACTTACACTGTAGTAGTTTATGACAGTGAAAATCACAGTATAAAGTTGTCAAAATGAATTATGGGTCATACATATTGTTTCTATATGCACTATTCAGTTTCTGTAATGTGATACTGTTATTTTCATTGATTCAATGGAAAAGCAAACACATGTCAATACTTGCATGACTTTTGCATGAAATAGTGTGAGATTACATGCTAATGAGTGATGAATTAAGAAGCTTTCACCCTGCAGCTCTTGCACCTTGCTTAAACACGCAACTGAGTTCATTCTGCTAGCGTGTAGAGTGTTCTTGAGCAGCACTTTACCTGTCACAGCAGCTGGTCAGCTTATAAACACAACACGAGTGTTTCTCTGTATGTATATACTAGTATGGAGTTGGTAAAAATTAAGTTTAGCTATCTAACCATCTTTTTTGATGTTCAAACATTCCATTCTAGATGAAGCAGACACAGACTCATATATTGATTTATCTTCTAGTTCTTGATAAAGTAGCCCTTTAAAGGGATAGTAACACTTCGTTTTAACTTTATTTTATTTTGTAGGCATTAAAAAAACATGAAGAATGATATGTCTTATCTCTAAAACCTTTATGGTTTATGAGATATTCACAAGCAAAGTTCCCCTCCCCGCCCCTTTTACCTAGTGTAAGCCATCTCTTCTCAGATGTGAGTCTGGTTGTATGACAGTACAGATAACAGAAGGGGACAATTTTCTTTGTATGAAAACAATGAAAGCCCTTCCCCCCTTGACAAGTTTTTCAGCTTTTTCCATTATCTTAATTGAAGATTGTCCCTCTCTGCAGTCTATCTGGGCATCTCCCTTCTGATCTGGTTGAACAGGGGGGGGATACTTTGTTTGTGAATATCTCTTAAACCATAAAGGTTTCAGAGATAAGACTTATATCATTCTTCATGTTTTTTTAATGCCTACAAAATAAAATAAAGTTAAAATGAAGTATTACTATCCCTTTAATTTATCTTAATTGTATTGTTGATTTCAATGTATTTTAGGTGGACGCTAGCTGTTGTGCCTCACAACAGGTTGCTGCATAAATTAAAAGACTTTGGTTTGGCCAGTGTTATCTGTACATTGATTGAGAACTAGTTAAATGATAGATGGCAGAGTGTTGTTGTAAATGGAACTTTTCAGCTTGGTCTAGTTATAAGTGGGGTGCCAGAGGGTTCAGTCCTGGGCCCAATGATTATTAATGTATTTATTAATAATCTAGAAGTTGGAATTGAAAGTAGAGTCTTAATATTTGCTGATGACACTAAGCTGTGCAAGGAAATATATAAATGGCCGGATGTCTTTTCTCTGCAGAAGGATTTAGATAAACTGAGTGAACGGGCAAAAAAGTGGCAGATGACATTTAATGCAGATAAATGAAATATTATGCATTTGGGCTATAAGAACAAACAAGGTACATGTACTCTAAATGGGAAACAGCTTGGGGAACCCTGATTAGAGAAATATTTAGGAGAAATGATAGAAAATAGAATTCACAGCACTGTGCAGAGTCATTCAGCTACTGCAAGATCAGGGTACTAGCCTGCATAAAAAGATGTGTAGATGAAAGGGATGCTATTATCCTCCAGCAGATTGCTTTCCTTCAATCAAAGGGTTTAAAACCATATTGGAATCAATGAAAATGTTGGAGATTGTTATTTGTAACCTGTGGTCAACTGGATTGTTCTAGAATGACTGACTATGACTCCATGGGGCTATGCACTAAGGTGTGATAAAGACGTGATAACGAAGAAATTACTTCTCCAGTGATATCACTTCTCCAGTTCCTATGTTATTCTATTAAGCAAATGTCCTAAAATCTCTAGAGTTGGAGAAATCTTAGTGCATTGGCTGCATAGAATAACATAGGACTTGGAGAGTCTTTTCTACCGTATCACCTGTTTATCATACTTTATTGAATCTTCCCTTTTTGCTCTTAGTATATCAGACTCCTTGACGACGCGTTTTGTGCCTTCAGCCAAATATGAGAAAAATAAAAAATAATGAAAAATGATGCTAAATCAGGCGATGTCTGTAATTATTTAAGGTTAATTATGTAACATTTGCTTGGGGACAGATATTTTCTTAACATTCATTTAAGAATTGCTATGGGCCAAATTTAGTAAATATGTTGTTATGCTAATCTGAGCAAGTTTGGCAGAAAATCTGTGTAAATGTACAACATATAGTTCCAGAGATTTTTGATTTTCACATAGAATAAACATATTGTACCGAAAAGAAAATACATTTATCCAGTAAGAGTTGTCCTACTGCAAGTTGCTGAAAACTTTTGACATTGACAGGTGTGCTGAGTCTATTCAGATAACCTAGTAATATAGGTTTCTCAAACCTTGTATGAAAGAAGACAATAGAGCTATTACAGGAATAGGGGTCAATAGCTTTATAGAACAAAACAATCAGGGTCAGACTTTGCTATGAATGTCAACTCTGCATTGACTGTACAATTAGTAGGAGGTCATGATCCATCAAAGGAAGACATAAAAATAAGAATTACAAAAAGTACAGTAATGCATTGCTTGTAACAAATTATGTTTGATTGTATGAAAAAAAGGATTGTTAAAGTTAAAATAAAAAATCAAAGGAGCATGAAAGTTTATAAACCTGTGTAGAGAGATCAGAGAGTTGTCACGAGTTTATGAATGCTATGTAATTACTCAGAAATTATCATGTGGAATGAACACCTTATACCAACTAAGGTCGTATTGAAATAGAGTTCAAAATCACTTATGTGTAAGAGATTTGTTTAAAGACAGTATTTTATTAGATACTTTATTTATTGGTCACTTTATGCAATTTAAACAGTACTGTGTGGCATTCCAGCCAGATACTAACATTCCACACTGCTCTCCCACCCACTTACCACTTCCTGCCAGACAGATACTATTGTTTCACACTGCTCTCCTTTCCACTTACCACTTCCTGCCAGACAGATACTATTGTTTCACACTGCTCTCCCACCCACATATCACTTACTGCTAACTAGATACTATTGTTTCCCACTGCTTTTCCTCCCACTTACCACTTCCTGTCAGCTAGATACTATTGTTTCACGCTGCTTTCCCTTCCACTTACCACTTCCTGCCAGCCAGATACAATTTTTCCACACTGCTTTCCCTCCTACCTGCCACTCTCTTCTGGTCAGTATTAACATTCCACACTGCTCTCCCTCTGACCTGACACTCCTGACAGCCAGATACTAACATTACCCACTGTCCTACCTCTTCCCTGCCACTTCCTGCCAGGCAGATACTAAAATTCCCCACTCTCCTATGTCTCACCTGCAGGGCCGGCACCACCTATAGGCAAGGTTGGCGCCGGCCTAGGGCGCACATCTCATAGGGGTGCAGTTGCGGAACAGACCTGCATGCAGCTCAGCTTCTGTGAGATAGAGGGGAGAGAGGTCTGAGAGGCGCCGCTCTGAAAAGAGCGAGCTCTGCCACCTAGAACATGCCATCAGATGCAGAGTGAAAAGCACTGCATCTGCACACCAAGTAGGCCGCACCCTGACCCAACTTAATCCACGGAGAGCTGATCCTGAGAGGGAGGCCGGGAGTAGAGAGAGAGACAAGTCAGCACTGCTAGAGACGCAAGACAGTCACGTTGAGGTGAAGTCACAGTGACAGGCAACTTAGGCAAGAAGGGGAAACCGGCAAAAGGGTAGATCAAGAGGGGAATCAAGGATAGGCAAGAGAGGGAGAAAGAGGCAAAAGGGGGGGATCAAGACGAGTCAAGGGTGGATTAAGGCAAGAGGGGGAAAGAGGTAAAGAGGGGGAGAACAAGGCAAAATGGGGGATCAGGAGGGGGAGAATGGCAAAAGGGGAGAAAGAGGCAAAAGAAGGTGATGAAAAGACAATGGGGGGAAAGAGGCAAAATGAGGGATCAAGAGGGGGAGAATGGGGGAGAGGAGAAAAAGGCAAAAGGAGGGTGATCAAGAGGGGGAGAAAGAGGCAAAAAGGGGGAATCAGGAAGGGGACAGAGAGAGGCAAAAGGGTGGATCAAGATAAGAGTCAAGGGTGGATAAAGCAAGAGGGGGAAAGAGGGGGAGAAAGAGGCAAAATGGGGGATCAAGAGGGGGAGAATGGCAAAAGGAAGATCAAGAGGTGTAAAGAGGCAACTTGGCAAGAGGGGGAATCAAGAGCGGGTGAAAGACTCAGAGTGGGGTCAAGAGGGGGGATCATGAGGCAAATTGAGGGAGGATCATGAGGCAAAAGGAAGGGGGATCATGAGGCAAAAGAAGGGGGGACCAAGAGGTAAAAGACTGGGATCAAGAGTCAGGAAGGGGAGAGAGAGGCAAAAGTGGGGATCAAGAGGGGGAGAATGGCAAAAGGAAGATCAAGAGGGGTAAAGAGAGGCAACTTATCAAGATCAGGTGAAAGAGGCAAAAGGGGGGAATAAAGATTCAAGAGGTGGTTTATGTAAATATATAATATATAACTATTGCTCTGATGGTGGAATATTATTATTTTAATCAATTCTTTACTGTGAAGAATTGTGTCAATCCCTAATATAGCTTAAAGTTCTCAAAATGATTTAATATTGTAATTTATCTATTTATGTGAAGATATCTAATCTGATTGGTTCTTTTGTTTTAACCACTTGGATACCTTCAACATAATTGGTTCGACATCATCAGTGTATGTAGCTTCACCAAGTGATATGTGAAGAAGAGTTATATTGTTCAGAAAAAAGGTCTTGTTTTCAGAAGCTCCATAATACTGGGAGTTAATTAAGCCTTCCGTTATCTGAGGGTATAATTTCCTTTTTATAATGAAAAATACTGTTTGTTAGCTGCACATTTGTGGTTTTTAATTGAATGTTTTCAAAGGAGTTTGCACCAGATGCTTTAGTAAGTGACAAATTACACACTGACTTGTCAAATGAACGAATTAATGAATATGTTTATGTAGAGCCATAAGTGTACAGAGATCTTTACAGTTTAAAGGTTTAGACAATACAGGGTTACAGATGCTTTGCAAAGTGAAACACTGGAAAGTAGAAATGGTTGAAAGTCTTGAGGGAAATGTTGCGGAAAAAAACACGCTTACCTGCTTTTCCTGCAAAATTACCACACATTGAAAATCCATTAGATTTCTTCCTTTTCACAAACTGCAATAAATTTCCTGCAAAAATTTTCATTTTCCAGAGCTATGCAGACTCAGTGTGTGGTTCTATTACTACCAATGCAGTGGGACAAAGCTGGGACTCCTGGGAGGTCAGGTCTGGATTTGTGGTTCTCTTGCTACCAGTGCAGTGGGACAAAGCAGGCACTCCTGGGAGGTCAGGTCTGGATTTGTGGTTCTCTTACTACCAGTGCAGTGGAACAAAGCAGGCACTCCTGGGAGGTCAGGTCTGGATTTGTGGTTCTCTTGCTACCAGAGCAGTGGGACAAAGCTGGGACTCCTGGGAGGTCAGGTCTGGATTTGTGGTTCTCTTGCTACCAGTGCAGTGGAACAAAGCAGGCACTCCTGGGAGGTCAGGTCTGGATTTGTGGTTCTCTTGCTACCAGAGCAGTGGGACAAAGCTGGGACTCCTGGGAGGTCAGGTCTGGATTTGTGGTTCTCTTGCTTCCAGTGCAGTGGACAAAGCTGGGAGGTCAGTGTATGTGGTTCTATTGCCACAAGTGCAGTGGGACAAGGCTGGATAGTGAGTACGTGTGGTTCTACACTACCACTGGACAAGGATGGGATGATGGGCAATGAAAGACTCTCCAGCTATTCCCAGACTACAACTCCCATCATTCCCTGACAGCTGCTGGCTGGTAGCTAATGATAGAAGTTGTAGTCTGGAAGAAGCTGGAGGGCTGGGGATCAGTAAGTGTTTCAATATGTACCAGAGATGAGGGACAAGGCTGGGGTGAGAGTCACTATGTGGTCCCATGACACCTAGTACAATGGAACCAGTCTGGGAGTCATCTGTGGTTACATGGCTCTGGCAGTGGGACATGGCTGGGGGGGGGTTAACCATGTGCTTTTCGATAGCTACGGCAGGACAAAGCAGGGGGGCAGTATGTGTGGTTCTATAAATCCAAGGGAAGGGTGCTAGATCCCTGTATAATTATATACCGTATAAACAATATAAATTCTTAAATATAGCGAAATATTTTGAATACATTTTTTCAATATTTTAAAATAGTGATGGGACATTACTCAAACTATCAGAACATTTGTATTCGCCGTTGTATAAAACAATAAAAAATACATGTGAGTGTGTGTATATGCCTATGAAGACAAGATTAAAAATAAAAATACAGATAGGATATGTATATATATAATCTATCTATCTATCTATCTATCTATCTATCTATCTATCTATCTCATATCTATCTATCTATCTATCTATCTATCTATCTATCTATCTATCTATCATCTATCTATCTATCTATCTATCTATCTATCTATCTCATATCATCTATCTATCTATCTATCTATCTATCTATCTATCTATCATCTATCTATCTATCTATCTATCTATCTATCTATCTATCTCATATCTATCTATCTATCTATCTATCTATATATCTATCTATCTATCTATCTATCTCATATCTATCTATCTATCTGTCTATCTATCTATCTATCTATCTATCTACATATCTCATATCATCTATCTATCTATCTATCTATCTATCTACTTATCTCATATCATCTATCTATCTATCTATCTATCTATCTATCTATCTATCTATCTCATATCATCTATCTATCTAATATCTATCTATCTATCTATCTATCTATCTATCTATCTATCTATCTATCTACATATCTCATATCATCTATCTATCTATCTATCTATCTATCTATCTATCTATCTATCTATCTATCTATCTATCTCATATCATCTATCTATCTAATATCTATCTATCTATCTATCTATCTATCTATCTATCTCATATCTATCTATCTATCTATCTATCTATCTATCTATCTATCTATCTATCTACATATCTCATATCATCTATCTATCTCATATCTATCTATCTATCTATCTATCTATCTATCTATCTATCTATCTATCTATCTAATATCTATTGGGATAGTCATATTGTGCTTACATTAATTTATGGTAATTTTTTATTTTATGGGCATTTTTATTTGGGTGTTATCATTTGATATTAATTTTATTTGATTGTGCTGTTTTACATATTATATTAAAATATATATTTCATATACAGGAGACTGCTCTCCTTTTTTCTCTCTCTCTTATTTGTGTTTCTGTGGTTACCAGTGAAAAAAATGACACTTTTCAGAGGAATTCCTGTGAAAGGCAATAAGTGCCATTTTTCATAATTTTCTCTTTTGGGGAAAAACATATTGTCCGTCCGTACAGGACAGCTCACAGTCTAAAGTGAAGAGGGGAGTCGTACAGAGTACATTAGGGTTAAGTGCAGAATAGAGTGCTAGAGTTCTGCTCGGGATGAGGGTAAACACATATAAAGTGCCATAGTAATAATGAATGTTATGCTATGCTAACCCTTTGAGTGCCAGAGGGGTACGCAAAGGGTTAAAGGCAAAATGCACTAGTTCTGAGACATCACAGGGGAAAAATAAACATTAAATTGGGCTTTTAACTACTTGAATGCTACATAGGTAACCGACACACTGATCCTCAATAGGTATTTGGGGAATTTTTATTGGTCCCCTGTGGTGCAATTTTTTTATACAAATTTGGTACACTTTGCCTTTATACATAATGTCCCATTTGCTCTATAGAAAACTTCTGGTTGAAAATGGAAACAAGTGCACTATGAAATATCACTTTGTCCATAGCCGAGATTCTGTGACATGGACTATTCAGATATTCGAGCCTTTAAAGGGGAACTCTCCCCTACAGTAAAGTCCTTCTTCTACAAATCTTCCATGCCAATACATTTTTAGTCTGATTTTCTCTTTTATTATTTAACTAGTGTAAAAGCCCATGTACATGGGCCAAGGTCCAGTTGATGTTAAGAGACTGGTCCTGCTCTGCGTCCTGCCCCCATCTGTGCCTGAAAGCACAGAATACTCCAAGCACAGAACTCCCAGCATTCTGTGCTCCCAGCACAGAGCTCCCAGCATTCTGTGCTCCCAGCGTTCTGTGCTCCCAACATTCTATGCGTTTGGGCAGTCTGTACTGCGCATGACGGTTTCTGACAAACATCCTTGGTGAATTATTATATAGGATACTGTATTGACAGAGATATGGGCTTTTTAATGTAAGCATGTGAGTGTCAGTTCAGGACAGACTGTGGTACAGCTTTGTACCACAGCTGTCAATCTTAGCCTCTTCACCTCCCCAGTTGTTCCCTGTTATCACCTCCTCTTCTGACTGAGAAATCCATCATGTGACCGGACATGCTCTCGTGCCAAAAGGTAAAATGTACCAGAACAAAATGAATAGAAGGAAATATTATATAAAATTTTGGCAATGTGAAAGAAATCCCAAGCCCTCATTGAGTCCATTGTGTTTGGTGTCGAATTGCTGATCATCTTAATTTCGAATGTCTTTCTCTCCTGTGTATTTTTGAAGTTGCCTCAGAGTATTTTGATTTTAACTCCTTAAGGACCCATGATGTGCCAGTACTATCACGACGGTCCTGGCACTTATCATAGTAACATAGTAGATGAGGCTGAAAAAAAGACATGCGTCCATCAAGTCCAGCCCATGCCAATAACACCCCTGTTGATACAGAGGAAGGCAAAAAAAAAAGCACTCTGGAGGAATTTCCAATGTAGTCCCAAGTGTGTATCACGACGCCCGTGATTCCAGCGACATTTTGACAGGCTTATTTCCTGGTGCCTTTTCATTGGCTGAGCTGTACAGCTCCTCCCAGTGACAGCCTTTATATACTCTGGGCTGTCACTTATGGGTTGCCCTTTTGTGGTGTACCTGATGCCTAGCACTTGTTCCGTTACATTGATACCAGTGTATGACCCGGACTGACTGACTACGCTATTCGTTGCTGTTCCTGCTTCTGTGTACCGATTTGGATTGGTTGACGTTCCTGCTTCCTGTTCTGACCTGGCCTGGCTGACGTTCCTGCTCCGTGTACCGAATCAGCAAGATTGTTGTTCCTGCTCCTTCCACGCCCGGCTGAGTGAATATCCTGTATAATGCCTGTTGCTGTTATCACTCTGTGCACTGTCGCTCACGCTACTGTGCACAACAGAGTTACGGTACTCTGTTACCGCCTTGTAGTCCAGTCCATGATTTGAGTCTCAGTGTGCCAGTGTATCTTCCATACCGTTACACTACAATCGCTTGGTCTTCCGCTCTTGAGTTCAGTTGGGCGCATCCGGTTGCCTTCCGCATTTAGGCCTGGGGTGGTGCCCTTGTGCTGTTACTTATTCCACCACTGTTATCCTCCTGGCTGTTAGCTCTCCGTTTGCTTGGTCTCCTACTCTTGGGTTCAGTTGGCCGCATTCGGTTACCCTCCGCATATAGCCCAAGGCGTGCGTTAACCTCTCCAGGGGTGGCACCGGGCACATGGTGGTGGACAGTCTCCATTGGGCATACGTTCTGTAGCATGAGCACTGACTCACACTGTTGTAGTCTCAGGTGGGCGTCCACCGTGGCAACCTCCCGTTCAGGTTGTCTTGCCTGCACTCCGCTGACATCTTAATCTGCTAATGTAACTTGTCCTGTGTCAGTTATCTATCTGCTATATGCTGGACTCGTGAGGGTTACGTTATTCATTGTGTGCTAAAAATAAAATTGTGTTTTTTACCAACATCTACTGTTTCTGAGTGTACTGAACCGTAAAAGTATGTGTGTGTGTGTGTGTGGGGGGGGGGGGGATTTTTCCTTCCTGACTCCAACTGGTAGTCAAATAGTTCCCCGGATCAATATCCTATTTGCTTTGAAGCCATCTGTCATAATTGTCAATATTGTTCTGTGCTAGATAGGCATCCATTGCTTTTTTGAATGCAGTTGCGTTATCTGCAAGCACAACATCCCGAGGCAAAGAATTCCATAGCCTTGCCGCCCTTACTGTAAAGAATCCCTGCCTATGTTTTAGTCGAAAGTGCCTTTCCTCAAGTCTTAATGGATGACCTCTTGTTCTTAGTTCAGCTCTTTGCATAAATAATTCACTGGATAGTTCTTTGTATTGACCTTGAATGTATTTGTAAATGATAATCATATCACCCCTTAGACGTCTCTTCTCTAATGTAAACAAACCCAGTTTGGCTAGTCTCTCTTTGTAACTCAGATCCTCCAATCCCTTTATCAGTTTTGTTGCACGTCTCTGCACCTTTTCCAGTTCAGTAATGTCTTTTTTTAGAACAGGCGCCCAAAATTGTACTCCATATTCTAGATGAGGCCTAACAAAGGACTTATACAGAGGTAGGATAATATTAGCATCCCTTGCTTCTACACCTCTTTTTATGCAGGCTAGTACTCTATTTGCTCTTGCAGCAGCTGAGTGACTCTGCACACTGCTGTGAAGTCTATTGTCTATCAGTACTCCTAAATCTTTCTATAATGAGGATTTCCCAAGTTGTTTCCCATTTAGAGTATATGTAGCAAGTTTGTTTCTACAACCCAAATGCATAACCTTACATTTATCTACAATAAATGACATTTGCCACTTTTCTGCCCATTCACTTAGTTTATCTAACTCCTTCTATAGGGAAAAACATTCAGCTCTGTATGTATTTCCTTACATAGCTTAGTGTCATCAACAAAGATTGAGATGCTACTTTCAGTTCCCACTTCTAGATCATTAATAAACAAATTAAAAAGCATTGGGCCCAGGACTGAACCCTGCGGCACCCCACTTATAACCCTAGACGAATCTGAAAAAGTTCCATTTACAACAGCTCTCTGCCATCTATCATTTAACCAGTTCTCAATCCATGTACAGATAACACCGCCCAAACCGAAGCCTTTTAATTTATGCAGTAACCTGTTGTGAGGCACTGTGTCAAAGGCTTTTGCAAAATCCAAGTATACTACATCAACAGCAATTACCCTATCCAAATTACTACTCACTCTTTCATAAAATGCAAGTAAATTAGTCTGACATGATCTGTTCTTCATGAAACCATGCTGATTCCCACTAATGATATTGTTTGTCTTCACATAGTTCTGAATACTGTCAGTTAATAACCCTTCTAGTATCTTACCCACTATGGAAGTCAAGCTCACAGGTCTATAATTTCCTGGTTTGGATCTTGCTCCCTTTTTAAACAATGGAACTACATCAGCTTTCCTCCAATCACAGGGCACTATGCCTGATGAAAGTGAATCAATAAATATTAAGTATAATGGTTTTGCTATTACTGAACCCAGTTCCTTAAGTACCCTTGGGTGTATACCATCTGGTCGAGGCGCTTTATTCACTATAACCCTTTCCAGTCTCTTCTGGACTTTGTCCTCAGTAAACCATGTAGATGTTGGAAGAAATTCCATGGTTTTCTCTGTTTGCCCACAGCTTGTCATTGCTGCTTCCTTTGTATATACTGAAGCAAAGAACGTATTTAGGGTGTCAGCCATAGCTTTATCCTCACTAATTAATTGACCTGTTTCAGTCCTAAGAGGACCAATATCAACCTTTTTTTGTTGTTAATATACTTGTAGAATTGTTTAGGGTTTTTCTTGCTCTAATTTGGGATGTTTCTCTCATTTTCTATTTTAGCTAGCTTAATTGCTTGTTTGCAGATTTTATTACATTCTTTATATTTTTTAAATGATGCATCTGACCCTTTTGACTTAAACACCTTAAAAGCCTGCTTTTTATTTCTCATTTCCCTGCTAACCACATTATTAATCCACATTGGTTTCACTTTACTTCTCTTGTGCTTATTCCCCAGTGGTATATATTGACGTGTATATTTGCCCAAGAGCATTTTAAATACATTCCATGATTCTTGTGCATTTTTATCTTTGAGAATTACATCCCACTGGATATCCTTTAAAGCTTCTTTTAACTTTGTAAAATTAGCCTTTTTGAAATTGAATGGTTTGGTTAAACTCTTGCTATTGGGTTTCTCATAACAAACTTCAAAGGATACAATATTGTAGTCACCGCTGCCCAAATGTTCCCTTTCCTGCACATTGTTTACCATGTCAGAATCATTTGAGAGCACTAGGTCAAGCAAGGCCTCTTTTCTAGTTGGCTCCTCTACTAGTTGGGACATAAAATTATCATTTATCATACTTAGAAAAATATTTCCCTTTGTTGTGCCTGAAGTCATATTGCTCCAGTCAATTTCAGGGTAGTTGAAATCTACCATTATAATTACCTTTGCTGACCTAGCAGCCTTTTCCATTTGCAGTAAAAGTTGGGCTTCCTCCAACTCCCCAACATTAGGTGGCTTGTAGCAAATCCCCACCAATATCTTTTTATTATGTGTGCCCCCGGTGTGTATTTCAACCCACAAGGCCTCTACATTTTCATTGGACCCTTCATTTATATTTTCCCTTAAAGGAGCAGTAAACTTTTTTTATGAAAATACATATTTTATAGATATTTTCCTGCTGAATAAAACAAGGTCACTCCCATTGCTGTCAGATGTTTTATTCAACATTTATAGCAGTTTAAATAATCAGGAAGTGAATTTACTGTGTTTACTTCCTGATAGTTCTAACTGACAGGAAGTGACAGGCAGTTTCTATCACATTATATGGAGAACTGTATGTCTCTGACTTTTCTGACTTTCCTTTCCATTAGAACCTAGCAGGAAATCTAATTAGAATGTGACCACTAGAGGGCACTGCTAATGTAAAAAAACATGGGTTTAAACTGTAATAACTCTGGAAATATAAATATCTCCGCAGTGGGAGTACCCTCATTTTACTCAATAGGAAAATCCCTACAATATATATTTTTTCATAAAAAAAGTTTACTGCTCCTTTAAACTAGGTTTTAAGGCCTGCTTTACATATAGGCATACCCCTCCTCCCCTTTTATTAACCCTGTCCCTCCTAAAAAGTGAATAACCCTCTAGATTGACTGCCAAGTCATACGTATCATCTAACCAGGTTTCAGACACTCCAATCAGATCATACTGCTCATGTACTGCAATCATTTCTAGTTCCCCCATCTTACCAACCAGACTGCGAGCATTTGCATGCATATATTTTATCTTTTTGCCATTCCTAAAGATTTCATTCTTTTTCAAATGTATTTGTCTTTTATCAGTCTGTAACAATGGCAACCCCCTATTAGATGAACTAACCCATTCTCCCTTTCCACCCCCATGCCCCTTCTCTAATCCCATTTCCTCAATTATATTACCTTCCCCAGCCTGTGTTGCAGCTCCCTCCCCCCCTTAAGGACCAGTGACGGTTCTGGCACATCATGGAATTCAGAATGGAAGTGAGGCTGCACTCCAATCTGCCATCCCAGAATTCTGTGACTGAAAAAAAAGCTCCTTGGTCATTAACAGTCACCCAGCGCTTGATTGGGCTGTCGTTACGGGATTAAAGTGGAACTTTCAGAGCATACTAAGTCACCAGCATTCATTAAACGTATGACAACTACCTTGGAAATAGATGCCTTACCTTTAAAAAACAGCACGGTGTAAAGTAATCCTTCTCATTTAGGCAATGACGGGCAGGTTAGTGCTGTCCGTGTGCCTGTGCCGTCAGTCCCTTCCAGTAACCATATGGTGCACTGCAGTGCTACTCAACTGAGACCAGGACTGACAGCTCAGGTGTAGCCTGGGTTCTGGTCTCCAAATGGGATGGATTCCTTTACACCATGCTATTATTTAAAGGTAAGGCATCTATTTCCAAGCTAGTCGCCATGCTTTTAATGAATGCATGGTGACTTAGTATGCTCTGAAAGTTCCGCTTTAAGGTTATGGATGGAGTTGTTACCTTTGGTAAGATGATGGCCTATCGGGGTATAGTTCTTGGTTTTATTTTTATTTTATATTAATATTTATCAATATTATTCATCCTTAGGTTTAGTGGCAAGCCTGTTTCACCAGTGTAAAATCCCAATTCACATTCAGTGCATTGGATCATATATACAACATTTGCTGATGTGCATAAATCTGATCCTTTAATGTTATGTTGTGCAGTATTGTTTGCACAAATGAGTTGACTTAATTTGAAGCATGATTTGTTGCACGGTTGGGTCCCATTATCGGTGTTTGTCCATTCATTAGTCAGTTTTCTATTGATCAATCTCTGTTTCAGGTTTAGTTGTTGCCTGAATGCAGAATAGGTGGTTGGGGGAATATGTCTTTTAACATCACATTGTCTGTTAGCAGAGGCTGTAGTTCTCTGATAATGTTGCGTATTTGTTTTAGAGTGGGGTTGTATGTAGTCATAAGTGGTATAAGTGGTACAGGTGTTCACATGATGTTCTTAAAGGGATAGTAATACTTAAGTATTACTAATCCCTATATTAAAGTCATATTAAAAATAAATGTATTGCCCCCCAGTGCCATCTCTCAAACCTTTATGGTTTGAGAGATAATCGCTCCTAAAGTCGCCCTCTCCCTCCTCCTTCCCCGTAGTCAGCATTCTAGCTGACTACAGGTAAGCCAGTCGTACGACTTTCAGACGGCTCTGCAGCACGGCCAAGATCTAGTTAATAAAAAAAGAAATCTTTCACTGAAATGGTTTTCTACCTGTGCTTGGTTTGCAAGCATACGTAAAAGACTGTTTTAGTGAAAGATTTTTTTTTTATTAACGCGATCGCGGCTCTGCTGCCGAGCCGCCTGATGATCTTTGACTGGATTTCCCTTCAGTCAGCTACAACGCTGACTTCGGGGAAGGGGGAGGGAGAGGGCAACTTTTGGAGCGATTATCTCTCAAACCATAAAGGTTTGAGAGATGGCACTGGGGGCAATCCATTTATTTAAAAAGGACTTTACTATAGGGATTAGCAAGTATTACTGTCCCTTTAATGCAGATGTTATTTTCTTTGTAGTTGTCATTGTTTTATAGCCTGTTTGAATGACTCAGACAATGTTTTTAGATGATTATTGCTGTCCTTGGTATCAGAACATATATGGTGGTATCTGATAGCTTGGCAGTGAATGAGGCCTTATTTAATGTGAGCTGGATGGAAGCTGGAGTTGTGAAGATATCTGCCCCCTGTCTGTGGGTTTTGTGTGTACAGATGATTGTAAGTTTGCTGTTGGTGAGAGTTATGGTTGTGTCCAGGAAATGTGTGCTTTATCCATTTTAGGTTTAATGGATGGATGAAATGGGTTGAAGGATTTGTGAAAATCTTTGAGTACTTCTTCACCTTCCGTCCATAAGATGAACATTAAAACAATATAGCAGAAATATTAATAAGGTTTGTATCAGTATATATCAAAAAATCTCTGTTCCAGCTCTGCAATGCACTTTCATTTACATGGTATTTTTGTTTTTCTTTTTTTGCTCATATTGCCAGTATGCTTTAGACTTGATAAAGGGAGACTCTCTCGAAAGCTTGTCTCTGCTTTACAGAATGTTAGTCCAATAAAAAGGTATTATTACATACTGAAATAATCATTCAATTGACCTCTACACCACTGGACTAAGACAGATAACGTACATTGATTTTATATATATATATATATATATATATATATATATATATATATATATATATATATAATTTTTTTATTTTGTAGTTATATTTTTATTTATTTATTGGTCATGTTAAAGGGATAGTAATACTTCATTTTATCTTTATTTTATTTTGTAGGCATTAAAAAAAACACGAAGAACGATATAAGTCTTATCTCTCAAACCTTTATGGTTTGAGAGATATTCACAAGCAAAGTTTCCCCCTCCCGCCCCTTTTACCTAGTGTAAGCCATCTCTTCTCAGATGTGGAATCCAGTCCATAGACCAGACAGATAACAGCAGGGTCAATCTTCTACCTTTGAGAACAATGAAAGCCCTGCCCCCCTTGACAAGCTTTTCAGGTTTTTCCCTTATCTTAATTGAAGATTGTCCCTCTCTGCAGTCTACCTGGGCACCTCCCTTCTGCTCTGGCTGAACAGTGTTACATCAGTAAAAGGGGCGGGAGGGGGACACTTTGCCATTGAATTACTCTTGAACTATAACTCTGACAGAACTGAAATAACACTCTCCAAAGTCCAAATGCTATGATGATTAATTGGAGCTGCTTTTATTATGAAACATTACTATCCCTTTAAGGGATATCCAGAAACTAATAGTATCTTTGTGCATGACATGTGTGGACTGTTCCCAGAAAAGGGTATCATTTTAAAAGGCCACTCGCAAAACAGCATGTGACCAAATGACAGACTAACCATGTCGCCGTAATAAAAAAAAAACATAAAAAACATGAGAATCTCACCCTGCATAAAAGCGCAAGGTTCTCATGTCGCCTCTTTAAAATTCGCTACCTTAAATTTAGTGACAGCAGCATGCAAGTGCATATAACGAGCAGTGAATAAAAAGTCCAATCATCCTTACCTCTTTAAAAGTCGCTACCTTCAATTTAGTGGCCGCAGCATGCAAGTACATATAGCGAGCTGTGTACCTTGCCAGGTGGTGCGATTGCACTTCACAAGTAGCCTTACTCCAGCCATAAGACTGAGGATTTTTCTGCCTCTTGTCTGCATCTCATCAATAACTGAGCATTGAATGTGCATTGCTCATAAAGAGACATGTCAGGCAATCATAACGGAGGCTTGCGTGCCAAGCAAGATTATTATGTCAACGTAAAGGCTCTCTCCCCTGCTTTGCATGCAGAATGGCAGGGCGGGGAGAGAGAGCAGGGCAGCGCTCATTCACAGCTCCTCTAGCACTGAACCAAAGCTCTGTTCAGCCGCTTGTGAAGTGCAATCGCACCACTAGGCAACATAAGGATGATGGTACGCTTCTCATTATATACACTTGCATGCTGTGGACACTACATTGAAGGTAGCAGCTTTTAACCCCTTAACGACCCTTGACAGTCATAGTACGTCATGGGTCGATCCGACTTAACGACCCATGACGTACTATGACTGTCATGGAATTCCGGGCTCCCTCCGAGGCTGCACTCCGTTCGGGGAGTCCGGAACCGGAAGGAACAAAAAAAAATGCTCCGTGGTCCTTAACTGACCCCGCCGCACTGATCGGCCGGACGTTAAGGGGTTAAAGAGGTTACATGAGAACCTCTAGCTTTTATGCTGGGCGAGATTCTCATGTCGCCATTTTTATTACGGCGACATGGATACTCTGTCATTTGGTCACATGCTCTTTTGTGTGCGACCTTTTAAAAGTAAAACCCAGAAAAGAGCCAAAAAATTGCCATTTGACTGAATCGCAACAAACGAATGAAAACATGCTTAGAACTGGAGACATGAAAAGTCTTAGCAGCAAAGTGGTTAAAAAGAACAGATGGGCCACAATGCATTAAGAACAAAAGAACTGCATGTCCCTCTGGTCTTTAACCCCTTAAGGACCTGCACGATTGGGTTTAGGGCTCCCCAAACAGCGTGCAGCCATGCGAGAAGTCCTGAAATCTATGACGTGCCAGGACCGTGAAGAGTCCTTATGGCAAGTTCACCCATGACGGTCCTGGCACTTCATGGGTCCTTAACCCTCTGAGTGCCAGAGGGGTACGTTCCGTACCCCTCTGGCACTCAAAGGGTTATGGGGTTAAAGGGTTACATATCAGTTTAACTATCAAAGAGTTTAAAATTTACATCATGTCCGAAAATCATAATTTAATATAGAAGTTCTGTTCGAAATATATCTATAGCTAAGCTTTCGCCCAGCTATAATAAAAAAGTGACCAAAATATTATTCAAGCTAACACCCAATTAATAGTAGTTTTGCTATTAAATTGATCTCAAAGTACTCATTTTTCAGTGCTTCACATAACATTATTTCACAAAATTTCCCTTGGATCATTCCCCTTGATCATTCCCTCTTCTTATAAGTAGTGGAAAAAAGAGTTGACCTTTTCTTTGCGGCTGCTATAGAAGATATGGTTGAGTTACTTTTTTGAAGTGCAAATATTAAGTGGATTCAGCAATCCGGGTCTGATTGTCTTTATATACTTCAAATGACTATATATATAATCATGTTTTCAAGTCTACATCTGCATGAACAGGCTGTAGATTTTGCATATCCCAGTAGAGGAACTATACTGCAATGTGTGTGTTCTTGTATTAAGGAGACTGATGTACATTTAAGAAACAGAGCAATTCTAGGGAGTGCAGCCAGCATGACGCCCATGGATCTATGCTGGCAGATTCAATTATTCCCCCCCACCAGTACTTCATACATAAGCTTAGATTCCCCCCACCATCACCAGTATCCCAGTATTTCTTACATAGGCTTAGATTCCTCCCCACCAGTATTCCATACATAAGCTTAGATACCTACCAGAATTTCATACATAAGCTTAGATTCCCCCCCACCACCAGTATTCCAGAATTCCTTACATAAGCTTAGATTCCCCTCACCACTACCACCAATATTCCAGAATTTCTTACATAAGCTTAGATTCCCCCACCACCACCACCAGTATTCCAAAATGTCTTACATAAGCTTAGATTTCCCCCACCACCACCACCAGTATTCCAGTATTCCTTGCATAAGCTTAGATTCCCCTCACCACTACCACCAATATTCCAGAATTTCTTACATAAGCTTAGATTCTTCACCTCCAGTATTCCAGTATTCCATACATAAGCTTAGATACCTACCAGAATTTCTTACATAAGCTTAGATTCCCCCCCCCACCACCACCAGTATTCCAGTATTCTTACATAAGCTTAGATTCCTCTCACCACTACCACCAATATTCCAGAATTTCTTACATAAGCTTAGATTCCCCTCACCACCAGTATTCCAGAATTTCTTACATAAACTTAAATTCCCCCACCACCACCACCACCACCACCACCAGTATTCCTGTATTCCTTACATAAGCTTAGATTCCCCTCACCACTAGTATTCCAGAATTTCTTACATAAGCTTAGATTCTTCGCCACCAGTATTCCAGTATTCCTTGCATAAGCTTAGATTCCCCTCACCACTACCACCAATATTCCAGAATTTCTTACATAAGCTTAGATTCTTCACCTCCAGTATTCCAGTATTCCATACATAAGCTTAGATACCTACCAGAATTTCTTACATAAGCTTAGATTCCCCCCCACCACCACCACCAGTATTCCAGTATTCTTACATAAGCTTAGATTCCCCTCACCACTACCACCAATATTCCAGAATTTCTTACATAAGCTTAGATTCCCCTCACCACCAGTATTCCAGAATTTCTTACATAAACTTAAATTCCCCCACCACCAGTATTCCTGTATTCCTTACATAAGCTTAGATTCCCCTCACCACTAGTATTCCAGAATTTCTTACATAAGCTTAGATTCTTCGCCACCAGTATTCCAGTATTCCTTACATAAGCTTAGATTCCTCTCCACCAGTATTCCAGTATTCCTTACATAAGCTTAGATTCCCCTCACCACCAGTATTCTAGTTTTCCTTACATAAAATTAGATTCATCTCCACCAGCATTCCAGCATTCCGTACATAAGCTTAGATTCCTCTCCACCAGTATTCCTTACATAAGCTTAGATTCCCCTCACCACCAGTATTCTAGTTTTCCTTACATAAAATTAGATTCATCTCCACCAGCATTCCAGCATTCCGTACATAAGCTTAGATCCCTCCCAGAATTTCTTACACAAGCGCAGATTACCCCACCATGATTTATGACATAAGTTTAGATCCCTCCCAGAATTTCTTACATAAGCTTAGATTCCCGCCACCAGTATTTCATTATATAAGCATATATTATCTCCACTAGTATTTCTTACCTAAATTTAGACTCCCCCACCAGGATTTCTTACAGAAGCTTAAATTCCCTACACCTCCCATATTTCTTATTTAAACTTAGATTCCCCCCACCAGTATTTCTTGTATAAGCTTAAATTACCCCACAGATATTTAACCCCTTAGCGACCCTTGACGTACCAGGACCATCAAGGGTAAATTTGCTTTAAGGACCAGTGACGGTCCTGGTACGTCAAGTGTTAAATGGTAGCAGCGCGCCGCCGCGCACGCTGCTACCATTCATTCCAGGCTGAGACTGAGCGGTCCAGTACCGGACCGTTCAGTCTCAGCCTCTGTCGGTTGTGCCAGGTCATGTGATCGCTGCGTCAGCGATCACATGTACCGGCATTCTAAATCAGTGAATGAGGCAGTGCTACTTACCGCCTCTAGTGTCTCCTCTCTGCCAATGCATCCCTTACATCAAAGTAAGGGACAGAGAAGCATAGAGGAGACACCTAGTGGAAATAAAAAATACAGCAGCTGGGGGTGTTAACCCCTTCACTGCTGGTGCAGGAGGATGGCTAGATGCAGGTCAATTTCTGACCTGCTAAATACTTTTTTTTTTTTTTTTTTTAAATAAAAACAACACACTTTTTTTTTTACAAATAAAATATTTTATTTTTTAAAAAAACATCTCAAGAAACAAAATTGGAAGTGTGATTGTTGTGGAGCCATGTAATACACTTACACACACCGCCAAATGTAATGATCAAAAAAGTGGGAAAATAGGGTGGGAAAAAGGGACATGGGGATTTTCACCCAGGGGGGACAGTGGCCACTTTAAACTGCGCATTTTGTAGGTATGACTGACTGGTCATACCTTTCGTGCAGTCTCCATAAAATTTAACCCTTTGCGCCCAATTGACCCCAAGAGAAAAAACAAAAATGGTGGGTTTTTTACATTTTTTTTACATTTTTCTTTAATTTTAATAAATTAAATGGTGGGTTATCCATATAAGTGGGGTATCAAAGGAAAGCCCTATTTGTTTGTAAAAAAACAGTATATAATTTATGGGGGTGGAATAAAAGCCTAAGAGGGAAAACACTGTTGAACAAAGACATAGTCAAAAAGGTCAGAATTGCTCCGGTCCTTAAGTCAAATCCACCTCTGATTTTCTCGGTCCTTAAGGGGTTAATATATCAATTTAGATTCTCTTTCCTACTCACTGACCAGCAGTTCATGTGTCAGGAGGTACTGTTGATATATAAATAAAGAATAATAATAATAGATTATCCCCACCAGTACTTCTTACATAAACTGAGATTACTCACCACTGTAATTTCATATATAAACATATTACCTCCACCAGTATTTCTTACATATACTTAGCTCACCCCTGGTATTTCTTCCATAAGATAAGTCCCCCCCACCAGTATTAATTACATAAGCTAAGTTCCCCCTACCAATATTTATTACATAAGGTTAGATCGCCACCACCAGTAGTTTTTTTACATAAGCTATAGTTCACCTACCAGAATTTCTTAAATAGACTTATATTCCTGCCACCAATAATTCTTACATAAGCTTAGACTCCAACACCAGTGTCTAATACAAGCTTTGATTCATCACATCAGTAATTCTTACATAAGTTAAAATCCCCCCCCCACACCAGTATTTTGTACATAAGCTAAAATTCCTCCTACCACAATTTCTTACATAAGCTAAGATTCCCTGACAAAAGTATTTTGTATATAAGCTAAAATTACCCCAGCAGTATTTCTTACCTAAGCT
This sequence comes from Rhinophrynus dorsalis, assembly GCA_037306005.1. Classification (NCBI taxonomy): domain Eukaryota; kingdom Metazoa; phylum Chordata; class Amphibia; order Anura; family Rhinophrynidae; genus Rhinophrynus; species Rhinophrynus dorsalis. The sequence goes on from CM074723.1 coordinate 30,680,765, forward strand.
AACATTCCACCCACCAGTAATTAGTACATAAGCTAAAATTAATCTTCACCAGTATTTCTTACATAAACTAAGATTCTCCCTGCCAGTATGTCTTATATAAGCTTTCTATCACCCCCATCATTTCTTACATAAGTTAAAGGGATAGTAATACTTCGTTTTAACTTTATTTTATTTTGTAGGCGTTAAAAAAATATGAAGAATGATATAAGTCTTATCTCTCAAACCTTTATGGTTTAAGAGATATTCACAAGCAAAGTTTCCCCCTCCCGCCCCTTTTACCTAGTGTAAGCCATCTCTTCTCAGATGGGGAATCTGGTTGTAAGACCAGACAGATAACAGCAGGGGACAATCTTCTTACAATGAAAACAATGAAAGCCCTGCTCCCCTTGACAAGTTTTTCAGGTTTTTCCTTATCTTAATTGCAGATTGTCCCTCTCTGCAGTCTACCTGGGCACCTCCCTTCTGCTCTGGCTGAGCAGTGTTACATCAGTAAAAGGGGCGGGAGGGGGATACTTTGTCATTGAATTACTCTTGAACTACAACTCTGACAGAACTGAAATAACACTCTCCAAAGTCCAAATACTATGATGATAAATTAGAGCTGCTTTTATTATGAAACATTTCTATTATTAAGCTCCCCCACCAGTATGCACAGGAAAACACTTTGTATTTTTTTAAAATATACAAGCCATTTTATTGCAGTGCATTAAGAACTGGAGTAAACAGACTACAGCTTAGGGTGACCCAAAATCTCATTGATGTAATTGCCATTTTCACCCCTTGAATGCCATAGAAGTTACCAATGCATTGTTTTAAAAGCCTCCATTAAAGCAATGTGACATTTTGTTAGTCCCCTATTTTACAGTTTGCTCCAGATTTATTATTTCTCTTTACCTCCTAGCACATCAGTCGCATTATTCTGAGTGTTTTATATGATTTAATGAGCACATATTGTACGTACTTTTGTCATCTACACAATTAAAATTAATTTTAGTACAGAAAGGATTTTAGTTGCAAATACAAAACCAACACAGATTTATTTTATTGACAATGTCTGCTTAGCAGAAAAACAAGCTTTGTGTATTGTATGCCTGTCTTAATTTGGCAATGCTCCTATTTCTACCAAGTCAACAATCATAAATAATTATGAGGAATCAGTGGGTGAGCATTTTAACCAGGAAAAAATGCAGCTCATTTTTATTCTGCTTAATACATTTGAGAGAGAGAAACAGACATCCTGTGCAGCGTGCTTCCAGAACGTCAGTCTCTACTATTCATGGACTTTTTGAGAGCTGTTGACACTATTTAAATAAATAGTCCTGTGCCCTAGTTTAAAAGGATAGTAATACTTGCAAATGACTAATCCCCATATTGTAGCTTTGTTAAAAAGAAACGTATTGCCCCCAGTGTCATCTCTCAAACCCTTATGGTTAGAGAGATGATAGCGCTCAAAGCTTCCCCCTCCCTCCCCCTTCCCTGACTGAACTCTGAATGCCGACTGCAGGGGAAGCTGTTGTACGAAAGTCTTTTGTGCATCAGGCGGCTCTGCAGCTGAACCGAGATCACATTTATAAAAAATAATTATTTCACTGAAACGGTCTTCTACGTGTGCTTGGTTTGCTCTTGGTTTGCAAGCACATGTAGAAGACCGTTTCAGTGAAAGATTTCTTTTTTATAAACGCGATCTCGGCAATGTTGTAGAGCCACCTGATGCAAGTAATACCGGATATCTCTGCAGTCAGCGTTCAGTCAGGGAAGGGAGAGGGAGGGAGGAACTCTGAGCGCTATCATCTCTCAAACCATAAGAGTTTGAGAGATGACACTGGGACAATACATTTCTTTTTAACAAAGCTACAATATGGGGATTAGTAATGTGCAAGTATTACTATCCCTTTAAATGAAACAAATACATAAAAGCATGCACTACTAAAGGTCTCAGCACTCCAGCAATGCGTATTAAATAAAATCCAACTTTTTATTGAAATATCTTAAAGGGATAGCAATGTTTCTGTTCAGACGCAGCTCAGATCATTTATGATATTTAATAGTATTGTTGTCCGATGTTCTTACTCTCAGGGGAGGGCTGGCCAGGGGGGCAGGGGGGCAATTGCCCCCTGGGCTGGTGATATATCCGGGCAGGTAGGTCACTGCACCTCACTAAATCCCCCGATTGCTGCTGTAAATGGAGCTACACTAGTGATACCAGAGAGCTTACAATTGAAATGGAGCTGCACTAGTGATATCACAGAGCTTACAATTTAAATAGAGCTACTTAAATGATACCCCAGAGCTACAATACAAATGGACCTAAACTATTAACATACACCATTTCCCTTGTAAGCTCTATAGTATCACTAGGTAAGCTGTACTTACATTGTAAGCTTTGTAGAGCTGCACTAGTGTAGCCCCATTTCAGCTGTAAGCTATGTGGTATCAATTGACTTTCGTCACAAAATTAATGGCAATTTTAAAATTAACAAAAGCGGGTGGGCTGGAACAGTGGGCTGGAACGATAATAGAAATGGGCCACTTGAATGTATTTGCCGTCTGGGCCAAAAATTGCCAGCCCTCCCCTGCTTACTCTTACTCTGAGACACTGTAATATGATGAAGTTTATCCCTCCCACTTCTTTTACCTACTTAAGCATTTCTGTCCCAGAGCTGACAGCTGAAGTTGTGCTCTATATAGCAGCAGTAATGGGAACTTCAAAGGCAAAAGCTAACTATCGGTGTCTGACATACTATCAAACTGGTGAGATAGCTCAGTGGTAAAGTCCCTGACTATAGAGTCTGTTCAAACAACAAAGTTGCAGGGTCAACTCAGCTCTACATCCTTCCAATGTCGATAAATGAGTACTATTGATTGGGTAATAATCGCATCTATTATTTTAGCTGCCGATTCAGTTAATTCTGAAAGCACTTTAAAGGGATAGTAATGTTTTATAATAAAAGCAACTCTAATTAATCATCATAGTATTTGGACTTTGGAGAGTGTTATTTCAATTCTGTCAGAGTTGTAGTTCAAGAGTAATTCAATGACAAAGTATCCCCCTCCTGCCCCTTTTACTGATGTAACACTGCTCAGCCAGATCAGAAGGGAGGTCCCAGGTAGACTGCAGAGAGGGACAATCTTCAATTAAGATAAGGAAAAAACCTGAAAAACTTGTCAAGGGGGGCAGGGCTTTCATTGTTCTCATAGGAAGAAGATTGTCCCCTGCTGTTATCTGTCTGGTCTATGGACTGGATTCCACATCTGAGAATAGATGACTTACACTAGGTAAAAGGGGCGGGAGGGGAAACTTTGCTTGTGAATATCTCTCAAACCATAAAGGTTTGAGAGATAAGACTTATATCATTCTTCATGTTTTTTTAATGCCTACAAAATAAAGATAAAACGAAGTATTACTATCCCTTTAAGTCCCACTGGGAGAAAGGCCCTGTATAAATACTAGTTATTATTACGTTATCTGTGTTACACTTACCTGTCATCCACTGTCTCTTTCTTTTCATTGTTCTTATCTCTTTATCTGTCTTCCATCTTCTCTTCTTCTAGCTGTAATAAATAAATGTTCCATGAAAATCTATGAATAGTTTAACCCCTTGAGAGTCATAGGGGTACGCAATGCATTGCAGAGCAATGCATTGCGTACCTCTCTGGGACTCAAAGGATTAAAGAATACTTAAATGTGCTGGTGAAAAAAATATAATGCTCATTAAACATTTCTCCTCAACTGTGTGCTTAAGCACCTCCCAGCCAATCAGCTGCAAACAGCTCCGCTCGAAGCTGATTGGCTGGGAGGTGAGTAATCACACATACCAGCAGCTGGGAGGGAATTGAAACAAGGACTGACCAGACATAAAGACAGGCTCTGTTCAAATTCCCTTACAATGGAACAGGCATCAGCTGTATGGTACAGAGATGGTGGGATCCTGCATCTCACTTTGTCCGCCTCCAGCACTGCTGCACACAGTGGCAGAGAAATGGTAAAAGGACATTATATTTTTATTCAAAACTAACTGAACAGCCCGTGTAAATGGGCCACAGTGCCAGGCAGCAACAACCGCGGTGCAGTCATGCGCAGTACAGACTGTCTGTGCAGCGGCTGATAACAGAGCGAGGTGCTCCAAATTCGGAGCACCCAGCTCCGTTATCAGCCACGGCATGGACAGTCTGTACTGTGCATGACTGCAATGCGTGCAGCCGTCTGTACTGAGCATGACAGCTTCTGACAAACATACATTAGCAAATTATTATACAGGATGTTTGGCACTATAAGATTCATGGGGACAATTTTTACACGCACTTGAGGTATCATTTTATGAACAACATAACTTGCACATCTAAGCATTCTTTAACCCTTTGAGTCTCGGAGAGATATGCGATGTATTTCTCTGTGTTGCGTACCCCTTTGGCACTCAAGGGGCTAAACTATGCATAGATGTGCAGGTTATTTTCATGGAACATTTATTTATGCATTTTTTTTTGTTACAGTTACAAAAAAAGAAGACAGAACACAGAGGCAGAAAGAAGAGAAGAAGAAAGAAGGAAGAGAAAAGAGTAGGGTTGCACCGATACCGATACTGATATCGGTGCCGATACCAGCATTTGCGCGAGTACTTGTACTCGCGCAAATGCGGCCGATGCCAGCACCGATACCCTGTGTCAGGGTCGGTGCTGCAGAGAGGGAGCCCGGGGAGCTGCTCACAACGCTCCCTGGTCACCTCTCTTCCTCCTGTAGAATCAGAGCGTTGCTGCGGGTTACCATGGCAACGCTCCGACACTGACTTCTGCCGGGGCTCGCGAGAGAACAGCGAGCACCCGGCAGAGGAGGGTAAGGGAGGCAAGATGGGACATTGAGCGGGTGGTGAAAGAGGCAGAGAGGGGTGCCATGAGAGAGAAAGAGGCAAAAGGGACTAAGAGAAAGAAAAAAAAAAAGAGGCAAAAGGAGTAAAGATCAGGAGACAAAAGGAGGGGGACCAAGAAGAGGAAAAAAGGAGGGGGGATCAGGAGAGAGCGAGAGAGGCAAAAGAGTGGGATCAAGGGTCAAGGAGGGGGATCAAAAGGGAGAGAAAAAGCCAGGGCAAAAGGAGGGAGCTCAAGAGGGGGAGTATGAAGTAAAAGGTGGGAATCAAGAGGGGGAGAAAGAGGCAAAAGGGGACAGTCAAGAGGTGGTGTGTGTATGTATGTATGTATGTGTGTGTGTGTATATATATATTTCAAGTACTCACCAATACTTTTTTTTCCGGTCATTTGCCGGTTTTCCAAGTACCTAAAGCATATATATATATATATATATATATATATATATATATATATATATACGTGCTTTAAGTAATTGGTATCGGTGAGTACTTGAAAAAAGTATCGGTACTCATACTCGGTCTTAAAAAAAAGTGGTATCAGTGCATCTCTAGAAAAGAGAGATGGACAGTAGATGACCATGGTGCTGAAGATTCCACAGGGGCTGTTGTTTTTACCTTAGTTGGGTTAACCCTATGAGTGCCAATGAGGTAATTTTACCCCACTGGCACTCATAGGGTTAATTCTACTAACTTTGGACATATTTTAGGTGTACTTTGGATGTATTGATATGGGACTTAGAGCCCCATATCAATACATCCACTGGGGACTTTTTTTTAATTTCAATAGCTGCGTCATCTGTTTTGAGATCCGATAAGGGACTCAAGAGCAAAAAAATGGGTCTTAAATTTCCAGTGATAAAGTGAGTCACTTATCGGATATTAAGGTCTAATGCATGCAATTGAATTGCATCTTGTGGTGTTGTTTTATTTCCAATGGGCTAAAACGCATCTAACTTTAGCACCCAGAAGGTTTTTGGTTTTTTTTGCCAGTAGCGGGTAATTGAATCGCTTACCAGGCAAGGTACTCTTGTTGCCCTTCGTTTCACCAATGGCAACACCCCCACCACACCCCCAGTCTAATCCAGATGTAGAAAATACCCTTGCGAGGATGAAAAAAAAAATATAACCTCTTGCTTGCGAGAGAGAGTATTGCTTCACAATGTGTTGGAGATCTCTCTTTAAATCATAACTTGTATATGGATATATCATCAACTGATGCAGGAACATGAAGATTGCTCTGACCACACCCACTATTCATAATGTGGGTGGGGTCAACACAGCTGAGAAACTTTTCAGCATTTGGAGTTCTAGGTAAGTTGTCTACTCTGCCTACTGGGGAATTTGTCCCTGTGTTGCATTACTGTCTGGCATTCAAAGGAGAAATAAAGTATTATTAAGAAAGAAATAAGTTTAAGTTATTCTTTTTTAATCAGACTTATAGTAACAGCTTCAATCGGTGTCTAGTCATCATATTTTTCTATTGCTCTCCTGAATCTCTGACTCTTGCTCTCCAAATTAAATTATACCAATAATGTCACTTTGTAGCCACCATAGGAAATTCCAAATGAAATAGAAAATAAGAAAAAGTTTGCTCTGTACTAACTTTAGAGTAATGCATCTCCTTTTAAATTTAATTGGACGTGAATGCTGGAGAGGTCTCCAATGCATTGGCAGAGTGATATGTTAGTATCAAACTTGTGCTTTGTAGTAAAGGCATCATTCATGCTTTGCAGTGCAAGGCAGCAGTGATATTTATCTTTATAGCAACACTGCTGTATTTGTACAGCCAGCCAGGCCCTAGGGTCAGATTAAATCAGCCTGTTGTCTGTATTTTGCCCATCTCTGCTAAGGAGTTGGCACTGAGAAAGTATATGTGCATTTTGGCACAATCCTTTCCTCTGCACTTTGTTTCTTTTTATGTTTCTCTCCATGTACTAACAAGGCACAGAGGAAATCAGGTTAAAATATTTTTTCCTGTAATTGTAATAAAGGAGTTGTTTGGGCTCGCTGGCATCAACAGAAACAGAAAATTGATGGCAGATAAGAACCATACAGCCCATCTAGTCTGCCCATTTTTCTTACTGTAAAAACCTCAAACCTTATTTGGTCCTTGGTCTTGTATTATGTTCAGGACAGCCTTGTGCTTATGTCATGCATGTTTACATTACCTTACTGTATTAACCTCTACCACTTCTGCTATTCCACTTATCTACCACCCTCTCTGAAATGGTGAACTGTGTGAACCAGTATGCACCAAGTGCTGAAAATGCCTTACATTCCCACTAGTATGATAGAAATAAATTGCCATACAAATTAAAGAATAATTCCTCACATTTATTTTTTTATAGAGAATCTAAGGTTCTAATCAGCAGTACACATTTTTAGCCATTGAAGGATTAGAGAGGTGTGCAACGTATTTCTTTGCAATGTATTGCACTCCCGTTCTGATTCTTAACGGGTTAACAAGCAATATGGTGCAATACCATCTAATATCAGGTAGACTTGTGAACGGCCAAAATTTTCGATTTAATTCGAATTTGGCCGAAATAATTTTTTTTAAATTCAGATGATCCTAATTTCGGACCAGCCCTTTTCGATTCGGACATTCTGATCTATTCCAAATGATTTGGTTGAATTTATCATGGGTTAAATGATAGCAGTGCGCCTCCGTGCACGCTGCTATCATTCTATATAGACAGGGTGTGCATATAGAAAAATATCCATCCCAAAAACGGACATTGTCGTACATTGCCAGCCTGTGCATGTCACCTCTTCTCCAGCATGGGTTGCCGGTAATTGAATTCCAACAGTATAAGTACGTGTGTACTGGCCGGAACTCATTTTGGCCTTACCATATGTTTTATCAGCTTAAATTGAATTGAGACCCTAGTAAAAAAAAAAACATCCATACAGCAATATCAAGTTCTACCTTGAATGGGAGGAAAAAATTCCTTCTTGATTCCAAATGGCAATCGAATTTCTCCTTGGATCAACAAGCACTAACTAAATATTAATCCCAATACTAACGTACATAGCCCTCTATGATCTGCTCTTTTAAATAAGTATCCAGGCCCCTTTTAAAGGCATCTAATGTATTCGATAGCACCACCTCCTCAGGTAGTGAATTCCATACCTTTATTGTCCTTACTGTAAAGAAACCCTTCCGCTGTTGTAGATTAAATCTCCTTTCCTCAAGTCTAAGCGGGTGGCCCCTTGTCCTTTGTACTGTTCTGTTAATGAACAGGTCTTTGGAGAGCCCTTTGTATGGGCCCTGAACATATTTATATAGTGTTATCACATCTAAGACGCCGTTTCTCTAGTGTGTACAAGTTTAAATTTTCTAGCCTTTCTTCATAACTAAAAATTTCCATTCCCCTTACTAGTAGCCCTCCTCTGCACTTTCTCTAGTTCCATAATGTCCTTTTTCAGAAAGGGCGCCCAGAATTGAACAGCATATTCTAGGTGGGGTCTTACCATGGACCTGTAAAGAGGCATAATAATATCTTCCTACCCTGAGTCAATACCCCTTTTAATACATGCCAATATCATATTGGCCTTTGCAGCTGCCAGCTGGCACTGCACGCTACTGCTAAGTCTATTGTCTACCATTACACTCATATTTGGATAGAGGGGACACAATAAGTGTTGTTCCATCAAAATGGTGTGTTTAAAATGTTGGTTTATAACATGGTGCATTTAACATGTTGCCTTAATAACTGTACACCCAAACTACCCTAACCTAACCTAACTACCCTAAACTACCCTAATCCTACCCTAACCTAACTATACACAAAATCCTCATAATAAACGTTATGTAGACTATTTAACTACCACGTAATCACTTGACGCTTGGAGGCATAATGTTAGACGTGTATCACAGTGCCTGTGATTCCTGTCACTCTCTGTTGTGGATGTCACTGATTTGCTGACTGAGTTTGACCCGCCTCCTGATGACCTTTTTATACCTGGCTATCTCTTATGTCAGTTGCCCTTTCGTGGTGTTCCTGAGCCAGTGTGCTTTTGCTGTGTTTCTGTATTCTGAGTTCCTGTGTACCGATTCGGCTTGTCCTGACCATTCTCCAGTGTTCCTGCCTGTGCATGACCCGGCTCGTCTGCGGACCACCCTTGGATCCTGACCCGGCTAGTTTGACGTTCCTGCCTGTGTATGACCCGGCTCGTCTGCGGACCACCCTTGGATCCTGACCCGGCTAGTTTGACGTCCCTGCCTGTGTATGACCCGGTCCGGCTGACTTCCTGCTCCGAAGATCGACTTCCAGCTTGTTCCAGTGACCTGCGTTCCAGTTGTCGCCGCCGCGACATTTTCTAGTCTCTGATGCCCACGAGTGTGCCATTGCCTAGCCTGGTGATTCTTTCGATAGTGCTGTGCCTCGTTCTAGTGCAGAGCTGTGTGTATTCTGTGGGCCTTCCTCTCCTTGCAGAGCCTGAGCGTAGCGTTGAAGCCTCGAGTAACGTTACAGAGCCTTGCAGTAGCGCTGAAGCCTCAAGTAAACGTGCATTTTAACTCTTGCAGTGCTGCCTCTTATTCACTCTCTCTATCTCCAGTACGAGCCTTGTTACAAGTGATACTGCTGCTGAGTTGGCCGCTCTCCGTCGGCAACTCTAGTCTAACGTTGCAGAGTGTTCACAAAGCTTGGGCCGTTTGGGCGCTTACAGGCTCTCCGGTGTTGGTTACCGACGAGATCATATACCCAGAGTGTTGGCAGAAAGGCTTCAGTGTTGGCTATCCGGTACTACGCCCGCGGGGTCTAGTGGCTCTGGCTCTAGTATTACTGCATTCGATTACTCCTGAGGAGGCTATTAGCTCTTGCATTGCAGGCCGGTTTCCATACTGCCCCTAGGGGCTATTCGCACTTGCACATACTTAAGCAGTTCCTGTAGCTACGCCCGTGGGGGCTAAGTTGTTACCCAGTCTGCTTATCATCTACCACCTTGGCAAGGCAACTCGTTCCTCAGCACCTGATGAACTTCGTCTGTACAGCACAGTCTATTTAACATCAAGGGCGTGTCAAACTTCCACATCTGAGACTGAGTATAATTTGGACTTTAACCCCTTTGGGGCCCATATCATCCTAGTGCATACTGACTTGCATTTATGTCCTTAATACTATTTTCATTGTATTATCTCAGTTTACATTATCTGTGTATTACCTACCGCCTCTAGAGGGCGTAATTGTCATCATTCACTTTAATAAAGTGTGTTTTATTTTCACTTATTGGTCTGAGTGTCTTAAAAACCGTAACAACGTGTTTTTAAACAGGACATTTTGATGCAAGCAATACTTCGAAATGTGATGTTATAACGCTTGGCATTTACGTATCACCGGTGCAACAGGATACCCTCTGATCATACCTGTTCTGCCTCCTATTCAGGCACTGCTTGGACCTTGACCTGCTATGTCTCCTTGCCAGTTTTCGTCATTACGTTTTCATTTCTTTGGCACAAAATCTGAATAGAAACCCTTTTGAATTATTGAATTATGAAGAAAACATAGCTGGCTAATTAGTAAGGCAAAGGAAAACAGGTAATGTAAGAAATAAGCAAGTATTTAGATTGTTTCATGTAAAATTACACCCCAAAAACTATGTGCTAACTGTGAAGAAATGTATTAAATGTTTTTTTAAAAAGTAGATCAGATCCTAAATCAATTAATGAAACTCTTAGTACAAAAACATGGAAGGCAATTCAAACAGTTCATCCAATACAGGACTAACAAAAAGTTAAAGAAATTGAAATGTTGACCTTTTCAAGGATGACTACACTGAATAATGGGTGCAGGGCCATGAACAATACCGTGAGGATTTTCATTTCACAGGCTTCATATTTTTCAGTGCATATTTATTCATCACTTTCACTTTACCCTTTGTGTATTAGGTTTGAATCAATAAAAGACAAGAAAAGATCAAGGGCCAAATAAGGTTTGAGGTTTTTTTTACTGTAGGAAAAATGTGCAGACTAGATGGGCCAAATTGTTCTTATCTGCCTTCAAATTCTGTGTTTCTATAATATTTAGTACTCTTCCAAATTGTACTGAACGGAGTGACCCTATTATTATCCTAACTAGTTACAAAGCTTGTATACACAGCTCCCCGCTCCGGATGGCACACAGCCTGTCTGTGCTCCCGGCTCCGGGGCAGCAGCGGAGGCGCTGGGTGACCGTTTGTCACCCAGCCGCCTCTGTTGCTGCCCCAGAGCCGGGAGCACAGACAGGCTGTCAGCCTTCCAGAGCTCTCCACTCCGGATCAGTCTGTTCTGCGAGTCCCCACTGCACATGTTCAGTTACGTGCACAGTGAGCGACGCATTGTAGGACTTTATGTTATAGGATGAGTAGTTTTACAAAATCCTCTATTATAGGTAGGTCCTTCTATTCGTGGTTACTTGTGTCTTTATCTCACACCTCTAAGAGAGAATGGGAGCAACCTGCTTTAAATGTTTGGGAATGGTTGCTTATTACGGTATATGATTTTACTATATACTCTATATCAGTGGTTCTCAACCCGTGCCTTCAGTGGCTACTAACAGGCCAGGATTTGAGAATTTCCTTTTAAGAGCACAGGTGAAATAATCAATATGACTGAACCTCTGATCAACATACAAAATGTGAGAGGCTTCTGAGAACAAACAAACAGCACAATGGCCTGTCCTACAGCTAGTCACCGCTCAGAAGCATCACGTTTTAGCTCTCTAGTGCCATTGCAGAGGAGAAATTTCCATGTACACATTAGACTAATCCCACCCAAAAGGGCAGTCCAGTTGCAAAATGACAGGCAAATCTCCCTCGTACAAGAACACCAGCTAACCCCCGACGTATGTTTCGGCCTTGTTGTGCCTCGACAGGAGGGTGCAGCTGGATTCCCTAGGCACTGAGAGCAAGGGGTCCACGTCTGGATTACCCTTCACTCATAGGGAGACCCCCTAAGAGTATTCAGATACAACATACAAAATGTGAGAGGCTTCTGAGAACGAACAAACAGCACAATGGCCTGTCCTACGGCTAGTCACCGCTCAGAAGCATCACGTCATTTTGGAACTGGACTGCCCTTTTGGGCGGGATTAGTCTAATATGTACATGGAAATTTCTCCTCTGCAATGACACTAGAGAGCTAAAACGTGTTGCTTCTGAGCGGTGACTAACACACTGGGACACAGAAGCAATAAAAAGAGCACATTTAAGAGGTCCCTTGCTCTCCAATGTGTTTATAATAACATCTCTTCAGGGAGTTTCAAGTTTTATTTTAATTTTTAAATAGGGCATTACAGATGTATAGAGTAGGACTTGCCGTACAGTGAGAAACCTTGGCGAGGTGGCAAGCGTACCCGCAACTTGGCCAATTTGTGAAAACTAATATCTCACTTATTTATTTATTTAGAAATATTATTATATATGCTAAACACAGGGCACATATTTATTCTATACATAGAGAAGCGCTGGTTTGTTGTTGTCTGTTTTTATTTATATATATATATATATATATATATATATATATATATATATATAAAAACAAATACACAAAATATTGGTGCACATCCAGATTTTCATCACCATTAACCCTTTACTCGGTGGCATTATGCCTGCATATAACTACTATATAAAAGATGAGGATTTAGTCACATTATATGGCCATAGGTACCTCAATTTTGGCAATTATCTAAGCTTAAAACGCTTTGTCTTATGAGCTGAATCTCTCCTACTGTAGGAATTTACTAACCTTAATTTAGTTTATCCTGAGAGCTGAATCTTTGTCAGCTTTATTAGGGTTGTCCATCCTAATAAGTAAAAAAACTAAATCCTCTGAGAAAGGGGAATGTGAAAAGTTCCTTGTCTGTCCTTATCTGCGCTATGTATACTTTGTTCTAGGTCAGCTTAGTCATCTGTGTTTTATGGGGTGCTTGTTTATGTTCATAATGTCCTATTGATGTCCTATTGTCCTATGATATCTTTGTAACCGAAGTCTAATGTTTATTCTTACTGTGTAATGCCTTATCTTTTCCAATAAAGAATATGTTTAAAAAAAATCAACAACTTATTTCTCCACACATCCCCAGTACAGAGACAATAAAAACAAGATAAGAAAGGAAATTACTTGGACAGCAGCTGCCTGTGCCTTTCAAATCAAATCAATCAGACAGAATATTGGGGTATTTGGGGGTCTACCACCTTTGCTCCCTTCTCACAACCCCAGAAATATCCAACACAGATATTATAATAAGAGCTTCCTGATTCTTGCCAGTCAGTCACACCCAATTTTGGGGTATTTGGGGTCAACCTCCTTCCTCCCCCCAGACTTCCCTAATACAGAGAACAAATGTTCTACCTAGAAGACTCCCTAAACTAAGCATAAATTCTCTTTTATTTGCCCAATTGGGTTGGGTTGACTGGACAGGAAATAGAATGGGAGGAGTATAGTAAGACAGTATCATCTTTAGAAACAGAGGTGGAACAGATGAGCAATAAATATGTGGAGAGACATAAGCAAGCTTGATAAGGCTGGACTTGAAGTGACGGAATGTCATGGTGTATTGCATCAACCGTTTGTCTTTAAAATGGAACTGTCATTTTGTAAGAGTGGATTTTGGAATGCACATAAATGCACATACATTTATGCTCCCATATTTGTTTAAACAATTGTTTTAGATGTATTTAGGGTGAGATGTTCAAAAAATTGTGGTAACTGAAATTGCCAGTAATTAATATATTTTTTACATCCGATTCCTCCATCTCCATCAAAGGTAGAAAAACAGTCTTAACCCCTTAAGGACCAGCGGTCCTGGGACATTGCCATCCCATAAGGACCGCTTTGATCCTTGCCGACGCGCCGGTACAAGTGACCTGTTGTGTGTATCGGTGAGCCACTTTGGGGCCTGAATGAGATTGCTCCAGTCTTGGAGCGGTCAATTTTAGGCCCTATTTTTACTTAAAGCGGTCCCGGTGGAGCACTGTAAGTAAAAAGTACGTGACGTACTATGACTGTCATCGGTCCTTAAGGGTTTAAATGTGGAAGAGTTTTAATCTACTGTCGGTAAAAAAGAGTCTTTATTTCTAAGAAAAATTGTCACTTTAAAGACAAATTAAGGACAGTCAATGAATCTTGGGCCACAGAACCTGACTTGTGGCCAAATGTCCATTGTATGTTTTAAGTTCCCAAAACCCTTGCTAAATAGTGTGAGTAATGGGAATATCAAAAGAAAAGGGCTAATGGTCAACACACAGTCACCTTCCCAAACACTAACCCTATACTACCCCTAAAAGTGAAGAGCAACACTAGCCTGACACCCAGAGCCACTGTCTGTCTTCTTCTGTCATCTTTGATCTTCCTTCTTCTTCTTCTTTCTCTTCATCTTCTGATCTTATCTTCTTATCTGTCTTCTTATCTTCTGTCTTCTTATGTTCTGTTCTTCGTTGTAGCAATGAGGTACCTGAAAAGAATAAAAGTCAACATTAAATATACTGTTAAAAATTCTGTTTCCATGATATTCATTTGTTAACCCTTATAGTGCCGAGGGGGTACACAATGCATTGCAGAGCAATGCATTCTTTACCTCTCTGACACTCAAAGGGTTAAATCTGTGCTGGCATTTCATTAAGGAAAATATTTCTGGCCCAATGAGAAAAAAAAAATTCTAAAGCTTTTCACCAAATATTGTTTGCCAGTCCCCACTGAATATGTAATTTATTGTCTTCCTAAAAAATATTTTGAAGAGACATTGCATGGGTTAATTTATGCTGTCACTGGTGGTGGGGGCAGGAATGCAGGCCAAAAATCCTCCCTCATTCAAACCTCTCCGGCCATTTTTAGCGGGTTTCGTTATATGTAAGCACACAATAGAAGGCTGGAAACAATCTTGAACAGCAATTGGCCATACAAAGGCCAATCTGTGTTCCATTTTTTCACAGCGAGGCTCAGGCAATTGCCAGAGAGGTTTCAAGGATGGGGGATTGTAGCCTGCATTCCTGCCTCGATCGCCGGCTACATAGGTGGAGGCAGCAGTATCATTTAACACATGCAATGTCTCTTCAAAATATTTTTTGTAAGACAACAAATTGTATATTCAATTGGGACTGACTGAAATGCATTAGAAAACCTTTTTTTTTTTTACATTGGGCCAGAAATAGTAAGCACACATCCCAGCCAATGGAGGGATGGAAACCATTTTGAACAGAGACAGGCCATATATTTATATTTATCCCCCTGAGTAAAACAAGGGCACTCCCACTGCTGAAAGGTGTTTCATTCAAACGTTATTAATTTTCAAAGTTGAATTTTTTAGGTGCAATATCACAGTGGCCTGAAATTGTACAGTGGGCTGTTGCTACACTATCCTATGGACAGCTCTGGTCCCGGGACCATAAATCTCCATAGGATGGTGTGAAGAAGACAGAAGATAGAAGATGACAGAAGAAGATGGACAGTAGCTAACCTGTGTGCTGAAGACCCAGCTGGACATCAGAATTACAGGTAAATGTTTCTTTTTATGGGTGATTTTAACTTAGTAGGATTAACCTTGTGAGTGTCAGTGGGGTGTTGCATACCACATGGGCACTCACAGGGTTAATTCTAATAACATTAGACACATTTTGGGTGTATTTTGGTTGTATTGATTTGGGCCTTAGGACTCCATATCAATACATCCACTCGTGACAGGTTTATTTGCAGTTTTTTTCTGCTTCAATTCCTGCATCAGCAGGTTAAAACATGCGCTAAGTCTGGGGTACAGAGTTTCACCCTTTAGAGTGGGTCCCTTAACATGTTTCTGCCTAAAACATGAAACTGAATGGGAAAATGGAACTGGTTTTAACAGGTTTCAATGGACACTAACTTTAGCTCCCGGCTTGAGTTTTTTTCCGCTGGGATTTTTTATAACAGGTAATTGAATGGCTTACCGTTCTTGAAAAAATGCCCGTGGGTGTTTTTTTGGGCAGCGGGTTGAATTGAATTGTGGCCTTAATGTCAGAATTTTTAAGGGCAATATTTATCAAGCTCATCTTACTTCCATTTTCAGTTCTTTTTGATACATTTTCAAATGTGATGGATTTAATTGTGAAAATACCGGCCATGTTTTACCACCCACTCACGATCAAACAATTTTTTCATTATGATGACTTTCTTAATATTGCACCCTTAGGGCTGTATGTTCAAAGGGATAACGACAAAAAGACAAAAATAATTAATTGAATGCATGAACTACATATTTTCTATAGAGTATACGACAAAAAAATAGTAGTGTCCGTTGTGTACGACACAACTCAAGAACTGACGGGCAAAGGGGCGGGGCTAGGGCGTGACTAAACTATTCTCCAGTGTCGTATAGAGGAAAAGAAAATTTGTCGTAACTAACGACAAAAAAATGTCTTTCAAAAGACAAAATTTGTACGTTAAGAAAAAAGTGGAGGGAATGTGTTCTGAATGTGAGAATTTTTGTCTTTAGTTAAGACATTTTTGTCGTTAGTTAAGACATTTTTAAAGACATTTTTGTTGTTAAGACATTTTTTGAGACATTTTTGTCGTTAGTTAAGACTTTTTTTGTCGTTCCATATGACAATTTCAGTCAGGACAAACGACATATTTCCAATCACAACCGACACTCTATGAAAATATTAATGATCCCAATGACACTGTACTTTGAAAAGTAGTTACAAACGGCAAAAGCTATTTCGCTAATTCTTTGAACATATGGCCCTTAGTATAGCTTAGTGAAGAAATCTCCAAGGCATAGAAAAGAGATACATTTTATTGTCCTTGCTTGTTATAGGCCATAGGTATTTTTCTGTGCCAGGAAAGAGTGGATGGGACTGGGGGTCATGTGAGGACTGGGGGGTGTGGCCATGGGGGCAACTAAAGGCACCTACAGTGCCTTGCCTAGGAGAACCTGGGCTGTAAATCCAATCCTGGGTGCAAGAGCCATTGTAGTAACTTGAATATGGTTGCATAACAAAGTGGATGATAGAAAGGTCTCCACAACTCATTGCTGCTCAGTGTGTTTGAGACCTTCCCAGAATTCAAGGTGTGAAGTAGTAATGTGTAAAGTGAACATACAATGTGGGGCACTTAGCAATATCTCACTAAAGCAAAGTTATAAATGCAAAAAAGAGCACTAAATAAACTTTAACAAATTTGTCTTATCAAAAATGTGTTATTTTGCAAAAGTATATTAAAGGGATAGTAATGTTTCAAAATAAAAGCAGCTCCAATTAATCTTCATAGTTTATGGTCCTTGGACAGTGTTATTTCAATACTGTCAGAGTTGTAGTTCAATAGTAATTGAATGATAAAGTATCCCCCTCCTCCTCTTTTACCTAGTGTAACACTGCTCACTTCAGATGTGGAATCTGGTCAGATCGCAGCAAGGGACAATCTTCTTACTGTGAGAACAATGAAAACCCTGCCCCCACTGACAGTTTTTTAATTTTTTTTCCTTATGATCACTGAAGATTGTCCCTCTCTGTGATCCATCCGAACAGTCTTGCTGCGCTGAGGTGAGCAGTGTTACATCAGTAAAAGGGGCGGGAGGGGGATACTTTACCATTCAATTACTCTTGAACTACAACTCTGACAGTATTGAAATAACACTCTCCATGGCCCAAATACTATGAAGATTAATTGGAGCAGCTGTTTTTTTGAAACATTACTATCCCTTTAAACTGCTACGTTTTTGCAATATGTTTATCAAGCATTAACCCCTTTGAGTGCCAGAGGAGTACACAATGCATTGTTTTGCAATGTGTTGTGTACACCTCTGGCACTTAAAGGGTTAAAATAATAGTCCCAAAAAACTGAATGCATCAGAATGTAAGTTAAATGTTAACAAGAGACAATGCATTACACAATTTATGGAAAATCGAGAGATTTAAATAACTGAAATGTATATATACAGCTATGTATATAGCTATACAGAAAAAAGATTATTAACCCTTTGAGTACCAGACGGCTGTCCAGCACATTGATAAGGAATGTGTTGGACACCCCACTAGTGGTCAAAGGGTTAATAAATGATATATTAATTAATATGAGCCTGGATAGTTTCCATTACAGTGACTCACACTGCATTAGACTGTCCTCAGATGGAAAGTGTTAACAGATACCGGATACATGTGATTACTTTAGTCACTTGAAATGTAATAAATCTATATACAAAAGTTGAAGCAATCAACACTTTTCCAAGACCAAATTCACAAAAACTACTTTACGATTAGCTCTTGCTTTTTGTTGTCACCAGTATTTTGTGATTACAGTAAGATTTTTTGTGACTAAACCAAATTACTCAATACATAACTGGAAATGTGTTTTTTTTACATTCTCACACTCACTTTAATGAATGAGTGAGCAGTTTATTAGTTAGACTGACTTAAAAGGATAGTAATGTTTCAAAATAAAAGCAGCTCCAATTAATCTTCGTAGTATTAGGTCCATGGAGAGTGTTATTTCATTACTGTCAGAGTTGTAGTACAAGAGTAATTGAATGATAAAGTATCCTCTTCCCCCCCTTTTACTGATGTAACGCTGCTCACCTCTGATGTGGAATCTGGTCTCTTGACTGGACAGATTACAGCAAGGGACAATCTTACTGTGATCTTAAGGAAAACCCTGCCCCCCTTGACAGGTTTTTCCCTTATGCTAAGTGAAGATTGTGCCTCTCTGCAGGCCATCTGGACACCACATTTCTGTTCTGAGGTGAGCAGTATTACATCAGTAAATGGGGTGGGAGGGAAATACTTTATCATTCAATTACTCTTGAACTACATCTCTGACAGTTTTGAAACACTCTCCATGGCTCAAATGCTATGAAGATTAATTGGAGCTGCTTTTATTTTGAAACATTACTATCCCTTTAATAGCAGGCAGAGCCCATTTGACCGTCAGTGTAGCCTCAAGTTCTCAGGATATGGAACTCCATGAGATGTTGTTAGTGTTCTGCAGGGTTAGGGGCCCACGCAGACCCATATCATTATACATTTGCCTGTGGCTTGATGGAGATAGGTCCCTGCACCTGCACGATTCTTGCCACCCTCCAGTGGCAACTTGCTGGTTGTTGGACCATTTCCTGTACACACTCGATATATAAAAAAACAGAATGGTGCTTTATCATAAGTAAAATTAATAATATTCAATATAAATATTGTACTCACGTGTATAAGTAGTTGAAACGCCAGCGTATACCAGCTCCCAACAGTATGGCCAAGCAGAGATATTAAGCCCGTCTTCGCTCGGGACTCCTCCAACGGATCTTCCAAGTATAGATATGAGGGTGAAGAAAAGTATGCTGTTCCTCCAGAACAAGTTAAAAATATATTTATTAAAAAATTATGCACTACAAACATTATGCGTTTCATGGCTATAGATGCCAACTTTTCAAATGTATGGCGTGAATGAAAAAAGGAGGAAACAGCGATACACAATGACTTTAAAAACAAGCACCAAGCTCAATGATTGGACACAAAATAGTACAATGTAACACTTTCTAAAAGGCAATGTTAACTTTTCCTTGTTAACGCTATTCCTCTTCTTATACCCACGCACAGCATTCTTTCCTTGCAATCCAAGATCAACAGGTTTATTTGGATGGAAAAGAAACCAAGAATTCGGAGAGAGATACTTAGCAGACAAAAGACATCGGAAGGTGTTGGCTTACCAGACCTCATTAGATATTATCATGCAGCGGATATATCTAAATTATTTGACTTTCATCCTAGTAATGCTAAGCATTGAACCCAGACTTTGTCACTCTATTTACACGGAGCTGACCCATTGCAACTACTTTATTGCTGTAACAAGACAAACTTTAGAAAAAATCCAATCTTATTCTACCTACTTCATATTTGGGACAAGTAAAACATATCATATGTTCTATCACCTACACCATCCCCATTACTATCTATTTTAAGCAACCCAGACTTTCCACTAGGCATGAACAATAACTTGTTGTTTCATGGAAAATCAAAGATATGGACACTTTGAGTAACATAGTAAAAGTTGGTATTCCCCCAGACAGAGATCAAATCCTTAAAATTCTGGGATCAGAAGTGGTCAATTGGATCCAGATCTTGCAAGTACAGTCTTAGGTTAAATATGCATTAAGCAGGGGAGACCTGAATCGACCACTCACCCCTTTTGAGATTCGGATTAAATCCCTTCCATCTGCACGTCTACACTTAGCCTTTACATATGCACTTTTACAAGACCAAAAGACCCCTGAATTACCTTACTTTACCAAACTATGGAATAGAGAATTGGGCATCAACTTAGATGATGGGACATGGAAAAATATTGTAAAACGTAATTGAAAACTAACTATAGGTACCCCCTTCAAAGAAATGAATTACAAACTTATATCTAGGTGGTATAGAACCCCACATCAAATAGCTCGAAATTACCCACAACTTTCCAGAATCTGTTGACGTTGCAAATCAGAAAGTGGCACCATGCTTCATATGTGGTGGCCCTGTAGATTGATTCAGACCTATTGGTCTCAAGTGACAGCTCATATAGAGTCAACCATACATGTGTTGATAGGTTTAGATCCGCTACTTTGTCTTTTTCTCATAGACCCAAATGTGATGACACCACAACACTCTGTCCTGAATACTTTAACTCGTCACCTCCTTAGTGTCACTAAATCCCTCATACCTCGTTATTGGATATCTAATAATTGTCCTACATTTCAGGAATGGTTGCATCATTTTGAATCTTTTCTGAATACTATGAAATGCCATGCTACGGCAATGGCTGATCTTGCTAGTTTTCAAGATGTTTGGTCCTTATGGCCAATATTGGCTATAGCTTTTCCCAACATGTCAGCCTCGAGACTGGGGACTTGAGATCTCTCATTCAAGGTGAACTTGTATTACTTAGTGAGACACATTGGCTTTGTCTGTACTTAATGCCATCCTGGGTCCTTCTTTTTTTCTCCTTCTTTTCTTTTTCATCTTTTCCCTTTTTCCTTTTCTCCCCCTCTATATCTTTCTCTCTTTTCCTTTATGCTTTTCCCCTCATTCCTCCATTGTCTATACCCTATATTATTATATCATTTCCTTCTCTATATTCTTTTCCCTTATTCCGTATTATTCCCCGCAGGTCTACCCTTCATCATATATTTGAGTTATAATGCTCCATTTTTTACTTCTGAGATCTGGAGTTTCTTCCCACTAGGCACTCTCCTCAAATACTTATAAACAAATTCACTGAGCAGACGCTTAGATACTCTTATATTTAAATTCCTACTAGTGAAACTTGCTTTATGACTACCTTATTATGAACAATTCCTATGAGAAAATATTGATTACTGATTATATTTCACTTCATATGCTCTTGGATAAAGTTATTTTGTTTTATCTGTGTATTTCAAATAGTGCATGATGTATGTCTTGCATTATTTTTTTAATAAAGCTTTTAAACCTGAAAAAAAAACACACTCAAATACTTCACCCCCATATTGAATCAAAGAGGCCCCCTTTGTCTAGAAGAATGGGATAATTTAAACACATTTTAAACAGACTTTCAAACAATTCTGCTTTTTAAAATTAACTCTCTACTCTCCACCAGGACAAAGTCTCTGACAGGATGTGGGAAGTGATTTGGAAATAAAAGCATGCTGTCTACTGCAAATATATCCCAGATTCCTCCGGAGGGAGTGAGTAGAGGGAGGAGATGGTGGCAGCATATTGAAGCATATTGAAGTGGATGGATGAAAGCAGACAAGAAACACATTTTTTTTGGTGGGTAGAGAGAGGGAAACAAGGGTGCCGGTTATACAAAGGCACTTTTGATTTCCCCTAAAATTTGGGGTTAAATTTACACCTGCGTATTATACACAGGTGCGTATTATATCTGAGATTTTACAGAAAGACACAATGGAATATCAGATAGTTGCCCAGTTTTTTTTAAAAAATCCTATGGGCTAGAATTCCACTATAATTCACCCCTGGTAAAACTCACTCTAATAATAATTGCTTTAGGTAGTTTTTTTTATTCCATGTTTATACATCTCCCAATGTGAAACAAGGACATCTAAGCAAATGCTGCGTATAGTAAACGTATCAGTGCTTCCCAGTATCACACAATCCATATTTTACATACATAATTATAAGTAACAAAATCATAAACTAACAAATAAATAAAAGGTTTGTGTACTCTAAACTGGAGCTATGATGAGTAGAAAGAATTTCACCTTAAAAACGAACAATTCCCATAATCTCCAAAGATTTATATAAGCTGATTAATTACTATAATAACCATATATTATATCTTCATGATTGAGTAATAAGGTGTGGTAAAAAGAAAGCCCGTCTTAAGCCTACATTAAGGAAGGGAAATTAATTTTAATTACATTAGCTTAATTACACCAATAAATTTGCCACAGTTGATTTTCTATTTGTTCATTTGTATACAGTAGTATCAAAACAATGTCTTTATTACAAACAGTTCTATTATAGGAATAACTTCTGTAATGGTGAAAATATGTTGCTCTAAATTAAATAATGGCTTTACAAAATAATTATCATATAAATTAAGCTTCCATGTGAAGATTTATGGGCTGATTAGTAGCAGGTGGAAATATACATGTGCATAGATCCTGTTGTTTTATCAAGAGTTATTGTATTTGCAGCATCCTTTATAAAAGATAGGTTTTGTAAAAAAAAAAAAATTAACTAATGAAAAACATTTATACTCAAAAAAATGTTGCTATGATTAAAATGACCAATAAAGTAAGTTAAAGGGCAGTAAAGTTTCAGTGAATGACTTTCTAAACAGCTTACATTTTCCCCATTCACTCTGTTTGCCTAGCAGATCCCTATGATCTGCAGGGGCATGGTAACATCAGCTTTTCACTTGACACTTCTGGGAAAATAAGCAAGATCTCTAACCTCTCCATTAACCCTTTGAGTGCCACAGGGGTACACAACACATTGCATTGACGCTTCCCCACTGCAGTGCTACACTGCTTCCAGCTACTGGCTGATGGGGGAGTGGCGCAGCGTGTAGAGAATTCGGAGGTGGAAACGGAGGAGGAGGAGCCAATAACGTAGGTGCTGGCGGAAACCCTGATGGAGGTAGGGCCCGCAATCCTCGGCGTGGGTAGCACCCGTGCCATCCCAGGGTCCGAGTCGCTCCCAGCCTCCACGACATTCACCCAGTGTGCCGTCAGGGAAATGTAGCGTCCCTGGCCACAAGCACTTGTCCATGTGTCAGTCGTTAAGTGGACCTTCCCAGTAACTGCGTTGGTCAGGGCACGGGTGATGTTACGGGACACATGGTGGTGTAATGCGGGGATGGCACACCGGGAAAAGTAGTGGCGGCTGGGGACCGCGTACCGAGGGACAGCTGCTGCCATCAGGCTGCGGAAGGACTCAGTGTCCACAAGCCTAAATGGCAGCATTTCGATGGCCAGTAATTTTGAAAGGTGTGAGGTTAGTGCTATGGCCTGTGGGTGGGTGGCTGGGTACTTTCTCTTGCGCTCAAATGCCTGGGGTAACGACATTTGGACGCTGTGCTGGGACAGGGAAGTGGATGTGGTCGCTGATGGTGCTTCAGATGGTACAGGTGCAGGGCGGGAGGTATGCGGGCCTGCGCCTTCGACAGGCGATTGGCCGGCACCGAAAACAGGGGAAGAGGAGGCAGTGGTGTGGCCTGCAGACACAGATGGGCGATCCAGGCGTTCCTCCCACTTACTACGGTGCTTGGATGCCATGTGTCGGATCATGCTGGTGGTGGTGAGGTTTCTAGTGTTCATGCCTCGGCTCATTCTGGTGTGGCACAGGTTGCAAACTACAATTCTTTTGTCGTCCGCACTTTCCTTAAAAAAACGCCATACCGCGGAACACCTACCCTTTGGCAAGGTAGATTTACGCAAGGGGGTGCTCCGTGGAACATTTGCGTGCCGGTTTGGTGCGGTCCGCCTTCTTTCTGTAGCCACACCACTGCCTCTTCCAGCCTGTTGCGGTGCTGCAGATGGCTCACCCTCAGGACTGCTGTCATCGCTCGGCTCTACACCTTCCCAGGTGGGGTCAGTCACCTCATCGTCCACCAAGTCCTCCTCCACTTCCTCACTCTGATCATCCTCCTCAAGTCTTGATCCCACCACATACTCAGTCATTGACAACTGTATAACATTCTCCTCAACAAGGTCTTGAGACGGAAATAGTGGTTGATTTAATGGCAACTGTGTCTCATCATCATCATCATCATCCACTACTTCCTTTGACCTTAAATGCCGTTCACATCTGTCATCTTCTTGTGATTGGGTAGCCTCTAGAGGTTGTGAATCAGGGCACAAGATGTCATGTTCCTCTGCAAGCGTGCTTGGAGAGAGGGTCAAATGAAGGATTGGTGATGAGACGAGCTCCTCACTATATCCCAGTGTGGGATCACTTCTTTGACCAGACCGTGTATGGTGGGAGGAAGGATGATCAGAGTGAGGATTATGTTGACCAGACTCTTGGCTACTGAGAGTGGACTTGGTGGAAGACAGGGTGGTGCTTAACCGACTGGAAGCAGTATCAGCTGTCATCCAACCGACCACCTGTTCGCAGTGGTCGGACCTCGAGAGTGATGTCCTGCGACGCCCTGTAAAATTACACATGAAGCTAGGTATGGTGGATGTCTTTCTTTCTTGTGCTCTGGCACCAGGCACAGTTTCTCCGCGTCCTGACCCGCGCCCTGAACTATCAGGATCACGTCCACTTCCCCGTCCCTTTTTACCCGCCTTCTTCATCTTACACGATATATATGACTTTAATATATATGAGTTTGAAAACTTAACAGTATTTCTTACTATTCTGCAACTCTGCAGAGTACACAGAATAGGCTGCTAAACTGCGGTGACACACACTGAATGGAATAAGTGACTTTAATATTTGAGTTTGAAAACTTAACAGTATTTCTTACTATTCTGCAACTGTGCAGAGTACACAGAATAGGCTGCTAAACGGCGGTGACACACACTGAATGGAATATGTGACTTTAATATTTGAGTTTGAAAACTTAACAGTATTTCTTCCTATTCTGCAACTGTGCAGAGTACACAGAATAGGCTGCTAAACTGCGGTGACACACACTGAATGGAATAAGTGACTTTAATATTTGAGTTTGAAAACTTAACAGTATTTCTTACTATTCTGCAACTCTGCAGAGTACACAGAATAGGCTG
Organism: Rhinophrynus dorsalis; assembly: GCA_037306005.1. NCBI lineage: Eukaryota > Metazoa > Chordata > Amphibia > Anura > Rhinophrynidae > Rhinophrynus > Rhinophrynus dorsalis. Next base: position 30,705,789 of record CM074723.1, read on the forward strand.
CTAAACTGCGGTGACACACACTGAATGGAATAAGTGACTTTAATATTTGAGTTTGAAAACTTAACAGTATTTCTTACTATTCTGCAACTGTGCAGAGTACACAGAATAGGCTGCTAAACGGCGGTGACACACACTGAATGGAATATGTGACTTTAATATTTGAGTTTGAAAACTTAACAGTATTTCTTACTATTCTGCAACTCTGCAGAGTACACAGAATAGGCTGCTAAACTGCGGTGACACACACTGAATGGAATATGTGACTTTAATATTTGAGTTTGAAAACTTAACAGTATTTCTTACTATTCTGCAACTCTGCAGAGTACACAGAATAGGCTGCTAAACGGCGGTGACACACACTGAATGGAATATGTGACTTTAATATTTGAGTTTGAAAACTTAACAGTATTTCTTACTATTCTGCAACTGTGCAGAGTACACAGAATAGGCTGCTAAACGGCGGTGACACACACTGAATGGAATATGTGACTTTAATATTTGAGTTTGAAAACTTAACAGTATTTCTTCCTAGTCTGCAACGGTGCAGAGTACACAGAATAGGCTGCTAAACGGCGGTGACACACACTGAATGGAATATGTGACTTTAATATTTGAGTTTGAAAACTTAACAGTATTTCTTACTATTCTGCAACTCTGCAGAGTACACAGAATAGGCTGCTAAACTGCGGTGACACACACTGAATGGAATAAGTGACTTTAATATTTGAGTTTGAAAACTTAACAGTATTTCTTACTATTCTGCAACTGTGCAGAGTACACAGAATAGGCTGCTAAACGGCGGTGACACACACTGAATGGAATATGTGACTTTAATATTTGAGTTTGAAAACTTAACAGTATTTCTTACTATTCTGCAACTCTGCAGAGTACACAGAATAGGCTGCTAAACTGCGGTGACACACACTGAATGGAATATGTGACTTTAATATTTGAGTTTGAAAACTTAACAGTATTTCTTACTATTCTGCAACTCTGCAGAGTACACAGAATAGGCTGCTAAACGGCGGTGACACACACTGAATGGAATATGTGACTTTAATATTTGAGTTTGAAAACTTAACAGTATTTCTTACTATTCTGCAACTGTGCAGAGTACACAGAATAGGCTGCTAAACGGCGGTGACACACACTGAATGGAATATGTGACTTTAATATTTGAGTTTGAAAACTTAACAGTATTTCTTACTATTCTGCAACTGTGCAGAGTACACAGAATAGGCTGCTAAACGGCGGTGACACACACTGAATGGAATATGTGACTTTAATATTTGAGTTTGAAAACTTAACAGTATTTCTTACTATTCTGCAACTCTGCACACTACACAGAATGTGCTGCTAAACTGCGGCGAAGCACACTGAATGGAATATGTGACTTTGATATTTTAGTTTGAAGACTTAACAGTATTTCTTCCTATTCTGCAACTCTGCACAGTACACAGAATGTGCTGCTAAACTGCGGCGAAGCACACTGAATGGAATATGTGACTTTGATATTTTAGTTTGAAGACTTAACAGTATTTCTTCCTATTCTGCAACTCTGCACAGTACACAGAATGTGCTGCTAAACTGCGGCGAAGCACACTGAATGGAATATGTGACTTTGATATTTTAGTTTGAAGACTTAACAGTATTTCTTCCTATTCTGCAACTCTGCACAGTACACAGAATGTGCTGCTAAACTGCGGCGAAGCACACTGAATGGAATATGTGACTTTGATATTTTAGTTTGAAGACTTAACAGTATTTCTTCCTATTCTGCAACTCTGCACAGTACACAGAATGTGCTGCTAAACTGCGGCGACGCACACTGAATGGAATATGTGACTTTGATATTTTAGTTTGAAGACTTAACAGAATGTGCTCTAATCTGCAACTTTGCACACTAAACAGAATGTGCTCTAATCTGCAACTTTGCACACTAAACAGAATGTGCTCTAATCTGCAACTTTGCACACTAAACAGAATGTGCTCTAATCTGCAACTGTGCACACTAAACAGAATGTGCTCTAATCTGCAACTTTTCACACTAAACAGAATCTTTTTTTTTTTTTTTTTTTTTTTTTTTCCCCCCACACAAAATAACCTGCTGCCCCCACACACAGTAGTCCTAAAAAGGACTTTTGGTTCTTTTTTTTAACAATTTTGGTTTTTTTCCTCCCTACACTGCCTTTCCCTTCCTATCCTCAGCTCTCCCTGGCTAAGACTGAGCCGAACTCGATGGTCAGGTGCTATACAGCACCTGACCACGGGTTCTGGCCAGCCAATCAGTGTAATGCCAGCAGCCAACATGGCTGCTGGCATTACACCGATGTCAGAGCCTCCCTGCACGTTTATTGGCTGCGCAGCAGCCGCAAAACGTGCGGGGAGGAGACCCGAACATGGCGGGCGAGCACATGCGGTACTCGTACGAGTACCGCCATGTGCCGAGCAGAGCGATGCTCGAGCCGATCCGAGCATCGGCCGAGCATGCTCGCTCAACACTATTAGAGAGGTATCTAATATATTGTTTCACAAGTCACTGGACATTTTTCCGTCATCCAGTGGGTTAGATAATGGCCAGCTAAAGAGGTATGTAAACTGTTAAAGTTTAATTGCCATGTGTGGAATACTCTATTTTGAATGGTTTTGCATGACTGTTAGTTAATTTATGTAAATTAGCTAGTATTTATTGGCAGGCAGTGACAGGTGGGAAGGAGAGCAGTGTGGAATGTCAGTATCTGAATGGCAGGGAGTTGCAGATGGGATGAGAGCAGTGTGGAATGGCTGTAGGTAGGCTTTTATATTGCCAGTCTCTGTTCAAAATGGTTTCCAGCCTTCCTTTGGCTGGGATGTGTGCTTACACACCTCCCATCCAACCAGTTTTTAGTGGGATAACATTGCTGCATTTCTACTGCATTCACTGAGGAATGCAATAAAGCTGCAGTAATGAAGTTCAGCATGGCAGGCTGTGGGGCCATGGTAGACCTCACACATGAGCATTGATGGTGGTTGCAATGCTCTTCTCAGATTCCAATGAATGACCAGCTGACATGGATTCCAGCCAGTAATATTATCTGGTGCTCACATGGACCTTTTCACAGAAAAAAAACAATTTACCGCTTTTTCCAAGGAAATTCCAGTGCATAGAAAATACATAAAATTTCAATCTTTTCACTAATGCCAACAAATGTCTCGAGAGAGCATTGCCATTTTCTGCCTATACTTCCACAATACTGTGGGTCAGACTCAGTATGTGGGATTCTATGGTTAATAGCAGAGTGGAACTGATGGCTTATAAAAACAGCCGCACACGCTAATCATTCATTCATGGGTGCTAATTATTCATCTTAGAATACACAAATCCAGCACACCTAGTTTTGGTTAAAACTCTGCTTTATTAATCATATTAAAATCTTGTGCCGGTACTTTAGTCTGACATTTCAGACTCTCTTGGGACTTTTTTCAAGGACTAAAGTACCGGCACAAGATTTTAATATGATTAATAAAACAGAGTTTTAACCTAACTAGGTGTGCTGGATTCAAGCAATTTGCAACATTGTGTAATAGCAGACTGGGACAAGGACAGGGTCATTATGTGTGCATCTATAGATACAAAATAGTGGGACAATGCTTGGGGTCAGTATGTGTAGTTCTATATTCACCACTGGGACAAGGCTGGGTGGTAAGTAGTTGTGGTTCCACTGATACCAGTGTAGTGGGACAAGGGCTGGGAAGTCAGTATGTGTGGTTTTATGGCTACCAGAAGGACAAGGCTGAGGGAGGTCAATGTGTTGTTCTCTTGCTACTAGTTGGACAAGGCTGGAGAGTCACTATGTGTGGTTCTATGGTTACTGGTGGGACAAGGCTGGGGTATCAGTATGTGTAAGTTATCACTTCTTTATACCCCCTTAATTAGGGATGGGCAAAAATTCACACCTCAAACAAAAATCGGTGAAAAATGGCACTTTCTGCCTGGTGAATAATTTCCCACGAAAAGTTCAGTTTTCCCACTTTTTCCTCCTAGCTCATTGCATTGAAATCAATGGGAAGAAGCATTTTTACCTAGCACATGGTCGATTTCTCTACTTTTCTGCAGCCATATAAAAGGGTGTCTGGCTCTCACAGCAGCCATTCTGTGTTTGTGAGAAGAGAAGACAGCACGTTTTTTGAGCTAGAGAAGATAGGCAATAAAGGTGAATTGAAGCTTAGTTTAGGGAGTCTTTTAGGTAGGACATTTGTTCTCTGTATTAGGGGAGTCTGGGGGCATTCTGGGGGAGAAGAAGGGAGGAAGGAGGTTGATTCCAAATATCCCTAAATTTGGTGTGACTGACTGGAAAGACAGGCAGCTGGGGTCCAATTTGCTTCATGATCTTGCTGTTATTGTCTCTGTGCCGGGGAAGTCTGGGGAAAGAAGTTGTTGATTTTGTTTTTTAGTTATAAGCTTGTTTTTTGGACTGACTGCGATAAGATAGAGTGGAAAACTTAGAAAAAATAAAAATAATAATAAAAATATAATAAAAAATGAAAATCTAAAAAAAGAATAAATTAATAAACAAATAAATATATTAGGTGACAGACAAGGAGCCTGACATGAGCTGTGTGACTGAGACAGATGACACTGAGAATTTTTTTGAGGGCTAAGGCAAGACATCACAGTCCAACAATTGTGCACTGTAGAGAGTAAATATGTGTAACAAAAAGGCGGCACCGACTATCTTCTGAAGTAACAATAGTATCACTCACCAGACTGTGCTTTAATTTCCCCGGTGCCGTCCACAGAGATGGCCACTCTTGAACTTGAAAACAAACAAAAGGACGCACTTGCTTCAATAAAAAATCTTTCTTTATTTGAATACAAGCATAGACAGCAGACTATAGAGAAAAAACCTCAATGTCTCACGCATTTCGTACTGTAGAGAGTAAAAACACGCACAGTAGTTGAGTAATGTCCAACAAACTCACAAGGGGCAGGGGGAGGGGGAAAGGTGGAGCAGTTCAGGGATGTGGGAGTAAAGTGGTTGTTCAAAAACTAACTGAAGCCATGGTTGCTGCAGCGTGTGCAATAACTGATGATGATCCTTCTCTTTACAGGGAAGATGCAGTTTGTCAAGGTCCCACTAATAGTTCCACCACCACCAGCACCAGTGCAAAAATAAAAAAAAAAGAAGAACACTAAAGACGACAACGAGTTGTATTCTAGTGTTGATGATGACATAAAGGAGAAAGATGTAGCAGCTGAACCAACTGCTACATCTGACAGTGAGACAAACAATCACCTGTCCTCAAAGTAGTAGCTAACTTTCTGAAAGTAAAAGTAAAAAGACATTGTTTGAAAGCTTAAGAGTAATATAAGGGTAGTGGGCAAGCAGTGGTCGATGCTGAGAATGACCTAATTATGACTGCTGATAATGCTGATCAAGAATATATCCCTCCAGCATCCTCCTCTTCTTCAGAAGCAGATGAAGTTGAAAGTGAGAGAGATGATGACATGACCAGAAAGTTAGCAGAAAGGCAAAGTCTGAATCTCCACCACTGAAAAGGAGCACTGTGCCTGCCTATAAACTATTTGAGAAAACCATTGAAAACTCTGACCCTGGAAAAGCAAAGATGAAAAAAATACACAGTCATCCTGTCAGTCATCATCAGCATCATTGCCACTTCCAAGTCCCACTCAGCCACAAACACTTCTTTTGAGTAACCAGCAGCAACAACAACACCAACACAAGTTATTAACATCCACAACTTTAGCTATGATGACGCCTCTGCTGCTGCAACTTCGACACCTAGTAGTAGTACCAGTAGAATTACATCATCATCTAGCCCCAGCAGTAGTAGCAGACCTGTAGGAACCCCCAGTCCATGAAGTTCACAGTATGGAGATAATTCACTCAGGATCCAAAATCTATGACAGAGAAAGCCAGTCCAAATGTATTAACAGCACAGATGAGGAGGAGGAGCAGGAGGGATGTGAAGAAGGGACCACTGCTATAACCAATAACCAATAAGTAGAAGAAGGATAGTTTACATTTGACACAAACTGCTGTAGCAATATATATAGTATGAAAGCCTGTGTACACGGGCTAAAGTGCACCCAGCGGCCTTGGCTGCTGCCCCGGAGCCAGGAGCAGAGACAGGCGGTGAGCCGTCAGGAGCTCCCCGCTCCAGATCAGCACATTCAGCCAGTCTCTACTGCACATGACTGCATCATTCAGGCAGTCACCTCTGCGCATGTGCTGTTACGCACACAAGAAGCTTTGCTGCCTAGTAATTTATATTATACATATATATATATATATAGAGAGAGAGAGAGAGATCACCCCATTACAGTCTCCACCACCATTACACATCTGCCACGTTGTGGGTTGTACTTTTATTTTTTTTTATCTCTTGACATCATCATGAATATGTGCCTGTGTCACTTAAGCAGGAACACATTTTCCAATGCATATGTTGCTGTAGGACTCCCAGCTTTGACTTTCAGATACTTATTTCTCCACTGCAGCCCTCAGAAGAAATATTGTGGTGGGAAATGTTGAACCATAGGAAAGATAAGTGAAAAATTTGTTGGAATAGGCAAAAAGGAGGAAAATTTTGCATAGTTAAAAAGGAGAAAACTTTATCGAAAAAAGCAAAAAATCAGTTTTCCACAAAAAGTAATGCGGGAAATTTTTATCACTTTTTGCCTACTCCTACCCTTAATACATCCCGCCCCAGAGCAAATCAAATGCAACATAGGGGACAAATGACTATTTCCTGAACATCCATGGCAGCATTCATCAGATGGGTCAGCTCCTCCTATTTCAGCTGATGAGACAGAGAATAAGTCAAACAAAATTCAAAAAGTATAAGGCACACACCCCCCTTCACCAGTTGTCTTTTTCTCTGTCCTCTGAAGCTGGTAGGACTTGAGTTGTTATTGGAGAGGTGACATGAGTATATCTTTGTCCTCATCTTCATTTACTATAGCAGTACTACTAAGGTGTGCAGCTTCATTTCTATTGCTTGATCATAGGTGATCTATGTGACTGCATTGTGTGCTTGTGCAGGTGCTTTGTATTCTGTACAGAGCTTGATGTATGTTACAGCACTGTGCTGCGTGAGTGCTGTTGCGGCACTGTGATGCACGTGTGCTGTTGTCACACTGTGGTGCTTCTGTGTGCGAGAGCTGTTGCTATACACTGGTGTGCACAAGTATCCTGTATCTGTGCTGTGGTGCGTGGGCACACTGTTGCTACACTGTGGTGAGCGGCAGAGCTGTTGAAGTGCTGTGGTGCGCATATGTGGGGTAAGCTATGTGGCCATGCTCTTATGCATATGGTGGGCAAATGATTTGACCGCACTGTGGTGCGCATGCATATGCAAGCTTGGATGCCACACTGTGATGCATATGTATATGCAAACTTGTTGCCACACTGTGGTGAGTGTATATGCAAGCCTAGTTGCCGGACTGTGGTGCGTGTACACGCAAGCTCAGCTGCCACAATGTGGTATATATATGCATGCTCAGCTGCACACACTGTGGTGCATATCACAGCTGTCACCACCTGTGGCTGCGTAGGTGCATGAGTGGGTTCACATTTGTGAACTCTGTTACAGCTCTGTAGGATCTGAGTGTGTGAACACTGTTTCAGTTCTGTGGGTTTGTACCTGTGAACACTGTTGCTGCATTATAGGCAGAGTGCTATACCCAGCTTAACCACTCTGTGATTTGTGCCCACACAGGGTATGGCTATGCTTGGTGCATGCACACTGTCTATGGCCATTCTATGGCCGCAGTGTGAGGTGCCTGAGCATGAACTTAGCTGCACTGTGGAGCATGTTACCACATTCTATGGTTATGGTGCTTATGCACACATTATATGGTGTACTGAGCTGTGTTTATGCATACTATAAACCATATCTGAATTATGGTGTGTGTGCTTTTGCCGCTCTATGGTGCATATAGGTGTGAAATAGGGTATATGCATGCTGGTGTGCTCGCTTGCAGCCCTGGAATGTGTGTGCAGACTCATGCTGCCTGGAGGTGCAAGTGTGCATCACGTTCTGCACTGTGATACATATGTATTCTATGTAGTATTTTGTGTGATCGTGCTCTTGCTTTTAGGCTGTGAACATGTGCTCTGTTGGCCTCTAATGTTAGGGGTATTCTCACTATTGTAGCACTGATGAGTGTGTACTTGCTATTTGCTGCACAAAGGGAGAACTTGCACACAATATGGTGCGCCATGGTGTGGGTTATGGTGCACCCGTGTAGGCAAATTTGAGAACACTGTAGTGAATTCTGCCACAGTATGTCCAGGGGAAAAGAGAATTTCCGTAAGTATTATATAACTCTCCATTTTCTGTTTACTTGAATTGGAGTTTTTAACCCCCGGATGCTAGAGAGGCTTCCAACACAATACACTGCAATGTACTGAAGACCTTTCTAGCCTTTAAGGGTTTAAAATCTCATTTTAAATCAATGTGAATTTGGGGAATATATAATTCTCCTCTATTCTGCAGCTGGTTTGCAACAGTGTTGCTCCCGGTTTGTTTACATCAGCCTCAAGGTGTATCTGCTGAGACCTGCTTAACCCCTTAGGGACCCTTGACGTACCAGGACCGTCAAGGGTAAATTTGCTCGAAAGACCCTTGACGGTCCTGGTACGTCACGTACTTTTTACTTACAGCGCTCTACCGGGAGCACTGTAAGTAAAAATAGGGCATGAAATAGACCGCTCCAAGATCGGAGCGATCTGTTTCAAGCCCCTTAGTGACGCGCCGATACACGTGACAGGTCACGTGTACCGGCTCGTCAAAGTGCCCCTATGCGGACGTTATGGGACGGAAATGTCCCATAACCTCCGGTCCTTAAGGGGTTAATGTAAACTGGAGTTTGTAGGACATTATGTAAATACTGACTGTACTGACTTTTTCCCAGTGAATAAATCATCCATCACATGCAATGATTACTGGGTTCCAGGGTGTGGTAAACACAGGCAGGATCATCACTCTATAATATTGCTCTATAATTAATTTTGATAGAGAATAGATTATAATAGATTATTATAGCCCTATTACCAGCAGTGTGATAACAGCCTTATACTCAGAGTATTGCACTCATTGCATAGTACGTACAGCACTGTTCTTACAGTACGTGATAACACTATGAGGCTAATGTACTATGAAGAACTGGAATAAATCTGGAGTAAACCAACTATGCTACGGGGAAAATTAAATATTTTCCAAATACCCGTTGATTTAAATAGGGCTTTTAAAGGGATAGTAATGTTTCACAATAAAAGGAGCTCCAATTAATCTTCATAGTATTTGGGCCATGGAGAGTGTTATTTCAATACTGTCAGAGTTGTAGTTCAAGAGTAATTGAATGATAAAGTATCCCCCTCCCGCCCCTTTTACTCATGTAAAACTGCTCACCTCAGAGCAGCAAGACTGTCTGGATGGATCACAGAGAGGGACAATCTTCAGCGAGCATAAGGAAAAACCTGAAAAACCTCTCAAGGGGGGCAGGGTTTACATTGTTCTCACAGTAAGAAGATTGTCCCTTTCTGTGAGCTGTCTGGTCACAGGACCAGATTCCAAATCTGAGGGGAGGTGGATTACATTAGGTTAAAGGGGCGGGAGGGGGATACTTTATCAACACGGCCCAAATACTATGAAGATTAATTGTAGCTGCAGTTTTTGTGAAACATTAGCATCCTTTTAACCCTTAAATTCAGTTTGTTTTCTGATTAATTGGAAACAAGATCTCAAACTGATGAAATACAAAAAAAACCAAATTGAAGTCAAAACTAATAAAAAATAAAAACAGCGCCTAACTGATTACTAAAATGTCTCAAATAGGTGCTCATGACAAAGCTCATCAAGGAAAATATAAGATCCATGATGTGTCTTTTGTATACAGATCCTTGAAATATAGTTATGGAAATCACCCAACCTTATGTCCAGTCTACGGATGCTGATCGATATCACCGGTCTATGAGTAATGAATTGCTCATCCAAATGAAACACTAGATAGGTGAAGATGGCCAGAATTTGGGATGCATTCAGTGAATGATGAAATTATATATATTGTGTCAAAGAGATTGTCAGCTTGTGTCATTTCTGTGATACTAATTTTGTACGTAAACCATACTGGAACTAAAAGAGTGCACAAGAGAACATATATAGACACAGAAACACTATCTGAGCGTAGTGATGTCAGTGTGTAAAGACATAACAAAAAAAATGGAAACAAATGTACACTCACTTTATCCACATTTACAGGGATGTTAGCACCCCTATAGCCAAGGATTGGGTCATCCTGCCTAGGAATAACTTTTATTCAGCTGCCAATTTGGTAAATTCCGAGAGTATGCGCTGAAAATGCTTTGAGTCCCACTGGGAGAAAGCTGCTGTATAAATACTAGTTATTACTGTCATTATAACTACTGCAGTGAACTGTCCATCCACAATATAACAGGTTTAGCCATCTTACTAGCCCTGTATCAAACTAGGAAATACCTATGGTGGCCTCTATGGGACCACACAGAGACAACTCAAAGGGGACGTGTGGAGGGACTGGCACCATATAGTGTGCAAAACCCGATGAATTTTAGTGGAACACCTCCCAATTCTTCTGGGTGGTAGAATTGCCCCAGTTTTTCTTCTTATATGAGCCTCGCTATCATTATGTATTGAGGATTCATCATTATGCATGAATCACCTCCTAAAAATAACCTTTCACTTTCATCCCAATGGCCAGAAAATCCAAATGGCCGCTATGAATTTTGCACTTATGTCTTAGTGCAATAGATAATATCTCCAATCAATCCTGGATGTAATGTCCACGGGACATCAGGGTCTGGTCACTGCACATGGAATTCTTAAAGGACAACTATCACACAGATAGTGTCCCATCAGCAGATCATCTCCACTGGGAGCATACCTGCTGATGAAGCTGTGGCTGCATTTTTCCCCAGTAGACCAATGGGAGAACACAACAGGGATCTGAAAATAATCCAGAATGCTCCCTCCTCCGGGCAACAATACAGCATTTTTTAGGACAATTTCCTGCCCTGCATGATGCAGGTTGCCATAGACATCTGTTTTGTGTTTTAAAGCCCAACACAGCTAGTCTATGAGGACTGCTTATGCAACCCGGGAATTTGTGGGTAAGAGTGACAAACTTCTAAGTTGCTTCCAATCCAAGGGGGTCAGTTTTCTAGCCCACCCCAGAACACCTGCTAGAAGCTGTTTGTGGGTTGCACAATTCAGCCACTGTCTTTTTATCAAGCTATGCACCTCTTTGGTTCATAAAGTGTTAAATTGACCCACACACTCAGCCTCCTTCAGTCTGAAAACTCTGACAGCAAATGGCATGTCTGTCTCCATGGTCATGGCATCCAGGGCTAATTGAAGACAATGGGGGAGTTTCACTAAGTGGTGATAAAGAGGTGGTAAAGTGGAGATGTCTTCTCCAGTGATATCACTTCTTCAGTTCCTATGTTATTCTATGGAGTCAATGCAGTACGATCTCCTAAGTTGGAGAAACCTTAGTGCATTGGTTTTATAGAATAACATAGGAACTGGAGAAGTGATATCACTGGAGAATTTGTCTCCCCTTTATCACCTCTTAGTGAATCACCCCCATTGTCTCTTGAACACAGGTAGAAGAAAAAAAATGATAGGGGCCATGAGGATTTTCTGGCCATGTGGGGAATTGTTATTATTAGGAGGTGTTAGTTCTCCTTGAAGGGAAACTATCAATATAGAATAAGTATCTAGAAATTTGACTAAACCCTTGGAATGACAGGGGATACTCAACGCATTGCGCACCCTCTTGTCACCACGCAGGGCATAGGATAGGAACCTGAATGGTGCCAGCACTGGTTCAGAAGCTTGAAAGTGTAGCTAGGCAGCGAGGCTTGGGATCGGTGACAGCATGCCATTTACTCCCTTGCTGCAGCCGAGGCTGTCTAAAGGTGCTGGTCGTGAACCCAGATTGTTCTATCCCAGTTGGGCCGGGGTGCAACCAGGATGGAAGTACAGTGGGATCCATTGGAAAACCAGGTCAACGGGACACACAGGAAACAGGCAGAAGGCAGGTCCACATGAGGAGATATGGTATCGAAGAAGACGTGGTCAAACGTATAACCAAGGATCAGGAGCCAAGGAGTGGAGATCAAGAGGTGGTCAGCAAGCTGGGTCAGTAGCCAGGGAGCGGAGATCAAGTGGTGGTTAGCAAGCTGGGTCAGTATCCAGGGAGCGGAGATCAAGAGGGGGTCAGCAAGCTGGGTCAGTAGCCAGGTAACGGAGATCAAGATGTGGTCAGCAAGCTGGGTCAGTAGCCAGGAGCGGAGATCAAGAGGTGGTCAGCAAACTGGGTCAGTAGCCAGGGAGCGGAGATCAAGAGGTGGTCAGTAAGCCAGGTCAGTAGCCAGGGAGAGGAGATCAAGAGGTGGTCAGCAAGCCGGGTCAGTAGTGTTACAGCTTACCTTGGTTTCAGCATCATCTGCAGGCACGAGGCTTCAAGCATGCAGCACGATCAAGAGGCTTCCTGATTCAGGCACGATCAAGAGGTTGTCTGGTTCCGCTCAGCCCCCACAGCGGTATGGGGGAGACCCAGAATCGTATAGTGGGTTCCTCAACCAAATTGACATATATTTGGAGATGGTGCCGTATGCCTTTACAACTGAACGCAGTAAGGTCGGCTCCCTTATCTGTCTCCTCATGGGCAAGGCATTGGCATGAGCCAATCCTTTATGGGAGACTGATAAACCAATTGTGCATAACTTCACAGAGTTTGAGAAGTCATTCAAAAGTGTGTTTGACATGCCAGGCCGTGTGGTTTTGGCTTAGAAGAATCATGGACAAAACATGACATGTTGGGTTTAACATCAGACAAAGGTTACTAAAGGGGGAGGTGGACACAAGACTCTAATCACCTCCTGTAGAAATCCCCAGGGGGTGGGGGGATTAGCACAACCAAGAGATTCATCCTAGCAGCGACCCTGTATACATTCTCATTTAATAGCTGTTCCCACCATAAAGCAATCAATCTTTGCTGATAGTCATCTGCCACTCTGAGCCTCTGAGTCTGGGTGGTGGAAGGTTGGAGAAGGCTTCCATGACAATCACTACCTATTCTCTCTATACCATTCAGTATTAGTGTCCAGATTACTCTCCCAAATGGAGGTCTTCTGGATTTTCACCTTGTCCACTAGAATGCCACAAGGTCTTGACAGGGAGTTTGATGTCACACATTTTTTGTTTAGCATTTCTGTATATTCTATGTTCTATATTCTATGTCTCCCTAATTTTTCAGATCAGATACAGATGTTCTATTGATGTTAATTCCCTGAATTTTATTGTTTGTCACATTAAAGCGATGCTTCATTGACTTATGCAATTGTTTTTAAATTTTAATCTCATGTGATTTTATGGAGTTGAATTATGTATATTATGTTTTGTGTTTTGTAACCCACATCAAGAGATCTTTTTTAACAGCTTGTAACAGGTTGCAATATGTGTTCTTTTTATTATCACCAAACTGAAACAGTTTTTTCAGATGATATAATTTGAACACAAAAGCATTATGATTGGACAATTAATGGAGGAGGTGTTGACATGATCTTTAAGATGCCTGGCTAATGGGCTGATGAATTGTATCTATGATTAGCACTACATGTGCGAAACGCGTAAGACAGTTTACCATGTGTGGCGTTTTTGTTAGTTTTTCTAAATGAAGCTGTTTTTACATATCCTGGCTCTCTAAGTATAGAGCAGTCTTCTGATTTCTACATATCTAGGTCTTCCTATAAAATTTAGCAGTTGGAAAATACAAGGCCATAATTTTATTTCTGTATATTTTATACCATTCTGGTTTGTAATTGGCTAGAGGAAGTTGTCACGCATTGCCCATGTTTGATCCCTTCTTCCCATCCATGATTGGCTGGGAGGTGAGGTTACTCCAGGTCACTGAACTGCCATGTGTAACCAAACCTCCCTACCAACAAGAGCGCGGGAAAAAATGTAAACAGGAATTGGCCATATATAAGACAATACCTCCTTTTTTTCTCACAGCAAACTGGGCAATTGTCCGGTTAGTATTGGGTCAGGCGTGTCAATCTATGATTATTTTTCTCAGTAGCAATAGTGCTGACGGCACAATATATTTTTTGCCACTGTGTACCAGCAAATTATCCTTTCTTGCTCTTATCTTTTCTCGCCTGGACTACCGCAGTTCTTTACTTACTGGTTTTCCTGCTAATCATATCGCTCCTCTCCAATCAATTCTTAAATCGGACACCAGAATACTCTTCCTTTCCTCCAGAACTGCACTCATTCTACCACTTTTTCTTCCTCTCCTCCTGAACAGTACTCACCCCGCCACTTTTAAAATCACTGTCATGGCTTCCCATAAAGCAGCGTATCACATTCAAAATCCTCCTCATCACCTTCAAGGCTCTCCATCACTTGTCCCCACCTAATGTTTCATCTTTGATATCCCACCATATGCCTGCATGCCCACTACGCACCACACATGTTGGATGACTCTCTGCCCCTTTAACCACTATCGCTGTATCATGACTGAAGGCTTTCTCCCTTGCTGCTCCCTACCTCTGCAACTCCCTACCACCCACCATTCGCCAAGCCTTAACCCTCAACAACTTCAAATCAAAGCTAAAAGAGCAACTCTTAAACATTGCACTACCATAACTAGGGAAACATTATGTCATATGTCACAAACTGCACTGCCTCCTCTACCAGCCTGTATCTGTATGCCACCCATCCTATACTTAGATTGTAAGCTCTATGGGGCAGGGACCTTTTATCCTAATGTATATTCACCTGGTGTTCCCCTTATGATTGTCTATACAAGCACTTAATCACTTCACTTATTGTACCCCTTCTATAACAAATGTAAACTGTAAAGTGCCAAGAACACTGGTTGCAGCTTTATAAATAAAAATATACAATACAATACAAATTTGGTAATTTCATTAGCCCATCTCATCTTTGGTCTTCTTTAGCAATTAGTACTGAGTGCAATCCATTTTAAAATTTGGTCTATCTATCGTCGGGACCTCTCGCTATGTGACATACAAGTAAAAAGGGAGAAGAGCATCTCATAGTGTAGTATATTAGTGATCATCACAACCAAAAGAATTTGGAGACAAATTTGTGCTACCACAGATGATAGATGGTTTGTGCACTTCTGGGGAATAGTATCACTGCCTTCACACAGATAATACAGGCCTCCCGGCTGAATCATTCCCTACAGCTAATTCCCAAGAATAGCTCAAATATAACAGAAAACAAAGCGCAAACAGAACGAGAGCAAGAGCACTGGGATATGAAAAGGAGATACTGAAGAATTATACAGATACTAGTTGAAAAGCCCGTGTACACGGGCCTCAGTGCCACCCAGCAACCTCGGCAGTGGTGGCCGGATCCATTCGTCAGTGATGGCGTTGCAGTCAAGCGCAGTAGAGAAATCCCACACCATGGCTGATATGGAGCAAGGTCCTCTGAATTCAGACCATAGTCCTCTCTGCACACCTTCCTGGGACCGCTTGGTCCCAGGAAGGTGTGCAGAGGTGACTCCGGTCTGAATTCGGAGTGCCCCGCTTTGTATCAGCCGCGGCGTGGGCAGTCTGTACTGAGAATGACTGCAACATGCGCAGCCATCTCTACTGCACATGATGGCTTCTGACAAACATACATTATCGAATTATTATATAGGATAATCAAAAAGAATAAATAAATTCCAGTACTAGTGATCAGGCCAGCTGAACTGTCCCATTTGCCGATCTGAAAGGCACACATGTTTCATGGTTTCACTGACCATTTCAGCAGGGGATATTACACAAATCTGCTCAACGAACTAACCTCTTAAATAAAGGATGTGTCCAATTTAGAAAACTCTTTGAATGTTATTCATTTGAATTCACCAATCTATGTAGATACATCTTTAAAACCAATCCATATGCCTTTCAGATTGGCAAATAGGGCAGTTCAGCCAGTCTGATCACTATATGTGACAACTAGTGTTGAGCGAGCACCCCGATGCTCGGGTGTTCGGGTGCTCTGACCGAGCACCCCCGGAGGCTCGAGTGCTCGGCCGAGCACCCGAGCCCCATTGAATTCAATGGGAGGACTCGAGCATTACACCAGGCACCCCCTGCTCTGATGAGGGGAGGGTGCCTGGTCAATGCCCCCCTTCATCTCCACAATGCCCCTCTTCCACAATGTCCCCCTTCCACAATGTCCCCCTTCCACAATGTCCCCCTTCATCTCCACAATGTCCCCCTTCATCTCCACAATGCCCCCCTTCATCTCAACAATGCCCCTCTTCCACAATGTCCCCCTTCCACAATGTCCCCCTTCCACAATGTCCCCCTTCATCTCCACAATGTCCCCCTTCATCTCCACAATGCCCCCCTTCATCTCAACAATGCCCCTCTTCCACAATGTCCCCCTTCCACAATGTCCCCCTTCATCTCCACAATGCCCCCTTCCATCTCCACATGTCCCCTACCTCCAGTCCCTGGTGGTCCAGCGGAGCGTCTGTAAGATCTGTGCCTCCTTCGGCACAGATCCCTGCCACCCGAACATGGCGGGCGAGCACATGGCGGTACTCGTACGAGTACCGCCATGTGCCGAGCAGAGCGATGCTCGAGCCGATCCGAGCATCGGCCGAGCATGCTCGCTCAACACTAGTGACAACTGGAATTTAGAAATTCTTGCTGATTATATCCTATATAATTCTTCAGTATCTTATTTTCATATCAGAGTGTTCTATTCTGGTTGTGTTTTGTCTTCTGCTGTGTGACCTGCCCATTTCCTTTTCAGGCACTTTACTCTTTCGGTCATGTCATAAACCTTATTTTGCTGATGAATCCATGCAAACGTTTTTCCTTTCTTTTTACTATGTTCAGAATTCAGTGTTTCATATTTCTCTGTGTAAGCTTAAGTTTCTGTATGGCATTCAGTGTCCATGTTTCACAGCCATATGTAAGAACTAAGATTACACATTTGTCAAAAACCTTTCTGTGCTGTCCTACTAACCCTTAGCTGACAGCCAGTTAAAGGGGAACTACCACCCCAACATGATTAAGTCTGTAGCTACGTGTCTTCCCTTTGTTACAAGCACTGTGTTTTGCTTTTTAAACCGTTTTTAAAAAGAATAAACTTGAAAAAACGTTTGTACCTGGTGTTGTGTGTGCGAGTGAAGCATTTCAGTGCATGTCCGTATTGAGCCAAATGGCTCAATTGTTCCTCCCACTGTCTGCATGATCCATGCTACATAATGCTGCTCTGTCACACATGACCCAGCACGTTCCTTGCTGGATGAAACAAAAAAAGGCTGTGGGCAGGCACATCGCTCTTGAATGACAGTGGCAAACAGACCTCTCGCGCATGCACAGTGGAAGGCAACATTTAAGATGGCTGCGTTGTTTTTGATCTGGGAGCCTGGTAAATGGATAACATTATGGAATGTAGAAAAAATATTGGGATGTTTAACATACGTATTTGGAATGACTAAAGGGGTATGATGCTTGACACCTCAGATTACCACTGCATGGTTGTTCCGCTTTAACAAAACAGACAGAAATAGCGTTGTTTTATTACAAAACTGATTTTACCTCTGTGAATTGTTCTGTAAAACTGTAATACAATCAGACAAATTTGGATTACAATATGCATTACACATGGCAAATAATACACATTTCTAAACTTATATTTAATCCTACAGTAAATAAACAGTATAACAGTGTAAACTAAGTGTTCAAATGAACATTAAAGAAAATTAATAAACTTCCAGGCATATATGTATCTGGGGGCAAATTGAAGAGCTACACTTTTCTGTAACTGAAGACTAAACTGGCTTCTGTAACTGTCATAAACAGGAGCAGATTGTAGGGGAATACCAGCCCGGGCATTTTTTTTTTTAAAGCAGCCCAATAGCTGCACCAACGTCCCTATCGACGCTCCCTTGTGGTCCCTGTGCGGCATGGGAAATCAGGCGCCAGGATACTATGTCATATCCTGGTCCTCTGCATTAACCCTTTGAGTGCCAGAGAGGTATGCAACGCATTGTAAACCAATGTGTTGTGTACCCCTCGGGCACTCAGAGGTTTAACAAGGAACGCGAAGGCTGTCACAGAGAGTGCTTGTGCCGGTGGCAACATAGACCTCTCCTTCAAAATATTGAGGGATGGGAAGGTGAGATTCTCTGATCTCCCCCACAGGTCCATGATCTAGCGGCCCACCGGGGGACAATCCTCCCATGGTCATAAAACTTTATGTTGTTCAATTAAAACTGTGAACTTTATTAACAAATACAAGACACTTCCTGTTTCATTGCTGTGAGGAACTAAACTGGAATTCCAACAAACAACCACCAGGTGTGCTCAACACAATAATTATAATAGACAGTATACTTTCACTTAAGGCAGAATGGTAAATTCCTCTTAAAGACAATACTACTAAGTTTCCAAATGTTTGCCATCCCGTTTTTACTGGTTGCTAAATTTCCATCATGGTGTTTCCAACTGCTAACATTTTTTCCAACGTAAACATACTTGTCCACCTCTTCTAGTTCTTGTACATCTACTGTGAATTTCCTTGGTACAGTAAATTTATTGAACATAACTTACATTTTGTTGTTATTCATCTCTAGACCCACATTTTTGCTTTCTTGTTGTAACTCTTCAATGTGTTCTTGCAGTTCTTCAGACTACTGGTAACGAGTATGATATCACCTGCAAAACATAAGTAATAGTAATGTCCCAGAACATGTTTTTCTCAGTTTGTAGTAATTAAAAAGTTGAGTTGAACGCAAAAAAACATATCTCTCAAACCGTTATGGTTTGAGAGATATCTTCATTCAAAGTTTTAAATCTCCTGCTGTCAGCTGTAAAGCTGTCTGCAGGAGATCCATGTCAGCCAACATGGAGGCTCTGCAGCAGAGCTGAAATCTAGTTTTTTTAAACAAAATGACTGCATTGCAATGCTGTACTTAGTGTGCTTGCTAACCAGGCACACTTGGTAGAGCATTGCAATGCAATCATTCGGTTTAAAGAACACGATTCCGGCTCTGTTGCAGAGCCTCTGTGTCGGCCGACACGATTCGCCTGCTAACAACTTTACAGCTGACAGCAGGCGACATCAAACTTTGAATGAAGATATCTCTCAAACAATAGCAGTTTGAGAGATACGGGTTTTTGCGTTCAACTCAACTTTTTAATTACTACAAACTGAGAAAAACATGTTCTGGGACATTACTATCTCTTTAAGTCTACTTTTGGCTCAATTTGGTTTGCAAAAACTTTCTTTTAAACAAGCAGAAAATAGTTTTGGGGAAATTGTGTCTCCTTGTCAGATGCCCTTTTCTATGTTGATCTGAACTTTATCATTGTTGCATTTTCATATATTGACTGGAGGATATTGATGTAAGCTCTATCTATTCTTTGGTTCATCAGAGCATATTATTTGCTAATTTTTTCACTCAGTCAAATCTACTGAAACTGCTTATGAAGCCTGCTTGTTTCTTAAGGTTATGTCACATTAAGTAAAGTGTCCATTCTTCTGATGGGTGAAAATTTTCACCTAAACAAAAATTATTAAATAATGGCACTTCCCGCTTTGTGAATAATTTCCCAAGAAAAGCACAGTTTTTCAGCTTTTTTTGCCTAGCTCATTGCATTGAAATTAATGGAAACATTGAATTTACACACGACACATAGCAATTTACACACAACACAAAGCATATTTCCAACAGTCATAGTATAAAAAGGGACTGAGGGTGTCTGTATTGGTGGAGTGTTGGGGAAAAAAAGACAGGGGCCCCCTGACATATATATGCTGTGACTGGGACAGACTGATACTTGATGTGACAGAATATTTTGTAGAGGATGATTTGTAGGACTTAGATTTTTTTGTTAGAGACCCATGTCCTGAGAAAACATTGGTTTGTAGGACTTAGACTTATTAGAGGCCCAAGCCCTGTGGAAACATTGATTTTTAGGACTTAGACTTGTTAGAGGCCCAAGCACAGAAAAAACATTGAGGTATAGGACTTAGACATGTTAGATGCCCAAGCCCTGATGAAACTCCGATGTGCAGGGCTTAGAATTGTTAGAGGCCCAAGTCCTGAGGAAACATTGATTTGTAGGACTTATACTTTATAGATCCAACCACTGAGGAAAAATTGATTTGTAGACTTTTGGTTTGTTAGCATGACAAGCCATGAGGAATCACATCAGAGGTATTTTTTATCAATTAGTCTTGTTAATGTCACAAGCCCTGAGGAATGGTTTCACTTGCCACTACTAGCTCCAATGATTCTCCTAAGGCAGTAGGAGCACCATAACTAGCCCCCACCACTTCAGGTGTATGTGAAGAAAACAAGTTGGCCAATAATGCTTCTCCTTCTGCACCTCTTCCAAAATCATGGTTGTGTTGTTGGAGTATACATTTTTCCCTTGAGAGCAGGAACTGTGCCTCTCATCAGCAACTGCAATGTGTACAGTGTGTGTAGGAAATAAGGGAAGGACTGAGAACAAAGGGCACATCTGCATCACATCAAACACCTGGCACAACTTGAAACCAAACCATGCTAATTAGTGACCCTAATTTGAAATCATCCCACCAGAAACCAAGTAATGTTGCTGTCACTATGCCCCTTGTCCACTCCCCGTTAGGGACACTTGAGAACTTGCTGTCATCAGCTTCTGCAGGATGGAATCTCCCCAGATGTCGGTTGATGCCCTGGTTACGATTATACTTCACCACATTGCCATGTGTGGTCAGTGCACCACACAGTGTACAATGGGTGGACACAAACTGCCATATCCTGACATCTACAGAATGGCTATTAGCTGGTGGTAGAGGTAACAAAGAAAGAGATGAATCTCTAGAGATGAAGTTACGTCTTCCCGAAGAGAGGACCCTACAGCAAAAAGGTGATGGCAAGTCAAGTGTTTCGCTTGCCATCAAACTTTCAGGCTCTGGCTGGGTTTTATGTTCTTCCTCCTCTTTGATTTCCACCTCATCTCTTATTGCCTTTGGGGAGAGTCAAGGGCTACAGTAACAGCATTGCCCAATTTCTTTTGTGGGTGTTTGGCTTTAACATGCTTCACATAAATGTCACAGTGTCTGTGTTTCATATGTGTGATGAGGGCAGTTGTGCCAAGGTGAGTTCCCTCCTTTCCCTTTTTCACAGAATTATCACAAATTGTGCACAGTGCCATTGCTGATGACTGCACTGTGCCTGCCCCATCTGAATAATAATCCTACACCAAGGACCTCGGGGGAGGGGAGAAAGGTAGAGAAGAATAGCATCTTTCTTTTTCTCCTTCAAATTCCCCTTCTCTGGCTAGGGCAGAGAATAATGTTGCTGCTATTTCTGCTGCTGCCTCAAGATCAGCACTACAACTAAGACCAGGAGTATTGCTGCTCCTGCCAAGTGGAACCTGCCCCTAGTCCCACATCACTACTGCTGGACTCTATTCCCACCGTGTTCAGGGTGGTCTGTGGCACACTAGCCATTCCCACTGTGTCCAGGGTGGTCTGTGGCACACTATTCACCATCCTGCTGCCCTTGCAACTCAGCAGCAGCAGGAATTACAGAAGCAACAAACTCCACAAATTCTGCTATCTCACTACTTGTGGTGGTGGTGATGGCCATCCCCATTTCCATATGTGTCTCTAATTCCTTCTTGTTTTGGGACATTAATGTTTCTACCACAGCAGCTTCTCCACTATCACCCTCATCATCATCACCACCACCAGTCCCTCTATTATAGTCTCTTCGGTTGGAGGTGATGACAAATGTGAGAAAATAGTGAAACATTTTTGGCAAAGGACAAAAACGGCAAGGATCTTAAGTTCTTTATTTGAAGCAGATTTTCCTGCAAAAAAGCCAACGACCACATGGTTTTTGCAGAAGTTTTCGCGGGAACACAACGGGACCTTCTGCCCACCACTATCGATAGTACCTTTGTGAAAACCTTGCAGACAACTGGCAATAGGTTTATTGGTCAGTAGTATTTTAGATCCGCCTTATCACCTTTGTTGTGCAGTAGGATGACTTCTGCATTTTTCCATCTTTCAGGTACATTGCCGAGTAGTGAGCATTTTGAAAATAGTTTATCTAGGGCTTTGAATAAGGTTTGACCTCAGGTTTTTCGATAAAGTCATATTTCAGTAGTGTCAGGTCAAGCTGCTTTGACATTTTCCTTTGATTGTATTGCAGCTTCTACTTCTGCTACCACAACTTCAGCCTCTGGCACTGCATTCAGTTGTTTTTCTTCATCCGTATAAATATTTGAATAAAATTATTCTACTTATTTTAGTTTTCTTGTTGATCAGTTTTTTGTTGTACCATCTTCAAGCTTTAAAGGAGCAGTACATTTTTTTATGAAAACATATATTTTACAGAGCATTTCCTGCTGAATAAAACAAGGTCACTCCCATCGCTGTCATATAATTTATTCAGAGTTTATAGCAGTTTAAATAACCAGGAAGTGAATTTACTGTGTTTACTTCCTGATAGTTCTAACCGACAGGAAGTGACTCAGCAGTTTCTATCATATTCTATTGAGAATTGTATGTCTCTGACTTTTCTGACTTTGCTATCCATTAGAATCAAACAGGAAATCTAATTAGAATTTGGCCACTAGATGGCACTGCTAATGTAAAAAAACATGGGTTTAAACTGTAATATCTCTGGAAATATAAATCTCTCGGCAGTGGGAGTACCCTTATTTTAATCAATAGGAAAATCCCTACAATACATATTTTTTCATAAAAAATGTTTACTGCTCCTTTAATGCAAACATTTGGCTCCTATTTGTGGCCACCTTTCATTTTACTTTCTTTAGCCCTGGATTTTCTTCAGATGTCCTTTTGATGAGATCAGCATCAAACATGTGCATTTCTTCTTTTATACACTTCCTGATGGTCATGCACATCTCTACATATTCTACCCTGTTTCTAATATTACCATTTTGCGTTATTTCTCATGTTTTTTTATTACAGCAAATGTTTCTTTTGATATTAGGGTGTTTCTTGTTTCACAGTGTATTCCAGGGAGTGGGCAGTGTCTACAATAGTCTCAATAAAGTTTTGATTTTGGGTTGAAATGTCTGTGTCTGGAAGGTTTTGCAACACACTGATGCAATTAGACAGTGCTATCTCAAAATCAATAGTTCATTAGTGTTGATCTTCCAGTTTGATGACGTGATCATTTTCTTTCTTTCTTTCTTGCAGTCATTTTATATATATACTAGTGTAAAAGCCCATGGACACGGGCCAAGGTCCGGGTAACGTTGACTCTTTGAGTACCAGAGGGGTATGCAAAGCAAAAGGAACTCAAAAGGGTTAAGAGGCTGCTACCTCACGCAATGCAGGCTTCCGTCGCCTCACTCACGCAATGCAATCATGCGCAGTAGAGACTGCCCGAACGCGGGCAGTCTCTATTGCACATGACTGCACTGTGACAAACATTCTAGCAAATTATTATATAGGATACTAGTTGAAAAGCCTGTCTGCACGGGTCACAGTGCAACCCGGGTGGATCCTGCGCACCCTCCTGAGACCCGTTGGTCCCAGGAATATGCGCAGAGAGGACTCCGGTCAGAATTCGGAACGCCCCTCTCCATATCAGCCACGGCGCTGACAGTCTCTACTGAGCATGACTGCAGCGCGCACAGCCATCGCTACTGCGTGTGAGGCTTCTGACAAACATCCTTAGTGAATTATTATATAGGATGCATACACATGGAATTCAAACATCAAATGAACCTTTCAGATACTAGGTAAGTCTACAATGCATGCATTGTTCTGCAATGTGTTGGAGTCATCTCTAGCATTCAAAGGGTTAAGTAAAACCATACCAAAATATCGAATCTAGCTACAATTATAAAAGGCTTTCAACAGCAGGAAACTGTACTTATGCAATACTCCACTATAATCTATTTATTTAATTACTCATGGTTTCGCAGTTTAGAAAGGTTAAGTGGATTATTGTCATCATTTTATTCAAATCCTGCCTATTGGGAAATGTTCAGTAGCCTGACGTTGGACTTCAGAAGTATCAGAATATTAATCTCCTGCTAACAAGTCCCTGAAGTATGACACGTACTACTAAATTATTTCGAGCTGATTAAAAAAAAATATGTATAGGGATTACACCAGTGTCACATTTTATATCTACGGCCCGATGCAAAAAGCAAAAGGTGAGCGGTTCTGGAACAAACCAACTGAACCATAGGGGGATACACATACCCACTGATTTTTACCTTTTGAATGCTAGAATGTTCTCGCACACATAATATTCAATTTGTTGGGATTTATTAAGAATAATTGACCAGAATTGCGAATTTTTTTTCTTTCTGTATAAAGCCCATAAGGTGCAATTCAATTCATAAAGCTTGAAATGTACAATCCAGAGTGACCCAACAACACCATAGGGAAAAAACAATAATCCTTATTGATTATATCGGTCTTAACCCCTTGAGTGCTGGAGAGGTCAGCAACGCATTGCTCTGTAATGCATTGCGTACCCCTCTGGCACTCAAGGAGTTAAACTTGCTCTCGAGACAAAAATGGAGGGGCAACTGGGTGTTCTGGAGGAGTGGGAGTGTACAATGGCTAAGGCCAATCCACACACAGCATCCTGACATGCTTGTCACTTATTCAGTTGAACATTCTCCACAGGCCATACTTCACCCCAATGAGACTACATAAAATGGGTGGCAGGGATAGTGACATCTGCAGCAGGTGTAGTGCTGTGACTGGTACATTCTGCATCTTATGTGTGAGTGCCCTGGTGTTCTCCATTTCTGGGAACAGGTCTTCTTCAGTCTTTCAACAGTTCTAGCTTGATGGATTCTCAAAGCCCTGAGGTTAGGTATTCTGTTCATTCTTTTTGATAATCTTGATTCCGGCTCTGTTAAGTACTTACTCCATGAATCCCTGGTTATGGCCCACAAGATAGTCTCTATGGCTTGAATGTCTGTCGCTCCACCCTCACACACACACTGGGTCAACCTAATAGCTCACACTACCACTTCTATGCGGTATAGGGAATGTGGATCTGTCAGTTTGGGATGATCAAGCAACCCTAATGGGGCTTACCGAGGGAGATGGCGGGAGGTAGAGGGATAAGTGGTATAGGAGACTATGCTATTCTTCCACTTGCCCTTTGCATCTCCAACATAACCCGGGATTTGTATTGACCAGTCAGCTGGAGGTAATATG
Source organism: Rhinophrynus dorsalis (assembly GCA_037306005.1). Lineage (NCBI taxonomy): Eukaryota > Metazoa > Chordata > Amphibia > Anura > Rhinophrynidae > Rhinophrynus > Rhinophrynus dorsalis. The sequence continues at coordinate 30,731,040 of CM074723.1, forward strand.
GTTAGTGCATTGTTGGTGCCGTGGCTGTGGTGGTCTACCTCTGAGGGTCTACCTCCACCTCACTTTTTCCCCTCTTGTTATCTTTGCTGTTGGGCTTTGTTATACAATGGACGATTCAGGATGGGTAATCCATAATTAATATTCTTTTTTATGACTTGTGCATGTAAATGTTTGGTATTTCCATATTTGGTATTAACGATGTTACAGTACTGAGTTTTTCTGTCATCATATGTACCTTGAAGATGTATTTAATAAATATAATGTTAAAAAAAGGTCTTAGTCTACTGAATTTTAGAGATACTGTCAATGTATTTGCTTGCAATGCATTATAGACTTCTCTAGCATTCAAAGGGGTTAAAAACCATTTAAAGTGCAAGTTGACTTTTGGTAAAATGTATTTGCCCCCTGTTTTGCAGTTGGTGTATTGGTTGAGACCTGTTTAGTGTGAGCTGGATCAGAGTTTATAGACATTTCTGTAGTTATTGTATATTCATATACAAATGATGAAGACTATGATGGGCTTTGGGCAGACAGGGAAGAACACAGAATTTCTTTCATCATGTACATGACTTACAAAGTCCAATAAAACACATGGGCCTGACCACATTCGACTTTTGGCACTTATGGAGCATAGTATATGTAATAGCAAGCGTATTATACTTTATAATTATTGATTCACTTCATCAAGTATAGAGCATTATGACTGAAAGAAAGCATATGTATTAGTACCATTATCCCAAAAGGGAGCAATATCTAAAACAGGAAATTACAGTCCTGTGAGTCTGACTTCCATTCTAGATGAGATATCAGAGGCATTATTAATCAACAATTTTCAGGATTATGTGATGACCAACAACATTATTAGCAAAAAGGTCCCTTTCAATAACTCAATTTGCAGCCTTTTCTGAAACAATTGTGGCACCTAGAAAATGCATAAAATCTCCATCGTTTTGCTGCCGCCAAATAATTTCTTGGCTATTTTCTGCTCGTATATTTTCTATGGCCACAAGAACTCCTGCCGCTATACTATTTCGAGCCATGCTGTAATGTTTGATATAGAGAATGAGTAGATAGCAGACAGAGAGCTTTAGTTTTAAAAAAAAATGTTTGCAGGAGTAGTTGTAGTCTGTGGTGCTGTAGTTGCCTTCTGCACTGTGCAATGAATGTATACTGACACACTAGGATAAGAGGAATTGGAGGACTTCTGCAGATAATGTGGAAAAGGAATCCTTTAAGAGCACAGCACTACCACCAGAACAATGTGTTACCATCCCCCCACACACACACTACACTCCCAGGCCCTGGGATATGATTCTGAAGACAGCAAAACACTGTTTTCCCCACATGGCTGGCAGCAGAACCAGCACAGAGTTACAGCTGCCAGTGCCTAATTCTGAGCATGCTGGTTCATTATTTATTGCTCAAGCTGCAACAACTCCACTGTCAGATTTTTACTGCAAAGCACAAGACATAGCTATTACCATTCAGAGTGATGTTTTGTCTGTCTGAAAATATTGTATAGAAAACACCAACAAACACTTGCGCAAAAGAATGAATATATCAGGAAACTAAAATCTCTGTTCCCTAAAAAAATAGTTATTAGGATGACAAGGATAAGAAACAATGCATTGTCAGAAGAAACTGAAATGAATAGATGAGATGGATGATGAGATGAGTAATAGAACGATATGGAATGATGATGAATAATGATGATGAGATGAGGTGGATGAAGCAATGGATCTCCAAAATTGTGAAGCTGCTACAGATTTCCAATGGCCTTGTTCATCAGTAAAGTCAAATATTCTCTCATAATCTGAGCGCAAAACACAAGAAGAAGAAAAGTGCAATAATATCTGAGTGTAGTAGATTTATTAGAACAAGCTGTAAAAAAACAGTAATAAAATGCACTCACATGGTGCCCATCCTGTAGCCAACGTACTGTGTCCGTCCTTTCCTGCTACCACCGGTACTAAGATAGTCACTGCGTCTCCTTCTATAGCGTCCTTTGTTGGATGCCAGACGTAAAAGGAATGGGAGAAAAATCAAAATAATTTTCCACAGGAATTTTAGCAAAAAAACAACAATTTCCCAATTTTCCTGCAAAAATTCCTGCCCACAGAATACACTAGCAGTCAAAAGTTTTGGGACACCTCAATTTTTGCTACTTTTAGTTATTGCCATGTAACTTGACAAAAACATTAGAAAAAGATTAGAAAAAAAAGATTAGAAAAAGATGTCAACATTGGGTATTTCTAAAATCAAGACAAATATTCATGATCCTTCTGGACCATGGCTGTTTTAACACTTCTACTGTGTTCGTGTTTAGCTGTAATTTTCCTTTTACTCATTTAACACCTTAAGGACCATTGCCATCCCAGGACCGTCAAGGCGGTCCGGCACTTAAGGACCAGTGACGGACCTGGCACGGCATGGAGTTCAGGAAGTGAAAAAAAAAAGTCCCGTGGTCCTCAAGTGCCGGTTGCACGTGTGCGTACTGGTCCTTAAGGGGTTAATGTACCCACATATATTATATACTGTTTTTCTTGCCATAAGATGGGCTTTCTAAAGATACCATTATTTTCATCAAATTTCCTGAAAAACAATTTATAAAATACTAGTTGAAGAGCCTGTTACACGGGCCACAGTGCCACTGCCACCCGGTCGCGGGGCAGTCACGCGCAGTAGAGACTGCCAGCGCCGCGGCTGATACAGCTCTGTATCAGACTCGCCGCGGGCAGTCTCTACTGCGCATGACTGCAGCACGTGCAGCAGTGTCTACGGCTCATGATGCGGCATTACACACGTTTTAGCAAATTATTATACAGGATAATGAAACAAAGGTAACAAAAAGCACTTTTTTTAACTTTGACACTAAAAATCTTTTACACATCTACAAACTCTAAAACAAACCCTGCTAAATAGATTATAATATTTGTCTTGATTTTAGAAATGTGTACATGTTTTCCTAATGTTTTTGTCAAGTTATATGGCAATAGCTAAAAGCTAAAAGTAGTAAAAATTGAGGTGCTTTCAAACTTTTGACCACTAGTGTATACCTAAAATTTCCACCCTTTTGCCACTGACAATAAATACCCCACAAGAACTTTACCATTTTTTGCCTATGTTTTCTATGACTTCAAGATTTCCCACCACAAGACTACTGCATCTGAGGACTGAAGCAGAGAAAATAACAACTGAAAGTAAAAGTCCTACAGCAACATATGCCTTGAAAAAATTGTTAGCAGGCTGAGTGCCTTTGTCCTTTGCCCATAACACTAACTTACTACTGTTGTAACACTGGCACAGCCATCCTTGAAAAATAACTGTGGCCTGGTACATGCTAAAAGGGTGCAACATATGACATCAGTTGTTTAAAACATCTGCTTTCAACAAAAGAAAGGGGTATCCTTTCAACCACCATCATTTTGGCAAGTGTACTTTTAGGTAATTTTTGTGCAGTTTTAACTCCTTTTTAAGAACTTAGTAAGTGTGGGATGCCAGCTGTAAAGGTTTTCAGTACACTCAGAAGCAGACAGTTTGGTAAAACACAGTTTTATTGAAATCAGACAGAATTAAGTAACCCTTGCGGGTCCAGCTATAGTTAACAAACAATACTGACACAGGACAGGTTACAAAATAACATTAACCCACACGGGTCCAGTATATATATCAGAGAGCAGTATATACACTGACACAGGTCAGGAACAGTTCGTGTGAAACAGTGAGACACTGGTGATAAATGCTATTAGGCCAGGAGGCTGGGAGGCCCTAATAGCGAGGCCCAAGAAGCACTGTCTGCGGATGAGTGTCAAATAGCGACTAGGCCCAGGAAGGGTGAGCGAGGCCCTGGATGGATTACGGACCATTGGTAATACTGCATCCGGATAAATAACGAAATGCCCAGGAATCAACACAGACTGCGACCCAAGGTAATGGTACCGGACAACAAATGCAACAACGCTGGCCATGCAAACGTTACTAGAGTGTACCGCTCACTTGGATAAACCAGTACAGGCCTCTGTGGTCCCCCCAGTCACGACACCGGGAGCTCAATCTGTGACGCAAGCAAACTCGAATAGAGGGTTAACTGCTACGGCTCCCTTACCGCTTAGATAGGATGGTGAACCTACCCTGTGCAGAGGGTTCATAAACCAGTTGGAGATTTTCCTAGCGTTAATTCCTCAAGCCTTTCCCAGTGACCGGAGTAAGGTCGGGCTCATGATTTCTTTGCTAAAGGGCAGAGCACTGGAGTAGGCAAACCCCTTGTGGAAGTCAGCGAAACCATGTACTAAGAACTTTAATGAGTTCCTAAGAGCATTTTGTAGAGTATTCGAAATCCCTGGAAGAGCCGCCTCTGCTGCCAAAATATTGTTGGAGATCCAGCAGGGATCCCATACCGTTGCAGAATATGCCACTGAATTTCACACATTGGCAGCGGAGGTTGGCTGGAATGATGAGGCGCTCGTGGCAGCATTTGCACTGGGTCTCTGTGACCGTATCAAAGATGAGATAGCTGCCAGAGACTTGCTGAGTGATTTGGGCGAGTTTATTGATTATTCAATACTAATCGATTCCCGCATTAGGGAGAGAATGGCGGCCAAAGACCGTAGACAAAGGGCCAGAGAATGGGGATGGACAAAACAAAATTTCCCACCCATGCCTCCCTTACCTCCCATGCCTCCTGAGTGTAATCGTGAGAGCAGTGAACCAATGCAGTTAGGGTTCACTAGGCTGACCAAGGAGGAGAGGGCTCATTGCCGCATGGCCAAGCTGGGCATTTGTTGCACTCCTGCCCTACACGGCCAGGAAATGAACGCACCTAGGGTACCTTGGGGGATAGGCCCTAGGTGGTGTTCAGTGGTCCCTAGATCCGGCTAATCAGAAACCTACTATTCAGGCCATGATTTCCTGGGTAGAACTCTCGGTGGAGGTTCTGGCCCTAGTGGATTCCGACGCAGCTGAGTATTTTATGGACAGCTCTTTTGTAGAATTACACAAGATTCCACTGATTGAGAAAGAAGCTCCCTTGGCTATTGAAGCCATTGATGGCAGGCCACTGGTACCAGCTCTTATTACTAAGGAAACCATACCACTGTCTATGCGAATTGGGGCGCTCTACACTGAAAAACAATGTTTTCAGATTATCCAGTCTCCTCACCATACAGTGATCCTGGGGTTCCCATGGCTCCATATGCACAATACTAGGTTCGACTGGCGAAATTGTGAAATCATGGCCTGGTCTGAATACTGTAATATGCATTTCTCGTCCTACCAAGATTTTGTGTACCTCTCCCTCTGTGCCAGCTGAATACCACCAATTCAGTGACGTTTTTAGCAAGGGGGAGGCTAGCTCTCTACCAGTCAGGAGCGTGGTGAGTAAAAGTACATGATGTGCCAGGACCATCACTGGTCCTTATGTGCCGGACCAGCGTGACGGTCCTGCCACGTCAATGGTCCTTAAGGGGTTAACTAGATTTTTTCAATCTCATCCACTGAGTCATTATATAATAATAACTATTTATAGAAAAAATATATGAGAAATAATTTAAATCACTCTTTCAGTCCAAACAAAGCAAGGAAAAGCAAAGCAACCAACACAAGCTAAAAACTGAAAAAACACACTCCCATTTATCAAGGACGGTATTTCAATAAGGCAAAAATGTTTCAAAAATATAAACAAGCAACTTTACTTACAGTATATTATAAACATCAGAAAAGAAAGCATTGATTAACCCTTTGAGTGTCAGAGATCAACATGTTTTCCAATTATTTGTTTCATGTATTGAAATCATAATAAAGGCCAAAAAGAGAGAAAGAAAGATACAAATTGGAAAGAAAAACGATCCTTGTTAGGATGGGTAAGAAATTGACAGGAGATCATTTTGTGCTACTACATTATGAAATGAGATCACCATATTTTATTTTCTATCTTTGCAGCTCTACAGAAGAACATTGAATCTGAATCTGAGAGTCGTCCTCAACCCTTAAAGAAGCGGTACACTTTTTCTTCTGTTGCGGCTACCAGGTGATGCTGTTTCTGTCACTTACTTTGGAGAGCCAGTCAGTGACTCAAGCTCTCCCATAGAGTGCATCTGTGTTTGGTTTACCAGTTGACACTGAGTAAAAAAAAAATTGGAAAAGCTTCATAAAATGTTTACTATTCATATAATGCGTCTTCTTCCTCTCTGATAGACATTATATATACCACAGGGTTATGTCCTAAGGAGTGATAAAGAAGTGATTAAGGCCTTCATTCAATTGTGTTCAGTAAAACAGCCGGTAGGGCTAAATTGTCTACTGGACGACATAAAAAAATGTCTAAGTTGGTATTCAATTGTCTTGAAAAGCATCACAAACATTAGGCCACAGAAAAGGACTCTTGGCCAAATGTCCATTTTGTGTGATAAGTTCCCAAAACACATGCTAAATTGCGTGAATAAAGGGAACATCAAAGAATTAAAAAACTAATGATTCGTGTCTGACATACTTTCAAGCACCGATCGTTAGCTCACCTGTGTTACACCTACCTGTCATCCACTGTCCATCTCCTTCTATCTTCCGTCTTGATTTTTCTAATCTTCATCTTCTATCTTCTTTCTTCTCTCTTCTTTGTCTCCGTTCCGTCATTCCTTTAAACAAGAAAAGAAGTAATTAAATTAAATGATGTGGCACAAACATCTATGCATAGTTTAACCAAATGTGCTAAAAAAAAATGCAATTTAAGTGCCCAAATGAATATCGAATTTGATATGGCCCTATTGTCTTTGGTGCCGCTGTCGGTGGCAGAGAAAGGGCAAATAAGCAGACCTCCCACTCAGTACCTGACGGGCCAATGCCCGTTCCACTGTGAGGGAATTTTGAACAGAGACTGCCTTTATATATGGGCAGTCTCTGTTCAAAATGACTCATCACCATTGGCTGGAATGTGTGCTTACGCACCTCCCAGCCAATCAGCTTTGAGTGGAGGATTGACGGAACCTGCTTGAAGCTGATTTACTGGGAGGTGTGTAAGCACACATCACAGCCGATGGCTGTGAGACATTTTGAACAGAGACTGCCCATATATTAAGGCAGTCCCTTTTCAAAATTCCCTCACAGTGGAACAGGCATCAGCCCGTAAGGTACTTAGGGGGAAAGGATTTTGATGATTTGCCCTATCTCCACCATTGCCACTGACAGCCACGGAGTAGACAATGGGGTTCATATGAAGTTCAATATTTATTTGGGCACTTAAGGTAACTTTCTCTTTTTTGGAGCACATTTAGAATTATCACCATATTTATGGGGTTATAAATGCATTCTCTATCTACCTAACCCTGTCATCTGTGCATAGTTTAACCCTTTGAGTGCCAGAGAGGTAGGTAAAGCATTGCTCTGTAATGTGTTGCTTACCCCACTGGCACTCAAGGGCTTAAAGAGACACTAATGTCCCATAAAAAGCATACTTGTTTTGTAGAGGTTTAAAAAAACAAATTATTTGGCACAAATGCTATCTCTCACACCTTAGTCTAGCTGACAGCATGAGATCCTGGTGCAGGGAACAGCCAGTGGCTCTGCGGCAGAGTCGAAATTGCGTTATTAAAAATAATTGCTTCATTGGAAAGGTCTACAAAGTGTGCTTGGTTTGCAAGCACACTTTGTAGACTGTTCCCATGAAGTAATTATTTTTAAATAACACGATTGCGGCTCTGCTGCAGAGTCTCCTCAAGTCGGCCAACTCGAATCTCCTGCTGTCAACTGTAAAGGGAAACTTTACAGACGAATATCTCTCAAACCTTAGCAGTTTGAGAGATAGGACTTTTGACACATTCTTTATTTTTTTTAACCTCTATAAAACAAGAATAATTTATTTATGGGACATTACTGTCCCTTTAAACTATGTACAGATGACAGAGTTATATTTTTACACACAATATGTAATATTTTTTCTTTTCTTTTTTTCACATGCATGGCAGAATTGAGAGGAAGAAGAAAGAAGATAAGAAAAAGGAAAATGGAAGATGGACAGTAGCTGACCAGGGTGCTGAGGACTCCGCTGGACTTAAGTGTTTGTTTTCAGTGACTGTTGCTTTGTTGTTTAGTTGGATTAACCTGTGAATAATTACCCCACTGGCACTTGCAAGGTTAATTCTACTAACACTGGAAACATTTTTTGGAGGGCTTTGGATATATGTATGTATTTTTTTTACTTTTTTTACTTTCAATTCACGTGTTAGATCCGATAAGGGACTCTGCACTCAAACTGGGTGCAGAATTTCCCACGATAAAGTGGGTCCCATACTGGATCTTATGGATAATGGCTGCAATTGCATTGCATCTTGAGACGTTTTTATTATTTTCTATGTGCAAAAACGCTGCTAACTTTATCGCCCGACAGTTTGGTTTTTTTGCCTGCATTTAAGTACGTTTTAATTGTGTGCTTATGATCTAATTTTGAAGTATATGTTTCAATAAAGAATATTTGTACGATCATCTGTGGTTGAGTGCCTCTTTTAAGGGTTTGCTATCCAGGGGTGTCCTTTGTCCCCATTTGTATTTCCGTTGTTCTTTGATCCTCAGTGCACCACACACATTACTGTTGAGATTATACCGCTAGTGCTGACCATTCTTTTTTCTGGTGTTTGCATTTGTTCCATAGCACAGGTAACTGAATAGCTTATCATGCTTGAAAAAATTCTGTTGGCTGTTTTTTAGCCGTCAGCCCTAATTGAATCGAAGTCTAAGTGGAGATGACTTCTCCAGTGATATCACTTCTCCAGTTCCTATGTTACTCAATATAGCCTATGCACTAAGATCTCCAATGGTGGAGAAATCTTAGTCAATTGGCTCCATAGAATAACACAGGAATTGGAGAAGTGATATCACTGGAGAAGTCATTTTCACTTTATTACCTTCCTATCATACATTAGTGAATCTCTCCCCATATCTATAATTATGTTTTTATGAAATCATGAAGCCTTAGGCAAAATACATTTCATAAATGTGTCACAAAATGGGTTACACTTCCCTTCTTAAAGGAATAGTAATACTTAAGTATTACTAATCCCTATAGTAAAGTCCTAGTAAACATAAATGTATTGCCCCCAGTGTCATATCTCAAACCTTTATGGTTTGAGAGATGATCGCTCCTAAAGTTGCTCTCTCCCTCCCCCTTCCCCGAAGTCAGCGTTGTAGCTGACTGAAGGGAAATCCGGTCATAGATCATCAGGCGGCTCTGCAGCAGAGCCGCGATCACGTTAATAAAAAAAAAATCTGTCACTAAAACGGTCTTCTACGTGTGCTTACAAACGAAGCACACGTAGAAGACCATTTCAGTGAAAGTTTTCTTTTTTATTAACGCTATCGCTGCTGTGCTGCAGAGCCGCCTGAAAGTCATAGGACTGGCTTCCCTAGATCTCTGACTACTGGGAAGGGGGAGGGAGAGGGCAACATTAGGAGCGATCATCTCTCAAACCATAAAGGTTTCAGAGATGACACTGGGGGCAATACATTTATTTTTAATAGGACTTTAATATAGGGATTAGTAATACTTAAGTATTACTATCCCTTTAAAGGTTACAGTTAAATCCTAAATTACTGGATATAGATTATAGAGAAAACAAATGTCTAAAATATTCACATGATATGAAAACCTACATAGACAAACTACGATGTAAATCTCATGGAAGCTTTTCCCAGTTTCTATGATATTTTAGGGTACCTACAGGAATTTTCTAGAACAGACTCATTATAAGAACAAAGAATTTAGAGAAATGTTTTAATTGTTGGAATAATATGGGGCAGTATGGCTTCTACATTATTTAATTAATTATAATGTGTTTTTGTTTGTTAACTTAAATGCTGAACTACTTAGTGAATCATGTTTGTTTAGTAATGCATTAACATTGGTAACTGGCAAAACTGTATGTACACAGTGCAGCAGCAAGTAGAACAGTACACAGATCAGCTTACCATTCAAAAGAACATGTCTGATGATTCTCTTTTCATCTGCATCCAACTGGAGTTCTTACAATTCATATTGTTTTATTGACATTAAACAGTGACTTTAAAAGAATGGTAAGAAGACTAACTGAAAGGCTGTTGGAACCTCTCTACCGCATGCTGATGTGATATACCTGCCATGCATGTCAACCAGCCTTCTGTTCATGTCCATGGGATTCCTTGTCATGTTATGCACGTCTTTCTAATAAAGCTATTTTAAAATAAAAAATAAAAACTGAAAAGCAGTGGCAATCTCTATGTAATAGATTATCTACACTCCTAGGTAGCTTTCCTTTTAACATGCAATTTGTGTTAGATATTCAGGAGGGGCTAGGAGGGATTACATAAGGGTCATGTCAGGTAGATAGAGGTTCAGATTAGCACCAGAATGAGTAGGAGTAAGACTACACAGGAAACATCCGGTTGCAGCTGCTATGGGAGACATTTTATGGAAGTCCCCTAAGGGTGCCTCTATGGACTGCCTGGAGAAGCATGGTCACCTTTCTTCCCTTACAAGTGAGGGAGAGGAACAGGGATCTCCAAATGATAACTAGTATTTATATAGCACCTTTATCCCAGTGTGACTCAAAGAGCCGTATGTTCAAAGGGATAAAGACAAAAAATTGTCATATGAAAGACAAAAATAAGTAATTGTATGCATGAACTACATATTTTCTATAGAGTTTATGCCAAAAAACGAGTAATGTCCGTGTGTAAGACACAACTCCAGAATTGACGGGCAAAGGGGTGGGGCAAGGGCGTGTCTAAACTATTCTCCAGTGTCATATAGAGGAAAAGAAAATTTGTCGTAACTAACGACAATAAAATGTCTTTCAAAAGACAAAATTTGTACGTTAAGAAAAAAATGGAAGGAATGTGTTCTGAATGTGAGAATTTTTGTCTTTAGTTAAGACATTTTTTGTCGTTAGTTAAGACATTTTTAAAGACGTTTTTGTTGTTAGTTAAGTCATTTTTAAAGACATTTTTGTCGTTAGTTAAGACTTTTTTTGTCGTTCCATAGGATGATTTCAGTCAGGACAAACAACATATTTCCAATCACAACCGACACTCTCTGAAAATATTAATGATCCCAACAGCGCTGTACTTTGAAAAGTCGTTACAAACGACAAAAGCTATTTCGCTAATTCTTTGAACATATGTCTTCTTGAAAACTTGATAAGGGCTTGGATGGTCTTTTTTATGAGAAACTAGTGTAAAAGCACGTGTACACGGGCCAAGGTCCGGGTGATGTTAAGAGGCCGGTCCTGCTCTGTGTCTTGCTGCTGATACAGTCATGTCAGGGCTGGCGCCACCTATAGGCGAGGTAGGCACCGGCCTAGGGTGCAAACGTACTGGGGGCGCGGGCATGCAGCGGAGAAGAGCTGCGCCCGCACCCACCACATCGGAACACAACACAGTCAGGTCTGTGCTGCTACTGCGCTCCCTCATCGCGGTCACTCTTTAGTAATGCAGAGCGCGCTGGGAGTCATGATCTCCCGGCGTGCTCTGCATTACTGAAGAGAAGACAGCGCGGGAGCTACAGGTATGTGATGGGGGGCAAGTTGGAGCTGATGGGGTGCAAAGTGGAGCTGGTGGGGGCAAGTTGGAGTGGATGGGGGACAAAGTAGAGCTGGTGGGGCAAGTTGGAGCTAATGGGGGCAAGTTGGAGCTGAGGGGGCATAGTGGAGCTGCTGGGTGCAAGTTGGAGCAGATGGGGGGCAAAGTGGAGCTGGTGGGGCAAGTTGGAGCTGATGGGGGCAAGTTGGAGCTGAGGGGGCATAGTGGAGCTGCTGGGCGCAAGTTGGAGCGGATGGGGGCAAAGTGGAGCTGATAGGGGCAAGTTGGAGCTGAGGGAGCATAGTGGAGCTGATAGGGGGCAAAGTGGAGCTGGTGGAGGCAAGGTGGAGCTGATAGGGGGCAAAGTGGAGCTGATAGGGGTAAGTTGGTGCTGAGGGGGCATAGTGGAGCTGATAGGGGGCAAAGTGGAGCTGGTAGAGGCAAGGTGGAGCTGATAGGGGGGCAAAGTGGAGCTGGGGGGGGCAAGTTGCAGCTAATAGGGCCAAAGTGGAGCGGCTTGGGGGCAAAGTGGAGCTGGTGGGGCAAGTTGGAGCTGGTGGAGGCAAGGTGGAGCTGATAGGGGGCAAAGTGGAGCTGGTGGGGGCAAAGTGGAGCTGGTGGGGGGCATCTCTTACAGGCATCTGCAGACCAGGGGCAGACTGCCTCAGGGGACAGAGAGAGGACAATCATGAATATTGTAACATATAAGTAGGCGGGGTATAAAGGGGTGGGACACAAGGGGCGGAGCCAGATGGGCAGCAAAATTAGGTTTTGCCTAGGGTGGCAAAAATCCTTGCACCAGCCCTGAGTCATGTACTGTAGAGACTGCCCGAAAGCACAGAATGCTCCCAGCACAGAACTCCCAGCACAGAACTCCCAGTATTCCTACACCTCCCAGCATTCCCTGCACACAGCATAGAACTCCCATCACAGAACTTCCAGCATTCCGTGCTCCCAGCATTCCATGCTCAGCATTCCATGCTCCCAGCATTCCGTGCATTTGGGCAGTCTCTACTGTGCATGACTGCTTCTGACAAACATCCTAGCAAATTATTATATAGGATGGCTTCCATCTTGCCACCCTACCCCACAAATCAGACAAGGAGAATATGCCAAATGGTTGTAATTGGCAGACCAGTTGCTGGACTGAACTGGCCAGCTTATTCATACTCGTTACTATTATGGAAGAGTATAGGTTGTGTCCTTGCAGAGCTGGATAATGCTCTAACAGAGCCATCTGGTTTATTTACTTATTATTTTACAATTACTTTTCATATTTTATTTCATCAAATATTTGTTTTCTGCTAATATGAGTTTGGTAACATTAGCACATTTATTCTAACCATTGTATTACTTAAACATGTCATAAACGGTCTTCATTTACTGTACATCTCTTCATTTATCTAGACCAGAAGTGAGTAAAATGGGAGCCTCAAGCAGTTGCTGAACACATTTCCCATCATCCCCAGTCATTGTACTCTACAACTGTCATAGTGTCTTGGGTTACCCAACCCTGAATAGGATTGTGTTACAATTGGTAATTATGACTGTTCCAGGAAGGTGTCTCTGTGATGTATTGTTCATTTCAAGGAACATCATGTTCATTGTGTTTCTAGCATAAACATAGCTGGAGGTGACATAATTTTCTCTGTATGTAACTAGATGTATAAACCCTGCCTGAGCGCTCTCTCTCTAGGCTTACCTGCAGTTCTCCTTCCCCCCACCCCAACTATTTGGACCTGCTGCAGCAGCTCCTTGGCATGTTTTCATAGTTACCTGTAATTCCAATGATTCCAGTGTGTCTGTGATTCTTTCTTATCTAGGGTTTCAGCATGCCTGTGATTCTTTTGCCTTATGTGGACCACTGCTTCAGTCTACCATCTGTCTATGACTGATGTTACTGTTACTGCCTTCAGGCTATCCAGACTGTCTTCAACTATTTTCACTATCAAGGTTCTCTAGTGTTCTTGCACAATGTATACACTCCTATGACTGCTGTTACCATTAATGACTTCAGGCTATCCAAACCGTCTTCATCTATATTCACTATCACGGTTCTCTACTGTAGTGTTCCTGCACATTATATACAGCTCTTATTCTTTACTTAATCCAGCCAGTGCTATTGCCCTTAAACTCTCCCCAAACTGGTTTGTATCACTGATGGCTTAATTTTCTTTGCTCAGTCGTGTTTCTGTTCTCTAGCACCCAAAGTGGACACGTCAGTTCCCTTTCTGTTCATCCTAGATGTGTCCCCTGTTTCTTGCATCCCATGGTGCCAGCTTAATTTCTGCTTTACCATCCGTAGTTTTACTGCTCTGCAACTCTCAGGTTGCTACATTCAGCCTTGTAGCTGGGGGTTGTCCAAGCTCCTACCTGGTCTTTCCCTCAGCTCCCGTTGCTAGGGTATCATTCCAGTTTCTATCATTAATCTGTCCCTGTGGCTGCTACTGGTACTACAGCTACTGTTGAATTTCTAAGTTCCTCTTTCTGCCATGGCCTTGTCCTCTGAAATTGCAGCTCAGCATTTTGTTGACCTAAATACCTACCACCTTATATTAGTTCAGGTACAATTATCCTGATGATTTGCCAGCTCAGATGATGTTTGGTATTTGACCTCTTGGTCAGCACCTTTACCGCAATCTGACAGCAACAAGAGTGTTGTCAGCTATAAAATCTAATGAGGTATACTAGCTACAGATGGAGTAGTATGTGGGTTGGCTCAAACCAGCATACCTCCTCCTTTCATTGTAAGACCTTCCTGTAACAAGCTTCCACCACAGATGATTTCTGTGATATAGATATACCTGCTTACATAACTGAGAATAATAGTGTCCTTTTACAAAGCATTCATCTGGTGGCTGCATCTATGGGCTACCTAAGCACATTCTGTGTCAGCTGTTCCCAAGGTGTCTCACTCTCTCTGCCTCCTACATTCCCCATACCACCTGTCACTCTCGGGTCTCTCATCTTTGCATTTTGGTGCAGGTATCATTCTTATGTCTAGGAAGGATTGTCACTAGTGATGAGCGAGCACCCCAATGCTCGGGTGTTCGGGTGCTCTGACCGAGCACCCCCTGAGGCTCGAGTGCTCGGCCGAGCACCCGAGCCCCATTGAAGTCAATGGGAGGACTCGAGCATTACACCAGGCACCCCCTGCTCTGATGAGGGGAGGGTGCCTGGTCCATAGGAAAAGGGCAGAAAAGGATGGAAACACCACAGAAATGGTTCAGGGACAGCATAGGGAGGATGTCTGGATGCATCTTGGACTCCAACATCGCTGCTGGGAACGATCTTTCGCCCGTAGTACGCCATTTTTACAGACTGACCGTAAAACACACAAAAAGGAAAATAAAAACGACTTTAGGCGAAAAATTGTTACCAAACAGTATTTGCTGTATATTTACTTGTATATCATCTGCAAATTCTCCCAAAAATTTCCTTGATTTTCAGAACTGAGGCCATGATTAAGAGGGAAACGTGCGCAGAGGCAAATTCTCCCAAAAATTTCCTTGATTTTCAGAACTGAGGCCATGATTAAGAGGGAAACGTGCGCAGAGGCAAATTCTCCCAAAAATTTCCTTGATTTTCAGAACTGAGGCCATGATTAAGAGGGAAACGTGCGCAGAGGCAAATTCTCCCAAAAATGTCCTTGATTTTCAGAACTGAGGCCATGATTAAGAGGGAAACGTGCGCTGAGCTGACCATCTAAAACATTATGGGTGAGGGTCTGCTGCAGAGCTGACCATCCTAAACATTATATGCGAAGGCCCGCTAGTGAGCTGACGCTATAAAACATTATATGAGAGGGCCCGCTAGAGAGCTGACCCAATAAAACATTATATGAGAAGGCCCGCTGGTGAGCTGACCTATATAAAAATTGTCAAACAGGGCCCGCTGGTGAGCTGGCCCTATATAAAAATTATATCACAGGGCCCGCTGGTGAGCTGGCCCTATATAAAAATTATAGCACAGGGCATATGGAAGAGGAGGAGGAGGATGAGAAGATTAAGAGTCAACCATATACCCATTTTTTGGGTGGAAGGGGTGAATGGGAATACAGAGTATTCCCATCATTGTAAATAACATATATAAAGTGAGTTTATGTTCCCCCGGGGCTTTCCTCCAGTGGAGTGGAGAAGTCAGGGGAAATCCAGGCCTTATTCATTTTTATAAGTGTCAACCTATCAGCATTGTCGGCGGAAAGGCGGATACGCATATCTGTTATGATGCCACCAGCAGCACTAAATACCCGCTCAGACAGAACGCTGGCGGCAGGGCAGGCCAGCACCTCCAAGGCGTAGAGTGCCAGTTCATACCACATGTCCAGCTTGGACACCCAGTAGTTGTAAGGCACAGAGGGATCATTGAGGACGCTGACACGGTCTGCTACGTACTCCTTCACCATCTTCCAAAACTTTTCCCTCCTTGTGACACTAGGCTGCGCATCAGGGTGAGGGTGCTGGCGGGGTGTCATGAAGGTGTCCCACGCCTTGGAGAGTGTTGCCCTGCCTTTCTCGGAACTGCTGTGTGCTCCCCTTTTCTCCCCTTCTCTGTTGGCCAAGGTAGCACGTACTCTGCCGCCAGCGTTGTCAGATGGAAAATTTTGGAGCAATTTTTCAACAAGAACCTTCTGGTATTGCACCATTTTGCTTGTCCTCTCCACCGGAGGAATGAGAGATGAGAAATTCTCTTTGTAGCGGGGGTCCAGAAGGGTGAACACCCAGTAATCCGTGTTGTTTAAAATGCGTATAACGCGTGGGTCACGGGAAAGGCAGCCTAACATAAAGTCAGCCATGTGTGCCAGAGTACCAACAGTCAAGATTTCGCTGTCCTCACCAGGAGGATGACTCTCAATATCCTCATCCTCTTCCTCCTCTTCTGCCCACCCACGCTGAAGAGATGGAACTAAAGTTCCATGGCTACCCTCTGTAGCGGAGGCAACCGTGTCTTTCTCCTCCTCCTCCTCCTCCTCCTCCTCCGCCTCCGCCTCCTCCAATTGTCGCTGAGAAGACGAAGTGAGGGTGCTCTGGCTATCACCTTGTGTAAGCTCATCTTCCCCCATTTCCACCTCTTCCACATGCAAAGCGTCGGTTTTAATTGTGAGCAGCGAGCGTTTCAGTAGACACAGAAGTGGGATGGTTACACTGATAATAGCGTTATCGCCGCTCACCATCTGTGTCGATTCCTCAAAATTGCGTAAAACCTCGCAGAGGTCTGACATCCATTCCCACTCCTCACTTCTGATTACAGGAAGTTGAACGGAGAGGCGACGACCGTGTAACAGCTGGTACTCCACTACTGCCCTCTGCTGCTCACAACGCCGGGCCAACATGTGGAAGGTGGAGTTCCAGCGCGTGCTCACGTCACACAGCAGCCAGTGAGCTGGCAATTGTAAGCGCTGCTGCAGCTTCAACAGGCCGGCCGAAGCTGTAGATGACTTACGGAAATGTGCACACACGCGGCGCACCTTGGTCAAGAGATCATGCACATTGGGGTAGGTTTTTAGAAATCGCTGCACCACTAAATTAAATACATGCGCTAGGCATGGTACGTGTGTGAGCTTGCCGAGCTCCAAAGCCGCCACCAAGTTACGCCCATTATCACACACAACCATGCCTGGTTGCAGGTTGAGTGGCGAGAGCCACTGCTCGGTCTGGTGACTAATCCCCTGCAACAGCTCTGAGGCCGTGTGCTGTTTGTCCCCAAGGCAGATCAGCTTCAGCACGGCCTGTTGACGCTTCCCCACTGCAGTGCTACACTGCTTCCAGCTACTGGCTGATGGGGGAGTGGCGCTGCGTGTAGAGAATTCGGAGGTGGAAACGGAGGAGGAGGAGCCAATAACGTAGGTGCTGGCGGAAACCCTGATGGAGGTAGGGCCCGCAATCCTCGGCGTGGGTAGCACCCGTGCCATCCCAGGGTCCGAGTCGCTCCCAGCCTCCACGACATTCACCCAGTGTGCCGTCAGGGAAATGTAGCGTCCCTGGCCACAAGCACTTGTCCATGTGTCAGTCGTTAAATGGACCTTCCCAGTAACTGCGTTGGTCAGGGCACGGGTGATGTTACGGGACACATGGTGGTGTAATGCGGGGATGGCACACCGGGAAAAGTAGTGGCGGCTGGGGACCGCGTACCGAGGGACAGCTGCTGCCATCAGGCTGCGGAAGGACTCAGTGTCCACAAGCCTAAATGGCAGCATTTCGATGGCCAGTAATTTGGAAAGGTGTGAGGTTAGTGCTATGGCCTGTGGGTGGGTGGCTGGGTACTTTCTCTTGCGCTCAAATGCCTGGGGTAACGACATTTGGACGCTGCGCTGGGACAGGGAAGTGGATGTGGTCGCTGATGGTGCTTCAGATGGTACAGGTGCAGGGCGGGAGGTATGCGGGCCTGCGCCTTCGACAGGCGATTGGCCGGCACCGAAAACAGGGGAAGAGGAGGCAGTGGTGTGGCCTGCAGACACAGATGGGCGATCCAGGCGTTCCTCCCACTTACTACGGTGCTTGGATGCCATGTGTCGGATCATGCTGGTGGTGGTGAGGTTTCTAGTGTTCATGCCTCGGCTCATTCTGGTGTGGCACAGGTTGCAAACTACAATTCTTTTGTCGTCCGCACTTTCCTTAAAAAAACGCCATACCGCGGAACACCTACCCTTTGGCAAGGTAGATTTACGCAAGGGGGTGCTCCGTGGAACATTTGCGGGCCGGTTTGGTGCGGTCCGCCTTCTTTCTGTAGCCACACCACTGCCTCTTCCAGCCTGTTGCGGTGCTGCAGATGGCTCACCCTCAGGACTGCTGTCATCGCTCGGCTCTACACCTTCCCAGGTGGGGTCAGTCACCTCATCGTCCACCAAGTCCTCCTCCACTTCCTCACTCTGATCATCCTCCTCAAGTCTTGATCCCACCACATACTCAGTCATTGACAACTGTATAACATTCTCCTCAACAAGGTCTTGAGACGGAAATAGTGGTTGATTTAATGGCAACTGTGTCTCATCATCATCATCATCATCCACTACTTCCTTTGACCTTAAATGCCGTTCACATCTGTCATCTTCTTGTGATTGGGTAGCCTCTAGAGGTTGTGAATCAGGGCACAAGATGTCATGTTCCTCTGCAAGCGTGCTTGGAGAGAGGGTCAAATGAAGGATTGGTGATGAGACGAGCTCCTCACTATATCCCAGTGTGGGATCACTTCTTTGACCAGACCGTGTATGGTGGGAGGAAGGATGATCAGAGTGAGGATTATGTTGACCAGACTCTTGGCTACTGAGAGTGGACTTGGTGGAAGACAGGGTGGTGCTTAACCGACTGGAAGCAGTATCAGCTGTCATCCAACCGACCACCTGTTCGCAGTGGTCGGACCTCGAGAGTGATGTCCTGCGACGCCCTGTAAAATTACACATGAAGCTAGGTATGGTGGATGTCTTTCTTTCTTGTGCTCTGGCACCAGGCACAGTTTCTCCGCGTCCTGACCCGCGCCCTGAACTATCAGGATCACGTCCACTTCCCCGTCCCTTTTTACCCGCCTTCTTCATCTTACACGGAATATGTGACTTTAATATTTGAGTTTGAAAACTTAACAGTATTTCTTACTATTCTGCAACTGTGCAGAGTACACAGAATAGGCTGCTAAACTGCGGTGACACACACTGAATGGAAAATGTGACTTTAATATTTGAGTTTGAAAACTTAACAGTATTTCTTCCTAGTCTGCAACTGTGCAGAGTACACAGAATAGGCTGCTAAACGGCGGTGACACACACTGAATGGAATATGTGACTTTAATATTTGAGTTTGAAAACTTAACAGTATTTCTTCCTAGTCTGCAACGGTGCAGAGTACACAGAATAGGCTGCTAAACGGCGGTGACACACACTGAATGGAATATGTGACTTTAATATTTGAGTTTGAAAACTTAACAGTATTTCTTCCTAGTCTGCAACGGTGCAGAGTACACAGAATAGGCTGCTAAACGGCGGTGACACACACTGAATGGAATATGTGACTTTAATATTTGAGTTTGAAAACTTAACAGTATTTCTTCCTAGTCTGCAACTGTGCAGAGTACACAGAATAGGCTGCTAAACGGCGGTGACACACACTGAATGGAATATGTGACTTTAATATTTGAGTTTGAAAACTTAACAGTATTTCTTCCTAGTCTGCAACGGTGCAGAGTACACAGAATAGGCTGCTAAACGGCGGTGACACACACTGAATGGAATATGTGACTTTAATATTTGAGTTTGAAAACTTAACAGTATTTCTTCCTATTCTGCAACTCTGCACAGTACACAGAATGTGCTGCTAAACTGCGGCGAAGCACACTGAATGGAATATGTGACTTTGATATTTTAGTTTGAAGACTTAACAGTATTTCTTCCTAGTCTGCAACGGTGCAGAGTACACAGAATAGGCTGCTAAACGGCGGTGACACACACTGAATGGAATATGTGACTTTAATATTTGAGTTTGAAAACTTAACAGTATTTCTTCCTATTCTGCAACTCTGCACAGTACACAGAATGTGCTGCTAAACTGCTGCGAAGCACACTGAATGGAATATGTGACTTTAATATTTGAGTTTGAAAACTTAACAGTATTTCTTCCTAGTCTGCAACGGTGCAGAGTACACAGAATAGGCTGCTAAACGGCGGTGACACACACTGAATGGAATATGTGACTTTAATATTTGAGTTTGAAAACTTAACAGTATTTCTTCCTATTCTGCAACTCTGCACAGTACACAGAATGTGCTGCTAAACTGCGGCGAAGCACACTGAATGGAATATGTGACTTTGATATTTTAGTTTGAAGACTTAACAGTATTTCTTCCTAGTCTGCAACGGTGCAGAGTACACAGAATAGGCTGCTAAACGGCGGTGACACACACTGAATGGAATATGTGACTTTAATATTTTAGTTTGAAGACTTAACAGTATTTCTTCCTATTCTGCAACTCTGCACAGTACACAGAATGTGCTGCTAAACTGCGGCGAAGCACACTGAATGGAATATGTGACTTTGATATTTTAGTTTGAAGACTTAACAGTATTTCTTCCTATTCTGCAACTCTGCACAGTACACAGAATGTGCTGCTAAACTGCGGCGAAGCACACTGAATGGAATATGTGACTTTGATATTTTAGTTTGAAGACTTAACAGTATTTCTTCCTATTCTGCAACTCTGCACAGTACACAGAATGTGCTGCTAAACTGCGGCGACGCACACTGAATGGAATATGTGACTTTGATATTTTAGTTTGAAGACTTAACAGAATGTGCTCTAATCTGCAACTTTGCACACTAAACAGAATGTGCTCTAATCTGCAACTTTGCACACTAAACAGAATGTGCTCTAATCTGCAACTTTGCACACTAAACAGAATGTGCTCTACTCTGCAACTGTGCACACTAAACAGAATGTGCTCTAATCTGCAACTTTGCACACTAAACAGAATATATATTTTTTTTTTTTTTTTTTTTTTTTTCCCCCCACACAAAATAACCTGCTGCCCCCACACACAGTAGTCCTAAAAAGGACTTTTGGTTCTTTTTTTTCACAATTTTGCTTGTTTTCCTCCCTACACTGCCTTTCCCTTCCTATCCTCAGCTCTCCCTGGCTAAGACTGAGCCGAACTCGATGGTCAGGTGCTATACAGCACCCGACCACGGGTTCTGGCCAGCCAATCAGTGTAATGCCAGCAGCCAACATGGCTGCTGGCATTACACCGATGTCAGAGCCTCCCTGCACGTTTATTGGCTGCGCAGCAGCCGCAAAACGTGCGGGGAGGAGACCCGAACATGGCGGGCGAGCACATGCGGTACTCGTACGAGTACCGCCATGTGCCGAGCAGAGCGATGCTCGAGCCGATCCGAGCATCGGCCGAGCATGCTCGCTCAACACTAATTGTCACCCTTGCCTTTTATACTTTATGTTTAATTCCGCAAATCAAAACAAATTCAATCTAATTACAATATGCCTAAAGTAAAAGTTCTGTGTACCAAATAAAGAGCAACTGTTTACAGTTACAAAGGTTCTATAGTTGTAAGTGACAGAGGTTGTGGGCAACACTAGACGGGACGAATGGTTCTTGTCTACAGTCAAATTCTATGTTTTTATGTTTTACTTTGGAGATCTTTCTAGAATTTAAGAGGTTAAAAGCACAATTTAAATCAGTGGGAATTTGTATTTGTCCCTTAAAATGGAGCTGGTTTGCCCCATCAACCTCATTGTGTATTCATCACTCACATTTGCTGTAGGAAATCTGCTAGAACACGGATGTTTGTATATCTATATTGCCCTTCCTTTATACTGAGGAGCCTTTTTTATTTTGGTAAAACAACAAAGTTTAATATATGGTCTCCAAGAACAATTAGGTGCACATGAAGAATAAAGAAATGGTTCTGCTTGAGAGTAAATTACTCCTGTCATTCTACACTGTGTTTATTGTAACCAGAGGGCAGGACAACTTCACTGCATGGTTATTGTGCAAGAGTCTCACTGTCCAAGAGACAGGGAAGATCTTGGCATCTTGATCAGCAGAGAGATACACCCTTTAAACGTGGATTCTGAAAGAGAGGAACTCAAGGAAAACATACTCATGTTTCTTGATAGAGATACCTAGGGGTAGACAAAAACTACATTGTTATCCGCTTTTACGTGGGAAACTCCACTTTAAAACTAGTGGTTAAAATTTTCGTATTTTTCACCCATTGTCCAAAATTTTTCACCATTTTTTTCAATGGCTAGAAAGCTTCCGCTTATTGATTTACGTTATTTTCGTACTTCTGCTATAAAAACATGACGTTTTCGCTGAAGGCAGACACAATAGAAGCAGCTACAGAGCAAGATAGACGTGCTGTGCTGTTCTCTATCGCAAAAAGTGAGGCAGGAGAGGCTCATAGTGACTCCTATCACTATGAGCAGGGTAAAAAATAATCAATGGAGGAGCTGGAAGGATCATTATGTGTCCACTGAGTCTGAGGAGGAAGGGACCACTACTGTACCAATGCTGTCCAGGGATCTTGGGGAATTTAATGGGAAGGGAGGGAGAAAAGGGAATGGAAAAGAAGGGAGAAAAGGGAATGGGAAGGGAGGGAGAAAAGAGAAGTACTAGTGAGAGCAGCACAGGTCAGCTGTCTGTGCCTGCTGCAAGATGTGCTTCCCCTGCTGCCAGTGCCACCACTGCAGTACCTGCAGCCACTAGTGTTGTACCTGCTGTCAGATGTGCTGCCACTAGTGTTGTACCTGCTGCCATTGCTGAACCTCTGCCAGTGCTGAACCTGCTGCCAGTGCTGAACCTGCTGCTAGAATTGAAATTGCTGCTAGTGCTGAACCTGCTGCCACCAATACTTTGCCTGCTGCTAGTGTTTCTTGTAGTACTCGGGGGGGGGAAATGATGTCATGTGTGACAGCAGGGGACTCTCTCTCACATTGCTCATCAACTCCTCCAAGCAGCAGTGAGATGTCTGGAATAGAGCAGCATCATGTAGGGACTAATGGTGGTGATGGTGGTGTTGGAGAAGCTGGAGTGGAAGAGACATTGATGGCCTTTTTAGCAGAAACTGAAAAGGAATGGGAGACAGGGATGAGGATGGGCATCACCACCACCACTAGCAGCCAGCTTTTGAAATTAGCAGAAATTGCAACTGCTCTAATTTCTGCTGCTGCTGAAATGAAAGGGCAGCAGGGTGCTGAGGAGCAAGCTAGTGTGCCACAGACCACCGTGGACACAGTGGGAATGGGGTCAACAAGTGATGCGGGACTAGGACAGGTTCCACTTGCCAGCAGTAGCAATACTCCTCCTGATCCTAGTTGCAGTGCTAAATCTGAGGCATTAGCAGCAACAGCAGCAACATTATCTGCTGCCACAGAAAGTGAAGGGGAATGTGGAGGACAAGAAGAAAGAGGCCAATCTTCTCCACCTGTTCCGTATCCCTCCCTCAAGAAGTCATGGTTGTGGTACTATTATTCTCTTCCGGCAGGCACAGTGCAGTCATTATCAACAATGGTACAGTGCAAAATTTGTGACAAGTTAGTGAGAAGTGGAAAGGAGGGAACACACCTTGGCACAACCGTCCTGATAACACACATGAAACACAGACACCATGACATTTACGCCAAACATGTTAAAGCCAAACACCCTTACAGAAATCTAGTACTGCTGTTACTGTACCCCCTGACTCTCCAGAAAGGTGGAGATCAAAGAGGAGGAAGAATAAAGAAACCCAGACAGATATGCAAGTTCCATGACGAGTGAAACAATTAGCTCGCCATCAACATCACCTTCTTCCTCTAGGGTAACAAGTACATCTCCTGCCAATCCACCTCATCCATAATTACCTCCCCCACCAAATGATAGCCACTCTGTTAATGTTAGGATATGGCAGTTAATTTCTACCCATTGCACACTGTGTGGTGCACTGACCACACATGCCAGCGTGGTGGAGGAGAATCGATACCAGGTGATCAGGTGGCATCTGAGGAGATTCCTTCCCACAGAATATGGTAGGATTCTGGCAGGGAGGGTTCATCATTACTATTAAACTGTCAGCAAGTTGTCATGTGTCCTTAGTGGGGTCTGAACAAGGGGTACAGTGACAGCAGCAGTAATTTGTTTCGGGTGTCATGGTGTTTGGATGCAGTTGTGCCCCCAGATGTTATTTACCACACACACAGACTGTGCACAATGCAGTTGCTGATGGAAGCCACAGTTCCTGTTCTCAAGGGAAAAACATATATTCTAATAACAACATACCCATGATGATTTTGGAGGAGGGGCAGATGGAGAAGATTTAATGGTCAACTTGTTCTTTTCTCCACATATACTGGGGGCTACTTATTCTTCTGCTACTGCCTCAGGCTCATCACTGGAGCCAGTCGTGGCAAGTGGAACCTTCATCATCCATCTTCCACGTGACTGCTATTGTTGATATTATTCCCTTTCAGCTGCCTAATCATCCTGCTGCATAGACAACTCAGCAGCAGTAGTATGAACAGCAGCTGCAACTCAGGAGGACATTTGACAGTGGCCACTGGCTAACATGACCTGCTGGCAGTAGGCCAGTAGGGAATTTTTAGTTTTTTTCTCAGGACTTGTGTTTTAAAAAAAAAAAAAAAATAGTCCTACAAAAAAATAAACAATTTTTGAGGGGTTTGTTTCTAACAAGCCTAAGTCCTACAAATCAATGCTTCCTTAGTAGTGTTGAGCGAGCATGCTCGGCCGATGCTCGGATCGGCTCGAGCATCGCTCTGCTCGGCACATGGCGGTACTCGTACGAGTACCGCATGTGCTCGCCCGCCATGTTCGGGTCTCCTCCCCGCACGTTTTGCGGCTGCTGCGCAGCCAATAAACGTGCAGGGAGGCTCTGACATCGGTGTAATGCCAGCAGCCATGTTGGCTGCTGGCATTACACTGATTGGCTGGCCAGAACCCGTGGTCGGGTGCTGTATAGCACCTGACCATCGAGTTCGGCTCAGTCTGAGCCAGGGAGAGCTGAGGATAGGAAGGGAAAGGCAGTGTAGGGAGGAAAAAAAAAAAAATTGTGAAAAAAAAGAACCAAAAGTCCTTTTTAGGACTACTGTGTGTGGGGGCAGCAGGTTATTTTGTGTGGGGGGAAAAAAAAAAAAAAAAAAAAAAAAAATATTCTGTTTAGTGTGAAAAGTTGCAGATTAGAGCACATTCTGTTTAGTGTGCACAGTTGCAGATTAGAGCACATTCTGTTTAGTGTGCAAAGTTGCAGATTAGAGCACATTCTGTTTAGTGTGCAAAGTTGCAGATTAGAGCACATTCTGTTTAGTGTGCAAAGTTGCAGATTAGAGCACATTCTGTTAAGTCTTCAAACTAAAATATCAAAGTCACATATTCCATTCAGTGTGCGTCGCCGCAGTTTAGCAGCACATTCTGTGTACTGTGCAGAGTTGCAGAATAGGAAGAAATACTGTTAAGTCTTCAAACTCAAATATCAAAGTCACATATTCCATTCAGTGTGCTTCGCCGCAGTTTAGCAGCACATTCTGTGTACTGTGCAGAGTTGCAGAATAGGAAGAAATACTGTTAAGTTTTCAAACTCAAATATTAAAGTCACATATTCCATTCAGTGTGCTTCGCCGCAGTTTAGCAGCACATTCTGTGTACTGTGCAGAGTTGCAGAATAGGAAGAAATACTGTTAAGTTTTCAAACTCAAATATTAAAGTCACATATTCCATTCAGTGTGCTTCGCCGCAGTTTAGCAGCACATTCTGTGTACTCTGCAGAGTTGCAGAATAGTAAGAAATAGTGTTAAGTTTTCAAATTCAAATATCAAAGTCACATATTCCATTCAGTGTGTATCACCGCCGTTTAGCAGCCTATTCTGTGTACTCTGCACAGTTGCAGAATAATAAGAAATACTGTTAAGTTTTCAAACTCAAATATTAAAGTCACATATTCCATTCAGTGTGTATCACCGCCGTTTAGCAGCCTATTCTGTGTACTCTGTAGAGTTGCAGAATAGTAAGAAATAGTGTTAAGTTTTCAAACTCAAATATTAAAGTCACATATTCCATTCAGTGTGTATCACCGCCGTTTAGCAGCCTATTCTGTGTACTCTGCAGAGTTGCAGAATAGTAAGAAATAGTGTTAAGTTTTCAAACTCAAATATCAAAGTCACATATTCCATTCAGTGTGTATCACCGCCGTTTAGCAGCCTATTCTGTGTACTCTGCAGAGTTGCAGAATAGTAAGAAATACTGTTAAGTTTTCAAACTCAAATATTAAAGTCACATATTCCATTCAGTGTGTTTCACCGCCGTTTAGCAGCCTATTCTGTGTACTCTGCACAGTTGCAGAATAATAAGAAATACTGTTAAGTTTTCAAACTCAAATATTAAAGTCACATATTCCATTCAGTGTGTATCACCGCCGTTTAGCAGCCTATTCTGTGTACTCTGCACAGTTGCAGAATAATAAGAAATACTGTTAAGTTTTCAAACTCAAATATTAAAGTCACATATTCCATTCAGTGTGTATCACCGCCGTTTAGCAGCCTATTCTGTGTACTCTGCAGAGTTGCAGAATAGTAAGAAATAGTGTTAAGTTTTCAAACTCAAATATTAAAGTCACATATTCCATTCAGTGTGTATCACCGCCGTTTAGCAGCCTATTCTGTGTACTCTGCAGAGTTGCAGAATAGTAAGAAATAGTGTTAAGTTTTCAAACTCAAATATTAAAGTCACATATTCCATTCAGTGTGTATCACCGCCGTTTAGCAGCCTTTTCTGTGTACTCTGCAGAGTTGCAGAATAGTAAGAAATAGTGTTAAGTTTTCAAACTCAAATATTAAAGTCACATATTCCATTCAGTGTGTATCACCGCCGTTTAGCAGCCTATTCTGTGTACTCTGCACAGTTGCAGAATAATAAGAAATACTGTTAAGTTTTCAAACTCAAATATTAAAGTCACATATTCTGTGTAAGATGAAGAAGGCGGGTAAAAAGGGACGGGGAAGTGGACGTGATCCTGAAAGTTCAGGGCGCGGGTCAGGACGCGGAGAAACTGTGCCTGGTGCCAGAGCACAAGAAAGAAAGACATCCACCATACCTAGCTTCATGTGTAATTTTACAGGGCGTCGCAGGACATCACTCTCGAGGTCCGACCACTGCGAACAGGTGGTCGGTTGGATGACAGCTGATACTGCTTCCAGTCGGTTAAGCACCACCCTGTCTTCCACCAAGTCCACTCTCAGTAGCCAAGAGTCTGGTCAACATAATCCTCACTCTGATCATCCTTCCTCCCACCATACACGGTCTGGTCAAAGAAGTGATCCCACACTGGGATATAGTGAGGAGCTCGTCTCATCACCAATCCTTCATTTGACCCTCTCTCCAAGCACGCTTGCAGAGGAACATGACATCTTGTGCCCTGATTCACAACCTCTAGAGGCTACCCAATCACAAGAAGATGACAGATGTGAACGGCATTTAAGGTCAAAGGAAGTAGTGGATGATGATGATGATGATGAGACACAGTTGCCATTAAATCAACCACTATTTCCGTCTCAAGACCTTGTTGAGGAGAATGTTATACAGTTGTCAATGACTGAGTATGTGGTGGGATCAAGACTTGAGGAGGATGATCAGAGTGAGGAAGTGGAGGAGGACTTGGTGGACGATGAGGTGACTGACCCCACCTGGGAAGGTGTAGAGCCGAGCGATGTCAGCAGTCCTGAGGGTGAGCCATCTGCAGCACCGCAACAGGCTGGAAGAGGCAGTGGTGTGGCTACAGAAAGAAGGCGGACCGCACCAAACCGGCCCGCAAATGTTCCACGGAGCACCCCCTTGCGTAAATCTACCTTGCCAAAGGGGTAGGTGTTCCGCGGTATGGCGTTTTTTTAAGGAAAGTGCGGACGACAAAAGAATTGTAGTTTGCAACCTGTGCCACACCAGAATGAGCCGAGGCATGAACACTAGAAACCTCACCACCACCAGCATGATCCGACACATGGCATCCAAGCACCGTAGTAAGTGGGAGGAACGCCTGGATCGCCCATCTGTGTCTGCAGGCCACACCACTGCCTCCTCTTCCCCTGTTTTCGGTGCCGGCCAATCGCCTGTCGAAGGCGCAGGCCCGCATACCTCCCGCCCTGCACCTGTACCATCTGAAGCGCCATCAGCGACCACATCCACTTCCCTGTCCCAGCACAGCGTCCAAATGTCGTTACCCCAGGCATTTGAGCGCAAGAGAAAGTACCCAGCCACCCACCCACAGGCCATAGCACTAACCTCACACCTTTCAAAATTACTGGCCATCGAAATGCTGCCATTTAGGCTTGTGGACACTGAGTCCTTCCGCAGCCTGATGGCAGCAGCTGTCCCTCGGTACGCGGTCCCCAGCCGCCACTACTTTTCCCAGTGTGCCATCCCCGCATTACACCACCATGTGTCCCGTAACATCACCCGTGCCCTGACCAACGCAGTTACTGGGAAGGTCCACTTAACGACTGACACATGGACAAGTGCTTGTGGCCAGGGACGCTACATTTCCCTGACGGCACACTGGGTGAATGTCGTGGAGGCTGGGAGCGACTCGGACCCTGGGATGGCACGGGTGCTACCCACGCCGAGGATTGCGGGCCCTACCTCCATCAGGGTTTCCACCAGCACCTACGTTATTGGCTCCTCCTCCTCCGTTTCCACCTCCGAATTCTCTACACGCAGCGCCACTCCCCCATCAGCCAGTAGCTGGAAGCAGTGTAGCACTGCAGTGGGGAAGCGTCAACAGGCCGTGCTGAAGCTGATCTGCCTTGGGGACAAACAGCACACGGCCTCAGAGCTGTTGCAGGGGATTAGTCACCAGACCGAGCAGTGGCTCTCGCCACTCAACCTGCAACCAGGCATGGTTGTGTGTGATAATGGGCGTAACTTGGTGGCGGCTTTGGAGCTCGGCAAGCTCACACACGTACCATGCCTAGCGCATGTATTTAATTTAGTGGTGCAGCGATTTCTAAAAACCTACCCCAATGTGCATGATCTCTTGACCAAGGTGCGCCGCGTGTGTGCACATTTCCGTAAGTCATCTACAGCTTCGGCCGGCCTGTTGAAGCTGCAGCAGCGCTTACAATTGCCAGCTCACCGGCTGCTGTGTGACGTGAGCACGCGCTGGAACTCCACCTTCCACATGTTGGCCCGGCTTTGTGAGCAGCAGAGGGCAGTAGTGGAGTACCAGCTGTTACACGGTCGTCGCCTCTCCGTTCAACTTCCTGTAATCAGAAGTGAGGAGTGGGAATGGATGTCAGACCTCTGCGAGGTTTTACGCAATTTTGAGGAATCGACACAGATGGTGAGCGGCGATAACGCTATTATCAGTGTAACCATCCCACTTCTGTGTCTACTGAAACGCTCGCTGCTCACAATTAAAACCGACGCTTTGCATGTGGAAGAGGTGGAAATGGGGGAGGAAGAGCTTACACAAGGTGATAGCCAGAGCACCCTCACTTCGTCTTCTCAGCGACAATTGGAGGAGGCGGAGGAGGAGGAGGAGGAGGAGGAGGAGGAGGAAGACACGGTTGCCTCCGCTACAGAGGGTAGCCATGGAACTTTAGTTCCATCTCTTCAGCGTGGGTGGGCAGAAGAGGAGGAAGAGGATGAGGAGATTGAGAGTCATCCTCCTGGTGAGGACAGCGAAATCTTGCCTGTTGGTACTCTGGCACACATGGCTGACTTTATGTTAGGCTGCCTTTCCCGTGACCCACGCGTTATACGCATTTTAGACAACACGGATTACTGGGTGTTCACCCTTCTGGACCCCCGCTACAAAGAGAATTTCTCATCTCTCATTCCTCCGGTGGAGAGGACAAGCAAAATGGTGCAATACCAGAAGGTTCTTGTTGAAAAATTGCTCCAAAATTTTCCATCTGACAACGCTGGCGGCAGAGTACGTGCTACCTTGGCCAACCGAGAAGGGGAGAAAAGGGGAGCACACAGCAGTTCCGAGAAAGGCAGGGCAACACTCTCCAAGGCGTGGGACACCTTCATGACACCCCGCCAGCACCCTCACCCTGATGCGCAGCCTAGTGTCACAAGGAGGGAAAAGTTTTGGAAGATGGTGAAGGAGTACGTAGCAGACCGTGTCAGCGTCCTCAATGATCCCTCTGTGCCTTACAACTACTGGGTGTCCAAGCTGGACACGTGGTATGAACTGGCACTCTACGCCTTGGAGGTGCTGGCCTGCCCTGCCGCCAGCGTTCTGTCTGAGCGGGTATTTAGTGCTGCTGGTGGCATCATAACAGATAAGCGTATCCGCCTTTCCACCGACAATGCTGATAGGTTGACACTTATAAAAATGAACAAGGCCTGGATTTCCCCTGACTTCTCCACTCCACTGGAGGAAAGCCCCGGGGGAACATAAACTCACTTTATATATGTTATTTACAATGATGGGAATACTCTGTATTCCCATTCACCCCTTCCACCCAAAAAACGGGTATATGGTTGACTCTTAATCTTCTCATCCTCCTCCTCCTCTTCCATATGACCTGTACTATAATTTTTATATAGGGCCAGCTCACCAGCGGGCCCTGTGATATAATTTTTATATAGGGCCAGCTCACCAGCGGGCCCTGTGATATAATTTTTATATAGGGTCAGCTCACCAGCGGGCCCTGTTTGCCAATTTTTATATAGGTCAGCTCACCAGCGGGCCTTCTCATATAATGTTTTATTGGGTCAGCTCTCTAGCGGGCCCTCTCATATAATGTTTTATAGCGTCAGCTCACTAGCGGGCCTTCGCATATAATGTTTAGGATGGTCAGCTCTGCAGCAGACCCTCACCCATAATGTTTTAGATGGTCAGCTCAGCGCACGTTTCCCTCTTAATCATGGCCTCAGTTCAATAAAATCAAGGAAATTTTTGGGAGAATTTGCCTCTGTGCACGTTTCCCTCTTAATCATGGCCTCAGTTCTGAAAATCAAGGAAATTTTTGGGAGAATTTGCCTCTGTGCACGTTTCCCTCTTAATCATGGCCTCAGTTCTGAAAATCAAGGAAATTTTTGGGATAATTTGCCTCTGCGCACGTTTCCCTCTTAATCATGGCCTCACTTCCGAAAATCAAGGAAATTTTTGGGATAATTTGCAGATGATATACAAGTAAATATACAGCAAATATTGTTTGGTAACAATTTTTCGCCTAAAGTCATTTTTATTTTCCTTTTTGTGTGTTTTACGGTCAGTCTGTAAAAATGGCGTACTACGGGCGAAAGATCGTTCCCAGCAGCGATGTTGGAGTCCAAGATGCATCCAGACATCCTCCCTATGCTGTCCCTGAACCATTTCTGTAGTGTTTCCATCTTTTTCTGCCCTTTTCCTATGGACCAGGCACCCTCCCCTCATCAGAGCAGGGGGTGCCTGGTGTAATGCTCGAGTCCTCCCATTGACTTCAATGGGGCTCGGGTGCTCGGCCGAGCACTCGAGCCTCAGGGGGTGCTCGGTCAGAGCACCCGAACACCCGAGCATTGGGGTGCTCGCTCATCACTATTCCTTAGGGCTTGTGCCAAACTAGCCTAAGTCCTACAAATCAATGTTTCTTTAGGGCTTTGGCCTCTAATAAGTCCTACAAAGGCCTCTAACAACAAATCAAACAAATCATCCTCTACAAAATACTTTATCAAGTCAAGTATCAGTCCACCCCAGTGGCAGCTTATGTCAGGGGGTTCCTGTCTCTGTCACTTTAAATACAAATGTCTTATTTATTGATTTATTTTTGTATTAACTGACCCCCCAATAGCAGTCAAGAAATCCCCCCAAAACAAATTCCCTGTTCAAATGATTAATTCATTCACCAACACAGGCACCCTCCTCAGACCCCATTATACCATGTCTTATGGTTTTTATTTTATTTTATTTAGGATTTCTTTTTTATTAAGTGCCCCCCCAATCCCAGTAAACAACCCCCCAAAAATCATCCCCTGTTCAATTGATTCTTTCCCCACCAACACAGGCACCCTCATGCCCCTTTTATACTGTGCCTTTGGGAAATAAAATATTTGTAATGTGTTGTGTGTAACTTCTATGTTCCCATTGATTTCAACGGGGGGAAAAAGCGGAAAAAAGCAGAAAATCTGCACTTTTTGCTGGAAATTTTTCGCCAAGCGGAAAGTGCCATTTTTCACAGATTTCAGTTTGAGACGGAAAGTTTCGCCCATCCCTAGAGATAACATCACTTTCATGTACAGAGCTGGTTAAAATCACAGATGCCACAGAGTAATACTAAGTAGGTGCTTCTAGACTCACTTGTCACCACACCTGACTCATCTTGTGGGCCATCCCAAAGGCCCATCAGTGGTTTCCTGGCCAAAAGTCCTTGATTTACTCAGCAGAAAATCCCCATTTGCTCTCTATATATAGATAGTAGAAAGAGAAAGCATTGTGTGACAAATTATTTCCCCCTCAGGAGACAAAATCAGGATTTCTAATTATTTCTAACACAAATGAGATTTCTTACTGTTTTTACTACACAAATGAGATTTCTCATTTTAGGTCACATATGTAAGTAGGGGCTTCATATATGATTTTTATTTCAATGGATGTTACCTCACTATACTGGGTTATTCCACTAAAATGTATTTTGGTATAAGTTACCACTTTGGTAGCTGAATCTGTCCATTTATAGGGAACTGGTTACATGACAGAATGCAGAGACTTATACACTTAAAGGGATAGTAATACTTAAAATGTAAAAAACAAT
This sequence comes from Rhinophrynus dorsalis, assembly GCA_037306005.1. Taxonomy (NCBI): domain Eukaryota; kingdom Metazoa; phylum Chordata; class Amphibia; order Anura; family Rhinophrynidae; genus Rhinophrynus; species Rhinophrynus dorsalis. The sequence goes on from CM074723.1 coordinate 30,763,800, forward strand.
ATGTTGTAGTGGTTATCCCCCTGAGTAAAACAAGAGTACTCCCACTGCTGAAAGGAGTTTCATTCAAAAGTTATTAATTTTCAAAGTTGAATTTTTTAGGTCCAATATCACAGTAGCCTGAAATTGTACAGTGGCGCTGTTGCTACACCATCCTATGGAGATTTATGGTCCCGGGACCAGAGCTGTCCATAGGATCGTGTAGCAACAGCGCCACTGTACAATTTCAGGCCACTGTGATATTGCACCTAAAAAATTCATCTTTGAAAATTAATAAGTTTTGAATGAAACACCTTTCAGCAGTGGGAGTACTCTTGTTTTACTCAGGGGGATAAACCCTACAACATATTTTTTTTTACATTTTAAGTATTACTATCCCTTTAACTTTTTCTAGTTGGTCTAAAGTTGTAAGTGGAGAGTCACAGGGTTTGGTTCTGGGCCCAATGCTTTTAAACTGATTTTGAAAATAGTGTTTCAGACTTATCAGAATACACTAAACTGTCTAAGGAAATAAATATGTTTTTTTCTCTGCAGAAAGATTTAGAAAAAGTGAGTAAATGGGTGGAAAAGAGGCAGATGATGCTTAATATATATATGTAAATGTAAGGTTAGGCATTTTGGTTGCAGAAACATACATGCTGCATATAGACTAAATTGGAAGCTACCTGGGGAATTCTTCATCACAAGAGAGTTAGGAATACAGATAAACAAAAGACTTCTCAGCAGTTTGCAGTATCAGCTGCTGCAAGAGCCAGTTGAGCACTATCATGTATAAAAAAAAGTGTACAAGAGGTCATCCATTGAAGGGATAATAATACTTCAATGAGCCAAACTACAATGTTTTCTTATACTGGGGTCTGATTACTGGACTGAAAAGGGGTGGGAGGGAGACAATTTATAATATGATTTCACAGCAAATATAGTGATATCAGGATTACAACTGACAGGGAGTAATAGTATACAGTATAAGGACATTGTAGCTTACCACTCATTTAAATATTACTAACCTTTTATGACTAGAGGAAAGGGACTTTTGGCTAAAACAAAGGCAGGGATTTTTTTATAGTAAGGGCTGTAAGGTCATGGAATTATTTGTCTCAGAAGGTTGTGTTTACAGATACTGTAAATATTTTCAGAATAGTAATGGATACCTTTCTATATCAAGACAATACTGAGAATTCTGACGGTATCAAAGCAGATAGGATGTTTACTCAATAGATATATCTTTTCTCCCTGACTCATTTACAGAGGAATAAAAAATTGTAATGTTAAATGTATATCTACTACCACTCCATCCCCTTCATACAAATGGGGAATTACAATAACTATCAGCTGCATAGAAAAAGACCTAAGGACTCAGTTGGAACATGCAATTCCTATTCCTGATGAAACATAGAGACAGGGTCAGCTAGTAATTGATATACACAAAGTGGCTAGACTCATATCTGGTAATTAATTGAATGAGATAGAAATTAATAGTTTAAAAAAAACTGATAATGAAGAATATATGGTAGCGAAATGGTATGAATGAATACTAAATGGGATGTGCTTGGACCACTAACTGTGGATTTCTAAGAATTTATGTATGTTAAAGGAGCAGTAAACTTTTTTAATGAAAAAATATATATCATAGCGATTTTCCTACTGAGTAAAATAAGGGTACTCCCACTGCCGAGAGATTTATATTTCCAGAGTTATTACAGTTTAAACCCATGTTTTTTCACATTAGCAGTTTCCTCTAGTGGTCAAATTCTAATTAGATTTTCTGTTAGATTCTAATGGAGAGGAAAGTCAGAAAAGTCAGAGACATACAGTTCTCCATAGAATGTGATAGAAACTGCCTGTCACTTCCTGTCAGTTAGAACTATCAGGAAGTAAACACAGTAAATTCACTTCCTGGTTATGTGAACTGCTATAAATCTGAATAAAACAGTAGTGGGAGTGGGAGTGACCTTGTTTCATTCTGCAGGAAATTCTCTATAAAATATGTGTTTTCGTAAAAAAAAGTTTACTGCTCCTTTAATAGGCTGATTTCTGTGGAATAGCCATGTATAAAAATAAATATGCTAGACAGAGCTGTTGTCATGAAATATAAATCTCAATTAGTGCCACTGTTGTTATAGAAAGCCATGCAACCAACAATAATAATGACATGTGTAATATAAAGTCTTGCCACTATGACACTTTGTATACAGATGCTACAATAGGAGTTGACAGATGGATATGTCCCCTGAATGGGTTACAGTGTGTTGGTTGTTGTAGCTGTAATTCCAACCTCACAGCTCAAATACATGTAGTGTTTCGATGGTCCCTTACATTATTCTCCACTGTAGGGTAGCATTAATAGAATAACAACATGATCTCATCAAGAAAGAGAAATGGTCTCGTGCTGTTATACCCTTACTTAAAGGGATAGTAAAAAGAGCAGCTCCAATTAATCTTCATAGTATTTGGGCCATGGAGAGTGTTATATCAATACTGTCAGGATTGTGGTTCAAGAGTAATTGAAGGATAAAGTTTCCCTTCCCACCCCTTTTACCTAGTGTTAGCCATCTCTTCTCAGATGTGGAATCTGGTTGCTAGACCAGACAGATGGCAGCAGGGGACAATCTTCTTCCTATGAGAACAATGAAGGCCCTGCCCCCCTTGACAAGTTTTTTAGGTTTTTCCCCATATCTTAATTGAAGATTGTCAATCTCTGCAGTCTGCCTGGGCACCTCCCTTCTGCTCTGGCTGAGCAGTGTTACATCAGTAAAAGGGGCGGGAAGGGGATACTTTGTCATTGAATTACTCTTGAACTACAACTCTGACAGAACTGAAATAACACTCTCCAAGGTCCAAATACTATGATGATTAATTAGAGCTACTTTTATTATGAAACATTACTATCCCTTTAAAAAACACCACTGAGGAGACCCTACAAACTTCTAAGGATGCCTTCAGCACATTTTGTAAAAAAAAAAAAGGCTACATCTGTATCTGACCATTTATCTTTCTTGAGGACATTTTGCTGTTATTTGATTAATGCTACCCTAATGGGGAGATCAGTGTAAGTAGCCATCCATACCCTACTTGGTTCATGAGGATGGACTTACAGATGAGCTTAATTGCAACAGACTGTTGGGTATCTTACCACATGAGAAACCAACAATTGTTTCTTCAGTCTTTCCTAGCCTCTGCATAGTGTATCCCGATGCCTGCAAGTAGTGTAACACTAGGTTATTAATATACATTATTGTTTATTTAGATTATGTACATGCAGTTATATAAATGTATATGATTATATGAAAGTAACAGCTATGATAAACAAAACAAAAACATTTTTGCTCATGTAAAGTTATTTAAATAAAAATATGTAAAACACAGTAGATATTGTGATGTACATTATACATAAATAATAACAGATTAATTATGTAGATTAAAAAATAAGAACTAAATATTAAATCCAATTGTTCGTGAAATATTATAACTGTTAAGTGAAATGTAAATATGTTCATATAAATACAAGCAGTTAAAGGTCATCAATAAATGCATAATACTAAAATCTTAAATCTTAAATTAACAAAAATACTGAAGTAACTGTAAATACACAATTTTTTCAAAAGACTTATCACATATTTATGAGATTCAAATTAGGTAATGTTATTTTAAAATTGCATATTCGTATGTAGTTAATAGCACAGTAGAGACTGCCTGAACGATGCAGTCATGAGCAGTGGAGACTACCCGAAAGCATCGGCCGAGTAGTCATGTGAGCTCTGAGTGTAAGAGGAGAAACAAGATGACGCTGCTGCTGATACAGAGCGGGGCACTCCGAATTTGGATTCAACTTCTGTTTCCCGTCACCCCCGCTCTCCCGGCACACCGGACTCTTCTCTGAGCACCTTCCTGGGACCGCTCGGTGCAAGGGAAGCACGGTGCAACCGACTGTGACCTGAGGATGAGGGGTCGCAGAGGGAGGTAGCCCAAAGCTCTGGTGCTACCAGATTCCTCCTCCTCACCAGGGCCCAATGCCTGTCTCCGCTCCTGGCTCCGGGGCAGCAGACGAGGCTGCTGGATGGCACTGTGGCCCTTGTACATGGGCTTTTACACTAGTACGGTATATGTTTATTTAAATAAAGATAATTAGGGTAATTAAAGGGAGACTTACACCTCCCCAATATCACACCAAAACAATACAAAGTATTAACCCTTTGAGTGTCAGAGGGGAAAGGAATGCATTGCTTTGCAATGAGTTTCCTACACCTCTGGCTTAAAGTACCATTAATGTGCTTTAAAACTATATATCACTTCCATCTATAAGATAAATAAAATTTAAGCTATTTGGTTTGTTGTGAATTGGTCTGTTGATTCTGGAACCGTTAGTGAGGGATTCAGGGAATTGAGAGAGTTTTGGCAACAGTCTGTGCACCAACCTTGCCCCTCCCATGACATCTTAGGTAGGGGCAGGTTAACAAAATACTCTTTTCGCTTTCTGTAAGAATTCCAACAAAAAGTGTATTTTGTTCCATGCACATACTGCCAGCCAGTCTTGTCCCACAGTATCCACAGAACCACACATACTAGTAGCCATGGAACTACACATACTGACCCCTGCCTTACCCACAGTGGCCAAAGAACCACACATACTGATTCACAGTCTTGTCCCAGTGCAGTGGCAGCCACAGAACTACAAATACTGACCCACAGCTTTTTTCCACTGCAGTAGTAGCCACAGAACCACACATAAGGACCCGTGCCTTGTCCCACAGTAGCCAGAGAATCACACATATTAAACTCACAGCTTTGACCCACTGCACTGGTAGCCATAGAACCACACATACAGACCCATAGCCTTGTTCCACTGCACTATTAGCCACAGAACCACACATACTGACCTCTCAGCCTTGTCCCACTGCAGTGGTAACCACAGTGAAGTACTGCCTTCAAGGAATGATTATAATTGTAGTATGGAGGCATCTGGAGAGCCTAACATTGCCCAGATGCACATGTACACACATACACACAAATATACCCCTGGTCGAAATTATCAGGCATAGGGGGAAACTGGCAAAGTTTTGAGGTAAATTTACTTGGGTTAGTGAAAAGGTAGAAACTTCCATGAAAAAAGTAGCAAATTGTGGATTTTCTTTGAACATTTCCACAGATGAAACTTTTTGTCCATCACTCATTAATTACAAGCTGCTCCACCAATGAGCAGCAATGTGAGGCTTTCCAGAAATGTTAACACTCTCTGAATGTAGTGTGATGCTGTGACATCCTGCCCCAGCCTCACACTGCATTCAAACCAGTATAGGATGGTTCATGACATCACATGGTGGGTGGGGCCCCTCTCCAACGAGTCACCATTGAGGTTACAGAGTCTGTACCCTCACTGTTCTCAAAGGAAGTATCTGCTCAGTGTCACAGGTGGGAATGTTTAGTTTTCCAATCTTTAGGAAACACTGACACATTTCTAAAAAACAAACACATAAAACTAAACCTGTTGCATGTCATTATTATTTTTCTTCGATCCACTTATTATTACATGATTGATACAAACAGTAATGTTCTAGATTCTTTACTATTCTAGAACAATGTATTCCTTTTCTTAACTTTATGAGCTGTTACTTCTTATTGGCTTTCTGATAAACATGTCCCCAAAACTCACAAACATCACTTTCTTATACAATTCTGCAAATGTAAACATATTTATCATTAAGTCACAAAGTTTTTGACAAATATGACACATTAGTTAATACTGTATTTTCTTTTTTTTTTGGTTTGTTTACTGATGTACCTCCAGATATATACTTACATATGTACAAATATTTATGCATATGCAAATAACAGTAAATTCATGGGAAAAATTACACAATACATACAAAAAATGTGAGAGGCTCTGAGGACGAACAGAAAGCACAATGTCTTGTCCTACCACTAGTCACCACTCAACAGCATCATGTTGTAGTTCTCCACCGCCATTACAGAGAAATTTCCACGTGCATGTTAGAATAATCCCACCAAATGTGCAGTCAAGTTCCAAAATGATGGGCAAGTCCCCTCTGTTAGGGAATCCAGCTAATCCTCACTGACAAAGCCTAATAATTTATCCTTTGTAATGGCACTAGAGAGCTGAAACATGATACGTCTGATGCATCTGAGCAGGGCTGGTGCAAGGATTTTTGCCACCCTAGGCAAAACCTAATTTTGCCATCCATTTGGCTCCACCCCTCAGCTCCACTTTGCCCCACCAGCTCCACTTTGACCCCCATCAGCTCCAACTTGCCCCCACGACTCCATTTTGCTCCACCAGCTCCACTTTGCCCCTATCAGCTCCACCTTGCCCCCACCCGCTCCAACTTGCCCCACCAGCTCCACTTTGCCCCAAACAGCTCCAACTTGCCCCCACCAGCTCCACTTTGCCCCCTCAGCTCCAACTTGCCCCTATCAGCTCCAATTTGTCCCCACCAACTCCACTTTGCCCCCTCAGCTCCACTTTGCCCCCTATCAGCTCCAACTTGCCCCCCATCAGCTCCAACTTGCCCCCCATCACATACTTGTAGCTGCTGGAGCTCCCGCACAGTCTTCTCTTCAGTAAACCAGAGTGAGCCGGGAGATCATGACTCCCAGCACGCTCTGCATTACTAAAGAGCCGACGGCAATGAGGGAGCGCAGTAGTGACACAGACCTGACTGTGTTTCGGTTCCCGGAGTGGTGCGTGCGGGCGCAGCTCTTCTCTGCTGCATGCCCGCTCCCCCAGTACATGTGTGCCCTAGGCTGGTGCCTACCTCGCCTATAGGTGGCGCCGGCACTGCGTCTGAGTGGTGAATAGCCATAGAACAGGCCATTGTGCTGTTTGTCCATCCTCTGATTCTCTCACACTTTGGATATGAAAAATTACACAAGCAAAAAAAATGTATGGGTTTATAATTAGGGATGTGATACCCTACCATTCAGTAAATGTGTAAAGCAGGGGCAGTCCGCTCTTGCAACTCCAGGGGGTTATTCCCTAAGGCGTGATAAAGAGGTGGAAATTGACAGATCCTCTTTAAAACTTATTTCATGGTGGATTTTGACCTATTTTTGTCTGAGATGTTTCATTATATCTATTATCTTTTCAAATGATTAACCCTTTGAGTTAAGGGTTAAGATACTTACATTTACAAAGTAAAAATTCAGTTCTTTCTTACAGTCTCTGGTGTAAAAAAACGTGCTTCTCCATGCAGCCTGCCAGCTTCATATTCATTAAAACTAAATTAAACCTCTGCATTCGCTTAGAATTTGAACAGGTTGTAGGCATCTGAAAACCGTACATTGCCAGACAAAGAAGCACCTGGGATTTCTAAACCAGGAACTCGCAAGGTTTGTCCAGCAGTAATTAATTAACAACACTGGCATAGTCTGAAGCACATTTTTTGTTCCATTTACAACAAACGCAGTACATTCTTTAGCCTTTTACTTGTATTTTATTTACATAGTGAAAACACAGGTTACTGCATTAGGTACCACTGACCTCTCTCTTCCACGTCATAATCTGTTCATCTCTAAAAGACAAAAGCAAATATATTTTTAACTTTGCAAACGTCATCTGGAGGGTGTACCTCTTTTTCTCGTATACTTCTTACATTCTATTCTGTTTAGAGTTTCTCTCTAATCTAAGTAGTGCCTAACTCCAACCACCTCTTCAAAACCATTCAAACCAAAGTAATGACACTTGTTATGACACATCACACTTGTAGCTTGAAGGAACAACTGCCACATTTATTACAAGGTGCAGTGAATATTTTAATGAACTCATAGGAATTGTAATTATTCTCACAAAGAGTAAAATAAAGGTACTCTTGTTATCAAGGGGTTAACTATACTTCAGTTTTCTATTGTATTCATTAGGTAGTAAGGTTCCTATCACCTACTATGGAGAGCTGTAGTCAATGACACAAGCTATCCCATAGAATGCAATAAAAAAATATTTTGGACACTAGTTGTCAGAGTTGCTTACAAAAAGGATAAGTCTGACATGTAAAAATGTTTGAATGAAAAACCTACTATAACTGGGAACAGCAAAAAACATGTATTTCATGAAAAAGAATGTTTACTACTCGATGGATTCTAGGAACTTGGGAAGCAATGGTTTAGAGACCTCCCTAGAATCCAAGGGGTTAATGCAAAATAAAATGATGCATCTCAAAGATAGGGGGAAATCTAGCATCAAAGAATGATGCTTAATGTCATTAACTGTCAGCAACATATAGACACAAAAATACTATAAAATATAAAATACAAATACAAAAATTTTTGTCTGATTAACATCAATTTTTCCCGACATAATAAAAATGGTCTAAACTTGGAAAAATAAAAATAAAAGCACTGATAAGCAATTTTTCATTTCAAAGACAAAAAAATAATTTGTTTCTTTAATAAAATTTTGTTTCAAAGACAAAATCAAAGACAGTTTTTAACTCTTTAAGGACCAGCGGTCCCGTGGTGTGTGGTCCTTTAAGGACCAGATAGGGAAGTTCGAAGTGCCGCCCCACATGACTGGTCACGTGTGCCGGCACGCCGAACGAGGGACTGAAAGAGATTGCTCCGGTCTTGGAGCGATCAACCTCAGTCCCCGGTATTACTCACATCGCTCCTGCAAGAGAGTGGTGAGTAAAAGTATGTGATGTTCCAGGGCTGTCACTAGTTATTAAGTGCCGGACCAGCATGATGGTCCAGGTACGTCATCGGATGCGAAGGGGTTAAGATCAGAATTTGTATTGGCAGTGTTCAATGAGATCTTCTTCCCGTCATTTTTAATTTTTTTTTTTTTTTTTTCAAGGTTTGAGAATTCTTTATTTAGAATAAATGCAAAGTTACAATGTAAGAAATGAAATACATTTCAAATATAAAGAAATGTACCTGATAGTCAACAAATCTATCAATCACATTTTTAATTCTTTAGATGTATTTTCAAACGTAACAGATTTACTTCTGAAAATATTGTCCTTCTTTTACCACCAACTCATGATCCAACAAGTTTTTAATTATGACGACTTTTTGAACATCTCGCCCATAGACTCATATTATACCAAACTGATTGGAGTACAGTCTATGCCCAAGCAAAATGGTAGATTATTAGGAAGAACCCCACATGCTTAGGCTGGGTCAGGATACAAAGTGTAACAGTTACTTTTAGTGGTGCATATATTAATGTAATTTCTATCTATATATCCATTTTAGTCTATCTGTCTGTCTATCTAACTGTCTGTCTATCTATCTGTCTGTCCCTCCGTCCAGCGGTCTGTTTGTCTGTCCCTTGATCCAAGCGTCTATTTGTCTGTCCCTCTGTCCAGGCATCTGTCTGTCCCTCCTTCCAGCCATCTGCCTGTCCCTCTGTCCAGCCATTTGTCTGTCTGACCCTCCGTCCAGCCGTCTGTCCATCCCTCCTACCAGCCATCTGTCCATCCCTCCTACCGGCCATCTGCCTGTCCCTCTGTCCAGCCATTTGTCTGTCTGACCCTCCGTCCAGCCGTCTGTCGGTCCCTCAGTCCAGCCGTCTGTCTGTCCATCCCTCCTTCCAGCCATCTGCATGTCCCTCTGTCCAGCCATCTGTCTATCTATCTATCTATCTATTGGCCCAAGGAGGCCAAAACATATGTATGTGGTTAGCTGCTTCTCTCATTCAGACGGCAACTGGCTGGACTGTCATCTGGGCAGGATCAGTATGATGTGCTTTGGGATATTTCTTCACAGTGTACGGCAATTGTGAGCTAAAAGAGGTTGAACTCTGTGTAGGATACCATTCCTGCCTAGTTTAGTATCTCTGATTGCCACGCTGAATATGTAAGTTACCATTGGGCTTGGTCACCCTAAGGGTTATAGGAGAACCTACATGTTGATTCCCCTATAATCCTTTAGTGGAGATCTCTGCTCTAGTGGTACCTCTTGACAGGATCAGTATAATGTGCTTCAATATATTTCTTCTCTGTGTATGGCACTTGTGTGCTGAAAGAGATTGCACCCTTGATAGGATACCAGTCCTGCCTAGATGAACATTTCTGATCACCATTTTGAAAAAAATACATATACTATATGTAATGGGTACCTAAGTCCGCGGATGGACTTAGGCTGTCGTGCCGGGTTTCTCTCTCCTGAGGTGGGCTACAAACAGGTAGCCTTGCCGGTCATTCTACCAGAGCTTCTTCCTAGGATGGGGGTCAAAATTAGACCCTTGATACCACCCAACGACTAAGAGACAGGACACGGATGAAGTTCCAAACTAACACACTTTATTTCACAAAGTTCAGCTCTTTTATACACAGTGAACCACATCAGGATATAATACCAGACAAGGGACAGTGACAAATGGTGTAAACATATATAATACAAAGGGCCAGACATGATTACATTATTTAGACAAAGGGACTGATGAGGGGCAAACACTAGGACAAAGGACTAGGGGGCTCGAATACACATTTCAAGCAATGGCCAGAGGGTTTAAGCATCTTTGAATATTCCGCTTCAACCCCTGGCCAATCCGGAGCCTAGAAATTGCTGACCAATCCTGGTCAAGAGTTTCATGGCCATCTCGACCAATCCCTGGGCTGCCTACTTTCCCCCATGCTAACTGTATGGGGACCGTTAAACTTGTCACCCAGGAAATTGGCCAATCAGGAAGCTGCCTACTCTCCTATGTAATGTCTATGGGGCTTTTTGACTATGTTGCCCCGCACGGCAGCCAGCCTGCGGCCTGTTATAGTTCGTGGATCTCAGTCTTTTGGAAAGAGTTGATTCTCTACAACTCCACCAAGTTCCATGTAATGGCCTATGGCCCGTTATACACGTGAATCCAGTCTTTTGGATCAGCTGTTCTTCACGTAACACCAACCAAACTGCCAAACACTGATCCATGGCCCGCCACAATTCCCCTCAGGCGGCGGGCTGCCATAGTCTTGTGCAGTAGAGATTGCATGAACGCGCCGGCTTCCAATCAGAGGCACTGCTGATCTGGAGTGGGGAGCTCCGAACGGCCCACCACACCTGGCTCCAGGACAGCAGCCGAGGTCGCTGGCTGGCACTTTGGCCCATGTACACGGGCCTTCAATACTAGTATACTATAATATCTGTGCACGCTTATATTACTGTAGATCAGGACATAGTCAATCTTTGGAAATTCTTGGGCTGGAGACTACGGTGTAGATTTAAAGGCAGCTGTTAGCCAAAAAAAGCACTAGCGGGTGCATTAAGTTGTATTTAGCAATCTAAAGATCTGTCTAAAGAACAACTAACAGCAGTTTGAGAATCCTTATGGCCAATACACTGACGTGCATTGAGACGCATGGAACAAGAATCCCCAGAGCCATTCAAAGGCTTGCGGTACTGTTAACAGCTGAAAAAAGCTGACATTAACGGACAAAACTTAAGACCCACTATTCTTACCTGTTAGACACTTAACGGGCAAAAAAAACAACAGTTACATAGGAAAACACACAAAATGCTTACTGTACAAGCATGTAAATGGAAAAATTAACCCGTGCAATGCCAAGAGAACACAAAAACAAGGACAGACAAGACAAATCACTCTCCCACACAACAACAAGCAACACCACAGGGACAAGGACTTAAAAAAAAAAAACACCAACACAACATGGCACGGAACAATGGGGGTTATTACGCAATACGGACACCTGCCAATACAAAACGAGCTAATCTGTGCAACATCACCACGAGATCCAGACGCAACCTGCACCCCACAATTTCACACCCTCAAATGGCAGATACATACCAAGCACAACACACCACATCTTATAACACACACACACACCTGCAAACACTTACCTTGACAATAAACAGCTTCCCATTGGTCAGCACTCACCTCATCACCACACCTACACAACGCCCTATCAAGTACATAAAGGGAAAACTCACCACACTCACTTGTGGCTTGTTTTCCACTCAGGGAGAGATAGAGAACACAATCAGTATGTTGGGTTACATGATCACCTGATCAAAAGCCTTCACCTGTTGCAAGTGAGGAAGCTTTGGCTCAACAGCCACACAGGAACCCATCCCTACTTGGAGGACAGCACCTGCCTGCAGATGCACAGTGCAGCAACAGGATGCTCCACAGCAACAGGATGCTCCCCTGCTGCCACAGGGACCCCTGGAGCAGTGGAGGATGGGTAGCCAACCACCAAGAGCCAGAGTATACTGCCCAAGGGCCCCTATCTTTGGAATGGCCGATGACGAAGTGATTGATCGATACAGGTTGAGGCCGCACAGCATCATTGACTTGTATGAGGTCATCAAGGATCAGGTGGATATCATTTACATACACAACCATGCCCTATCTGACCTGCAAAAACTCCTCTGTGCTATACACTTCATTGCAAGTGGTGCCTTCTATTCCACTGAGGGTTACGCATCAGGCATGTCACAGGCCATATTCTCCAGAGTGCTGGTCCAGGTCTTGCCAGCCCTCAAAAGCAAGGCCAGTATACTTTCCCACCACCAACATGGAGTGGACACATCTCAAGCAGGGCTTTTACGCAAGGGGAGGCATGCCCAGGGTCATGGTTGGTATATATTGCACCCATGTCCGTATCAAAGCCCCAGCACCTGATGCACATCTATTCATCAACAGGAAGAACTACCACTCCATGAACATGCAGATAGGGTGTGACAGCAACATGAGGATTATGAATGTCTGTGCAAAATATCCTGGCAGCTCACATGATTCCTACATTCTCCAAAACTCTTCAGTCCACAGAGATTTCGAGAATGGAAACTATACAGGGGGATGGCTTCTGGGTGAGTTTACAATACTAAATCACACCACATACACAGGTGTACACACAACACTGCTCAGCTTGCTCACACAAAACATCATTCACACAACATGTGCTACCTGCCTCACCATGTCACTTACATTCCACAGGCGATGCTGGCTATAGATGCAAATCCTGGCTACTGACCCCGGTCTCCAATCCACAAACAGATGCCCAGGACAGATACAACCAGGCTCATGGCACAATGAGTAATGTCATTGAGCGGACTTTCGGCCTCCTCAAGTCCAGATTCAGATGTCTGGACCACTCTGGGGGAGCACTCCAATATGTATCTGGAAAGGTGTGTGACATCACAATAGCGTGTGCAATACTGTACAATAATGTAGTGGACACCAGGCTGGTGGATCATATCCAGGACCACACCATACCTGAAGTGCCAATGGACATTGACCATGTTGAGGAGACCCTGAGAGGGGTGCAGATCACAGACAGGCTCATCACGGAACACTTTACCTGTGAGTATAACACAGCCATACAAACAATCCATGCAAGTCCCCCATCAGTCCTGTGAATTGGTGCCAACACACTAACCACCCCGCACATGACGTTCTGTTTCACCCCACAGGATCAATGACACAGCACTGCACTGGCAGAAGTATGGCCCCAAACATTATACATACCATGGACGTGGTAGATTTGTGTGGGGATTACAAAACCATCTTCCATTCCCTTCTCCACATTGACATACATACCTAAAGGATATCACGCACACCCCCAGGAGAAACAAGGTACCATGTTTGTCACCTTACAGGGTTTGTCTGACAGCAGCTCACGTAATTTGCCATGATCATAGCCAGAGCAACCATGGTAGCCTTGTAGCGAAAGAGTGTTATCCAATGCAGTGCAATGCATTGTATAAAACTCTGTCATATCAGGGGTTAAAGGGCCATTGGAGTCAACATGGGACCTGTACTGTGCTAGAGCTGAGAAGAGCATCAGAGGGGTGGATCTACAGTGTTATTGTTACACAACGTAGAGGTCATGAAACATGGATCAGATCTCCAGGGACACCATGCTGACCTGTGAGTGTGCAGAGATCTGTGCCCCTGACATGAATACACACATCAACAAATATGTCCCAATAGCTGCATGGGGCAAACGAAATTGGACTGCCACTGTCACCCTCACAGTAGCAGCCCAAATTCATTACATTCATGGAGCTCTCAGAACATACTTGTTGATGTGTGTATTCATGTAAGGAGCACATATCCCAAGGGCTGGTTCACATTTCCTTAGTTATCTACATATTGGGTTACAGACAAGTACACAACACATTACAAAGCAATGGTTTGTGTACTCACCTGTAACAAAAAAGATTGAGGGGATTATGAAGTAGAAATTGTTGTTGTTTGACGATCAGTTCGAGGCTGCTGCTCCAAATCCTGTTCTCTTGTCCCACAGGCATCCATAGCATGATCCATCCTTGAACTGAAGATCTTCCATGTGACTGGATTGATGTCTTGACAACACCTCTGTGAAGCTCACCCCTTGCTGTTTCAAGTGATTGTGTTGGTGATGCAATATTTGACCTGAGGTTCACAGCAACATCTACTTGAACATTCTCATATAGACACAGAAAACACAAATTCATGTGTGTACTAACCTGTACAGTTAGGATGCTCATCTACAGAGTTGTCAAACCTTGTTGACAACACATGAGCAGGACAGTAGTGTTACTAAAGTAGTAAGATTTAGTTTCAAAGTACATTTAGTGTTCTCATACAAGTGTTTAATGCAAAGAGGCAATATACCCAGAAAACACATGTACGTTCTAATGTACTTTGAGACACAATAAAGAAGAACCATCACTATTCATTCTGTGTCTGTATGATGGAATGTTGGATTACACATTTGTCAGTGCGTAATCATACTCAAAGCTAGAGTATCCCCCATACATGGGAAGGCATGACCCACATCACAGGAGTCCACTACTTGTTTGCAAGTGAGTGGACTCTGTGATGTATTCATGCAAACAGATGAAGGATTCAAAAGCACAATGTTCCTTTATTCAGGGGAAGATAACAAGTTGGCCATTTTATTTTATTTTTGGGGGGAGGCCTTAGACTAAGCGCCAGAGGTCGATGCCCTGGATAATCACCTTGTCACCCTTTGAGCCCTAGGTGTGGCTTCAGAGGTCACGTTGGAGGGAGTGGTGGGTGCAGTGGACCCTTCTGTGGAACGCAGGTTCTCCCTCTCTAACTGTAGGTTCTCCCTGGGGTTCTGCTCTCTCAGCTCCACCAGCACCTGTGCAAACATGTCCATCACCCCCGTTTGGAGCTGATGGAGTTAAGTGTTGATCTTTGAGACCTACGACTCCAGGGCATGGATCCTTGCCTCTATCCTGTTAGTGTTCCTCCGGGATTCCCTCCGGCTCCTGGAGATATTCTTATCTGTGCTGTGGCTTGAGCGGAGTAGTCTCCTTTGTAGGGCCATACACTCCACCTCCATCCCCATGAAGCATGCAGTGCTGGAGGTGGATGTGCCCGGTGACCCTGGTGCTGCTGTGTCCAGAGCTGCTGCTGTTTCCTCAGCTGCTGTGTCTTTAGCTGCTGTATCCTGAGCTGCTGTGTCCTCATCTACTGTGTGTGCTGTGTCCTCTGCTGCTGCTGAGTGTGCTGTGGCTGCTGCGCTGTGACAGCTGTTGGAGTGGCTGGTGCAGATGATAGACATATGCCCACCACATCAAGTGACTTCAAGCTGCCCACTGATGTCTGTGCTGGTGGAAATGGTGGTGTGAAGTCGTCCCTGAGTAGAGGGAGCTGGGGCTCCCCAATCAGGCCCAGGTGTTCGTAGTCCAGTGGCCAAGGGTCATACCTGGGCCACAGGTAGGTGCTTGGCCCCAACTGGAGTCACACCTTGGCCCGCACCTGGGATCATACCTTGGGCCATGCTGGGGAGCCATCCAGGAGGGTAGGTCCATCTGGGAGGAATATGGTCCATATTGGGTGGTGGCCACTGTCCCTGGCAGCCATTGCCTCCCTGGAGGTGGTGGTGGTGCTGCTGCTGCTGCTGGAGTGTAGTAGCTGGTGGAGGTGGTACTGTACTGGGGAGGTGCAGCCTGTAGTGGAGCAGCCTGTGGTGGTGCAGTCTGTAGTGGAACAGCCTGTGGTGCAGCAGCCTGTAGTGGAACAGCCTGTGGTGGTGCAGCCTGTGGTGGTGTAGCCTGTAGTGAAGCAGCCCGTGGTGGTGCAGCCAGTGGTGGTGCAGCCTGTAGTGAAGCAGCCTGTAGTGTAGCAGCTTGTAGTGGAACAGCCTGTGGTGGTGCAGCCTGTAGTGGAGCAGTCTGTGGTGTTGCACTCTGCAGTGGAGCAGCCTGTGGTGTTGC
This sequence comes from Rhinophrynus dorsalis, assembly GCA_037306005.1. Taxonomy (NCBI): domain Eukaryota; kingdom Metazoa; phylum Chordata; class Amphibia; order Anura; family Rhinophrynidae; genus Rhinophrynus; species Rhinophrynus dorsalis. Next base: position 30,779,934 of record CM074723.1, read on the forward strand.
AGTCTGTGGTGTTGCAGCCTGTAGTGGAGCAGCCTGTGGTGGTGCAGCCAGTGGTGGTGCAGCCTGTAGTGGTGCAGCCTGTAGTGGTGCAGCCAGTGGTGGTGCAGCCTATGGTGGAGAAGCCTGTAGTGGTGCAGCCCGTGGTGGTGCAGCCTGTGGTGGAGCAGCCTGTAGTGGTGCAGCCAGTGGTGGTGCATCCTGTGGTGTTGCAGTCTGTGGTGGAGCAGCCTGTAATGGTGCAGCCTGTAGTGGAGCAGCCAGTGATGGTGCAGCCTGTGGTGGAGCAGCCTGTGGTGGTGCAGTCTGTAGTGGAGCAGCCTGTGGTGTCGCAGTCTGTAGTGCAGCAGCCTGTAGTGGTGCATCCAGTGGTAGTGTAGCCTGTAGTGGAGCAGCCTGTGGTGGCGCAGCCTGTAGTGAAGCAGCCTGTGGTGGTGCAGCCTGTGTTGGAGCAGACTGTGGTGGTGCAGCCTGTGTTGGAGCAGACTGTGGTGGTGCAGCCTGTAGTGGAGCAGCCAGTGGTGGTGCAGACTGCAGTGGAACAGCCTGTGGTGGTGCAGAAAGTGGTGGTGCAGACAGTGGTGGTGCAGCCTGTAGTGGTGCAGCCTGTGGTGATGCAGACAGTGGTGGTGCAGCCTGTAGTGGAACAGCCTATGGTGGTGCAGACAGTGGTGGTGCAGCCTGTGGTGGTGCAGACTGTGTTGGAGGAGATGAGGATGGTGGGTACAGTGACCACCAGCTGGTCCTCTGTGTACTCCTCACTGGGTGGTGACTAGCCTCCTCTACGGGCTCCTGCTGTGCTGAAGGGCCGTAAGCTGTGTAGAGAAATGAGATGTGATTAGTAAACGTAGCCATGATAGTACTGAAGGGACAGAAATACTTAAAATGTTGAAAAGAAAAGTATATGTTGTTAGCTTAATCCCCCTGAGTAAACAAGGGAACTCCCACTGCTGAAAGGTGTTTTATACTTAAGTTATTACAGGTAAAAGTTTAATTGTGAGGTGCAATATCACAGTGGCCTGAAATAGTACAGTGGGGATGTTGCCACACCATTCCATGTAGATTTCTGGTCCCAGGACCAGAGCTGTCCATATGATGGTGTAGTAACAGCACCACTGTACAATTTCAGGACACTGGGATATTGCCCCTGAAAAATTCAAGTTTGAGCTGTGATACTTTTTGAATAAAACACCTTTCAGCAGTGGGAATAACATTGTTTTACTCGGGGGATGAATCCTACAACATTTATTTGTCTTCTCACATTTTAGGGATTACTATCCCTTTAACGAGATAGCAATGGTTAATTTCACCTTGATGTCATACTGTAGGCATTGTGAAAACAGATGTTCTTCAATGCTAGTCCTATCCCGCCAACCCTCATAGTTAGACAGATAGTGCTCTATGTGACAGATGGAGATTTCAGTCATTTGACCACACGGACGCTCTTCAGCAGAGCCAAATTTGCCCCATTTAGAGATAAATACTTCTTTGGAATCGTCCACAGAGTGTGCTTGAAAACCAGGCACACTTTGTAGACCATTCCAATTAAGTATTGATTTCTAAATGGGGCAAATTTGGCTCTGCTGAAAAGCGTCCATGTGGTCAAATGACTGAAATCTCCATCTGTCATATAGAGCAATATCTGTCTAACTATGAGGGTTGGTGGGACAGGACTAACATCGAACAACATCTGTTTTCACAATGCCTACAATATGGCATCAAGGTGAAATTAACCATTGTTATCCCGTTAAAGGTACACAGGAAAAATGGTCTGATATGTATGTGGATGTGTACCTTTCATATGGGTACAAATATATACTTCCAAGATATGAACCCAGAGATTAGTTCAGTATGTTTGATTGCCTTACTGGCTATATATGTGCACCTATCACAAAGTAACTTTTATTAATATCATAAATAACAACATACCTCGTATATCCCATCTAAGTAAGGTGGGATGTGTATTTTGATGATATCAATAACAGTGAGCTTCTGATGGGTGCACATATATGGCCAGTAAGGCAATCAAACATACTGAACTGATCTCTGGTTTCACATTTTTTTGGGACATATTTGTACCCATTTGAAAGGTACATATCCACATACATATCTGACCATTTTTCTTTGTGTACATATCTTTTTTGAACAGATCTGCAGTGTGATTCAAGTGGTATTCATCACTGTGTTATCAGTTTATCCCGTACAATACAAGATTTTGTCTGATTTTGCATGTCACTCTCTGGTTGTCATGATTGTAGCCTATGCATTGCATTGTGATGCATGGGGTACCACCCTGGCAATCAGAGATTGATGTACTTGACAGGATCCTGTCCATGAGGTCTGTTCCAGCTGAATCCTGAAGGGGAACAATCAAGACAGTATTGAAGGATATCTTTGATTGAGGCCTGTTTTTTATTTTCTGGATGAGCCCACCCATCCTTCTGAGTGCGGCAGCCGTACTCAGTCATAGATATCCATAATTCATGGCCTGTTATTGACCAGACTATAAGGGTTCATATTTGGTTCAAATATGCAGCCTGCAAATAGTGGGTGGTGTACTATCTATCCATGGCATCAGCACTCCTGAGGATCCATGTGTGAATCAAATGTGAGATATGTAATTTCAAGTTAGAGTAAATGATTGCATACACAACACCAAATCCTACTTTTTCACCTTTAATTCTGTGGAATTGATTCAGGCTTGTGTGTTGCTCATACAGCCAGTTATTCTCATTGGCACTGTGATGTGCAACCTGATCCATCCTTTTTGTAATTCAGTAAGCGGTTAAGTAGACCTGATGAACTGAACATGATGCTGAGTTCTCCAGTGATCTCATTTCCCCATTTGCAATGTTTTCTATGGAGTCTATACAATGTGACCATTGCAACTTGATTCATGTTATTGAATATTCTCCATAGACTAATACTGGGATTGGTGAAGTGAGGGTATGTAAGTAAGCGTACATTTCTCTCCATCAGCTCTTTTTCACCACTTAATGAATGTCCCCTGTGTGGCATGTAATTGTTACCCTATCGACTTGTGTTTGTTGTCTGGTTAACCCTTTGAGTACCGGAGGGGTTGCCAAAGCATTGTTGATCAATGCATTGATAATCCCTCTAGCACTCATGGGGTTATGTGCTGGTTTCCCTGTAGGTACATGGGTGACACTGTGTTGGAGCAGTTCTGCTGTTTAATATACAACACTTTTCTGAACATGGTTTGTGTGTATTGTATGTGGTCAGCACAGCAACATGAGGGTTAACCAGGGAGTTGGACAGGTTTGGGCCTTGTTGAACCTTGCCATTTGTCCTTGTCTTGCATCCTGTTTGAACCCTCAGGGTGCTGTGTTGGTGCAGTTGTGTGGATGAATGATGGGCATATGTTGGGATGTGACTGTGTTTGTGTGTGTGGTTATGGGATGATGCACTTATCGGTAATGTGGACGCTCCTCTCTTCCCCAGTGTCCGATCCTCCAGGGACCCCCTCAATGAGTGTGTCAGACACGTTCTGCCGCACCATGAACTCCCATCCGCTTAAGGTGATTTGGACAGTTGGGCCACATCCGGTGCCTCGGGGGTGCTTGGCAATTTTGGCCAACTTGTTCTTGACCACCCTCTTGCCGTCGCCCCATCTCTTCTTTATTGAGTCCACGTCCATTCTGCAATTGGACACAGCATTCACCTGGCTACATATCTGGTTCCATGCCACCTTCCTCCATGCAGACAGACTATGGACCTTCTCCCTCGGGAAGAGGATGGTCTCCCTCACCAGCACAGCCTCCGAGAGGGCTGTGTTGTCCTCCTCGGTGTATCGAGGATCCCTGATCCTTTCCCCCTCAGCTCCAGCATGCGAGGATTCAGAACCAGAGTGTCCTGCCTGCTCTGCCTGTGTGTGGTGGTCCCCACAAAATACCACTCGTCCCACTGGAGGTTCTGGTCCCTGTCCTCAGTGTGCCTGCTCTCCTGGGCCTGGTCCCCCTCCGCCCTGCGGATCTCCCTATCCCACCCCTTCTCTGCTCAGTGCTGCCCTCCTGACCTTCCTCTTCCTCCTCCACTACTCTCCCCATCCATCTCTCCTACCCTCCTCTCCTCGCCATCATTCATCCACTCACACCCAGGCACTCCCACAGGGCCTCACAGACACACTCAATCCCACTCACTCTCTGTCACACACTTTCACTCACAGATTCGCACTGTCAAACAAAGGTTTAAAAAATGTGTAAGGTGTTGAAAAAATAAAAAGACTATGTGTATGTATTTGCATGTGTTTGTATGGGAGTATGTGATATGTGCAAAAGTGTGATATGTGTATATTTAGTGCAATGCTCTTCTCTCTCCAAACTCCCAAAACTCCTTCTACCTCCAATGTAAGCTCCTCTCTCCCTCGCTCTAAACGCTATCCTCCGCTCCTGGGTCCTGTGATCTAGCTCACCAAAACTCGAAACACAGACAAGGTGTGAACATTATATTGGGGTATATATAGGTGTATTTGAACATTTTTGCTACTTTGGGGCCTTGGGATTAGCTGGAGGTTTGAATTTTGTTTGTGCATCTATCTGGGTTGCTAGACAACTCCAGCCGTAATGTTACATTTTGACATAAGTTGTGTTTTAACGGATGTTTGGGACGCACGGTGATGCAGGTAATGCTGTGGTGCGACGCAGATTTTTGTGTAACGTGTTTTTTGTGCCTACGCTCGATAGCTATTCTTGTACTCTTTCCTTTAAATCTGCCATAAGTCGTGCTATTTGTGGCCGATGTTGCTTTTTTACTTAGCGGCTGGCTTAACGCAAACCTTTAAATCTACCCCTACAATTCCCCACATCCCCAATAAGCCATGTGCTTGCGGGTGATGATAGTTATAGTCACAACAGCTGACTTAACTTAATCCCTTTCTGTGCCTGGTACGCAACGCATTGCTTTGCAATGTGTTGCGTACCACGCTGGTACTGAAAAGGTTAAGTGCCAGAGGGGTACGGAACACATTGCTCTGAAAGGGTTAATACTTTTATTGTTCCTACTCTAAAAACCTCAACCCTTACTCGTTCTTTGGTCTTGTCTTAAGTTCATGATAGACTTATGGCTATCTCCTGTTTGCTTACATTCCCTCACTGTATTAACCTCTGCCACTTCTGCTGGTAGGCTATTCCACTTATCTACCACCCTTTCAGTGAAGTAAAACTTTCTTATATTACATTTGTCTCTGTCCATTTAATATTACACTATGGCCTCTTGTTCTAACATTTTTACTCGTTTGAAATGTACTTCCCTCCTGCACTTTGTTGAATCCCTTCATGTATTTGAATGTTTCTATCATATCTCCTCTCTCTCTTCTCTCCTCTAAGCTATACATGTTCAGATCCTTTAGTCTATCCTATTATTTTAATCCTGTAAACCATTCACCATTTCCATTCTACACTGGGTGTTACATTTTGCAAATACTAATGAAATATTACATCACACATTTCCAGCTTGTTTATTTATTTTGATTTTATTATCTAATTTTATTTCAAAGTAAATGGAGGTTAACCCTTTATCTGTTATGAAAACTCTATATAGAGATCAGAGTTAATCAGTCTTTGGACATCCAGCTGTTGACATCTCCAACTCCTATGTGTCCCTACCTTTCAAATATCAGTCTCATAACATGATAAATGCTGCAACAGGCGTATCCACAGTAATCAGATACCTCTTATTTGAGGATATAAACATCATCCAAACCAGCAACACAAGTAATCATTTGCTAAATATTTTGTATGTATATCTACAACGGTAGCAGTTAACCTTTGTAACTCCATCTCTTTGAGACCACCACTCCCACCATCCCTAGCTATCCCCAGTGTTGAAGAGGTGCAAATAATGAAGAATCCAATCGGCCACTGTTTTCATGAAGAAACTAAGACCTTTGGCTTTCTGACCACGTAATTAAAAAGGCTGCCCATGCATAACCCTGGGAATATCTGCAAAGAAGGTAATGATCCCAGGAATTACCATGTTTTTCTAATTGGTTTTTGGATCACTGAATTAAAAAAAAGGGTTTGTGCAGCTCAGTCAACATCCTGGCATCTTTCTACTAATCATGCACCGGTTTGACATAGAGGTGTTAGGCACCACAAGCCCATGAAGAAAGTGATTAAAGGGATAGTAATACTTAAAAATTACTATCCCTCATCTTGTAGGCAATAAAAAACTGAGTAAAATGACACCAGCGGCATCTCTCAAACCTTTATGGTTTGAGAGATATCCGCTTTCAAAGTTCCTGTCCCCTGACGTCAGCATTCTAGCTGAGAGCAGGGGAATCCTCTCCTGGGATCAGCCGGCGGCTCTGCAGCAGTGCAGATATCGCGTTAATAAAAAAGAAATCCTTTACTAAAATGATCTTCTACGTGTGCTTGGTTTGCAAGCACATGTAGAAGACCTTCTAAGTTAAGGATTTCTTTTTTATTAACGCAATATCTGCACTGCTGCAGAGCCGCCGGCGATCCCAGGAGAGGATTCCCCTGCTCTCAGCTAGAATGCTGACGTCAGGGGAGAGGAACTTTGAAAGCGGATATCTCTCAAACCATAAACATTTGACAGATGCCGCTGGTGTCATTTTACTCAGTTTTTTATTGCCTACCAGATGAGGGATAGTAATTTTTAAGTATTACTATCCATTTAAGAGCAGAACTTTTACTCACTGGACTCTAGACTGTAAGCTCTCACGAGCAGGGCCCTCTGATCCTTCTGTTCTCCACATCTGATTGTATTATTTAATACCTCTGTATGTCTACTCCCTACTGTAAAGCTCTGCGGAATTTGTTGGTGCTATATAAATAAAGATTAATAATAAGAATCCCAGAAAGGTCTCAATCAAATTGCAATGTCTCTAGCGTCCACAAAATTAACCCTTTGAGTACCAGAGGGCTGTGAAAGACATTGCTTCTCAATTTATATAAGTTGTATACCACTCTGGCATTCAAAGTGTTAACAAACCCCTGTAACCGCAGCTCACAAATCTAAGAATGCATGCACACACGCCTAGGTTTTTCACTTGCTGATGAAAGTGATTTTTCCGTTCTTTGTTATGCAGTTTATTATATAACTAGTTGAAGAGCCCGTTACACAGGCCACAGTGCCACTGCCAGACGGTCGCGGGGCAGTCATGCGCAGTAGAGACTGTCCGCTCTGCAACTGATACAGAGCTGGATGCTCCTTCGGAGTGCCCCACTCTGTATCAGCCTCATCACGGATAGTCTCTACGGCACATTACTGCAGCGTTACACACATTTTAGAGAATTATTATATAGGATACTTGGACTATAACAAAATCTGATTTTCGGAGTTTAATGCTGATCCACTAAATACACCTCGTACCTTGATATTAACATAAGACTTTTCAAGATTTATTACACACAAGCCAAAGTATTTGCCAACTCTGTATTTTGCTGTGTCTGATTTCTAATTGGCCAATAACTAAGTTAAAAATAAATGACAGATTAAAATTCCAAAAATTCTCATTGATAGAAATAGGATTTTTAACCACTCGTATCCTAGAGAAATCTAGGACAATTACTCTACTTTCTTTCATATGAATGGCACTAAAGGCATTTAAAAGATCAGTAAGAATTTATTTTAAAAAATCATATATCATAGGGAACTTGTTTAAAAGTCCATGTACATGGGCCACAGTGCCACCCAGCAGCCTCGGCTGGTGCCCAGAGCCTCTCTGCTCACTGCCCGTGCTGCAGTCATGTACAGTACAGACTGCCCGGATGCGCCACGGCTGATACGGAGGGAGGCGATCTGAATTCGGACTCTAGGCTTCTCTGCGCACCTTCCTGGGACCAAGTGGTCCCAGCAAGGTGCGCAGGGAGGACTCCGGTCTGAATTCGGTGTGCCCCGCTCCGTATCAGCCATGGCGCGTCCTGGCAGTCTGTACTGTACATATCATATCCCCTCTCTCTCTTCTCTCCTATACATGTTCAGATCCTTTAGTCTATCCTGATCATTTTTTATCCTGTAAACCGGTAACCATTTCCATTCTACATTGGGTGTTACATTTTGCAAATACTAGTAAAATATTACATCACACATTTCCAGCTTGTATATCTATTTTGATTGTATTATCTCATTTTTTTTCAAAGTATATTGAGGTGATCCCTTTATCTGTTATGATAACTCTATATAGAGATCAGCATTAGTCAGTCTTTGAACCTCCAACTCCTATGTGTCCCAACTTTTGCAAGATCAGCCTCATCCTATATAATAATTCGCTAAAACGTGTGTAACAACGCAGTCATGCACAGTAGAGACTGCCCGCGCCACGGCTGATACAGAGCGGAGCGTCCAGCTCTGTATCAGCCGTGGCACGGGCAGTGTCTACTGCGCATGACTGCCCCATGACCGGCTGGCAGTGGCACTGTGGCCCGTGTGACGGACTCTTCAACTAGTAACATGATAAATGCTACAACAGGCGTATCTACAGTAATCAGATACCTCTTATTTGAGGATATAAACATTATCCAAACCAGCAACACAAGTAATTATTTGCTAGATATTAAGTTTGTATATCTACAATGGTAGCAGTTAACCTTTGTAACTCCATCTCTTTGAGACCACGACTCCCACCATCCCTAGTTATCCCCAGTGTTGAAGAGGTGGGCTGCAAATAATGAAGAATCCAAACGGCCACTGTTTTCATGAAGAAACTAAGACCTTTGGCTTTCTGACCACGTAATTAAAAAGGCTGCCCATGCATAACCCTGGGAATATCTACAAAGAAGGTAATGATCCCAGGAATTACCATGTTTTTCTAATTGGTTTTTGGATCACTGAATTAAAAAAAAGGGTTTGTGCAGCTCAGTCAACATCCTGACATCTTTGTACAAATCATGCCCCGGTCTGACATAGAGGTGTTAGGCACCACAAGTCCATGAAGAAAGTGATTAAGAGCAGAACTTTTACTTAATGGATCCCAGAAGGTCTCAATCAAATTGCAATGTCTCTAGCGTCACAAAATTAACCCTTTGAGTACCAGAGGGCTGTGAAACACGCTTCTCAATTTATATAAGTTGTATACCACTTTGGCATTCAAAGTGTTAACACACCCCTGTAACCGCAGCTCGCAAATCTAAGAATGCATGCACACGCCTAGGTTTTTCACTTGCTGATGAAAGTGCTTTTTCCGTTCTTTGTTATGCAGTTTATTATATGGTTTGCAAGCACACGTTGTAGACCGTTCAAATGAAGTATTTATCTCTATATCACGCTGTTTTGGCTCTGCTGAAGAGCTGCAGGATGGTCTGCGGACCTGGATCTCCTGCTATAAGCTAGACAGCAATGTCAGTGCAAGGGGAGGGAAGGGGGAACTTTGTAAACATATATCTCTCAAACATAGTAACGTAGTAAATTAGGTTGAATAAAGACACAAGTCCATCAAGTTCAACCTTCTCCTCATTCCCCAGTAATTTTATAGCTTTCCTGCTACCAAATAAGTGAGTCTTTATCAGACCTTCCTGATCAGCCCACTGATAAACAGTATAACTCTGTATGTTCCCTTTGGAAAGAAATGTATCTAATCTTCTCTTGACTGTATCCATTGTATCTGCCATAACCACCTCCTTGGGCAAAGAATTCCACTGTTTAACAGACCTCACTGTAAAAAAAAACCCTTCCTCTGCTGAAGTCTAAACCTCCTTTCCCCTAATCTCAAGGGGTGTCCCCTGGTCATCTGATCAGGCCTTGGAATAAATAGCTCACCAGAGAGCCTTGTATTGACCTCTCATATACTTGTACAATGTGATAAGGTCTCCTCTTAGTCGTCTTTTCTCTAGAGTAAATAAACCAACTTTGTCTATTCGTTCCTCATACATCAAGTCCTCCATTCCCTTAATTAATTCTGTTGCTTTTCGCTGTACCCTCTCTAGTTCTATTATATCCTTTTTTCAGAACTGCACTGCATACTCAAGGTGAGGTCTTACCAATGATTTGTACAATGGCAAAATAATGCTATCCACTCTTGCTTCAATAGTTCTTTTTATGCAAGACAGGATTTTGTTTGCCTTTTGCTACTGCTGTTTGACACTGGTCACTGTTTCCAAGTTTGTAGTTGACAAGGATACCGAGGTCTTTATCTAGCAACAAGTCCCTTAAAATGATTCCATTAAGTTTATAAGTAGCCTTGGGATTATTTCCTCCCAAATGCATGAGTTTACACATCCCCACATTAAACTTCATATTCCATTTGTTTGCCCAATCTGCCATTTTATATAAATCCCTCTGTAGAGAGCAATTATTCTGTTCTGAATTAATTAGCCTGCATAATTTAGCGTCATCTGCAAATATTGATAATTTGCTTTCTATATCTATTTCTAGGTCATTTATAAATATGTTAAAAAAGTAGCGGACCTAATACTGAACCCTGAGGTACTCCACTCTCCACTTGAATTGTATTGGAGAATTGTCTGTTTACAACCACACACTGTTCCCTATTCTTCAACCAGTTTTGCATCCAATTGCAAAGGTCATCTCCTAGCTCCAATTTCCTTATTTTACCCCAGCCTTCTGTGTGGCACTGTATCAAATGCCTTTGCAAAGTCTAGATATACTACATCAACTGCCTTGCTATTATCAAGGTTGCTGCTTACTTCCTCATAGAAGCTGAAAAGGTTAGATTGGCATGATCTATTCTTCATAAAACTATGTTGATTCCTGCTAATGATCTTATTTTTTTGTTGTAATCCTGAATATGGTCTCTTATTCTCCCTTCTAGCAGTTTTCCCACTACAGAGGTCAAACTCACAGGTCTATAATTTCCAGGTTCTGTTTTAGTTCCCTTCTTAAATAGAGGCAATACATTGGCTCTTCACCAATCTTGTGGCACTGAACCTGTGTTGAGAGAATCTTTAAAGAGTAAATATAGGAGTTTTGCCAACACTGCACTGAGTTCCTTAAGAACCCTTGGATGTATACCATCAGGACCCAGTGCTTTGTCAGTCTTAATTTTGTTCAGTCTACCCATGACATCTTCTTTAGTTAACCCAATATCTGATAATTGTATTATTTTATTAGTTACTTGTTGAGGCTCTTCTACCATTGCTTGCTCCCTTGTATATACTGATGCAAAGAAAGTGTTTAGAACATCGGCCTTTTCCTTATCCTCACTAATCAACTCACCCATCTCATTTTTGAATGGTCCAATACACTACCTCTTAAGTTTTTTGCTATTTATATATTTGAAAAACTTTTTTGGATTAGTCTTACTTTCCCTTGCAATTCGAGTTTCATTTTCTATTTTTGCTACCCTAACTGCCTTTTTGCAATGTTTGTTGACCTCCCTGTATTTTAAGAAAGGACGTTCAGTTCCTGCAGACTTAAATACTTTGAATGTTTTTTTTCCTTGCCATTTCCTTCTTTACATGTGCAGTTAATCACATTGGCTGTGACTTACTTCTTTTGCACTTGTTCCCCATTGGTATATACTGTTGGGTACATTTCCGCAACTTAAATTTGAATTCTGACCATTTATCCTCAGTATTTTTGTCTTTAAATAATGTATCCCAGTCTACATGTTGCATTGAAGCCCTCAATAATTTGAAGTTAGCTTTTTTAAAATTAAGAGATTTGGTTGAACCTATACAGTTTTGCTTTGCCAGACAGATCTCAAATGTAACCATGTTGTGATCACTGTTTCCCAAATGTTCTCTTACCTTAATATTGGATACCATTTCTGTGTCATTCCTTATCACTAGGTCCAATATATTGTTATTTCTTGTCGGCACTTCTACCATTTGTGACATGTAGTTTTCACGAAGTGTGTTCAAAAACCTGCTACCCTTAGCACTCTGACAGGTCTCATTTTTCCAGTTGATATCTGGATAATTAAAATCTCCCATAATTATAGTATGCCCGAGCTGGGCAGTTTTCCTCATTTGCAATAGCAGTTGGGCCACAACATTGTCATCAATATTTGGTGTTTTGCAGCATATACCCACCAACACCTTTTTTTTTACCTTTTACACCACATTTAGTCTCAATTTCTACCCACAAGGACTCTACATTTTGGCCAGTTTCCACACTAATATCACCCCTCAAAATTGGATTTAGCTCTGGTTTCAAATATAAGCACACACATCCCCCTTTTCTATTAATCCTATCTCTTCTAAACAGGGAATAGCCCTCTATATTTACAGCCCAGTCATGCATCATTCCACCATGTTTCTGTTATATCAATTATGTCCAATTGCTCATTAACCACCAGCAATTCTAGTTCTCCTATTTTATCTACCATATTTCTTACATTTGCTAGCGTACAATTCATTTTGAAGTCTTTACATACATCACTCCCTACATGCCTTTTATCTACATCTTCATTTACTAGGAGTTCCTCCCTATTTACTACATTTATCTCCACCCTTTCTCCACCCCCCTGATCATTTACTTGGACCCAGTTCCTATCTGCTCTATGTACCCAATTTTTGCTATCTATATCCCCCCCCTTTCCTAGTTTAAAAGCTCCTCCAAGCTTCTTAGCATTCTCTCCCCTGGCACTGAGGCTTCGCTACCATTTAGATGCAATCCATCACTTCCATATAGACTGTACCCAAGAGCAAAGTCAGCCCAGTGCTCTAACAACACAAAACCCTCCTTCCTACACCATTGCTTGAGCCATGCATTAAGCACCCTGAAATCATTCTTTAGTGACCTCCATCTTCCTCCTACTTTGTCATTGGTACCAATATGTACCAAGACAGCTGGATCACTTCCAGCCCCTTCCAACAATCTGTCAGCCCTGTCCGCAACATGCCGAACCCGAGCAGCCGGGAGACAACATACTGTTCGGCATTCATGTGCCTGAAGGCAGATTACCCTATCTACCGTCCTAATAATAGAGTCCCCTATTACCACCACCTGCCTTGGTTTCTGCCTACTCTGCATCCCATCTAGCCTGGAAGGAGGACTGTTCCCCTGGCTGCTAGAGGAATCAGCCCTCTCCAGTGTTACCAATTCTGAGCTTTCCTCATCCACATCTTCACACAATCTTGCAAATCTGTTCGACTGAGTCAACTCAGAACTTACTCCTTACTGTACCCAGCTGCCTATCTGTTGCTCCTCATCTACAACTCCACCCTCTTCACCGCTAACCCCACATACTACCTGCTCTGTCAGTTCTAAACTCTTTTCCAGGTTTCCAATGTCTCCCAATGTTGCAATATTTCTTTCCAAATCCAATATCTAAAAAGAAAATATGCTCACACTTGGCACAGCGGTATGACCCCTGGAACGATTGCTCCAAGTGAACAAACATGTGACAAGACGTGCATTGCATGAGATTGTCTAACTTGCTATCACTCATGCTTGGTTTTACAATTCAATAAGATTTATACTGTCCTCTAATGCTCTCTCTAACGTAAGTAACCAACTTTCAATGTGAATGCAGTAACTCCCTTGAAATTATTGTCATCTCAGAGCTCTGCTGATTTTCAACTCCTGATTCTATTCCAACTCCAGATTTTTTCTAACTCCTCTTCCCCGCAGTCACAAGAAATGCAGGCTCAAAGAGCCTGGGGACTGTACTTATAGTAACACTGCAGCCAGGTGATTTCCCTTAGCCAATCATCCTTAATCACACAGGCCAGAGAAAATCCCAATTAACAGTTGGTTTATTTAACCCTCACAATACCCACACAAAATGAAAAAAAAACTTTTTTTTTTAAACTTTAATAAAACACCAAACACACTCTCATATACTTAACCATAGTTTTTCTGACTCCTCTTCCTTTGTCTGCAGTCACAAGAAATGCAGTCTCAAAGAGCCTGGGTACTGTACTTATAGTAACACTGCAGCTAGGCTATTCCACTTATCTACTACCTTCTCAGTGAAGTAAAACTTTCTTATATTACATTTGTCTCTGTCCATTTAGTTTTACACTAAGGCCTCTTGTCCTAACATTTTTGCTCCTTTGAAATGTACTTCCCTCCCTCATTTTGTTGAATCCCTTCATGAATTTGAATGTGTCTATCATATCCCCTCTCTCCTCTCTCCTGTACATGTTCAGATCCTTTACATACCTCCCAACATTTCAAATTGCCAAAGAGGGATGCTTGTGGTTTAGGGGGGGGTTCTGGGGGCGGGGATGGTGGGCGGGGCATTACCAGGAATTTTTAAGCTATTTCATGACCTATTGTCACCTCCTTGTGTAACCTAATAAATGATTTAGAACAAGACCAAAGTATTTTATTTACACAGACTAACTTATAAACACATATACTGACACTTAAACAAACATTAATGTGAGCTTTATTGCTGTAGAGCAATATTATACACTTATATACACACAATCTGATCACCTAAAAAGAGGGACATCAGGGTGGGAAAGAGGGACAGAGGGATTTAGGTCTAAAAGAGGGTCTGTCCCTCCTAAAGAGGGACACTTGGGAGGTATGCCTTTACTCTATCCTGATATTTTTTTATCCTGTAAAACAGTAACCATTTCCATTCTACATTGGGTGCTACATTTTACAAATACTAATAAAGTATTACATCATACATTTCCAGCTTGTTTATCTATTTTGATTGTATTATCTATTTTATTTCAAAGTATATTGAGGTGAACCCTTTATCTGTTATGAAAACTCTATCTACAGATCAGAGTTAGTCAGTCTTTGAACCTCCAGTTGTTGACACCTCCAACTCCTATGTGTCCCAACCTTTGTAAGATCAGCCTCATAACATGATAAATGCTACAACAGGCGTATCCACAGTAATCAGATAACTCTTATCTGAAGATATAAACATCATCCAAACGAGCAACACAAGTAATTATTTGCTAGATATTTTGTATGTATATTTACAATGGTAGCAGTTAACCTTTGTAACTCCAGCTCTTTGGGACAACGACTCCCACCATCCCTAGCTATCCCCAGTGTTGAAGAGGTTGGGCTGCAAAAACTGAAGAATCCAAACGGTATATCTTTATCTAAGTACTTAGGCAAGAGAAATAATGTTAACCCTTTGAGTGCCAGAGGGGAACGGAACACATTGCTTTGCAATGCGTTCCGTACCCCTTTGGCACTCAAAAGGTTAATATCTATTCAGTATGCTGCATTATATGCTATATGAAGACAGTTTCCTAACAACTTTCTCATGTTCCTTACAGGTATGTGTTTCCCATCCAGTCTGCTTCAACTTTTGTACTGTACCCCAATGGTTTATTAACTATACAGTGTCCTGGTATGTGTTTCCCATCCAGTCTGCTTCAAGTTTTGTGCTGTACCCCAATTGTTTATAAACGCTACAGTGTCCTGGTATGTGTTTCCCATCCATTCTGTTTCAAGTTTTGTGCTGTACCCCAATTGTTTATTAACTATACAGTGTCCTGGTATGTACTAATCTACCCTTCACTTGGAACTCCAATCCCTCTACAGTTTAACCCCTTGTGTAATGTAGTAATCTACATTAACCATTTCAACACTCTGTTTCAGTCTCCATATTTCCTTCCTCCCCCATTCCTCTCCTATATCTCTCTGTGTCTGCTTCTTATCAGATGTTTAATGGTGTCACACCTGAATGTACTCAGGGCTCTCCCAGTGCAAAACAATTTGTAATTTGGAAATCCCTTGGTCAGTCAGTCAGTGTTCTTAGGGACTCCAGTTAGTATATATTCATGCCCAGTTAGGGGTTGCATTTGCCTGGGGTGGTATTTGCCAGAGGTATTAGTTGGCACCTTTATCAAAGTACATCTTTGTCTAAGTACTGAGAGTTAGGCAATAGAGTTGGACAAGAGAGGGACAGCTGCTGCAACCACCTAAAGACAAGAGGCAAGTAAACACACTGAATTCAGAGTGAAGAAACATTCATTTCCACCAAGCACCAACATTTGCATCTTCTATCGAAACTACTGACCACCTAATGCAAGAAACCAGGATTACCAGGACTGAATTTTACAAACTTCTCATTTAACCACTAAACCTCTGATGGGTAAAAAAAACAAAACTTGACTCTGATTTCTTCTCCAACCACCATTAACCATTACAACGTCTATCTCTCCTGATCATCAATGGATTACTTCATTTAACCCTGCATCGATTCCTACCCTCACCAAATACTTTGCAGTTCTGCGACTGACTCTCTTCACCATCCCTGGCATCTACACCCTCTGCTCCATGGATTGACCCTTGATTGCCAAGTCATCTGTACTCTCCTGGATCACAGACTGTTGCATAACTCTACTGCCCCATTCATTAACCCCACTATGGCTAATTTAGCTCCTTGCTTTGTAATCACCATTCTCACCTGCATAAGAGTCTCCTCCTCCTGTGTCCACATTAAGAGTCACTCCATTCGCATTACACCCTCAATTCTTCCCTCATCACTTCTCTGCTCCCATGAACTCTTCTCTTTTTTCCACTCCCTATCACCACCATCTCCTTCTACCCCGCAAAAAAGCCCCACTGCTTCAAATCTCACTCCCACCTTATGTCACTGTCCCTTCTTCTCCTGCTTGTGCAGGTGACATCTCACCTAACCCAGGCCCCCCTTCCATTCTCTCTTGTACCGCAGAACCCACTCATACACGCAACATCCACAACCTAATAACCGTACCACGTCACCTAACCCCCCCTTTTGTTTTGGTCTCTGGAACTCCCGCCCTGTGTATAACGAAGTAACAACTGTTCATGATCTGTTCATTTCTCACTCCCTAAACCTCCTGGCCATCACAGAAACTTGGCTCACATCGTCAGACACTGCCTCTACTGCTGCACTCTCACATGGAGGCCTTCAATTCACACACACACACACAGGCCTAACAACAGAGAGGAGGGTGGAGTGGGCATCCTGCTGTCCCCTTATCATACATTTCAGGTAATTCCCACTGTTCCTTCTCTCTCCCATTTTCACTCCCATGTGTCATTGCAGAGAGGAAATTTCCATATCCATATCAGACTGGTCCAGCCCTCAGAATGTCCAGCTCATGCAAGTGCACTCTGCACAAGAGAAACAGCACAACCCCAGATGTACTTTTCGGTCTATGTGGACCTCGTCAGTGGGAAGCAGCTGATTCCCTCTAGGCACATGGAAGCAAAGACCCAAGCATGGGCCACTTAGGGAGACTAACCATTACAGGACTTTCCTAATGAATAAAATACAAATTATACCACTGAAATAGCGAAATATAGAAATAAATACTTAATTTGAACAGTCTACAATGTGTGTCTGGTTTGCAAGCACACGTTGTAGACCGTTCAAATGAGGTATTTATCTCTATATCACGCTGTTTCGGCTCTGCTGAAGAGCCGCAGGATGGTCTGCGGACCTGGATCTCCTGCTATAAGCTAGACAGCAATGTCAGTGCAAGGGGAGGGAAGGGGGAACTTTGTAAACATATATCTCTCAAACATAGTAACACAGTAAATTAGGTTGAATAAAGACACAAGTCCATCAAGTTCAACCTTCTCCTCATACCCCAGTAATTTTATAGCTTTCCTGCTACCAAATAAGTGAGTCTTTATCAGACCTTCCTGATCTGCCTACTAAACAGTATAACTCTGTATGTTCCCTTTGGAAAGAAATGTATCTAATCTTCTCTTGAATGTATCCATTGTATCTGACATAACTACCTCCTTGGGCAAAGAATTCCACAATTTAACAGAACTTACCGTAAAAAAACCTTTCCTCTGCTGAAGTCTAAACCTCCTTTCCTCTAATCTCAAGGTGTGTCCCCTGGTCACCTGATCAGGCCTTGGAATAAATAGCTCACCAGAGATCCTTGTATTGACCTCTCATAGAGTAAATAAATCAAGTTTGTCTAGGTCGTTCCTCATACGTCAAGTCCTCCATTCCCTTAATTAATTTTGTTGCTCTTCGCTGTACCCTCTCTAGTTCTAGTATATCCTTTTTCAGAACTGCACTGCATACTTAAGGTGAGGTCTTACCAAATGATTTGTACAATGGCAAAATAATGTTATCCACTCTTGCTTCAATAGCTCTTTTTATGCAAGACAGGACTTTGTTTACCTTTGCTACTGCTGTTTTACACTGGTCACTGTTTCCAAGTTTGTAGTTGACAAGGATACCCTCAGTTGGGCCCCAACATTGTCATCAATATTGGTGGTATGTAGCATATAC
This sequence comes from Rhinophrynus dorsalis, assembly GCA_037306005.1. NCBI lineage: Eukaryota > Metazoa > Chordata > Amphibia > Anura > Rhinophrynidae > Rhinophrynus > Rhinophrynus dorsalis. Next base: position 30,798,040 of record CM074723.1, read on the forward strand.
CCACCAACACCTTTTTTTTTTTTACCTTTTATACCACATTTAGTCTCAATTTCTACCCACAAGGACTCCACATTTTGGCCAGTTTCCACACTAATATCACCCCTCAAAATTGGATTTAGCCCTGGTTTCAAATATAATCTCACTCCTCCCCCTTTTCTATGAATCCTGTCTCTCCTAAACAGGGAATAGTCCTCTATATTTACAGCCCAGTCATGTGTATCATTCCACATGTTTCTGTTATTCCAATTATGTCCAATTGTTCATTAACCACCAGCAATTCTAGTTCTCCTATTTTATCTACCATATTTCTTGCATTTGGTAGCATAAAATTCATTTTGAAGTCTTTACATACATCACTCCCTACATGCATTTTATCTACATCTTCATTTACTAGGAATTCCTCCCTGTTTTCTACATTTATCTCCACCCTTTCTCCACCCCCTGGTCATTTACTTGGACCCAGTTCCTATCTGCTCTATCTACCCAATTTTTGCTATCTATACCCTCACCCACCTTTCCTATTTTAAAAGCTCCTCCAAGCTTCTTAGAATTCGCTCCCCTAGCACAGAGGCTCCTCTAACATTTAGATGCAATCCATCACTTCCATATAGATTGTACCCAAAAGCAAAGTCAGCCCATTGCTCTAAGAACACAAAACCCTCCTTCCTACACCATTGCTTGAGCCATGCATTAAGCTCCCTGAGCTCCCTCTGTCTACCTGCACTGGCGCAAGGCACAGGTAGTATTTCAGAAAATACTACCTTAGAGGTCCTTGCCTTGAGCTTGCACCCTAAGTCCCTGAAATCATTCTTTAGGGACCTCCATCTTCCTCCTACTTTGTCATTGGTACCAATATGTACCAAGACAGCTGGATCACTTCCAGCCCCTCCCAACAATCTGTCAGCCCTGTTCGCAACATGCCGAACCCGAGCACCCGGGAGACAACATACTGTTCGGCATTCACGTTCCTGGTGGCAGATTACCCTATCTACCCTCCTAATAATAGAGTCTCCTATTACCACCACCTGCCCTGGTTTCTGCCTACTCTGCATCCCATCTAGCCTGGAAGGAGGACTGTTCCCCTGGCTGCTAGAGGAATCAGCCCTCTCCAGTGTTACCAATTCTGAGCTTTCCTCATCCACATCTTCACACAATCTTGCAAATCTGTTCGACTGAGTCAACTCAGAACTTACTCCTTACTGTACCCAGCTGCCTATCTGTTGCTCCTCATCTACAACTCCATCCTCTTCACCACTAACCCCACATACTACCTGCTCTGTCAGTTCTAAACTCCTTTCCAGGTTTCCAATGTCTCGCAATGTTGCAATATTTCTTTCCAAATCCAATATCTTAGACTCTAAAAAGAAAATATGCTCACACTTGGCACAGCGGTATGACCCCTGGAACGATTGCTCCAAGTGAACAAACATGTGACAAGAAGTGCATTGCGTGAGATTGTCTAACTTGCTATCACTCATGCTTGGTTTTACAATTCAATAAGATTTATACTGTCCTCTAATGCTCTCTCTAACGTAAGTAACCAACTTTCAATGTGAATGCAGTAACTCCCTTGAAATTATTGTCATCTCAGAGCTCTGCTGATTTTCAACTCCTGATTCTATTCCAACTCCAGATTTTTTCTAACTCCTCTTCACCGCAGTCACAAGAAATGCAGGCTCAAAGAGCCTGGGGACTGTACTTAGAGTAACACTGCAGCCAGGTGACTTCCTTTAGCCAATCATCCTTAATCACACAGGCCAGAGAAAATCCCAATTAACAGTTGGTTTATTTAACCCTCACAATACCCACACAAAATGAAAAAAAAACTTTTTTTTTTAAACTTTAATAAAACACCAAACACACTCTCATATACTTAACCATAGTTTTTCTGACTCCTCTTCCTTTGTCTGCAGTCACAAGAAATGCAGACTCAAAGAGCCTGGGGACTGTACTTATAGTAACACTGCAGCCAGGTGATTTCCCTTAGCCAATCATCCTTAATCACACAGGCCAGAGAAAATCCCAATTAACAGTTGGTTTATTTAACCCTCACAATACCCACACAAAATGAAAAAAAAACTTTTTTTTTTAAACTTTAATAAAACACCAAACACACTCTCATATACTTAACCATAGTTTTTCTGACTCCTCTTCCTTTGTCTGCAGTCACAAGAAATGCAGTCTCAAAGATCCTGGGGACTGTATTTATAGTAACACTGCAGCTAGGCTATTCCACTTATCTACTACCTTCTCAGTGAAGTAAAACTTTCTTATATTACATTTGTCTCTGTCCATTTAGTTTTACACTATGGCCTCTTGTCCTAACATTTTTGCTCCTTTGAAATGTACTTCCCTCCCTCATTTTGTTCAATCCCTTCATGAATTTGAATGTGTCTATCATATCCCCTCTCTCCTCTCTATTGTACATGTTCAGATCCTTTACAAACCTCCCAACATTTCAAATTTGCAAAGAGGGAAGCTTGTGTTTTAGGGGGGATTTCTGGGGGCGGGGATGGTGGACGGGGCATTACCAGGAATTTTTAAGCTATTTCATGACCTATTGTCACCTCCTTGTGTAACCTAATAAATGATTTAGAACAAGACCAAAGTATTTTATTTACACAGACTAACTTATAAACACATATACTGACATTTAAACAAACATTAATGTGAGCTTTATTGCTGTAGAGCAATATTATACACTTATATGCACACCACACAATCTGATCGCCTAAAAAGAGGGACATCAGGGTGGGAAAGAGGGACAGAGGGATTTAGGTCTAAAAGAGGGTCTGTCCCTTCTAAAGAGGGACACTTGGGAGGTATGCCTTTAGTCTATCCTGATATTTTTTTATCCTGTAAAACAGTAATCATTTCCATTCTACATTGGGTGCTACATTTTACAAATACTAATAAAGTATTACATCATACATTTCCAGCTTGTTTATCTATTTTGATTGTATTATCTCATTTTATTTCAAAGTATATTGAGGTGAATCCTTTATCTGTTATGATAACTCTATACAGAGATCAGTCTTTGAACCTCCAATTGTTGACATCTCCAACTCCTATGTGTCCCAACCTTTGTAAGATCAGCCTCATAACATGATAAATGCTACAACAGGCGTATCCACAGTAATCAGATACCTCTTATCTGAGGATATAAACATCATCCAAACCAGCAACACAAGTAATTATTTGCTAGATATTTTGTATGTATATTTACAATGGTAGCAGTTAACCTTTGAAACTCCAGCTCTTTGGGACGAGGACTCCCACCATCCCTAGCTATCCCCAGTGTTGAAGAGGTGGGCTGCAAATAATGAAGAATCCAAATGGTATATCTTTATCTAAGTACTTAGGCAAGAGAAATAATGTTAATATGAATTCAGTATGCTGCATTATATGCTATATGAAGACAGTTTCCTAACAACTTTCTCATGTTCCTTACAGGTATGTGTTTCCCATCCAGTCTGCTTCAAGTTTTGTGCTGTACCCCAATTGTTTATTAACTATACAGTGTCCTGGTATGTACTAATCTACCTTTCACTTGGAACTCCAATCTCATCCAGCCTCCCTCTACAGTTTAACCCCTTGTGTAATGTAGTAATCTACATTAGCCATTTTAACACTCTGTTTCAGTCTCCATATTGCCTTCCTCCCCCATTCCTCTCCTATATCTCTCTGTGCCTGTTTCTTATCACAGATGAGAGTTCATACTGTGTTAGCCGTAGAAATACCGGAGGCAAATATAGTTTTTGATACCTTTTATTGACTAACTAAGCAGATTTAAATGCAAGCTTTCAAGTTTGAAAGCTTGCATTTAAATCTGCTTAGTTAGCCAATAAAAGGTATCAAAAACTATATTTGCCTCCTGTGTTTCTTATCAGATGTTTAATGGTGTCACACCTGAATGCACTCAGGGCTCTCCCAGTGCAAAACAATTTGTAATTTGGAAATCCCTCGGTCAGTCAGTCAGTGTTCTTAGGGACTCCAGTTAGTATATATTCATGCCCAGTTAGGGGTTGCATTTGCCCGGGGTGGTATTTGCCAGGGGTATTAGTTGGCACCTTTATCAAAGTACATCTTTGTCTAAGTACTGAGAGTTAGGCAATAGAGTTGGACAAGACAAGAGGCAAGTAAACACACTGAATTCAGAGTGAAGGAACATGCATTTCCACCAAGCACCGACATTTGCATCTTCTATCGAAACTACTGACCACCTAATGCAAGAAACCAGGATTACCAGGACTGAATTTACAAACTTCTCATTTACCCACTAAACCTCTGATGGGTAAAAAAATAAAACTTGACTCTGATTTCTTCTCCAACCACCATTAACCATTACAACATCTATCGTTCCTGATCATCAATGGATTACTTCATTTAACCCTGCATCAATTCCTACCCTCACCAAGTACTTTGCAGTTCTGCGACTGACTCTCGTCACCATCCCTGGTACCTACACCCTCTGCTTCATGGATTGACCCTTGATTGCCAAGTCATCTGTACTCTCCTGGATCACTGACTGTTGCACAACTCTACTGCCCCATTCATTAACCCCACTATGGCCAGTTTAGCTCCTTGCTTTGTTATCACCATTCTCACCTGCATAAGAGTCTCCTCCTCCTGTGTCCACATTAAGAGTCACACCATTCACATTGCACCCTCAATTCTTCCCTCACCACTTCTCTGCTCCCATGAATTTTTCTAATTTTTCCACTCCCTATCACCACCATCTCCTTCTACCCCTGCAAAAAAGCCCCATTGCTTCAAATCTCACTCCCACCTTATGTCACTGTCCCTTCTCCTCCTGCTTGTGCAGGTGACATCTCACCTAACCCAGGCCCCCCTTCCATTCTCTCTTGCACCACAGAACACACTCACACACGCAACATCCACAACCTAATAACCGTACCACGTCACCTACCCCCCCCCCCTTTTGTTTTGGTCTCTGGAACTCCCGCTCTGTGTGTAACAAACTAACAACTGTTCATGATCTGTTCATTTCTCACTCCCTAAACCTCCTGGCCATCACAGAAACTTGGCTCACATCGTCAGACACTGCCTCTACTGCTGCACTCTCACATGGAGGCCTTCAATTCACACACACACACGCCTAGCAACAGAGAGGAGGGTGGAGTGGGCATCCTGCTGTCCCCTAACCATACATTTCAGGTAATTCCCACTGTTCCTTCTCTCTCCTTCCCTACATTTGAAGCTCACACACTCTGTCTATTCTCTCCCTTCCCCTTGAGTGTTGCTGTCATATACAGGCCACCTGGTCCCACTGCAAAATTCCTTGAACACTTCACCTCCTGGCTCCCTCACTTCATGTCCTTTGATGTCCCTACTCTCATCCTGGGTGACTTCAACATCTCTTTAAATAATCTTAACACCTACCCCTGCCCTCAAACTCCTCTCCTTAACAACCTCCTTTGGCCTATCACAGTGGACTAGCTCTCCCACACACAGTGATGGTCACTTCCTTGACTTGATTTTCACTAACCTCTGCTCGGTCTCCAACTTCTCTAATGTCCCCTTTCCCCTCTCTGACTACCACCACCTCTTCACCGGTAACCTCATCATACCACGCAAACCCATCCTCCCCGCTACAATCAAGAGCATGCGGAGAAATCTGCATACCCTTGATCTGCAACAATTTTCCACATCCCTGCAACCTCTTCTCAACCCCATCCTCACACTTACTTGCCCAGACAAAACTACTGCTCTCTGCAACAGCACTCTCACTTCAGCCCTTGACACAGCTGCACCTGCAAGTCCACGCTACCCACGTACTACCCTACTACAACCCTGACACACAAGACAAATGCAATACCTCCAAAGGTGCTCATGCACTGCCGAAAGGCACTGGAGGAAATCACGCTCCACAGCTGACTTCATACACTGTAAATCAATTCTCCGTTCATATAGCTCTGCCCTCTCCCTGGCTAAACAGTCATACTTTTTCTCACTAATCTCTAATCTTTCCTCTAACCCGAAACGCCTTTTCTCAACCTTCAAATCTCTTCTACACCCACCAACACAAATACCTTCCACTAACTTCTCTGCCCAAGATCTCATCACCCACTTCAAGGACAAGATCGGATCTATCAGACATGTCATTTCATTTCATCACTCCCACCCCTACCCAGCCAGCTTAGCCCTGTCACCTCTCCCGCATACACACTAAGCTCCTTCCCACCTATCACCGAGGATGAAGTTTCCCTTCTCCTCACTCACTCAAACCTAACCACATGCCCTCTTGACCCAATCCCATCTCAGCTCACTCAAGAACTTTCTCCTCTACTAACTCCAATCCTTTCTCACGTATTCAACCTCTCCCTCTCAACCAGCACCTTCCCATCCTCTTTCAAACATGCACTAATCACTCCCATTCTAAAGCAACCCTCCCTGGACCCAAACTCACTGTCAAATTACTGGTCAATTTCTACTCCCATTCGCCTCCAAGTTCCTGGAGCGTCTTGCATATAACCGGCTCACTAAATTCCTCTGCTCCCATTCCCTGCTAGATCCCTTGTAATCTGGATTCCACCCTCATCACTCCACTGAGACTGCCCTCACTAAAGTGGCCAATTTTTGCTCTCCGCCAAGTCAAAAGGCCACTACTCCCTACTCATTCTCTTCGACCTGTCAGCTGCCTTTGATACAGTAGATCACCCACTCCTCCTCCAAGCCCTCCGCTCCCTAGGTATCTGTGACACTGCACTCTCCTGGTTTTCATCTTATCTCTGCAACCGCTCCTTCAGCGTTTCCTACTTTGGCTCCACTTCCTCACCCCTCCCACTGTCTGTTGGTGTGCCTCAAGGATCAGTACTGGGACCCTTGCTCTTCTCAATCTACACTGCATCCCTTAGAAAACTAAAAAACTCCTTTGGGTTTCACCATCATCTCTGTGCTGGTGACACTCAACTATATCTTTCCTCCCCAGACCTCTCCCCCTCCCTCCTGTCCCGAGTATCTGATTGTCTGTCTGCTCTGTCTTCCTGGATGTCCTCCCGTCAACTCAAACTTAACCTTGACAAAACTGAACTAATTATCTTCCCTCCCTCTACAACTAGCCTTATCCCAGATATTACCCTCACTGTTAACAACACTATCATCACACCAACCCCTAGAGCACGCTGCCTCAGGGTCAAATTTGACTCTGCCCTATCCTTCATTCCTCACATCCAGTCAATCTCCAACTCATGCCGCCTCCACCTCGGCAACATCTCTAGAATCTGACCCTTTCTCACAGAAGACACTACCAAAATTCTAATCCAAACACTCATCATGTCCCGTCTTGACTACTGTAACTCTTTACTAATTGGCCTGCCTCTCACCAGACTAACCCCACTACAGTCCATAATGAACTCTGCTGCAAGACTTATCTACCTCACTCATCACTTCTCTAACACCAACCTCCTCTGTCAATCCCTACACTGGCTCCCATATAGAATTAAATTCAAAATTCTGATGCTTACTTATAGAGCCCTCACTAACACTGCACCCCCCTATATTTCATCTCTCATTTCCAAATACACTCCCTCTCACCATCTTTGCTCTGCACACGACCTTCTCCTCTCCACGGCTCTTATCACATCCTCCCACTCCCACCTACAGGACTTCTCCCGTGCTGTACCTCAACTCTGGAATTCCCTCCCCCACCCAATCAGACTCTCCCCCAGCCTTCAGATCTTCAGACGCTCCATGAAAACTCACCTCTTCAGGGAAGCCTATCAACTGCCTCCATAAACATTATCACTAAGAATCACCCCTTGCCTGGACTATTGAACTCAACAGCACTTCTCACTCCCACCCACTGACTGGCAGTTCATGTGACAAGAGGCACTTACACCCAATAGCACTTACTCCTTCTGTGTCCAACTTACCTTCCTCTAGACTGTAAGCTCTCACAAGCAGGGCCCTCTGATCCTTCTGTTCTCCACATCTGATTGTACTATTTAATACCTCTGTATGTCTATTCCTAATTGTAAAGCGCTTCGGAATTAGTTGGCGCTATATAAATAAAGATTAATAATAATAACGGCCACTGTTTTCATGAATAAACTAAGACCATTGGCTTTCTGACCACGTAATTAAAAAAGTTGCCCATACATAACCCTGGGAATACCTACAAAGAAGGTAATGATCCCAGGAATTACAGTGTGTTTCTGATTGGTGTTTGGATCACTGAATTAAAAAAAAAAGGTTTGTGCAGCTCAGTCAACATCCTGGCATCTTTCTACAAATCATCCCCCGGTCTGACATAGAGGTGTTAGGCACCACAAGTCCATAAAGAATGTGATTAACCCTTTGAGTGCCGAAGGGTAAGCAATGTTTTGCTTAAGAGCACTGGATCCCAAAAAGATCTCAATTAAATTGAATTAACCCTATAAGTACCAGAGGGGTGTGAAACACATTGCTTCTCAATTAGTTGAATTCCACTCCGACATTCAAAGTGTTAACACATCCCTGTAACCTCGTCTCGTAAATCTAAGAATGCATGCACATACGCATAGATTTTTCACTTGCTGATGAAACTGCTTTTTCCGTTCTTTGTTATGCAGTTTATTATATAGGATACTTGGACTATAACAAAATCCGATTTTCTGAGTTTAATGCAGATCCACTAAACACACCTCGTACCATGATATTAACATAAGACTTTTCAAGATTTATTACACACAAGCCATTTGCCAACTCTGCATTTTGCTGTGTCTGATTTATAATTGGCCAACCTCTTTGAAAATAATTACATTAAAAAAAATGAAAGATTAAAATTCCGAAAATTCTCATTGATGGAAATGGGGCTTTTAAAGGGATAGTAATGTTTCCAAATAAAAGCAGCTCCAATTAATCTTCATAGTATTTGGACTTTGGAGAGTGTTAATTCAATACTGTAGAGTTGTAATTGAATGATAAAGTCTCCCCCTCCCGCCCCTTTTACCTACTGTAAGCCACCTCCCCTCAGATGTGGAATCTGTTCACCTGACCAGACAGATCACAGCAAGGGACAATCTTCTTACTGTGATCATAAGGAAATCTCTGCTCCCCTCGACAGGTTTTTCAGGTTTTTCTTTATGATCACTGAAGATTGTCCCTCTCTGTGATCCATCTGGACAGTCTTGCTGCTCTGAGGTGAGCAGTGTTATATCAGTAAAAGGGGTGGGAGGGGGATACTTTATCATTCAATTACTCTTGAACTACATCTCTGACAGTATTGAAATAACACTCTCCATGACCCAAATACTATGAAGAATAATTGGAACTGCTTTTATTGTGAAACATTACTATCCCTTTAACCATTCTTATCATAGAGAAGTGGCACTCAAAGGGTTAAATCATTGTGGAGTATTTGTTGCTTATGGTGGATTTTATTTGCTTCACAGTTACTCTACTTTTTTCATATGTATGTCCCTAAAGGCATTTAAAAGATCAGTAAGTATTTATTTTAACCATTTGAATGCCAGAGGTATACACAACACATTGCTTTGTAATGTGTTGTGTACCCCTCTGGCATTCAAAGGGTTAAAAAAAATCATATATTATAGGACAGGTGTAGCAAGTAACTGCTTCTTGGAATATTCCAGAAGGATGGCATCAGTTTTTTTAAAGTTTCTGTTTGCAACAAAAGGAAATGACAGCATGTCAACTACCAAAATTTTAGCAAGTTTACTATCACACCATTTATTTTGCATTATTTTTGCATACCTCTCAAGTGTCCCTCTTTAGTGTACCCAAATCCCTCTGTCCTTCTTTTCCACCCTGATGTCCCTCTTTTTAGGAGATAGGAATGAATGGTGTGTATATAAGTGTATCACATTGTTCTACAGCAATACAATTCACATTATTGTTTGTTTAAATGTCAGTATTTGTGTTTATAAATTAGTTTGTGTAAATAAAATACTTAGATCTTGTTATAAGTCATTTATTTGGTTACACATGGAGGTATCAATAGGTCATGAAATAGACAGAAAATTCTCGGTAATGTCCCACCCACCAGCCACACCCCCTGCAGCACCCCTTAAAAAACAAGTGTCCCTCTTTGGCAATTTGAAATGTTGGGAGGTATGTTTTTGTGCAGGTTTTGACTTCTTTCAGAGAACGTATTAAATGTGGTAGATGGTAGCAATCCTTCACATCCCTCCTCCTCATTATCATCATCATCTGTGCTGCTGTTAATACAGTTGACCTGAGTTTCTCTGTCATGTGTGGTTTCTTCTACCTGATACTCAGACGGTATTAGATGTTGGTTCATTTTTAAGAATGTTAGCGTCTCAACAATGCTGCGTGATAGCTCTGACCTACTGTCATTCACAATATAACCAGCCGCACTGAAATCCCGTTCTGATTGATGATGTAACTGATACTCCTGCTCCTGCTTCTGTTGTTGGTCTAAATGCTTTGTTGCTGTGCTTTTCAGTATGCTGCCTGAATTTTTTTGCACCCTACATTTCTCCCTCTCATCCTTCACAGTGCAACCCTCCATTTGACCAATAAGCATATCTTTATAGTCCTTGACAGAATCCAGTTCCTCAGAGAGATACTGCTGATCATCACAAACTGCTGATGACGCTTTAGCAGAAATTCTGAAATGTTTTGTTTAAAGTGGAGGTCCAGCAAAGTGGCTTGAATGTATTCCTCATTGCATTTAATAGTCACTATGTGAGGATCTTATTCAAAGCACATTAACATGTTCTTTACCGGCCGGTACATGTCTGTGTTGTCATTATGGTAAGATTCCTCAGCCATGCTCCTCATTTTTTTCTGCAATGAATATATCAGCACAGATTTTCACTAATTCTTGGCCCTATGTGACTCACCAGCATGGTTGCCTCCTCAAAGGCTTTCAGCAGCTCACATACATTGCACATTAGCTGACATTGCCCAGGTAACAAAGAGGCTCCCTCCAAAGTCTTCCATTTTTGACTTGTGTGCTCACTAATGGCCTTACTCTGCTCGTTCAAATGGTCTAGTATGAACAGAGTGGAATTCCACCTGGTAGGGATCTCCATTTTATCTGGTGATGGGGCAGGTTGTTACACTCTTTATGGAATATAGAGTGTTCAGTGCACTGTAGGAGCGGCTAAAATGGGCACAGATTTTGTGGGTGATATTCAGCATTTCTCTGATGGTCTCAGATTCTACTAAATTTAGCACATGGGCAAAGCAGGGCACCAGCACCATATCACCTATTCTCGATGCAGCTATTATGTTGGAGCCTTTATCAGCAGACACAAAACCAACTTTTAAGGAGCGGAGTACAAGCCATTCCTCTATCATCTGCTCTAGTTTACTAAATACATATGCAGCTTTGTGTGCACAAGGCAGTGTGCCTATCGTATGGGCTATCCTGCTGCTGCTGCTGCTGCTGTTACTGCTGCCTTTTAATCATGCTGCCAGAACCATAGGCAATATTACGGGCTGTCACCTAATGCAGTAAGCTAGTCGTATATATAGTCTGTGCTCTGCCCACTTGTCCACATATCTGTTGTCAGTTGGATTTTCTTACCTTATGAGCTTTCCATCTCTTTGCTCACCACATTAACCACCTACTTGTCCAATTCTGGCACAGCCATCTTGGAAAAATAATTGCGGCTTGGCATATGCCAGCGAGGAGCTACACGTCATCAGTTATCTAAATCCTTGGTTTTCTACAAAAGAATACTGTAAAATGTTTGCAGCCAACATCTTGAAATCCTTGCCATTCTATAGGTGCACTTTGGGACTATTTTTGTGAAGTCTTTGACTCCTTCCCAAGAACTCAGTATGGGTCGGTTGGCAGGACATGGCAGGAGAACCCTGGAACTTTATTGCTTTAACAACATCAATAGAGTAGGTGGTGGCAGTAGAGGCAGCATGTGTGGACAGTCTATGACTCTTCTTCTTCTACAGCTCACGTGTTTTTTGCACAGACAACAGATAGCAACATGCTTAGCTTTTGGATCGTATATCCATACTGTGGTCATCATGGACTAAGGGGCTGCTACTACTACTGGGGCTAGATGTTGATGAAATTCTACTACTACTACTACTACTACTACTACTACTACTACTACAAGGTGTCAACAATGTTGCAGTTCCAGCAGCTGCAGAGGCAGTCATCATAGCTAAGGTTGTGGATGATAACAACCTGTTTTCTTGTTGCTGCTGGTTACTTAACACTAGTTTTTGTCTGATGATGACTGACAGGATGACTGTGTACTTTGGGCATCATTGCTTGTACATTGTTAGAGTTTCCTAGTGTTTTCTGAAACATTTTATAGACAGGCACAGTGCTCCTTTTCAATGGTGGAAGATTAAGCCTTTGCCTTTCAGCTAACATTCTGGCCATGTCATCATCTCTCTTATTCTCAGCTTCATGTGTATCTGAAGAAGAGGAGGATGCTAGAGGGATATATTTTAGATCCACATCATCATCATCATGATCAGCCATAATAGGTCATCCTCAGCATCACACACCACTTCTTGCCCACTAATTTTATATCCCTCTAAGCTTTTGGAGGTGTCAAACAATTTATTTTTATTTTTGCAAAGATTGCTGCTACTTTGAGGACAGGTGTTTTGGTGCTTGTTTGTCACACTGTCAGATGTAGAAGTTGTTTGAGCTGCCACATCTTCTTCCATTATGCTATCATCAACACTAGAATGCGACATGTTGTCATCTTCAGTGTTCTTCTTACATGTTTTTTTATAGTACTGGTGCTAGTGGTGGTGGAACTTTTGGTGGGACATTGGCAAACTGTATCCTGCATGTGAGGAGAGGGATCACCATCATTTATTGCACACGCTGCAGCAACCATTGTTGCAGGCAGTTTTTGGACTACCATTTAACTCTCACTTCACTGTACTGCTCCTACTCCTTTCCCCCTCCCCCTGCCCCTTGTGAGTTTGCTGGACATTACTCAACTGCTGCTTGTGTTTTACTGTCTGGTATCAATCAAGCTTGCCTCAGTCACACAGCTCATGTCAGGGTCCCAGTCAGCTGTCACCTAATTTTTTTATTTAATGTATTAGATCAATGTTTCAGCTGTATCTGGTTAGCCTTCCTCAGGATACAGTGTGGTAAAATAAAATGCCTTTTAAACCCTTCTCCCCAGGGTGGGAGCCAAAACTGGCATCTCCTAATCAGTAACATCACAACATTACATGACTCTACAGTGCAAACCCCCAAAGGTGTAAAATAAAAACGACATGTTGCTTTCATAAAGATATAACAAGTTTTTTCATGTAACAGGTCAAGTGAATTACAGAGAATGATAGTAATCATGCCATTGAAATCAAACGATATACACAATATACAGTATTAATAACCTGCATTCCATGTAAAAATCATATGGATAAGGGATTAATATGGTGTGACAGAGGCAGGTGTATTATAATACAGAATATAGAGATATGTGCTAATGTGAAAGTAAGAAATAAATAATGTGGTCTGCTGCACGATGCACTGGAGAACCGCTAGACTGAACATTTGTCACCATCGTGTCTCATTCTCCCCCTTCTAAAATCATGGCTCTCTCTTCCCCTTCTCCATCATGTCTCTCTCCCCCTTCTCCATCATGTGTTTCCCCCTTCTCCATCTTGTCTGTGGTCTTCTCCATCCACCATCTCTCTCTCTTTCTCTCTCTCTAGCCCCCTTTTCCTTCAAGTCTCTCTCTCCTTTCTCCATGATATCTCTCTCGCCCCCTTCTCCATCATTTCTCTGTGTTATTCTCCATCATGTCTCTCTCTCCCCCTTTTCCATCATTTCTCTGTGTTAGTCTCCATCACGTCTCTATCTCCCCCTTTTCCATCATGTCTCTGTGTTAGTCTCCATCATGTCGGTCTCTCTCCCTTCTCCATCAGGTCTCTGTGTTTTCCTCCATCATGTGTCTCTCTCCCCCCTTCTCCATCAGGTCTCTGTGTTCGTCACCATCATGTCTCTATCTTCCCCTTCTCACCATTCTCCATCATGGCTCTCTCTTCCCCTTCTCCATCATGTCTCTCTCCCCCTTCTCCATCATGTCTGTGTTCTTCTCCATCCACCATCTCTCTCTCTCTATCACCCTTTTCCTTCATGTCTCTCGCTCCTTTCTCCATCATATCTCTCTCTCCCCATTCTCCATCATTTCTCTGTGTTTGTCTCCATCATGTCTCTCTCTCCCCTTCTACATCATGTCTATCTTTCCCCCATTTCCCCCTTCTCCATCATGTCTCACTCTCCCCCTTCTCCATCATGTCTATCTCTCCCCCTTCTCCCCTTTTCCATCATGTCTCTCTCCCCCCCTTCTCCATCATGTCTATCTCTCCCCCTTCTCCCCTTTTCCATCATGTCTCTCTCCCCCCCTTCTACATCATGTCCATCTCTCCCCCTTCTCCCCTTTTCCATCATGTCTCTCTCCCCCCTTCTACATCATGTCTATCTCTCCCCCTTTTCCCTCTTCTCCATCATGTCTCTCCCTCCCCTTTCTCCCCCTTCTCCATCATGTCTCTGTGTTCTTCTCCATCATGTCTCTCTCTCCTCCTTCTCCCCCTTCTCCATCATGTCTCTCTCTCCTCCTTCTCCCCCTTCTCCATCATGTCTCTCTCTCCTCCTTCTTACCCTTCTCCATCATGTCTCTCTCTCCCCCTTCTCACCCTTCTGCATCATGTCTCTCTCCCCCTTCTCCCCCTTCTCCATCATGTCTCTCTCTCCCCCTTCTCCCCCTTCTACATCATGTCTCTCTCTCCTCCTTCTCCCCATTCTACATCATGTCCATCTCTCCCCCTTCTCCCCTTCTCCATCATGTCTCTCTCTCCCCCTTCTCCCCTTCTCCATCATGTCAATCTCTCCCCCTTCTCCCCTTCTCCATCATGTCCATCTCTCCCCCTTCTCACCCTTCTGCATCATGTCTCTCTCTCCCCCTTCTCCCCCTTCTCCATCATGTCTCTCTCTCCCCCTTCTCCCCCTTCTCCATCATGTCTCTCCCTCCTCCTTCTCCCCCTTCTACATCATGTCCATCTCTCCCCCTTCTCCCCTTCTCCATCATGTCTCTCTCTCCCCTTCTACATCATGTCTCTCTCTCCCCCTTCTCTCCTTCTACATCATGTCTCTCTCTCCACCTTCTACATCATGTCTCTCTCTCCCCCTTCTCCCCTTCTACATCATGTCTCTCTCTCCCCCTTCTACATCATGTTTCTCTCTCCCCCTTCTCTCCTTCTCCATCATGTGTCTCTCTTTCCTCTTTCTCCCCCTTCTACATCATGTCTCTCTCTCCCCCTTCTCTATCATGTCTATCTCTCCCCCTTCTCCATCATGCCTCTATCTCCCCCTTCTCCATCATGTCTCAGTCGCCCCCTCATCCATCATATGTGTCTCTCCCCCTTATTCAGCATGTGTGTCTCACTCTCCCCCTTCTCCATCATATCTCTCTCCTCCTTATTCAACATGTGTGTGTCTCTCACCCCCTTCTCCAACATGTCTCTCCCCCCTTCTCCAAAAGGTGTCTACACTTAACACTTTCACTGCTGCAAACATATCCAATCCCTGAAGCACTCAAAGGACCTAATCCCCACTGGCAACACCAAGCCACTTTTGCTAGTATATACAGTATATATATGTGTGTGTGTGTGTGTGTGTGTGTGTGTGTGTGTGTGTGTGTGTGTGTGTGTGTGTGTGTGTGTGTGTGTGTGTGTGTGTGTGTGTGTGTGTGTGTGTGTGTGTGTGTGTGTGTGTGTGTGTGTGTGTGTGTGTGTGTGTGTGTGTTTGACTATTTATTGATGAGAATATCTGCCTTAAATGTGTTTATGTTGTTTTTTTCCTATATTGTCTCAGCTGTTAAGACAATTTTAGCTTTTAACAGGGTCAATTTGTCAGAGCCATTCTGTTTTTCACAAAGCAACCTTGAACTTCAGTGTAGACAAACAAGGCTGCAATTATGTTTATGTTTGTACAGTTTAATCATTCCTGTATTACTAGAATAAGCTTCCACTGCCAAATATCTCTGTGTTTGTGTTTATACTTAATAAGCTGTTGAGTTTCAGGTATATGAGTGTTGATATTGTATATATAAAGGAGAATATTGTACATAGTTTCCATTACTATACATCTGAAACTCAGCATTCAAATTTTTGTCACAGTCATCATAGACAAAAGTGTAACATTAAGCTTGCGCCTACTGTTAAAGTGACATTGCAGGCTATTTGTGAACAATGACTGTAGGAGTTGATTTGCCCAAGGTCAATTATGTTTGTACTCCCCAACTATTATATTTGGTGAGGAGTAATGTCAATCGCATATGGGGTTTTAATGTGCCCCAAAGGGATGTAAGGATCCCCTGTAATGTAACCAAGGGGAATATATGGATCCCATCTACTCTCCTCTTTGACTTTTCCATAAATTGGGTAGAAAAAAAACAAAACATTAAAGAAATCTTCCTACAATTGCCCCTCATTGACATATGGCATGGCATCTTAGGTAAAAAAGGGTTTCAGTGGCTATCCATTACCTTATCTAAGATGGTGGTTCCCTATCCTACAGGTAATGTGCTTAATCTCTTTGATCCTTGAAAACGTAATCATCATTTTCAAATTGCCTACTCAAATTAGCAGATTTTAAAATGCATGTATGCATTAACCTTATGCGTTGCGTACCACTCTGGCACTCAAAGGGTTAACTCTGTGCAATGTGATTCATCTGTCAAGACACCTTCAGTGAGGGCATTTTTTTTTTTTTTTGGAGTGAAAAAATCTTTATTATTCCCCAAGCTAAAGATACAGCCAACATTTGCATATCCCTCCTTTTAAGGCAAAACAAACAATATTTAGCTCTATAACACCTAACTTATTTATAACCAAGCTTTAGAGAAATCATTTTCAGGCCAGCGTCTTGTGCATGTTCATGTTATTATTTGTTTTAAATATTCCTGCTAATACAAGAGCAGTAAAACATTAATATGAAAACAATACTGTATTTTTCTAAATATTAGGTGATCTCCATATATTAGGAGACACCAAAAAAAGAAAACAAAACACAGAAAAGCCCTGAATATAAGACAACCATTTTTGCCTGTCTCACTCTCCTGGGAGGAGATCCACTAAGTGGTGATAAAGAGGTAATAAAGTAGAGATGACTTCTCCAGTTTATCACTTCTCCAGTTCCTGTGTTATTCTATGAAGATGGTGCACTAAGATTAGTACAGTGGTTCTCAACTCCTGCCCTCAGGACCCACTAACTGGCCAGGATGTGATGATTTCCTTGTTAGAGCACAGGTGAGTTAATCAATGTGAATGAGCCTCTGATCACATGATTTCCTTGTTAGAACACAGGTGAGTTAATCAATGTGAATGAGCCTCTGATCACATGATTTCCTTGTTAGAACACAGGTGAGTTAATCAGTGTGAATGAGCCTCTGATCACATGATTTCCTTGTTAGAGAACAGGTGAGTTAATCAATGTGAATGAGCCTCTGATCACCACACCTGTGCTCTAGCAGAGAAATCCCTAAGTCCTGGCCTGTTAGTGTGTCCTGAGGACAGGAGTTGAGAAACACTGGATTAGGGTGACCACACGTCCTGGAATGCCCTGGATCACCCCCCACCGGGACAACAAAGAGTCCCGAAATGGAGCAACACGCACCAGTTCAGCCAACCAATGAAATGTATTTGCTATATGGTCCTCATTGGCTGGCTGAGCCAGCCAATGAAGACCATGTAGCAAATACATTTCATTGGCTGGCTGGACTGGTGCATGCGTGACAGCTGGGATGGAGCAGGTATTCTGGTGCTGCAAGTGAGACCCACGGCTGAGGCTCCCGCCGGTGACCATCTTTCTGAGGCTGACACAGAGTAAGAGTCCCCACTGGGTTAGCCTCAGAAAGATGGTCAGCGCCGGCGGGATCCTCAGCCTCGGGACTAGGGTGACCACATGTCCCGGAATGGCAGAACGGAAACGTGGTCACCCTAACTTTCTTCAGTTTTGGAGATCTTAGTGCATAGGCTGTATAGAATAGCATAGGAACTGGAGAAGTGATATCACTGGAGAAGTGATTTCGAATTTATCACCAGTTTATCACTGCTTTATCACCCCTTAGTGAATCTCCCCCCTGGCATGACAGGGCAATGACTCTTTATTTTTATTATTTTATGTGACAAGTACCAAAGTCTAAACTAGCTATGAATATCTATATTATTCACCTGTTTCCCTACACCATCTGCTCTACATTCTTAATGGCAATTTGTTTATTCAGTCGATTTTCTCTTGAAATTTGCTCCCTGCTTTTGTAATTCCACAAAATCAAGAATCTACTGATGATACTTGAAATCCAGGTGATATTTACCAGAAGTCTATGTTTTATTTGCTTTTCACATTTAAGATAAGGTTTATTGTTAAAAGGACCTATATTTATTGCTCAAATGTGTTGGCACTGGTGTGTTTTGAAAGAGATGGGTCAGTTGAGTTGCTCTTGTGAAATGCATTAAACCTTTGAACAAGAAACAGTTTTAGATATTTGTATTTTATTTACTACATCTAATATTTTTATAGTATGCAGTCTAGTATATATTTTTTATCCAGATCTTTGATGCAGTGTTGACCGAGAGGAACAGTTTAACAACAACTCCCCGTGAGCTTAAAGGGATAGTAATACTTCGTTTTATCTTTATTTTATTTTGTAGGCATTAAAAAAAACATGAAGAATGATATAAGTCTTATCTCTCAAACCTTTATGGTTTAAGAGATATTCACAAGCAAAGTATACCCCCCCCCCCCCGTTCAGCCAGATCAGAAGGGAGATACCCAGGTAGACTGCAGAGAGTGACAATCTTCAATTAAGATAAGGGAAAAACCTGAAAAACTTGTCAAGGGGGGCAGGGCTTTTATTCTTTTCATACAAAGAAGATTGTCCCCTTCTGTTATCTGTCTGGTCTATGGACTGGATTCCACATCTGAGAAGAGATTGCTTACACTAGGTAAAAGGGGCGGGAGGGGGAAACTTTGCTTGTGAATATCTCTTAAACCATAAAGGTTTGAGAGATAAGACTTATATCATTCTTCATGTTTTTTAATGGCTACAAAATAAAATAAAGTTAAAACGAAGTATTACTATCCCTTTAATGCTGGTGACTGACTGTCCTTCCAGGTAGGGTGACCACATTTACTTCCTTCCATTCCGGGACACTGTTAAAGCAGCAGTGTACTCCCATAACGGGAGTCAGCTCTCGCGGGACTCAGCCTCACTTCCTGGAGACAGAGTTTACTTGTGCTGCTGTTACAATCCCCCTATTCAATTCCGTCCGTCACTGCCACTCACCAGCCAGCCAATGAGGAGAGGACCATTTTGCAAATACTCTCCTCTTTTGTTGGCTAG
This sequence comes from Rhinophrynus dorsalis, assembly GCA_037306005.1. Taxonomy (NCBI): domain Eukaryota; kingdom Metazoa; phylum Chordata; class Amphibia; order Anura; family Rhinophrynidae; genus Rhinophrynus; species Rhinophrynus dorsalis. Next base: position 30,817,374 of record CM074723.1, read on the forward strand.
TGGTGGTGCCTGCAGATTGTGTGTTACTGTGTTGCTTGCTGTAAGCAGGCTGTGACTGGGCTGGCACTGTCAAAATACTGCTGACTCAACTGAGTGAAAGCAGGAATACTGGTGGGTATCATTTAGCAAGTTTGCTCCAAAAAGCACAGACTGTGATAAAGGGGACAATCTTATATTAGTGATAACAAGTACAATTTGGTAGTTATTTTCTCATTTGATAAGCAGTCCCTGTGTATAGAGTACGTAGGAAAATGTGGCAGCTGCTAAGTCCCAAACAAACACTGTGAGACTGACATTTCCCCATAATCCTTTGAGTGCCATAGAGGTATCTGTGTTGGATACCTCTCTGGCACTCAAAGAGATAAAGATACTGCATGGAGGCAGAAGAATCCCACACAGGCCCTGCAAGTCACTTAACATGACAGTGTAAATAGACGCCAACACACTCAGTGAGTGGCCATGTAATAGACTGATTAATATGATTTACTTCTAAAATGTTGCGCTCGAAAGAGCGTGCGGCCACGTAACACATTAGCCATGTCCCCATAATAAAAATGGCAACATGAGAATCTTGTACTGCATGACAGTGCGAGATTCTCATGTTGGGTAGTGAAAGGTTTGGTGCTGCACCTGGCTGATTTGGAAAAGCAGGACAAGTACCTGCTGGAGCAGCAGTGGTACCATTTTCACATCCACCTGACTACCAGGGGAAGGCCTGAGTGCTCAGTGAGTGATCAGCCCCTGCTCAGCCTGGAGTATGAGAGCTGGTGGCAGGCTCAGTGAAACAGAGATGAGGAGATGCCCAAGTCTATGGCCCTGTCACTATCCAAAATGTACATCTAGCAAAACCCCTCCTCTTGAACTAGGCCCCATTGGGCACCAGTGCTGGGACCAGGTCAGGCTGGTACCTGATGGACTGGGGAAGCATATTAATATAAACTATCCCCAGATTCAGTGATCAGATGTAGATTTTTGAGGATCAGCGCCTCCCAACTTAGCAAGCCTGGAATGCGACCTTTCACTGCCCTACATGAGAATCTTGTGCTGTCATGCAGTGCGAAATTTTCATGTCGGCATTTTTATCCATTAACGCAATGAACTTGGCGCTAGGACACTCCTCCCGGCCCATTAATCCTGATGTCCAGCGGAGTCTTCAGAATCCTGGTCAGCTACTGTCCGTCTTCTTTCTTCCTTCCTCTGTTCCTTCAGTTTTCTATCTTCACATCTTGTACCTATTAGTTCCAAATGTAACTTTTAACCAACTGAATGTTACGGATTCCTCGCAAACGCCGCACTGGAAATCTTACTAGATTTCTGGAAATCTTTCAATTACCCAACATCCATTTTTATCCATGCAACATGGTTAATGTGTCATATGGTTGCACACTGTTTTGTGTGTGACTTTTTAAGAGGATACCAATTAATATGATCCAGTTTATCTAAAGATTTTACAAGAGTGGTGTCTGAATACTTCTTTTCTTTATTAACCCTTTGATAATAGGGGTGGGCACTGTGAACGGGAATGCAAATAGAAGAAAAAAATAAAAATATAAGAAAAGAAGTATTTTCAGGCAGAACTAGACTGTTGACTGTCTAGTTTCAGTGGCAAAGTGAGGGGCCTAACTGTAGGGGACTTCACTGTGGCCAGGCCTCTTACAGGCTCTGAATGGTGAGGGTATAACATAAGGGTGCCTGTCTCCTGCTACTATAACTGGAGCAGAGAATTGGGTCTTTGTAACAGACAGAAAGCAGTGCATGCTGGGATGTTATATTGAATCCAGTGTCAGTGCTCTCTAGATTCCAATATACTAAGCACAGAGAATGTTTGACTCCATCATGTGCAGACACAGGATCCTATATAATACCCCAGCTAGGGTGACCACGTGTCCCGGAATGCCCGGGACTGTCCCTTAATTGTGGTCTGGGTCCTGTGTCCCAAGTTACCCCCACCTGGACAATAAAGAGTCCCAGAATGAAGCAAAGCCACACACAGTCTCTGCCACTCAGCCCTATTCTGTGGGTCCACACATAGCCGAGAGCAGCCACAAGCCTCCTCCTTAAATAACAATACATTGCGTGTGAATTGTTGGTAAATAAAAGAAACTTAGGTAATACAACATTTTCCACACTGCTCTGGTGGCTCGCTCAACGCCAGATCAACACTCAGAGCCTAACTATAGCAACACACACCACCACCAGCTGATTAAAGTATTTCCACAATGGTTCTCAATGGCTTGGTGGTGCTATGAGACAGAGGTGATGGCTGCAGTACTCCTGCACAGCGACGCATGGATATTAGTGACTAGTGAGTGCCACTGGAGGCAGCGTGGTTGTGGACACGAGCGGAATAACACCTCTCCAAACTCCAGGGAGTGAGTGACCCGCACCAGCGCCAACTCCCTTTCTGAGAGAATATCTTCAAGTCCATAAGAAAATACTACTAACTGTATAAATACACACTGATACACTTTTGGCCATGTTTAGGTAGGATAAATATTTACTATCTACTAAATATCTATATCACACTGTCTCAAGGCAAAGCCAGTGTGTAGAGATAGTAGCTATCTCTCTGAGTGCCACATGGGAATGTTATACATTGTTTCACATGTGTTGCATACCCCTCTGGCACTCAGGGTTAAAAAAAAATCATCATGTAACTAACAAAAAAAAAATTATCCTTCAAAAACAGAGTGAATGGAATTATCTCTTCCCATGCACAACAGAGGGATCAGGATGCACAACACATTGAGAAGCAAAAGTATTGTACTTGTATACACACACATACCCCTCTGCGAACGTTGCACATGCACACATTGTCCTTCTGGTCCAGAAGGGTTAAATTTGCACTTAGTCACTAGCCAAAAAGGCTGGAAAAATGTGGAAGCAGTTTGTTTTTATATATTGTGATTATTATTAATCTATATATATAACAATGGGATGTCAAATCCTACATAATAATTCGCTCGGATGTTTGTCACAATGCAGTCATGTGCAGCAAAGACTGGCCACGTTCAGACAGTCTCTACTGCGCATGATTGTATTGCGTGAGTGAGGCGACGCAAGACTGCATCACGTGGAGCAGTGAGGTAGCGGCCAGTTAACCCTTTAAGTGCCAGAGGGGTATGCAACGCATTGCAAAGCAATGCGTTGCATACCCCTCTGGCACTCAAAGAGTTAACATTACCCAGACCTTGGCCCGTGTACACAAGCTTTTTCACTAGTATATGAATATGTCGCTGAAAGAGTAAAAAGAGAAATTAAAACTAGACAGCCCTGTAAATGCAGTCCTTTTTCAGTGGTGGATCGCTCACGTTTGATCGGTTTACTTTTGAAAGGTCGACAGCAAAAGAGCGTGCAACCTTTTCAGTAAATCACCACGTCACCATGATCAAAATGGCGGCGTGACAATCTTGCTCTGCATGACAGTGCAAGATTGTTATGTTGCCTATTTAATGGTCGCATACATCTGCAGCACACGGAGGCGCTACGGTTATGATTATATACTACTTAAAATGTTGTAGCAGCTGGAGCGCCTCCATGTGCTGCAGATGTATGCAATGTTTTCATCCTATTAAAGAACAAACAAGCGGTTTAAAAAAACTATACCGGAACAGGTCACTGTCTGTGTTAATAGTCTCAATCATCCTCATCTACCTGCAGAATTATAAAGCTGCGAGGGACACAAAGGCAAAGATATGTGAGAAGAGCACAGACAGTTCACTTCTGAATGCGGATGGGAGCACGAACATACACTCGTATCTTAAAGTCAGCTGATTTCTTTGCTCAAATGTCATGTGACAGACAGGGCAGCAGTTTTTTGGAGGAAGTCATACTGATATATAGACTTGCCTCTGTGTCTTGTGGCACTGCTTTCTGCCTCATCCTACCAGTGCTCATCCTACCAGCACTTTCAGATGCGCCCATTCTCTAGGCGACGTGACAATATTGCGCTATCAGGCACTGCGAGATTGTCTCGTCACTACATGTTGAAAGGCGGCATGCCGAAAGAGTTAAATGGTCGTACGCTCTTCTGCCTGCGACCTTTCAAAAGGATACCGTTTGATCACCGTAGAGGGAACATTTCTGCTGAGCATGGGAAAAAAGTCTTATTCAGCCTTCAGAGGCTGCAACTATCATATCCCCCGCCCAGCGTCCCCATCTGCACCCAACCATCATCCACACTCTCACACTAGTCCCACTTAACACATCCAATGTCAGGCAGCTTGCGATGTATTGCTGTGCATCTGGAGGGCCTCATGTTGCCCACCCCTGACTTACAGTGTTCCTGCATCTGTAGATTAAAAGAGCAATATACTTTTTTTACCTTTGTCCAACTGAGAATGATAGGAATTATAATCCAACAGCATCTGGGAGAGAGAGAGAGACATGCACATGTTGCATACAGAGGCGTAACTAGAAGCCACCGGGCCCTGTTGCAAGAATTGTCATGGGCCTCCCCCCGACCACATTGGCCCCCCTCAAACACATTGGTCATCTTCACTGGTCACCTCCACATTGCCCCCATCTCCACATTGCCCCCACATTGCCCCCATCTCCACATTGTCCCCCAATCCCCACATTGCCCTCAATCTCCACATTGCCCCATCCCCACATTGCCCTCAATCTCCACATTGCCCTCAGTCCCCACATTGCCCTCAGTCTCCACATTGCCCCATCCCCACATTGCCCTCAATATCCACAATGCCCATTTCCTACCTCCCTGGTGGTCCAATGACATGGCAGGAGAGGTCTGTGCCTCCTTCTGCACAGACCTCTATACAGGTTGAGCTCCCGAGCGGTCCTCTCTTCAGTAATGCAGAGCGCTGGAAGATGATGTAATCTCCCAGCACTGTGCATTACTAGAGTGCCAGAAGGAGATCAGCTGCTAGAGGCCTGTGCCGGAGAAGACGCAGACCACAGTGATAAGCATATTGCGGGCGCCAGGCGTGGGGGTCACAGGGGGCGGCCAGGCCCCTGGAGTGACGGGCCCAGTCACAACCCCTATTGTTAAGCCACTGGTTTCATATGTACACAAAGTACACAAAACAAATTCTAGCTATTATCATTTTAAACATATGCCCATATTTTCCATATCTACACTCCCTTGCTGTATGCTCCTTTCTTCCATTGTCCTCATTGGAATGGACCAGCGCTTCATGAATGTTGGTGTTTAACCTCTTTTATTTCCCCCAAGGCAGCAATGATTCAGACCTAAAGGGTCCCTTGTCAGACCGTGAATTTGTGAATTACAATACAGGTTTATAAACCCTTCCAACGTGTCTCCAACATGACATGTGTCTCTTTATCATCACAGTAATGAAAATAAACATACACCGTGCACAACAATTATCCTACATTATAATTATATACAAATCAACAATTAGCATTTGCCATGCTATCCTGCCCAGTTTTAATTGCTCTTTTTACTCTTTCAGTGCTGGATTGCTCACTTTTGCCCATCTTAGAGGGAACAATGCTCAGCAGCCTTGAGCTGTTGAGCCTGGGAAGGAATGTGTGTCCAGAAAACGGAGCCTTACAAAAGCCCATCTGCTACAATGTACTAGCAGAGGGCTATACAAGTTCAGTCCTCGAGGGCCACCAACAGGTCAGTATGTAAGAATTTCCCTAATTAAGCACAGGTGAGTCAGTCAGGATTCTCTTCTCAAACCCCCAACCTTAACCTGCTCCTCCTTCTCCAAACACTCCACAGGACTTTGCAGAATTTTTCAAAAATAAGGTACTGTCCATCCAACAAACCATTCCCTCTACATCCTCTCCTCCTATGCCCCTGATTCCTAGTCCACCTCAAGCAACCCCCAGCTCGTTCTCCCCTACAACAGAGGAGGAGGTATCTCTTTTACTATCCTCCTACCCACCCACTACCTGCCCCTCTGATCCCATGCCCTCTCACCTTATTAAGGTTCTTGCAACTACTCTTGCTCCCAGCCTTACTAATATCTGTAACTCCTCTCTTTCTAGCAGAACTTTTTCATCCTCATTCAAACATGCAATATTCAGACCTATACTCAAAAAACCCTCACTCGACCCCACCTGCCTTTCAAATTACCGTCCAGTTACACTCCTCCCCTTTACATCTAAGACCTTGGAACGCCTTGTATTCTCTCTCTTAATCTCTTTTCTCATCTCATGTCTTCTTGACCCATTACAGTCAGGTTTCTGTTCCAACTATTCCACTGAGACAGCCCTAACAAAAATTACTAACGACCTACACACAGCAAGGGACAAAGGACAATTCAGTTTACTAATCCTACTAGATCTATCTGCTGCTTTTGACACTGTTGACCATGCACTCCTACTGTACACACTGCACACCCTTGGCATCCATGACACACCTCTAAAATGGATTTCCTCCTACCTCTCTAAATGTACTTTCAGTGTTTCTTTTGCTAACGCTTTCTCATTTCCCCTCAACCTCTCAGTAAGTGTACCTCAGGGATCAGTCCTGGGACCACTTCTCTTTTTCCTCTACACCCTCTCACTTGGTGACTTCATCTCATGGCTTTAATTATCATCTGTATGCAGATGGCACACTAATAGATCTCTCTTTCCCTGACCTCACCCCAGCTATGCAGTCTCGCATTACTCAGTGTCTCTCAGCTATTTCATCATGGATGGCTCACTGCCATCTTAAACTTAATATGGCTAAGACAGAGCTGGTTGTGTTCCCTCCTAAAACTCATCCACCAACCCCCTTCTCCATCACAATAGACAACTCTGCCATAGACTCAGTACCCAAAGCACGCTGTCTTGGGGTCATACTTGATTCTAAATTAACTTTCTCCCCCCATATTCAAGCTTTCACTAGAACATGTCACTTCTTTCCTAAAAAATATTGCCAAAATGCATCCTTTCCTCTGCATGTCAACTGCATAAACTCTATCTCAGGCACTCATTCTATCCAGAGTTGACTACTGCAACATTCTACTCTCTGGTCTTCCTGCTTCTCATCTTTCTCCACTTCAATCTGTTATCAGTTCAGCCACAAGAATCACCACATTTGCTCCCAGATACCTTCCTTCTCATCTCCTCCTGAAATCCCTCAATTAGCTACCTATAAAGTATTTCTTACAAGATTCTCCTCCTCTCCTGTAAGTCACTCTGTTCTTCAGCACCATCTTACATTTCTGCTCTAATCTCCTGCTAAACCCCTTCCCGTCCCCTACGGTCTTTTCAAGGGTTCTTCCTGTCCTCTCCCTACACAACTCAAGCCATCTCTTGGCTACAAGCTTTTTCACTGTCTGCCCCTCGACTTTGGAATGCCCTCACTATCCCCATTTGCCAATCATCCACAATCATCACTTTCAAGCATCTCCTCAAAACCAACCTGCTCAAGGAGGCATCTCAATAGCAATATCCTCCTCTTGTACACAGATAGTCACATCAGAAACCTTCTGCACTTGTTTCACCACTCCTTGTACTTGCACTTATAATCCTCCTCCTACTGCTCTGTATGTCGCCATGAATTCTAATTAGATTGTAAGCTCCTTGGGGCAGGTTCCCTTTCCCAGTGGATGATTCTCTTGCTGCACTTTCCCCCACAAATAATGAAATGATCGCACTTAAGCTTAATGCTTTTAATCCATTTCTGTGTTTTTGTATTGTATTATTTCAACTTCTGTTATGCACATGTATGGCGCTATATAAATAAAGATACATACATATTTACATACCTCAATACATACAGAATGAATGATCCACTGATTAACTAGCCTGTGCTTAATCAGGGAAATTCTTACATCCTGGTCTGTTGGTGGTCCTCGAGGACTGAACTTGGACACCCCTGTGCCAGCAGAATGTCCATCTGCAATGATATTTTGGACGTTTTTTTTTAATGAGTGCCGAAATGGAAAATGCAGTATACTTACCAACTAGAATGGAATGGTAGAAGCAGGAAAAGGATTCTAAGTAAGCACTGTTCCTACTCTTTTGTCAGCGGAATGTCCATTGTGACGGAATGGAATCTCTGGTTCAGTCTATTCCTACTCCAGGACCAGCTGCTGGGAACCACCAAAGATAGTGGTTTCTCCCACCCCAGTACCTTCATGACTATGAGAGCTCACATGATTCCACCCCTTAGCCCTGTCCATCATTGCCTCACAAGAAAATACCTTTAGCCATGAGATGGGCAAATGTTGGCTGTCCAGCTGTTGGCAACTTCACCTCTAGTTATTTCCATCTAGCTGATTGGGGGATGATGGGAGTTGTAGTCTCCAACAGCTGGAAAGCCAAAAGTTGCCTACCCCTGTTAACCCAGGGGTGGGCAATTATTTTGTACTGATGGCCACATCTCTGTCCAAGAAGATCAGAATGCAGACATGGCCAACACAGCTGAGGCAAAAGCTGCATATGCCTTCTCTGACTAATGGGCAATCTCCCATAACATGTGGCCGGCAGGCCACATACAGCCCCCAGCTTGTGGTACTGAGGCCCCCCTCACACTGAGCTACTCTTGACTACTTAAAGTCAAATACCCCACCAAACACCAACACCCTTTCCCACCCAAAAACCACACTAACAACCTATTTGGGTAAGAAAAGGCCACATCATTTTATTAACCTATTGTGTGCCAGGGGATATGCAACGCACTGACAGGCAATGCATTGCATACCTCTCTGCACCCAAAGAGTTAACAGCTAACCATAACAAGGAAACCGATGTGACTGCTTCCTGGCCCAAAGCCCTGGAGGCATAGTAATACCTACTTGTGCCAAGATTCTCCTCTCTGACACCACAAGCCGTTAGCCAGAGGGTGAGGTCCCCAGTACCAAACAGGGCAAGACAAAAGTTCATTAACTACTGGCGAGGATAAAAGACCGCTAAGCAAAATAAATCACTGTGACTGAGAAAAAGAAATGGGGAGGGAGGGGGAACAGTTTAATTTTCCCCTGTGAAACTGCTGCCAAGAAACCAGGAAGAAGAATGAGCCAGAACCCACAGTGAATATTTATATACATCTGTAAAACAAACACCCAACGTCCCTGGAAGCCAATAACCAGAGCTAAACACCCCACATATATATATATATATATAAATGGGATGGCGATGGGCCTAGCAGTCAAGCCTTCCCTTCCTCTCCTGTCCAAGGATGGTCTGGAGCGGGGTAGGGAAGACTATCTTCATACATAACCCTTTGAGTGCCAAAGGGGTGTCAAATAGATTATAGCATATTGGACTCACTCTGCCACTGAAAGTGTTAATATATCATCAGCACCAGAAAATAGGAGCAATAACGCTCACCCTGCCTGTTCCTGGAGGAAGCTGTGACCCGATCCTGACAAATCCCGGTGACTGTGCATGAGATCACCGGAGAGCTCAGTCACCAGGGGCGTCAGATGATCAGAGTACACATGGAAAATCATATCAGGCTCCAGGGACACACAGGGGGATCTTTGTTTTACACATTTAGAGAAGATGATGGCATAGTACCCATTTTACTGACAGAAGAGTGAACAATGTGTGGCAATGCATTGGATGGTGTAAGGATGGTGCTGTGGCTACCAGTGGCACAATGTAACAAGGCTGGGGTGTCAGACAGTGCACGTGTGTCTGAGTGATTATAGTGATCAGTGTAACAAGGCTGGGGTGTCAGACAGTGCATGTGTGTCTGGGTGATTATAGTGAACAGTGTAACAAGGCTGGGGTGTCAGACAGTGCATGTGTGTCTGGGTGATTATAGTGAACATTGTAACAAGGCTGTTGTGTCAGACAGTGCACGCGTGTCTAGGTGATTATAGTGAACAATGTAACAAGGCTGTTGTGTCAGACAGTGCACGCGTGTCTAGGTGATTATAGTGAACAATGTAACAAGGCTGGGGTGTCAGACAGTGCATGTGTGTCTGGGTGATTATAGTGAACAGTGTAACAAGGCCGGGGTGTCAGACAGTGCATGTGTGTCTGGGTGATTATAGTGAACAGTGTAACAAGGCTGGAGTGTCAGACAGTGCACGTGTGTCTGGGTGATTATAGTGAACAGTGTAACAAGGCTGGGGTAGACAGTGCACGTGTGTCTGGGTGATTATAGTGAACAATGTAACAAGGCTGGAGTGTCAGACAGTGCACGTGTGTCTGGGTGATTATAGTGAACAATGTAACAAGGCTGGGATGTCAGACAGTGCATGTGTGTCTGGGTGATTATAGTGAACAATGTAACAAGGATGGGGAGTCAGACAGTGCATGTGTGTTTGGGTGATTATAGTGAACAATGTAACAAGGCTGGAGTGTCAGACAGTGCGCGTGTGTCTAGGTGATTATAGTGAACAATGTAACAAGGCTGGGGTGTCAGACAGTGCATGTGTGTCTGGGTGATTATAGTGAACAATGTAACAAGGCTGGGGTGTCAGACAGTGCACGTGTGTCTGGGTGATTATAGTGAACAATGTAACAAGGCTGGGATGTCAGACAGTGCATGTGTGTCTGGGTGATTATAGTGAACAATGTAACAAGGCTGGGGTGTCAGACAGTGCATGTGTGTTTGGGTGATTATAGTGAACAATGTAACAAGGCTGGAGTGTCAGACAGTGCGCGTGTGTCTAGGTGATTATAGTGAACAATGTAACAAGGCTGGGGTGTCAGACAGTGCATGTGTGTCTGGGTGATTATAGTGAACAATGTAACAAGGCTGGAGTGTCAGACAGTGCACGTGTGTCTAGGTGATTATAGTGAACAATGTAACAAGGCTGGGGTGTCAGACAGTGAATGTGTGTCTGGGTGATTATAGTGAACAGTGTAACAAGGCTGGGGTGTCAGACAGTGAATGTGAGTCTGGGTGATTATAGCGAACAGTTTAACAAGGCTGTGGTGTCAGACAGTACACATGTGTCTGGGTGATTATAGTGAACAGAGTAACAAGGCTGTGGTGTCTGACAGTGCATGTGTGTCTGGGTGATTATAGTGAACAGTGTAACAAGGCTGGGGTGTCAGACAGTGCATGTGTGCCTGGGTGATTATAGTGAACAGTGTAACAAGGCTGTGGTGTCAGACAGTACACATGTGTCTGGGTGATTATAGTGAACAATGTAACAAGGCTGGAGTGTCAGACAGTGAATGTGTGTCTGGGTGATTATAGTGAACAATGTAACAAGGCTGGGGTGTCAGACAGTGCATGTGTGTCTGGGTGATTATAGTGAACAGTGTAACAAGGCTGTGGTGTCAGACAGTACACATGTGTCTGGGTGATTATAGTGAACAATGTAACAAGGCTGGAGTGTCAGACAGTGAATGTGTGTCTGGGTGATTATAGTGAACAGTGTAACAAGGCTGGAGTGTCAGACAGTGCACGTGTGTCTGGGTGATTATAGTGAACAGTGTAACAAGGCTGGGGTAGACAGTGCACGTGTGTCTGGGTGATTATAGTGAACAATGTAACAAGGCTGGAGTGTCAGACAGTGCACGTGTGTCTGGGTGATTATAGTGAACAATGTAACAAGGCTGGAGTGTCAGACAGTGCACGTGTGTCTGGGTGATTATAGTGAACAGTGTAACAAGGCTGGGGTGTCAGACAGTGCATGTGTGCCTGGGTGATTATAGTGAACAGTGTAACAAGGCTGTGGTGTCAGACAGTACACATGTGTCTGGGTGATTATAGTGAACAATGTAACAAGGCTGGAGTGTCAGACAGTGAATGTGTGTCTGGGTGATTATAGTGAACAATGTAACAAGGCTGGGGTGTCAGACAGTGCATGTGTGTCTGGGTGATTATAGTGAACAGTGTAACAAGGCTGTGGTGTCAGACAGTACACATGTGTCTGGGTGATTATAGTGAACAATGTAACAAGGCTGGAGTGTCAGACAGTGAATGTGTGTCTGGGTGATTATAGTGAACAGTGTAACAAGGCTGGAGTGTCAGACAGTGCACGTGTGTCTGGGTGATTATAGTGAACAGTGTAACAAGGCTGGGGTAGACAGTGCACGTGTGTCTGGGTGATTATAGTGAACAATGTAACAAGGCTGGAGTGTCAGACAGTGCACGTGTGTCTGGGTGATTATAGTGAACAATGTAACAAGGCTGGAGTGTCAGACAGTGCATGTGTGTCTGGGTGATTATAGTGAACAGTGTAACAAGGCTGGAGTGTCAGACAGTGCACGTGTGTCTAGGTGATTATAGTGAACAATGTAACAAGGCTGGGGTGTCAGACAGTGCACGTGTGTCTGGGTGATTATAGTGAACAGTGTAACAAGGCTGGAGTGTCAGACAGTGCACGTGTGTCTAGGTGATTATAGTGAACAATGTAACAAGGCTGGGGTGTCAGACAGTGCACGTGTGTCTGGGTGATTATAGTGAACAGTGTAACAAGGCTGGAGTGTCAGACAGTGCACGTGTGTCTAGGTGATTATAGTGAACAATGTAACAAGGCTGGGGTGTCAGACAGTGAATGTGTGTCTGGGTGATTATAGTGAACAGTGTATCAAGGCTGGGGTGTCAGACAGTGAATGTGTGTCTGGGTGATTATAGTGAACAGTGTAACAAGGCTGGGATGTCAGACAGTGCATGTGTCTGGGTGATTATAGTGAACAGTGTAACAAGGCTGGGGTGTCAGACAGTACACATGTGTCTAGGTGATTATAGTGAACAATGTAAAAAGGCTGTTGTGTCAGACAGTGCACGCGTGTCTAGGTGATTATAGTGAACAATGTAACAAGGCTGTTGTGTCAGACAGTGCACGCGTGTCTAGGTGATTATAGTGAACAATGTAACAAGGCTGGGGTGTCAGACAGTGCATGTGTGTCTGGGTGATTATAGTGAACAGTGTAACAAGGCCGGGGTGTCAGACAGTGCATGTGTGTCTGGGTGATTATAGTGAACAGTGTAACAAGGCTGGAGTGTCAGACAGTGCACGTGTGTCTGGGTGATTATAGTGAACAGTGTAACAAGGCTGGGGTAGACAGTGCACGTGTGTCTGGGTGATTATAGTGAACAATGTAACAAGGCTGGAGTGTCAGACAGTGCACGTGTGTCTGGGTGATTATAGTGAACAATGTAACAAGGCTGGGATGTCAGACAGTGCATGTGTGTCTGGGTGATTATAGTGAACAATGTAACAAGGCTGGGGAGTCAGACAGTGCATGTGTGTCTGGGTGATTATAGTGAACAATGTAACAAGGCTGGAGTGTCAGACAGTGCGCGTGTGTCTAGGTGATTATAGTGAACAATGTAACAAGGCTGGGGTGTCAGACAGTGCATGTGTGTCTGGGTGATTATAGTGAACAATGTAACAAGGCTGGAGTGTCAGACAGTGCACGTGTGTCTAGGTGATTATAGTGAACAATGTAACAAGGCTGGGGTGTCAGACAGTGAATGTGTGTCTGGGTGATTATAGTGAACAGTGTAACAAGGCTGGGGTGTCAGACAGTGAATGTGAGTCTGGGTGATTATAGCGAACAGTTTAACAAGGCTGTGCTGTCAGACAGTACACATGTGTCTGGGTGATTATAGTGAACAGTGTAACAAGGCTGTGGTGTCTGACAGTGCATGTGTGTCTGGGTGATTATAGTGAACAGTGTAACAAGGCTGGGGTGTCAGACAGTGCATGTGTGTCTGGGTGATTATAGTGAACAGTGTAACAAGGCTGTGGTGTCAGACAGTACACATGTGTCTGGGTGATTATAGTGAACAATGTAACAAGGCTGGAGTGTCAGACAGTGAATGTGTGTCTGGGTGATTATAGTGAACAATGTAACAAGGCTGGGGTGTCAGACAGTACACATGTGTCTGGGTGATTATAGTGAACAATGTAACAAGGCTGGAGTGTCAGACAGTGAATGTGTGTCTGGGTGATTATAGTGAACAGTGTAACAAGGCTGGAGTGTCAGACAGTGCACGTGTGTCTGGGTGATTATAGTGAACAGTGTAACAAGGCTGGGGTAGACAGTGCACGTGTGTCTGGGTGATTATAGTGAACAATGTAACAAGGCTGGAGTGTCAGACAGTGCACGTGTGTCTGGGTGATTATAGTGAACAATGTAACAAGGCTGGGATGTCAGACAGTGCATGTGTGTCTGGGTGATTATAGTGAACAATGTAACAAGGCTGGGGAGTCAGACAGTGCATGTGTGTCTGGGTGATTATAGTGAACAATGTAACAAGGCTGGAGTGTCAGACAGTGCGCGTGTGTCTAGGTGATTATAGTGAACAATGTAACAAGGCTGGGGTGTCAGACAGTGCATGTGTGTCTGGGTGATTATAGTGAACAATGTAACAAGGCTGGAGTGTCAGACAGTGCACGTGTGTCTAGGTGATTATAGTGAACAATGTAACAAGGCTGGGGTGTCAGACAGTGAATGTGTGTCTGGGTGATTATAGTGAACAGTGTAACAAGGCTGGGGTGTCAGACAGTGAATGTGAGTCTGGGTGATTATAGCGAACAGTTTAACAAGGCTGTGCTGTCAGACAGTACACATGTGTCTGGGTGATTATAGTGAACAGTGTAACAAGGCTGTGGTGTCTGACAGTGCATGTGTGTCTGGGTGATTATAGTGAACAGTGTAACAAGGCTGGGGTGTCAGACAGTGCATGTGTGTCTGGGTGATTATAGTGAACAGTGTAACAAGGCTGTGGTGTCAGACAGTACACATGTGTCTGGGTGATTATAGTGAACAATGTAACAAGGCTGGAGTGTCAGACAGTGAATGTGTGTCTGGGTGATTATAGTGAACAATGTAACAAGGCTGGGGTGTCAGACAGTACACATGTGTCTGGGTGATTATAGTGAACAATGTAACAAGGCTGGAGTGTCAGACAGTGAATGTGTGTCTGGGTGATTATAGTGAACAGTGTAACAAGGCTGGAGTGTCAGACAGTGCACGTGTGTCTGGGTGATTATAGTGAACAGTGTAACAAGGCTGGGGTAGACAGTGCACGTGTGTCTGGGTGATTATAGTGAACAATGTAACAAGGCTGGAGTGTCAGACAGTGCACGTGTGTCTGGGTGATTATAGTGAACAATGTAACAAGGCTGGAGTGTCAGACAGTGCATGTGTGTCTGGGTGATTATAGTGAACAGTGTAACAAGGCTGGAGTGTCAGACAGTGCACGTGTGTCTAGGTGATTATAGTGAACAATGTAACAAGGCTGGGGTGTCAGACAGTGCACGTGTGTCTGGGTGATTATAGTGAACAGTGTAACAAGGCTGGAGTGTCAGACAGTGCACGTGTGTCTAGGTGATTATAGTGAACAATGTAACAAGGCTGGGGTGTCAGACAGTGCACGTGTGTCTGGGTGATTATAGTGAACAGTGTAACAAGGCTGGAGTGTCAGACAGTGCATGTGTGTCTAGGTGATTATAGTGAACAATGTAACAAGGCTGGGGTGTCAGACAGTGCATGTGTGTCTGGGTGATTATAGTGAACAATGTAACAAGGCTGGGGTGTCAGACAGTGCACGTGTGTCTAGGTGATTATAGTGAACAATGTAACAAGGCTGGGGTGTCAGACAGTGCATGTGTGTCTGGGTGATTATAGTGAACAGTGTAACAAGGCTGGAGTGTCAGACAGTGCACGTGTGTCTAGGTGATTATAGTGAACAATGTAACAAGGCTGGGGTGTCAGACAGTGCATGTGTGTCTGGGTGATTATAGTGAACAATGTAACAAGGCTGGAGTGTCAGACAGTGCATGTGTGTCTGGGTGATTATAGTGAACAGTGTAACAAGGCTGGGGTGTCAGACAGTGAATGTGTGTCTGGGTGATTATAGTGAACAGTGTAACAAGGTTGGGGTGTCAGACAGTGCATGTGTGTCTGGGTGATTATAGTGAACAGTGTAACAAGGCTGTGGTGTCAGACAGTACACATGTGTCTGGGTGATTATAGTGAACAATGTAACAAGGCTGGGGTGTCAGACAGTGAATGTGTGTCTGGGTGATTATAGTGATCAGTGTAACAAGGCTGGGGTGTCAGACAGTGCATGTGTGTCTGGGTGATTATAGTGAACAGTGTAACAAGGCTGGGGTGTCAGACAGTGCATGTGTGTCTGGGTGATTATAGTGAACAGTTTAACAAGGCTGTGGTGTCAGACAGTACACATGTGTCTGGGTGATTATAGTGAACAATGTAACAAGGCTGGGGTATCAGACAGTGAATGTGTGTCTGGGTGATTATAGTGAACAGTGTAACAAGGCTGGGGTGTCAGACAGTGAATGTGTGTCTGGGTGATTATAGTGAACAGTGTAACAAGGCTGTGGTGTCAGACAGTGAATGTGTGTCTGGGTGATTATAGTGATCAGTGTAACAAGGCTGAGATGTCACACAGCGCATGTGTGTCTGGGTGATTATAGTGAACAATGTAACAAGGCTGGGGTGTCAGACAGTGAATGTGTGTCTGGGTGATTATAGTGAACAGTGTAACAAGGCTGGGGTGTCAGACAGTGCACGTGTGTCTAGGTGATTATAGTGAACAGTATAACAAGGCGGTTGTGTCAGACAGTGCACGTGTGTCTGGGTGATTATAGTGAACAGTGTAACAAGGCTGTTGTGTCAGACAGTGCATGTGTGTCTGGGTGATTAAAGTGAACAGTGTAACAAGGCTGGGGTGTCAGACAGTGCATGTGTGTCTAGGTGATTATAGTGAACAGTGTAACAAGGCTGTGTTGTCAGACAGTGCACGTGTGTCTAGGTAATTATAGTGAACAGTGTAACAAGGCTGGGGTGTCAGACAGTGCATGTGTATCTGGGTGATTATAGTGAACTGTGTAACAAGGCTGGGGTGTCAGACAGTGCACGTGTGTCTGGGTGATTATAGTGAACATTGTAACAAGGCTGTTGTGTCAGACAGTGCATGTATGTCTAGGTGATTATAGTGAACAATGTAACAAGGCTTGGTTGTGGTTTCATGACTAGCAGTGAAACAATCAAAGCACACACACACACACACACATACATTTGTGCTTGATACCCCTGTCCTAAGGGTATCAGATCATGGAGCATTATGCCAGACAGGATGCTGGCTAAAAAACTGCATAATGAGTATTTGTAAACAACACTTAATAAGGTGCAATTCAAAGAACAAATAGAATGAAATACTTCCTTAAAGTTGATATGTTATCACAATGCAGCTCTAATTTCATTAAGCATCTGAGTGCCAGAGAGGTATTCAATGCATTGCAATGCAGACTCTTTGGATAACTCTCAAGCACTTAGAGGGTAAATTTATCTATTTAAGCTGCCTATACCTGGTGTTCCTGTTTAGTTTTAGAGCGTTTTGATTTAGCACTTGGATAATTAAATATCAGCAGAGCTTTGTTCTCTGTCTTAGTCAGATAAAGCCTTAATAATTATTGAGATGCCCAGATAACAACCTCTCTCCACCACCAGTTTCCTCCAAAGGGGGTGGAGTAACTATGGACAATCATGCAAATCATCTCAAGATGGAAGATCCGGCTAATGAGAAGACTTGGAAGGGTGATAAACCTTCTTAAAAAAAAAAAATAAATAAATAAGAAAAACAGTGCATCTTAACCATTTCGTTGAATGCTACTCTGGCAATCAATGGGTTAATTATGTTCATTATGGACTGTAACTATCAATCTATCATCTTCCTGTCTGAATATCTATCTATCTATCTATCTATCTATCGATCCATATCTACATACTATCTATCCATATCTACATACATACATACATGCAAACATACATACATATCAGGTTTAGACTGACCTAGAGGGCATTTTCTCCCCCAGGCAGGGGCTATATTAATAGATTTGTGCTGCGGGGCCTGTAACCTTAAGAGACGCAGAGTTGCTGAGCTTCACATTGTATATCAGTGGCTGGGAATTCACAAACCCATCAGAACAGTGAGCCAAGCTAGTGCAGTTAAATATTCAGTGTAGGCTGATAACTATTAATAACTGCATCTAGATTACACCCATTAACTTCACACACAGGAAATAAAGTGCTGGGATGGATGTAATGTGTACACAGTAGACTTGTGCAAATTAATTCGGAGACATTTGGAAGTTGCCAAAAATGGGGTAATTCAAGACTTTCGGACAATCCGACACGCAAGGGTTGTTCAACAAAAAAGATCCGAGTCCGAACAGCCCCGGACCGAAACTCACAAAACTTTCGGGAGTTTCGGCATTTGGCAAATTTCCGAAAGTTTCGACTACTTTCGTCTAGGGCTGTTTGGAGTTGGATCTTTTTTTTACTAGCTGTGCTCGCTCCACTACTTTCCCTCCATAATTTTCCCTCCATGTCTCTAGTCCAATTCCATTCTCCGTTTCATGCACTACTTTCCCTCTTTTGTCTATTTTCCAATAGCCTTCTTTGTTTCATGATGGGGGTTGGACTAATGACACAGTCACCCAGGCAGACAGCCTGCATTTCCTCATTGCGTTGTTATAGCTCAGAGAGAGAGAGAGAAGAAGAGATTATAGTGTCCAGTTGTTGTGTAGGCAGGCAGGTAGCATTAGGCTAGGCATAGGCAGGCAGCCAGCATTAGTGCCAGGTATTGCCACTGCAAGGGAGACTCATCTTTGTTCCTGTGCAAAATATAAAAAATATTAGGGATTTCTTCTAATAATTTTCAGAGTGTCACATCAGCCAGTCTCACAGTTGTATAGGTGCCTTATTGCCACCGCAAGGGAGAGTCATCTGTGTTCCTTAAAAAAAATGAAAAAAGTGACACATCCACTTTGTGGCATTGTTGTGGCCTGAGAACAGGATTGACCACCCCTGCTATGAACAAACTGACAGGTCAGGTTTGCCCTTTAGCCTTGATTGGACACAGGTGGATCATCACTGTCATTGTGATTGATCCACCAACACTCAATTAGTGCTAGCCTGCAAACGGGAACTGTAGGTGTGTGCTATGGCCTGGATCCAAGCATATGTGTCTGACAAGATCATGGCATGAACAAAAATCACATAATGATATTTGTTCATGCCATGATACTGTGACGGGTATGTGTGATAAGAACACAGATCACTACAGGAACTTTGGGGTTTTTGTAAGGGAAGGGGAGACAGGTGGAACACACATGGGACAGCAGATTTAGGATTTTACTTACCATGCGCTTCCCCTTCCATAGCCTCAGGAGCAGAGGCAGACACCTCCAGAGATGGTTCATCCTCCTCCTCAGCAGACACAGCCCATGATGACCCTAAGGAAATACAGGACATTTTCACAAGGATGAGATAATTGTATGGAGCCTTAACCCATTTTAGTGCCAGAGGAATGCGCAACAATTTTGAGAATGCATTGGGTACCCCTCTGCTATTGAAATGGTTACAACCAGAAACACAAAACTCAGAACCCTTTCCACAAACATAAACCAACAAAACACAACAAAAGACATATTAGACATTGAACAGATGTACATGTTTTTGATGGAGGACATATTACAATTCACTATCCTCACCTGCCCTTTCCACGTGGTGGTCCGCAGGTGCACCAACAGGGGCCTGCATACCACCAGCTTCCTCCTCCGCCTCCTTTGGCATGTCAGCTGGACCTATTTTGGATATTGAGGGAATTAACACGTGATGAGAAACACTGACTTCATTAAATGCTTGAGTTGTGTAAGCATTCATGTTCACAACGACTGCACTAAGGTGGGATAACCTATTTATCAGGATGATAACCTAGTTATCAGGATTTACTCAACAACAGAGAGGAACATTTGGCCTATGAAGTATCACTGTAATGCATGGCAGGGCTTCAACATACTGAGACAACCATCATGGTGCATTAACTTATGTCCATCAAGCCTACAATGTCATCATGTGAATGGCAGGAGCATGACAAACATTTCTTACATGTGCTCTGTATGTGCATTAGTGGGATATTTAACCATTGCAGCACGGCTGGACTGAGAATAAAAACCAGCCCTGAAAAAATTGCTTACCCTCCTCATATCATTGAGTGCAGACGCAGTGCTCTTCTTCACTCTGCGTCTGACATCACTGGGTGACCTCTATATTGCCCTCAGTCTCCGCATTGCCCCCCAATCTCCACATTGCTCCCCATCTCCATATTGCCCCATCTCCATATGGCCCTCAGTCTCCACATTGCCTCTCCAATCTCCACACTGCCCCCCCCCCATGTCACCTATGTCCCACTGTCAGGCTATTTCCTCTATGAAATCCACACACACTGTTTCTTGGTATCTGACTAGATGACTTCTGGTGCCTGGTACGGACATGTGACACTGTCCCTGATGGAACTGTCATGTCTTGGGATGGGGGTACATACTAATGGACCGTGTGCAGGATACTAAAGAGGAGCAATTCTAGAGCAATCTGCTTGCACTCTAAAGGCAAAATAAAAATCTCTTATTGTTCTAAATACATAATTTAACCCTTTGAATGCTGGGATAACACATTCCAATACATTGTTTGTCAATCCACTGGAGACATAGTATTACAGGGTTAAAAACACAAATGAAATCAGTGGGACATCGGAGTGCAGATGGTTTGCTGTAGAGTTGCTTCAGGCACTTGAGTCCATAATGCTCCTCTTTAGCTTTATATACTCGGGGCCTTATTTTTCCTCTTTAACCCTTTGAGTGCCAGAGGGGTGTTCAACACATTGCTTTGTAATGTGTTACATAACAGTCTGGCACTGAAAGGATTAACTTTATTGCTACTCTTTAGCTTTAGGCCCTTGGGGTCTTATTGCTCCTCTTTAGCTTTAGGCCCTTGGTATTGCTACCCTTTAGCTTTAGGCCCTTTGGGTCTTATTGCTACTCTTTAGGTTTAGGCCCTTGGGGTCTTATTGCTACTTTTTAGCTTTAGGCCCTTGGGGTCTTATTGCTACTTTTTAGCTTTAGGCCCTTTGGGTCTTATTGCTACTCTTTAGCTTTATGCCCTTGGGGTTTTATTGCTACTCTTTAGCTTTAGGTCCTTTGGCCTTATTTCTACTCTTTAGCTTTAGGCCCCTGGGGACTTATTGCTTCTCTTTAGCTTTAGGCCCTTCCGGTTTTATTGTTACTCTTTAGCTATAGGCCCTTGGGGGTCTTATTGATACTCTTTAGCTTTATGCCCTTGGGGTTTTATTGCTACTCTTTAGCTTTAGGCCCTTGGGGTTTTATTGCTACTCTTTAGCTTTAGGCCCTTGGTATTGCTACCCTTTATCTTTAGGCCCTTGGGGTCTTATTGCTACTCTAGCTTTAGGCCCTTGGGGTTTTATTGCTACTCTTTAGCTTTAGGTCCTTTGGCCTTATTGCTACTCTTTAGCTTTAGGCCCCTGGGGACTTATTGCTACTCTTTAGCTTTAGGCCCCTGGGGACTTATTGCTTCTCTTTAGCTTTAGGCCCTTCGGGTTATATTGCTCCTCTAACTTTAGGCCACTGGGGCCGAATGGCTCCACTTCAGCTTCACACACTCGGGGACTTATTGCTTCTCATTAGCTTCAGTCTCTTGGGATTGGTTAAGATACTTGAGGACTGTTTTGGGGAAACTCTAGTATACAATTCTTTAAAATAAAAAATACAGGCATTTTGGACATTTAATAAAATATAGATTTTCATTCCTTTTAACTATCAAGGATTTTTGAGTATAGATACATGAATCAAAGATTGACTTCACCATGGGCTTCTTACTTTTGCTTTCCAACCAGGCCAAAAGTTTCCAGCCTGCCCCTAATACATATCCTATATAATAATTGGCTAGGATGTTTGTTATGATGCAGTCATGAGTAGCAGAGACTGCCGGAGTTCGGGCTGTCTCTACTGCGCATGATTGCATCGGTTTAGTGAGGAGACGCAAGACTGCATCGCATGGAGCAGTGAGGTAGCGCCTGCAGCCTCTTAACCCTTTCAGTGTATCACCAGCAGCCTCTTAACCCTTTGAGTGCCAGAGGGGTACACAATGTATTGCAAAGCAATGTGTTGCGTACCGCGCTGGCACTCAAAGGGTTAACATTACCAGGACCTTGGCCCATGTACACAGGCTTTTACACTAGTATACATATAAATTGATGGAAGCATTCTCAGATTTAAAATGTAAATTCCCAGGGCCATATTCCTAATTAATATGCAACAGAGAGGCGATAAAACAGCACCGGTGGGACTTTTTTGTAACGCAAGAAGGTGAACTTATTAGTCAGAGTTTCTGCCCCAAATTAGGACCTGTATCAAGTCATACGTCTGGATTAGCCATGCACCATTTTAGGCCTAATTTTCCCCTCCATAAAGTACACAATCGCCTTTTGCAGTCTCGATAAGATGAGCCATAGAGAATGTCTGACCCGTGATTCCAATGGGACATTAGAGTATCAATATGTTCCTGTTCAGCTGTAGATTATAGCAGTTAACATTTTCACTGAGTGCTGGATGCGAAGTTCATGGAGGCAGACATGATAATTGCTAGCAGGATTGCAAGACTTTTACTGGCTGCACATGGTGAGCTTTAACCCTTTGAGTGCCAGAGAGATATCCAACTCATTGCATTGCAATGCTTTGGATATATCTCTGGCACTCAAAGGGTTAAGGGCTGGAAAGATGTGCAATGAGTTGTTTCTCAATGCAATGCATACCACTCTTCTCCTTAACCCTTTGAGTGCCAGGGGGTGTGCAACACATTGCTTTTGCAATGCATTGGACACCCCTCTGGCACTCCATGGGTTAAATAGGCTCATTGCTGTCATGTCCTCCTCCATTATATTCAGGACTGACTGAAGACGTTATCTAGTGAACCAAGCAAGGTAAGGTATTTGGTGGATATTATTAGGAGATGTTAGTACGTCTTTATACCCTTAAGGACCCATGATGGTCCTGGACCGTCATGGGTTGTTATACCCTTAAGGACCCATGACAGTCCTGGTCCGTCATGGAATTCCGGGCTCCCCGCGCGGCTGCATGCCGTTTGGGAAGTCTGGAATCGGATCGCGCAAAAAAAAAAAAAATGCTCCATGGTCCTTAAGTGACCGCAAAGTACGTGTGCGGCCGGTCCTTAAGGGGTTAATTTGAAGGATATTTAAGGTCTCATCAGCACACCCATTAGAGTTATTTGCTTTTATACTGGGGATCTATTGTGCCAATGTCAGATGGATACAGTGCAGTGGCTGATACACTAAGATCTGGAGAAATTCTGACCAATCCCGTTATGTCATAGACACATTTTAAACCAATGAAAGCTAGAAAGCTCTGCAGCCCCATTCAAGTAGGTTACAAAAACATTTCAATCAATTTATAACACAAATTTTATAATGTATTTATCTTATTTTTATTTCCCCTATCCTGACCAGGGGAGAGATTCACTAAGCGGTGATAAAGAGGTGAGATCCAGTTTATCACTTCTCCAATTCCTATGTTATTCTGTGTAGCCAATGCACTAAGATTTCTTAAACTTTGGAGATCTTATTGAATAGACTCTACAGAATAACATAGGAACTGGAGAAGTGATAAACTGGAGAAGTTATCTCCACTTTATCACATCTTTATCACTGCTTTATCACCGTTTAGTAAATCTCCCCTCCAGAACTCTAGCACTGTATTCTGCACTTAACCCTTTGAGTGCCAGAAGGGTACGCAACGCATTGCAAAACAATGCGTTGCATACCCCTCTGGCACTCAAACGGTTAACCCTCTTTATGTCTCCCATTACCTCTTAGGCAGGAATTCATCAAAGTGTGGGAAAAGCAGCGTATCAAGTACACTGCTCTTCTCCAGCGCTTCACTGCGATCATTGATGGATACCTTTGGGTATTCATCAATAATCTGTTGTGTTCCCCTGTTTTGCATATGCGAACTAGGGAAAATTGTGTAAATAGGCCAATCAGGCAGTAGACCCACTTATACTCATAAGGGAAAATGTGTATGCATGTGTTCGCCCCATACAGTGTAATGGGATCCACTAGCTTGAAGCTGACAGATAAAATTGGCGGATCTATATGGCCATCCCTTATTCATCAATAAGGTGATCAGATACAATCCAGCAATTGCTGAATGGGCGAATGGGTAATGTTCAAAGAAATTCTCTGATTTTCTTGGGCATTAAAGTGATAGTAATGTTTCACAAAAACAGCAGCTCCAATTAATCTTCATAGCAATTGAGCCATGGAGAGTGTTATTTCACTACCGTCAGCATTGTAGTTCAAGAGTAATTGAATGATAAAATCTCCCCTCCCACCCCTCTTACCTAGTGTAAGTCCCCACTACTCAGATGTGGAATCCAATCCATAGACCAGACAGCTCACATCAAGGGTCAATATTCTACTATGAGAACAATGAAATCCCTGCCCCCCTTGACAGGTTTTTTCAGCTTTTTCCCTTATCTTAATTGAAGATTGTCCCTCTCTGCAATCTACATGGGCACCTCCCTTCTGATCTGGCTGAACAGTGTTACATCAATAAAAGGGGTCGGAGGGGGATACTTTATCATTCAATTACTCTTGAACTACATCTCTGATACAATTGAAATACCACTCACCAAGGCCCAAATACTATGATGATTAATTAGAGCTGTTTATATTATGAAACATTACTATCCCTTTAAGCCACTCGCACCTTGATGAATATCGACCTAAGATTGTAAGCTTTTTGGGCAGGGACCTCACTTCCTGTGTTTCATTTTGCAAAGCGCTTGTAAGCCTGTATTGTCTAAAGCCTTAAATTTTAAAGAGCTGTGTACACTTGTTGCATTTTATAAACATATTTATTTATTCATTCATTCGAAATCAATTTAAATCAATGTATAATTGTCCCCTAAGGTGCAGTTACTGGAGTTCTAAGAGGAAATTGATTTCTGCTGCACCATAGGAAACAAATAAAAATTCCAAAAGATGTAAATGGGGCATTTAATTGAACACCTTGAATTACAGACAGGTCTCCAATGCATTGTTTAGGGGTTAAAATCGTTATTTAAATCAACAGGAATTTCGCATCTGTTTTTTTGTTATAGAATTGCTGCTTTTCTTCTACATGATATTCAGACTAGTGGAAATGTATAATTTGCACTTTAAAGGAGCAGTATGGCTTTTCCTGTTGAGTAAGTTAAGAATGCTCTCACTGCTGAATGATGCATATATCCAGAGTTATTACAGTTTAAAGGGATAGTAGTACTTCAGTATTACAAATCCCTATATTAAAGCCCTAGTAAAAAAAAACATACTGCCCCCAGTGTCATCTCTCAAACCTTTATGGTTTGAGAGATGAACACTTCTAAAGTTGCCCTCTCCCTCCCCCTTCCCCGTAGTCAGCATTTTAGCTGACTCAGGGAAATCTGGTCAGAGATCATCAGGCGGCTCTGCAGCAGAGCCGTGATCTCGTTAACTAAAAAAAAACTTTCACTAAAACGGTCTTCTACGTGTGCTTGCAAGTCAAGCACACGTAGAAGACCATTTCAGTAAAAGTTTTTTTTTTTCAGTTAACGCGATCAGGCTGTGCTGGAGAGCCACCTGAAAGTTGTACAACTCTGTTCCCTGCAGTCAGCTAAAATGCTGACTAAGGGGGACGGAGAGGGCAACTTTAGAAGCGTTCATCTCTCAAACCATAAAGGTCTGAGAGATGACACTGGGGGCAATATGTTTTTTTTTTACTAGGGCTTTAATATAGGGATTTGTTATACTGAAATATTACTGTCCCTTTAAAGCAGAAATACCACCTGAACACAACTTTAGCTTAAATAACTCCCCATCTGATGACTAGCTGCTTAGTAGCGCTAGTCACCAGAATTATTACCTTGACAAATAGATTTAGCCTTTCTTCCCGGGCTGACAGCATCACTGAAAACAGACATCTTGCCATAATGACGTCCATGAGCTGTCAGAACCAGCCGGGTCTAGGAGGCGTTGCTAGGAGCCGTCCGGCTCCAAAAGGGACTGACAGAGCAGGCGAGCGGACGTCATTATGGCATGATGTCCACGTTCTGTGATGCTGTCAGCCCGGGAAGAAAGGCTAAATCTATTTGTCAAGGTAATAATTCTGGTGACTAGCGCTACTAAGCAGCTAGTCACCAGATAGGGAGTTATTTAAGCTAAAGTTGTGTTCATGTTTTTTACATTAGCAGTGCCATATAGTGGTTAAATTGCAATTAGATTTTCTGTTAGATTCTAATGGAGAGGAAAGTCAGTGACATACAGTTCTCCACAAAATGTGATAGAAACTGCTGAGTCACTTCCTGTCAGTTAGAACTATCAGGAAGTAAAAACAGTAAATTCACTTCCTGTTATTTTGAACTGTTATAAATTTTTAATAAAACAACTGACAGCAGTGGGGGTGACCTTGTTTCATTCACCAGGAAAAGTTCTATAATATATAGGTTTCCATAAAAAAAGGTTTACTGCTCCTTTACAATGGCAACAAATGGGTTTACATTTTTAGAACCATATGCACAGAGAAGTAATTCTGGACAAACCAACTGTACTATAAAGAACAAATACCAAAAAATCTCCAAATTTGCTTTAATCTTTTGAAATCCAGAGGCGTATGCAACACATTGCAAAGGAATACATTGAGCATACCTCTGGCACTCTATCGGTTAATGAGGACCTATCACTTTAAAAACTATTTTGCATAATAATTAACCCTTTGAATGACACAGAGTTATCCAACTGGTTTGCCTATTAAGTATCCCCTTGCATGACAGTGAGATATCCAATGCATTTTGTTGCAATGCATTTGATACCTCTCTGATACACAAGCGGTTAAAAATGAAGTTCAGTTTACATCATGGGGGATATTCACTAAGAGGTGATAAAGTAGAGATGACTACTCCAGTGATATCACTTCTCTAGTTCCTATGTTATTCTGTGGAGCCAATGTACTAAGATTTCTACAACTTTGGAGATCTTAATACATAGGCTTCATAGAATAACATAGGAATTGGAGAAGTGATATCACTGGAGAATTTATCTCCTCTTTATCGCCTGTGTATCAAGCCTTAGTTAAAGAGAGTCTTCAAAGAGTTAAAGCCCCATTTATAACAATGGACATTTTAATTTGGCCCCAGTGGTGCAGTTGTTTTGTCCCAGAATTGCTAATTTTTCTTTGTACATCATCCTCGTGGTCTTTGTCAAGGTCACAAACTAGTATAATATCAGTATTTATCAAGGTGATATAAATGAGGTTGTGTTCTGGAATTTACGTCTGGTCCATTATGACATCATGTCTGGTATCACAGTATGTCACCGACTTACCCTGACCTTGATCAACAAATGGAAAAGAGTGAATTGAGTCAGACTGACAGGCTCCTAGCAAGTACCATAACATAACAAAAGAAAAACAAACACTCATATAGTGACATAAAAATAGAATCCATCTGACGTTCAGGAACATATTTAGCTGTGAAGCTGTGTTTAACCACTTGGATTCCTCAGTAAGAGCAAGCCCCTACCTACTGGATCTCCAATAAAAAAAATAATAATGAAAAAGTGACAGAAAAGATAAAATAAAATTGAGCTTACAGCCGCTGAAGAATCTCCTGCCTGGAAGGACTGGGCCCATGGCCAAAGCCATTAGTGTGCATAATGCCTTTATGTAGAATGAGTGTTAGGATTTCAGTTCTAGGGAACCAGTCAGATTTGGGGGTTCTGCAGATACCGGTCCAATAGGCAGTAAAGCACTTATAACAAAGGCAGGCCCACAGGCTGGATCTTGTCCAAAAGCCAATTTTCCTTTGCCAATGTGTATGGCTGACAATACCCATGAAGCCGTGCTGCTTGACAAACCCTATCACATTCCAGAGGGCAGAACACAACTGGACTACAAAATATACCAATTGTGGATCTCTGATACATTGTATCAGTGCTGTGCTTAGAGAGAAAATAGGTATCCTTTTGAAATATTGCCCACTACCGGGCGACAAAGAAAGAAGCACATTAAACATGTCACTGCCATGCAAAGGGCAATATCAGAATCTTGCCCACATCAAAATGGTGAGATTCTGATATTGCGGGATTAAAGCATCACACGTTATAAATAGTTATCATTGAAAATGATAACTTGCACACTGCACACTCTGCTCTGCCCCTTGAATTTCATCTTGCACTGCTTATACATAGCACGTGCAGCAATCACACATCCAACCACTGCTGGTGCTTACATCCCTGTATGTTCACCATTTGAGCATGAGAAGGGTACAATTGTTCTGGAACAACTCTCACACTCAAAGGGTTAACATACATGGATGAAAGCACTAGCAGTGGTTGGATGTGTGATTCCTACATGCACAGTGTGCAAGAGGTGCAAGATGAAATGTACGAAGCTGAGCAGAGTGTGCAGCGTGTAGGTTATCATTTTCAAGGTGAACTATTAAAATGTGAGATGCTTTAAGCCTGCAATATCAGAATCTCAGTCTTTTGATGCAGGCGAGATTCTGCTATCACCCTTTGCATTGCGACAACGTGTTTAATGTGCCGCTTTCGTTGTCACCCAATAGAGGTCAACATTTTCATAGTGAACCGAGAAAATATATCATTCTACCAGAGCAGGGAGATCCACAATTGATCAAGCTCATTATTTGTGATAGGCAGACAGACATATTTTAGTAATTTTCACTCATATCTTTCCCTCTTTATCGCTCACACGTCTTACTCTCTGTTACCAGCAATGTGGGGTATTACTAGTGTGACCCACTAGGAAGCTTACTTTGGTAAACTGGGGTTAGGCAGACTTAGAACTAATGAAATCAATTATAGCACCTTGTTTAGGATGAAAATGTTCTCCCAACATCTACTCCAGTGAGATAAACACTGAGTGATAAAGGTGTATAAGGGATTTAACTTCTCCAGTGTGATAAATGTTCCAGTTCTATGTCATTCCACTGAACCTATGCACTGCAGACATCTTAGTCCAGGCCCGAACTGGGACAAAAAATAGGCCCAGGCATTTAAGGCTGAGCAGCCCATTTATATTTTTTGAGCAGCCCATGGGTGACCATCATGGGCGGAGCTTATAATCATGTGCAGTGCACTGCACGTTGATTGCCCGCCCACCAGGATACTTGTAACGAGGTGGCCGTCTTTCAGAAAGTGAAAGACGGCACAAACTCGTTTAATGATTAATTTTTTTTTAAACTCCCAGACAGGCCCCGGACCGGCCCACCGGGCAAATGCCCAGTATGCCCGATGGCCAGTCCGGGCCTGTCTTAGTCTATAGGGTGCCATAGAATAACACAGGAATTCATGTCTGGATTTACATTGATCAGAAATCGACCACTGCATTCCGCACTTAACCCTTATGTTCTCTGTTTGTCTCCCTTTACCACTTTAGATTGTAAGCTTTCAAGCAGGGACCCGTGTTTCTTTTTGTTACACACTTGTCACCCAGTATTGTCCAAACCCTTAACCCCCTGAGTGCCAGAGAGGTATCCAAACCTCTCTGGCGCTCAAAGGGTTAATTTGTAAGAGTCTGCACATATTCATTCATTCAGGTGCCACCAAGCAAGGCATTCTCGCCACCCTTTGTCCCACTATGGCCACACCCTCATGCCTCATATGACCCCACCCCCAGTCCCGTCTCCTGTTTCCTGACATGTAAAATACCCTTGGCCTATAACAAACATGAACACAAAATCTTTAACCCTTTGGTTGCTAGAGGGATCTGCAACACATTGCAGATCTCTCTGGCATTTATGGGGTTAAATAATAGCTTATAAAAGGGGTGTACAACTGGTGCAGGTACATGGAGATTGCTATAGCCACACCCACAGTTCAGAATGTAGGTGTGGTCAACACAGCTGAGGTACCTCCGCTCAAAATTCAGAGCTGTAGACAGTTGCCTACTCGGTCTGTTGGAAAATCTGGCCCTGCAGGAATTTGAGGATTTATCTCACTTGAGAAGTGAGGTCCTCTTAATCACACCTTAGTGACTAGCCCCCTTTTTTACTCTTTAAGGAACAGTCTGAATTCAGTATGACACATTTAATAAAATAATGATTTTAACATGATGTACACTTAATAAATATTGTTTAATGCATTTAATTCAATTATGCATTAAGCAATATCTGAGCTGTATGCCAATGCACACAGGTATTCCCAGATAGGATCAGACACATTGTATTTTTTACTGCAATTTTCTATTTTGGTCATCAGGTGGCACTGTTGCTATACTTTACGATGGAAAGATGTAGTCGAAGACTCAAGTACATTATAAAAATACATTTACCTTCTGGGCACTAGAGGGCTCTTGTGTATTTCAGTTTAAAAAAGAAACAGAAATGTGATCTAAATACCTTTTGGCAAAATCATCTCCCATCAGGGGGAGTGCCTTTGTTTTTATTGAATAGCAAAAGCTATATAACAAATATTATGCGGTATTTGTTATATATATATATACATATTTATGCAGTTATGTGATACATGACATAGAGTATTTTGCTTATGTCAATACAAATGTATGTCATGGGTTTGGTGGTTCTTATAGTCCAACATACTGTACTGATCATTTAGCCAATTTCAGCCCTGAACAGATGTGCATGGACCTTTCTATGTTTGGCTCTGGGTACTAGTTCCAGAGAAAGAATGGATTCATTTGTACATGAATTAGCAGATGTGTGTTTCAATGTGGAGAAATATTGAGATATACACACACACTATGCTAGTTAGGGCAGCAGTAAGGAGGAGATTTTCAAATCTCCTCTGTACTGCCTATCCAGGACATACAGGGGGAGTGATTTTCTCTGCAAGGAGTTGGCCCTCTCCCACTTTCCAAAAAGCACACATGGCATTCCATCCCTTGCCACTCATGTGATAATCTCTGTAAGGAATTGCAGGGGCCTTCAATACACATATGTAACACACACACACCACTACACATAAAAACACACAATATGGATACACATACAACACAACACATACACACTCAAATACCACTCAAATACCATACATATGCAAAACATACACAGACAACACACACACAGAGACTCACAATACACACATGCACCACACAGTCATACACCACACACACAATGCATACATGCAATATACATGCCAAGCACAAACAGACAATACACACACATACACATCACACACAATAAACACCAAACACAAAAAAACACACAACACACCCACATGCACAACACACACATGCCCACAATACGCACGCACACACACACACACAATACACACATACAAAAACACACACACACAATATACACATTCATGAAAAAACACATGCAGAGCACACACATGCAAACAATACACACAGACACACAACACACGCATACAACACAAAAAATACATACATGCAATACACATGTACAATACACACAACAAAAACACACATGCAATACATACACATGCAGTACATATGCACAACACACACAGACAATACACACATGCACAATACACACAGACAACACACATGCACAATACATGCCATAAACATGCACAACACAAACAGGCAATTCACACACAACAAACATGCCCACAACACCCACACCCACAACACATATTGACAATATACACACCACACACGCAATACACACAAACACATGTATAAGACACCACAACACAAACACAATATACGACACACACACATTATACACCACAATACACACTCTCAAAACACACACAACACACAGACAATACATACATGAAAAACATATGCACAATATACACTCAAATAGAAAGACAAACCTGCGCTCCTCTATACAATGTACAAATGTGTGCCCTGTATTCGGCATATGTAATACTTCTTAGTAAATAAGGGTGGATTTAGTTTCACAATTTGGCCAAACCATGTTAAGCTGGACACCCCGTCAAGGTACCCCATTATATGGCAAGTCCTACTTTAATACACCTGTAAAACCCTATCTAAATTAAAATTAAAAATTCCCTAATGGGATGTTATAGTAAACGCGTTGGAGGGGGAGGGGGATCCTTTAAATATAATGTTTGCAATGCTGTAGGGTCACAGTGTGTGCAATTAAAAACAGAAGACATACAACTGATTAAAAAGGTATAAATGGAGGATTTAAAAAAAGAGTTGTGAGGAGCACACATCAAGCACAAACAAGATTAAGTGTCTTGTTCTAAGGCATGGTAGCCTCTCAGTGGTGCTTTCACTCCCATGTGCCATTGCAGAGAGGAAATCTCCATATCCATATCAGACTGGTCCCGCCCACAGACAGTCCAGCTCCGAAATGTCAGGCAAATCCTCTCCGCACGAGAGAAACGGCAAAACCACAGAAGTACGTTTCGGCCTATGTGAGCCTCGTCAGTATGGTGCAGCCGAATCCCTCTAAGCACATGGAAGCAAGGGCCCATGCCTGGGATGCCCTTATACTTAGGGAGACAAAAAGAGTTGTGAGGAGCACACATCAAGCACGAACAAGATTAGGTGTCTTGTTCTAAGGCATGGTAGCCTCTCAATGGTGCTACAACTCACATTTTTCACTCCCATGTGCCATTGCAGAGAGGAAATCTCCATATCCAAATCAGATTGGTCCCGCCCACAGACAGTCCAGCTCCGAAATGTCAGGCAAATCCTCTCTGCACGAGAGAAACGGCAAAACCACAGACGTACGTTTCGGCCTATGTGAGCCTCGTCAGTGTGGTGCAGCCAAATCCCTCTAGGCACATGGAAGCAAGGGCCCATGCCTGGGATGCCCTTATACTTAGGGAGACAAAAAGAGTTGTGAGGAGTACACTTCAAGCACGAACAAGATTAAGTGTCTTGTTCTAAGGCATGGTAGCCTTTCAATGGTGCTACAACTCACGTTTTTCACTCCCATGTGCCATTGCAGAGAGGAAATCTCCATATCCATATCAGACTGGACCCGCCCACAGACAGTCCAGCTCCGAAATGTCAGGCAAATCCTCTCCGCACGAGAGAAACGGCATAACCACAGACATATGTTTCGTAGGATTTAACTGGTATAAAGAAACTCTGTAATCCTTCATTGACTTGGTACCTGTGAAGGAGGACTATGGATCCACCAGCCCTTGCTGTTGGTAAAATATTCCCACCCCTGCAGGCCGTGTGAGGATTAATTAATGAAAAACAGACAGGGTACATGCAAACCAAAACATGTCAATAGCCTTAAAGGCCAGTAAATAAAGAAAAGTAGTGCAATAAGACATCTGTGTGTAACATTAGTGATTAAATGGAATAAAAGAGAAGCAGATATAATGAGCAAAGGAGAAGTGTAAAACAAGAACAAAGGAAAGAAAGGCTCACAGCGCTAACCCACCATTCATAAAATTAATAAAGTGTAAATTACAATGAGGAGATGAATGTATAGACAGCAGCAATAAATGAGAGGGTTCTCCAGTCCCCCAGATATTAGGCCAAGACCCAAAGTGCACACACCCAATAGAAAGATAAACCTGTGCTCCTCTATACAAGGTGCTAATGTGTGTCCTGTATTGGGCATATGTAATACTTCTTAGTAAACAAGTGAGGATTCAGTTTCACTCACATGCAATGTACACACGCATAACACACACAATACACATACCCACAACACACATGCACAACACACACAATAAACACACACATGCAATACACACACCATATGCATATTCATGCACAATACTCCACAACACACACATGCACAAAACATACTCACAACACACACATGGACCATACGCAATACATACATGCTATACACATGCAAAACACAAACATACAATGCACACACACACACAATAAACTCCCCACATGCTCAAAACACACAATACACATACGCACAGCACATATGCCCACAGTACACACACGCACAAGAAACACACACACGCAATAACACATGCACTAAAAACATGCACAACACATGGAAGAAATGGCCACACACATACATGCAATACACACAATACATAACACAAACACAATACCCAACAAAATACACACAATACACAAACAACACACATGCAAAACACACAAACAAAACACATATGCTATATACATGCACAATACACATAACACAAACACACACAAAACATACACACGCGCAACACACAAACACAATACACACAGACGCAATACATATGCACAACACAAAGACAACACGCACAGACAATATAAACACAAATAATACACACACGCACAATGCACACACACACGTACCATACATGCATGCAATACACACAAACACAAAACACACAATACACACACACAAAACACATGTCCAAAACACACACACCCACAACACATACAAAAAACACACACACATACTACAAGGAGCACAACATACATAGACAATATACAACATACATGCTCACAAAAAATCAAATACACATGCAAAAACACATGCACAACACGCACACACAATACACCACAACACACACACACAAAACACACACACGACACACAAACAATACACACACATATGCACTACACATACCATACACACACACGCACAATACCTCACAAAACACAATAAACACACATAAACACACAATGCACATATGAAATGAACACAACACATGCACAACACACACACACATGCATGCAATACACATGCAATACACACACTCATACAATACTCACATGCATAACACAAATAATAAACACGAATGTACAACACACACATGCAAATTTGACAATCCAGTCAAGTCAACAATCCAGTCATTAAGAACATGGTTTCCTTTCTGGATTAGCCTGGATGTCAGGGGAAAATAATCCTACACATAAATTAACTTACATTTTTTAACCCTTTTACTACCAGACAGGTATCACATTCTATGTCATGCATACAACTGCATGGGAGTTTTTTTGGAGGGGAAGAGTTATTTATTTTATTAACTGCATGGGCAAAGCTGTGGCAATTGCTAATATATAATCTAAATATAATATATATAGATTATATATATATATATATATATATATATATATATATATATGAATGATATGTTTTATGTATTGACGGCCAGTTAAATAACTAGATACTTGATGGCTTGTTTTTGTGGTGTCTGCATTAGCACTCTGATACCTTTTTTTTGCATTTGGTCAGGTTTATTGCATTTAGTCAGGTTTATTGGGTTCTGTGGGTGAGAGGAACTATACTGGTGCAGCTTTTGTAACATTTGGTCTCTCGCTGGTCTCTCCCATTTCAGTGCTATTCTGTTGAATTTTGTTTGTTAAAAATTCACTCTTCTCTTCTAAGCAATTTAAGAAGTTTTCTAATTTAGTACACCGCATGTCATGAAGTCTGCATACCACATAACCTAAGAGTTTTCAGTTATAGTCCACCGCTCTACCACCCCATCCCCCAAACAGTAAAGGTTTCATAGATGCCCCATTAGAACAGGTGGGTCTGTTAGAATGACAGTCGCTGATTGATTCCACATGTGAATGTGGAATGAGATCATTAGACCCTGCACTGCTGAAGTGGCGTTGATGGTTACTTTAAGGCAAAAGTTTGCAAAGGCCATTTGATAGAGTAGATCATAACATTCTGATAAATAATCTAAATAAATCAGGTTTAGGTACTCAAATAGAATGCAATATGCCTCAAATTATCAAATAGAATTCAATATGTCTCTATTACTGACAGTGTTTCAATTCCACTGCAGGTTACATCTGGGATTCTCAGCCCCTTTCAGTTTTCTCTGTTTATAAATGATCTGCCATGGTTTGCACATATATGCATACTGCTCCATAAGCTACATTAAAACTCCAACCCTATTACTGCTTGATGCAGTATTACATGAAGATTTCTATGAAGCTGAACAATTGATCTCTAACAAACTGTTCTTAAACACTGACAAAATGGTCACAATTGTATTTTGTGAAAAGCACAAATTACTTAAACTCCATAGTATCCAGTTAACTATCAGAACAAAGTCTAATCAAAACTTGGCCCCAGTCGATTCCATCAAATATCTGGATATGCCTCTAGATCCCAAACTCACATATGGTCTTCAGATTAATAAATTAACACCTAGGCTTTATCCTAAGGTCCTGTGATAAGAAAATGTAGCAGATGTTAATTACAGTCATTGACTATGGGGATGCATTATATGCTTCTGCTCCACAAATCCATCTTTACAAAGGCAAAACTCTTTATATTTCATTATGCCACTTTGTTCTTCAGTGTAATTTTGCTACCCATTATTGTGATATGTTTAAACAACTAAATTGGCTAACACTTGAATTCAGATGGACCATTCACCTCTCTTTTCTAGTTTATAACCACTTCTCTGGAAAGCTACCAAACTACCTATGCTACTCACTGACTGTTCCACACTACCTGAGCAGTATGATCACTCCAGATCTCCATACTAACTATAACCTCCACTCCACAGCTAACAACTCACTGACTATTCCACACTACCTGAGCAGTATGATCACTCCAGCTCTCTATACTAACTATAACCTCTTCTTCACTGCTAGCAACTCATTGAGTATTCCACATTACCTGAGCAGTATGATCACTACAGATCTACATACTAACTATAACCTCCGCTCCACTGCTAACAACTCACTGACTATTCCACACTACCTGAGCAGTATGATCACTCCAGATCTCCATACTAACTATAACCTCCGCTCCACTGCTAACAACTCACTGACTATTCCACACTACCTGAGCAGTATGATCACTCCAGATCTCTATACTAACTATAACTTCCGCTCCACTGCTAACAACTCACTGACTATTCCACACTACCTGAGCAGTATGATCACTCCAGATCTCCATACTAACTATAACCTCCACTACTAACAACTCACTGACTATTCCACACTACCTGAGCAGTATGATCACTCCAGCTCTCCATACTAACTATAACCTCACTCCACTGCTAACAACTCACTGACTATTCCACACTACCTGAGCAGTATGATCACTCCAGATCTCCATACTAACTATAACCTTCACTCCACTACTATTAACTCACTGACTGTTCCACACTACCTGAGAAGAATGCTCACTCCAGCTCTTGATACTTCCTATAACCTCCGCTTCCGGCAACTCACTGACTGTTCCACACTACCTGAGCAGTATGCTCCCTCCTCTTTCCATATTTCCTATAACTTCTGCCAGCAAGTCACTGACTGTTTCACACTACTTGAGCAGTATGCTCACTACGGTTCTCCATTCTTCCTATAACCTCTGTCACACTGCCAGCAACTCACTGACTGTTCCACATTACCTGAGCAGTATGCTCACTACAGCTCTCCATACTAACTATAACCCCCACTTCACTGCTAACAACTCACTGATTATTCCACACTACCTGAGCAGTATGATCACTACAGATCTCCATACTAACTATAACCTCCACTGCTAACAACTCACTGATTATTCCACACTACCTGAGCAGTATGATCACTACAGCTCTCCTTACTTCCTATAACCTCCACTCCCCTGCTAACAGCTCACTGACTATTCCACACTACCTGAGCAGTATGATCACTCCAGATCTCCATACTAACTATAACCTCCGCTGCTAACAACTCACTGACTATTCCACTCTACCTTAGCAGTATGATCACTCCAGATCTCCATACTAACTATAACCTCCACTACTAACAACTCACTGATTATTCCACACTACCTGAGCAGTATGATCACTCCAGATCTCCATACTAACTGTAACCTCTGCTAACAACTCACTGATTATTCCACACTACCTGAGCAGTATGATCACTCCAGATCTCCATACTTCCTATAACCTCCACTCCCCTGATAACAACTCACTAACTATTCCACACTACCTGATCAGTATGACCACTACAGCTCTCCATACTAACTATAACCTCCGCTCCACTGCTAACAACTCACTGACTATTCCACACTACCTGAGCAGTATGATCACTCCAGATCTCCATATTAAATATAACCTCCACTACTAACAACTCACTGACTACTCCACACTACCTGAGCAGTATGATCACTCCAGATCTCCATATTAAATATAACCTCCGCTCCACTACTAACAACTCACTGACTATTCCACACTACCTGATCAGTATGACCACTACAGCTCTCCATACTAACTATAACCTCCGCTCCACTGCTAACAACTCACTGACTATTCCACACTACCTGAGCTGTATGCTCAGTCCAGATCTCCATACTAACTATAACCTCCGCTCCACTACTAACAACTCACTGACTACTCCACACTACCTGAGCAGTATGATCACTCCAGATCTCCATATTAAATATAACCTCCACTACTAACAACTCACTGACTACTCCACACTACCTGAGCAGTATGATCACTCCAGATCTCCATATTAAATATAACCTCCGCTCCACTACTAACAACTCACTGACTATTCCACACTACCTGAGCAGTATGATCACTCCAGATCTCCATACTAACTATAACCTCCGCTCCACTGCTAACAACTCACTGACTATTCCACACTACCTGAGCAGTATGATCACTACAGATCTCCATACTAACTATAACCCCCACTTCACTGCTAACAACTCACTGACTATTCCACACTACCTGAGCTGTATGCTCAGTCCAGATCTCCATACTAACTATAACCTCCGCTCCACTGCTAACAACTCACTGACTATTCCACACTACCTGAGCAGTATGATCACTCCAGATCTCCATACTAACTATAACCTCCGCTCCACTGCTAAGAACTCACTGACTATTCCACACTACCTGAGCTGTATGCTCAGTCCAGATCTCCATACTAACTATAACCCCCACTTCACTGCTAACAACTCACTGACTATTCCACACTACCTGAGCTGTATGCTCAGTCCAGATCTCCATACTAACTATAACCTCCGCTCCACTGCTAACAACTCACTGACTATTCCACACTACCTGAGCAGTATGATCACTGCAGATCTCCATACTAACTATAACCTCCGCTCCACTACTAACAACTCACTGACTATTCCACACTACCTGAGCAGTATGATCACTGCAGATCTCCATACTAACTATAACCTCCGCTCCACTACTAACAACTCACTGACTATTCCACACTACCTGAGCAGTGTGATCACTCCAGATCTCCATACTAACTATAACCTCCACTGCTATCAACTCACTGACTATTCCACACTACCTGAGCAGTATGATCACTCCAGATCTCCATACTAACTATAACCTCCACTCCACTGCTAACAACTCACTGACTATTCCACACTACCTGAGCAGTATGATCACTCCAGATCTACATACTAACTATAACCACCACTACTAACAACTCACTGACTATTCCACACTACCTGAGCAGTATGATCACTCCAGATCTCCGTACTAACTATAACCACCACTGCTAACAACTCACTGACTATTCCACACTACCTGAGCAGTATGATCACTACAGATCTACATACTAACTATAACCTCCGCTCCACTGCTATCAACTCACTGACTATTCCACACTACCTGATCAGTATGATCACTCCAGATCTCCATACTAACTATAACCTCCGCTCCACTACTAACAACTCAATGACTATTCCACACTACCTGAGCAGTATGATCACTGCAGATCTCCATACTAATTATAACCTTCACTCCACTGCTAACAACTCACTGACTATTCCACACTACCTGAGCAGTATGATCACTCCAGATCTCCATACTAACTATAACCTCCGCTCCACTACTAACAACTCACTGACTATTCCACACTACCTGAGCAGTATGATCACTCCAGATCTCCATACTAACTATAACCTCCACTGCTAACAACTCACTGACTATTCCACACTACCTGAGCAGTATGATCACTCCAGATCTCCATACTAACTATAACCTCCACTACTAACAACTCACTGACTATTCCACACTACCTGAGCAGTATGATCACTCCAGATCTCCATACTAACTATAACCTCCACTGCTAACAACTCACTGACTATTCCACACTACCTGAGCAGTATGCTCACTCCAGATCTCCATACTAACTATAACCTTCACTCCACTACTAACAACTCACTGACTATTTCACACTACCTGAGCAGTTTGATCACTCCAGCTCTCCATACTAACTATAACCTCTACTCCACTGCTAACAACTCACTGACTATTCCACACTACCTGAGCAGTATACTCACTCCAGATCTCCATACTAACTATAACCTCCACTGCTAACAACTCACTGACTACTCCACACTACCTGAGCAGTATGATCACTCCAGATCTCCAGACTAACTATAACCTCCGCTCCACTGCTAACAACTCGCTGACTATTCCACACTACCTGAGCAGTATGATCACTCCAGATCTCCATACTAACTATAACCTCCACTACTAACAACTCACTGACTATTCCACACTACCTGATCAGTATGATCACTCCAGATCTCCATACTAACTATAACCTCCGCTCCACTGCCAGCTATTCAATTACTATTTAGCATCACAAGAAAGAGGCGGGTCAATCTGCCTTCACCTACAGAGCTCTGAAGGTCTGCATTAACCTACCAAAAAATATCCCTAAAAATAATTGCTCCTCTGCATTTAAAAACATGTGACTGTGTATAAATGCAAATGTGTTATTTTTATTTAATTTTAGAAGTCAGTACAAACCAAGTACATATGGTTTGAATTAGATTTGCTTAAATAAATAAAAGTATGAGGATTGAGAACAAGTAAGATTTTGCCTATTACAAATAGTTTTCTGTCGCAATAATTACATGGGGCTACAGCAAAATCTACTGAATGAATGTCTTTGAAATTAGCATGGAGGCAGAACTGTGGAAGACACAATCCTTTTATTGGATGCAAAATTGTTTTGTAAAGTTGATACCTTTATTGGCTAACTAAAAAGATTTACAGGATGCAAAATTGTTCTTTTATTTACGTTTTGGTCATTGTTCCTATTCTCAAGATTGAAAAACATGTATGCTTGTGCACAGTACGTTTGCACAAAGGAGTTAGTGCAGAATTGTTTATGCACAGAAGAAACTTGCACTATTTTGATTCATAACCGTTTTAAGTGTTTCTTTCATTGATCAAATGCTTGAAGTGTGTTCGATCAACCAAAGAAAAGGTGAAACTCATAGAGAGATAAAGGTGAGAAAAATAATTTAGCATTTGTCGACATAAAATGTCAGTTGTGAACAGGAAGCTCGCTTGATTGAACAAAAATAATTGAATTAATCAATCACACTTCTGAAATGTACTTAATTGAAGAAAATATTAACATAAA
The DNA here is from genome assembly GCA_037306005.1 of Rhinophrynus dorsalis. Classification (NCBI taxonomy): domain Eukaryota; kingdom Metazoa; phylum Chordata; class Amphibia; order Anura; family Rhinophrynidae; genus Rhinophrynus; species Rhinophrynus dorsalis. The sequence goes on from CM074723.1 coordinate 30,858,350, forward strand.
AAAACACAGTGGAAATTCAAAGGCAAAAATGTTATGTTACATTTGTAGAGAATAACTAAATAACCCTCCCATGATATGTTCTCATCCATTCCTTATTAAATAACCCACAAAGCACATGGGAGTTTTTATTTAAACTTAAATCATCATCTATATATAAAAGAGGAAGCGTCATGTAACCGAAATGCTTTGTCCGCAGCCAAAAACACCCAGGGTGGCAGTAAGGAGGAGTTATGCATATCTCCTCTATACTGCCTGTCCCATTGTTGTAAGCATGGAATGTGATTTGCACACTTGGGAAAATCTCTGCAAGGCCTTTACCCTTCACCACATTACACACCTCCTCCCTCTACACCCTCCTTTCCATTCACTACATAAAGGACTTCACCCTCTACCACGTTACACACCTCCTCCCTCTACACCCTTCTTCCCATTCACTACATACAGGACTTCACCCTCCACCACATTACACACCTCCTCCCTCTACACCGTCTTTCCCATTCACTACATACAGGACTTCACCCTCCACCACATTACACACCTCCTCCCTCTACACCCTCCTTCCTATTCACTACATACTGGACTTCACCCTCTACTACATTACACACCTCATCCCTCTACACCCTCCTTCCCATTCACTACATACAGGACTTCACCCTCCACCACATTACACACCTCCTTCTCTACACCCTCCTTCCCATTCACTAGATACAGGACTTCACCCTCCACCACATTACACACCTCCTCCCTCTACACCCTCCATCCCATTCACTACATACAGGACTTCATCCTCCACCACATTACACACCTCCTCCCTCTACACCCTCCTTCCCATTCACTACATACAGGACTTCACCCTCCACCACATTACACACCTCCTACCTCTACACCCTCCTTCCCATTCATTACATACAGGACTTCACCCTCCACCACATTACACACCTCCTCCCTCTACACCCTCCTTTCCATTCACTACATAAAGGACTTCACCCTCTACCACGTTACACACCTCCTCCCTCTACACCCTTCTTCCCATTCACTACATACAGGACTTCACCCTCCACCACATTACACACCTCCTCCCTCTACACCGTCTTTCCCATTCACTACATACAGGACTTCACCCTCCACCACATTACACACCTCCTCCCTCTACACCCTCCTTCCCATTCACTACATACAGGACTTCACCCTCCACCACATTACACACCTCCTCCCTCTACACCGTCTTTCCCATTCACTACATACAGGACTTCACCCTCCACCACATTACACACCTCCTCCCTCTACACCCTCCTTCCCATTCACTACATACAGGACTGCACCCTCCACCGCATTACACACCTCCTCCCTCTACACCCACCTTCCCATTCATTACATACAGGACTTCACCCTCCACCACATTACACACCTCCTCCCTCTACACCCTCCTTTCCATTCACTACATAAAGGACTTCACCCTCTACCACGTTACACACCTCCTCCCTCTACACCCTTCTTCCCATTCACTACATACAGGACTTCACCCTCCACCACATTACACACCTCCTCCCTCTACACCGTCTTTCCCATTCACTACATACAGGACTTCACCCTCCACCACATTACACACCTCCTCCCTCTACACCCTCCTTCCTATTCACTACAAACTGGACTTCACCCTCTACTACATTACACACCTCCTCCCTCTACACCCTCCTTCCCATTCACTACATACAGGACTTCACCCTCCACCACATTACACACCTCCTTCCTCTACACCCTCCTTCCCATTCACTACATACAGGACTTCACCCTCCACCACATTACACACCTCCTCCCTCTACACCCTCCTTCCCATTCACTACATACAGGACTTCATCCTCCACCACATTACACACCTCCTCCCTCTACACCCTCCTTCCCATTCACTACATACAGGACTTCACCCTCCACCACATTACACACCTCCTACCTCTACACCCTCCTTCCCATTCACTACATACAGGACTTCACCCTCCACCACATTACACACCTCCTCCCTCTACACCCTCCTTCCCATTCACTACATACAGGACTTCATCCTCCACCACATTACACACCTCCTCCCTCTACACCCTTCTTCCCATTCACTACATACAGGACTTCAACCTCCACCATATTACACACCACCTCCCTCAACACCCTCCTTCCCATTCACTACATACAGGACTTCACCCTCCACCACATTACACATCTCCCCCTCTACACCCTCCTTCCCATTCACTACATACAGGACTTCACCCTCCACCACATTACACACCTCCCTCTGCACCCTCCTTCCCATTCACTACATACAGGACTTCACCCTCCACCATATTACACACCTCCTCCCTCAACACCCTCCTTCCCTTTCACTGCATACAGGACTTCAACCTCCACCACATTACACACCTCCTACCTCTACACCCTCCTTCCCATTCACTATGTACAGGACTTCACCCTCCACCACGTTACACACCTCCTCCCTCTACACCCTCCTTCCCATTCACTACATACAGGACTTCACCCTCCACCACATTACACACCTCCTTCCTCTACACCCTCATTCCCATTCACTTCATACAGGACTTCACCCTCCACCACATTACACACCTCCTCCCTCTACACCCTCCTTCCCATTCACTACATACAGGACTTCACCCTCCACCACATTACACACCTCCTCCCTCTACACCCTCATTCCCATTCACTACATACAGGACTTCACACAATACTAGGTATTGACATGTTACTTCACAGTAAAGAATTGATTAAATCAATCAATTATGCATATTTAATTATCTACCAATTTCAAATATTGCATACCTTCCTAATAAAACATATAGATTGCATTTAATATAGTCAATAATAGATTATACCAAGAATATACTCAGAATCAATCTAATAATATATGTATAGACCGCATACCAAACTTCATGCAACATATATCATACACATGACCATAGCAATCCTATATGAAAACTGTATGGTACTCCAAGGATTAAATCACTAGTAAACTATAGGATGCCACGCCCAAGATGTCTACTTCTTTTGTTTAGTGAGATGTTTAAAAACTTCTCATTGTGTAAAAGTTTCGATCCAAAACCAACACAAAGAAATCAAGAAACACCTCAAAGTAAATAGACAAATGTCAGTTAAAGGGTTAATAAATGAATTCAAAGAATTCCCCAGATCAAATATTAGCTATTATAACCTTTCCAGAAACATAATATATTATCCTAGAAATATAAAGAATTATATTAACTAATATATAACAAAGATCTATATATATCTCACTGCTATAACCTATTTTACTCTTATCTGGCAAAATATTACAATTTACCAATAAATTAATGAATTCAGCTTAATTCAGAATTACTACAGCTAATATAGCTTATTATAATTGATCCCAAATGGTTGGCCAGTCCAATTAAGACAAATTATAAGAAAAATTAAGTTTCTTCAAATTTAGAAGAATATATATTTGATTCTGCATTTTGCAGAATGTAAATAAGGAAAGGTATATAGTTACCAGTCCAATAAGAGTGGCTTTCTTAGGATTTCTTTAGCAGGCAGCCAGGTATATAGCAGGAACTGAAGAGCCAGGAACCAAGATGAAAAAGCCAATACTCAAGACCCCTTTTCTCTCTAAACTTACATATTTATAATGTAAAATTACCCTGTCAGAATCTCCTCTGATTGGATAGAGATCCATCTCATTATGCAGTGACATCATGCATTTTATTATGGAAAAATTCAAAAGCACTAGTAATAACGCTATATAGCCTAGAGATTGCACTCTTACTCCACTTAAAAATTTTAGATATGATACATTTTGTGTCATTAGTGATGTATTGAAGAGGTCATTAGACATCATATAAATATGTCATGCTACCAGACTTTCTCACATGGGAGTATATCTTCTTCCCAGACTTTGAGATTTTCTCATAAGATAATAATACTGCTTGAGACTGTGGCTGTCTGCAATACGATATCAATCACCACAAAAGTCACCTAGATATTTTTCACTCCAATCTAGTTAAATAGAGGCCCCTTTTGTCCAGAAGAATGAGCTAATTTAAACACATTTTAAACACAGATTTTTAGAGAATCTGTTTTAAAAGAAAAATTAACCATTTCCTCCCTATCATTACAATGTCTCTGACATAATAAAGGGGAGGTTCCAGTTTCACAAATCCACCTGGATGCTATTAATGAGTGGGGAAAACTTTTTTGTGGCCATAGACATTAAAGGGATAGTAATACTTCGTTTTAACTTTATTTTATTTTGTAGGCATTAAAAAAACATGAAGAATGATATAAGTCTTATCTCTCAAACCTTTTTGTTTTATGAGATATTCACATGCAAAGATCCCCTCCCCGCCCCTTTTACCTAGTGTAAGCCATCTCTTCTCAGATGTGAGTCTGGTTGTATGACAGTACAGATAACAGAAGGGGACAATTTTCTTTGTATGAAAACAATGAAAGCCCTGCCCCCCTTGACAAGTTTTTCAGCTTTTTCCATTATCTTAATTGAAGATTGTCCCTCTCTGCAGTCTACCTGGGCATCTCCCTTCTGATCTGGTTGAACAGGGGGGGGATACTTTGTTTGTGAATATCTCTTAAACCATAAAGGTTTCAGAGATAAGACTTATATCATTCTTCATGTTTTTTTAATGCCTACAAAATAAAATAAAGTTAAAATGAAGTATTACTATCCCTTTAAAGAAGGCGATAGAAGAATACCCAGGTGTCGAATGGATGTGGAGGACCATTTCAATTTATATTTTCTTTGAAGTTTGGAGGATATCATAGGAGATAAATTGACATTAAGTACTTCCGATTTATCGTAATTAATTAAGGCCTGTGAAAGGAAGCTGTATTCTTCCAATAACTGTATGAGTGATGGAAGGGATAAAGATGGGCGAGAGATAAAAACAGTATGTCATCAGCGTATGCTGCTATTTTGTAGTTTTCATTGCCTATCTGCAGTCCTTGTATTAAGTCTGTATGCATAACTAGACTTAGCAAAGGTTCAAGGGTGAGAACAAATATAAGAGGGGAGAGGGGGCATCCCTGTCTGATGCCGCTGGAAATAGGGAATGACTCAGAGAGAATACCATTACCTGTACTTTAGCCAACGGGCTCGTGCATAGCCCCATTATGCCAGAAAGCATTTTCGCTCCCAATCCCAAGTTCCAAAGTATTTCCTGAATATAACGCCATCCAACTCTATCAAATGCTTTTTTGTAATCTGTAGAAAGGTAAATGGTGAGGATTCCCATCATTTGCATGCTCTGTAGAAGAGAGATTGCTGTCATAGTATTGTGTCTGGATTGTCTTTTGGGGAATGAGTCCACTCTTGATCCAAATGTATTAAAGAAGGGAGAACAGTACGAAGACGATTTGCCAGGATTCCACATCTGAGAAGAGATGGCTTACACTAGGTAAAAGGGGCAGGAGGGGAAACTTTGCTTGTGAATATCTCTCAAACCATAAAGGTTAGAGAGATAAGACTTATATCGTTCTTCATGTTTTTTTAATGCCAACAAAATAAAATAAAGATAAAGGAAAGTATTACTATCCATTTAAATCGAGCCCAAAAATGTCTTGTCTGCAAATTTCTACAATTAAGAAGTTTTGTAGATCAATTTTCTGGAAAAATACACAATGTTAAACCTGATCGGACCAGCAAATCTCAGCATATAGAATGCTCCGGTGCTACCATCCCAAAACATATCTATAGGTAACCTAATACGACATTGGTACAGAATGAATGAATCTCAATGTACAATTAGGGAGCTTGGAAGAACACTTTTAATGAAAAGAAACAAAATAACGTTCCTTGTTAGACCATGATTCTCAACATTACTCTTCTGGACACACTAGCAGGAGAGGTTTTTTGATTTCACGGGCTCAAATAGGTGGGTAATGAAGGGTTCAGTCATTGTGATTGATCTACCTTTTCTTAAAGGGAAAGTAATACTTAAAATCTATGAAAAAACTATTTTGTAGGGTTTGTCCCCCTGAGTAAAACAACAACACTCCCACTTCTGAAAGATGTTTTATTCAAAAGTTATTACAGCTCAAACTTGATTTTTTTTAGGTGCAATATTACAGTGGCCTGAAATTGTACAGTGGCACTGTTGCTACACCATCCTATGGAGATTTATTGTCAGTTGACCAGACCTGCCCATAGGATGGTGTAGCAACAGCGCCACTGTATAATTTCAGGCCACTGCACTTTATAAATTCAACTTTGAGCTATAATAACTTTTTTTAAAAAAACACCTTTCAGCAGTGGGAGTACCCTTGTTTTACTCAGGGGGATAAACCCTACAACATATATATATATATATATATATATATATTTTTTTTTTTTACATTTTAATTATGACTGTCCCTTTAAGAAGGCAAGTCAATAAAACCTGACCTATTGGTGTGGCTTAAGGACTGGAGTTGTGAACTATTGGTTTTACCCTTTGAATGCCAGGGGGCTATGCAACGCATTGCCGTGCAATGTGTTGTGTATCCTTCTGGCACTCAAAGAGTTAAAGCAGTTTTTTAATTTTTTTTTTTTTTTATTATATTTTATTTTTTTTTGTGTAAATCCACCAGTGAGATCTTATTAAATCAGTAGTTCTTTTTAGATTTTGGTATCACGGCTCTACTGAAGAGCGGCCTGACAGTTCCCAGACCAGGATCTCCTGCTGTCAGCTAGACGCTGACTTCAGGGAAACGGGAGGGAGTGGGGAAGTTTAAAATGTTGTATCTCTCAAACCATAAAAGTTTGAGAGATAGGACTTGCACCGATCTATTTCTTTTTGTAATAACTACAATATTATTTCTTCTTCTTTTAAGACATTACTAACCCTTTAAAGGGATAGTAATACTTAAAATGTAAAAACATATATGTTGTAGGGTTTATCCCCTTGAGTAAAACAAGAGTACCCCCACTGCTGAGAGATATTGTATTAAAAAATTATAACAGCTCAAACTTGAATTGTTTTGGTGCAATATCACAGTGGCCTGAAAATTTACAGTGGTGCTGTTGCTACACCATCCTATGGACTGCTCTGGTCCCTAGACAATAAATCTCCATAGGATGGGTAGCAACAGCGCCACTGTAAATTTTCAGGCCACTGTGATATTGCACCTAGAAAATTCAAGTTTGAGCTGTTATAATTTTTTAATAAAATATCTCTCAGCAGTGGGAGTAACCTTGTTTTATTCAGGGACATAAACCCTACAACATATATTTTTTACATCTTAAGTAGTACTATCGCTTTAAGTCAGTCTTAAAGCATGGTATAGATATTTTCCTGCTAAGGACAATAAAGGGCTGCTGGGGGGAATTTTCATTTAAAAGTTAACCCTTTGAGTGCCAGAGGGGTGTGCAACACATTGCAAAGGAATGCATTGAGTACCCCTCTGGCACTCAAAGAGTTAATACAGCTCTTAATGTTAGCAGCAGCACCACCTGGTGTTCTATTATGGACTCTGCAGGACAGTTACAGGAACAGCACTATAGAAGAGTAACCCTTTATTTGGACTTCACATATTGTACATCTCCTTATGTACAGTGAAATTATCTGTACTTTATTTATTTATTTATTTATTTATTCATATTCACTTCATTTTTCCACTTATATGTCTGTGACAATGAGCTCCCTGAACTTGTTTACAGAGAGTTTTCTGTCAGAGAATATGAAAGCAGGTCTAGTGATACAATATAAGAATTATACAATGTAAACAAGAAATTACACAGAGTATTTAGTACTGCAGAGACACTTTAACATTGTATTATATCACACAGATCATTCAGTGCTCCAGGCAGAGTGTAACACTGTATTACATCACACAGAGCATTCAGTGCTGCAGGGAGAGTGTAACACTGTATTACATCACGCAGAACATTCAGTGCTGCAGGCAGAGTGTAACATTGTATTACATCACACAGATCATTCAGTGCTGCAGGCAGAGTGTAACACTGTATTACATCACACAGAACATTCAGTGCTGCAGGCAGAGTGTAACATTGTATTACATCACACAGAGCATTCAGTGCTGCAGGCAGAGTGTAACAATGTATTACATCACACAGAGCATTCAGTGCTGCAGGCAGAGTGTAACATTGTATAACATCACACAGATCATTCAGTGCAGCAGGCAGATTGTAACATTGTATTACATCACACAGAGCATTCAGTGCTGCAGGCAGAGTGTAACATTGTATTACATCACACAGAGCATTCAGTGCTGCAGGCATAGTGTAACACTGTATTATATCACACAGAGCATTCAGTGTTGCAGAGAGAGTGTAACATTGTATTACATCACACAGAGCATTCAGTGTTGCAGGCAGAGTGTAACATTGTATTACATCACACAGAGCATTCAGTGCTGCAGGCATAGTGTAACACTGTATTATATCACACAGAGCATTCAGTGTTGCAGAGAGAGTGTAACATTGTATTACATCACACAGAGCATTCAGTGTTGCAGGCAGAGTGTAACATTGTATTACATCACACAGAAAATTCAGTGCTGTAAAGACACTGTAACATTGTATTACATCACACAGAGCATTCAGCGCTGCAGAGACACTGTAACATTGTATTACATCACACAGAGCATTCAGTGCTGCAGGCAGAGTGTAACATTGTATTACATCACACAGAGCATTCAGTGCTGCAGGCAGACTGTAACATTGTATTACATCACACAGAACATTCAGTGCTGCACAGGGCCGGATTTACATCTCAGGCGCCCCTAGGCACAACACCCTCCGGCGCCCCTAGTCCCACCTTTGCCCCACCTCAACCACTCCCCTCACTTAGCCACACCCATTCATTAACCACACCCATTTTGTGGTCATACCCATTTTTAGATTTTTTTTTTATTCTTCACAGTACTGTGGCAATGAAAACAAACAAAAGGAGGTGCAGTCTTCACCTTATAAAACACCATATGCACTATATATAGCGTACATAAGTTATATTCACATAACTGCACTGGGAAGGCTTGGTCATTTACTCTGCAGTGCTTTAAGGGCAAACTAAATGGACCATAGGAAACAAATTAAAAGCCCCATTTAAATCAGTGACATTTTCAGTCCTTGATGCGGTAGAGGTCTCCAGTACATTGTGAGGCCTTCCAGCTGTTGCTAGACTACAGCTTCCATCACCAGAACCATGTGTTTGTAGTTCAGCAACAATTGGGGGGGCTCATCCCTGATGTACAAGGTTGATAGCTGTTTGGTAGTTCACAATCAATACTGATATTAATTATTGTTTTCCCCACATGCCTATACAAACCACTGTAAGCTTTTCTAGACTGTAGTAGCCTTGTGGGAAGGAAGGTGCTAATCTGGGGTATGCAGCTAATTAGTAAGCCAGCGTGCCAATGCTGCCATCCGTCCAACAACAACTGGCCCGTTGTCTGCTCTGCATCTCCACTGAGCCAACCACACTCCCATGTACTATGCTCAGCCGACTTTGACTATGTGCATCACCATCAGCAGCGTAGTGATGATGTCACAGGGGGCCCGGCAGGCGGTAAGACCAATGGAATCTGGAGGCAGTGGCACGTAGGCGCAGCAGTGGGGCGGCCCGGCAGCATGGGCACAGCCGCAGGTACAATGGGGAACATACTACTGTCTCTTGTGCACATGCGCCCTCAAGGGCGAGCGCGCACAGGCAACAGCTCACTTTACTTTTAAATTAAGTGGCACTGTGGCACAGCATTATTTATTATGCACCTTGGGGTGGAATGTGGGCGTGACAAGGCCTTTGCCAGGCGCCCCTGAAAATCTGGCGCCCTAGGCGAGTGCCTTGTCTGCCTATTGACAAATCCGGGCCTGGTGCTGCAGGCAGAGCATAACACTGTATTACATCACACAGAGCATTCAGTGCTGCAGGCAGAGCATAACACTCTATGATATCACACAGAACATTCAGTGCTGCAGGCAAAGCGTAACACTATATTACATCACACAGAGCATTCAGTGCTGCAGGCAAAGCGTAACACGGTATTACATCACACAGAACATTCAGTGCTGCAGGCAAAGCATAACACAGTATTACATCACACAGAACATTCAGTGCTGCAGGCAAAGCATAACACGGTATTACATCACACAGAACATCCAGTGCTGCAGGCAGAGCGTAACACTGTATTATATCACACAGAACATTCAGTGCTGCAGAGTCTGTTTAAAGTGTTAGTAATGTCCCATTATAAATACAATTACAAAAATAAATACAAATGTCCCATTATGAATGCTGTGTGTGATGTAATTCAATGTTACACTCTCCCTGCAGCACTGAATGCTCTGTGTGATGTAATACAATTACAGTTAAAGTGCAAACCAGGCATACTTTTTAAACCATTCCAAGGAAGTAATTCATTTTAATAAAGTGATTGTGGCTCTGCTGCAGAGCCTCCGTGTCAGCCGACATGGATCTCCTGCTGACAGCTTTACAGCTGAAAGCAGGACACATCAAAGTTTGAATGCACGTATCTCTCAAACCATAGTGGTTTTGGAGATATGTTTTTTTTCATTTTTTGAAGCTCTACAACATGCAAGCTATTTATAATGGGACATTACTAACACTTTAACATTGTATTACATCACAAAGAGCATTCAGTGCTGCAGGGAGAGTGTAACATTGTATTACATCACACATAGCATTCAGTGCTGCAGAGAGAGTTTAACATTATATTACATCACACAGAGCATCCACTGCTGAAGGGAGAGTATAACATTGTATTACATCACACAGAGCATTCTGTGTAACAGGGAGACTGTAACATTGTACTATCTCACAAAGAGCATTCAGTGCTGCTGGGAGAGTGTAACAATGTATTACATCACAGAGAACAGTCAGTGGAACAGGGAGACTGTAACATTGTATTACATCACACAGAGCAGAGCATTCAGTGCTGCAGGAACAGTGTAACAGTGTAGTACATCACACAGAGCCTTCAGTACTGCAAAGAGATTGTAAAATTGCATGACATCACACAGAGTATTCAGGGGGAGTGTAACATTGTATTACATCACACAGAACATTCAGTGCTGCAGGGAGAGTATAACACTGTATTACATCACACACACACACAGCAATTCAGTGCTACAGAGAAAGACTGTAAAATTATATTATGTTACAAAGCGCATTCCTTGCTGCAGACAGACTGTAACATCGCATTGTATCACACAGAGCATTCTGGACTGCAGAGAGACTGTAACATTGTATTACATCACACAGAGCATTCAGTGCTGCAGAGGGTGTAACACTGTATTACATCACACAGAGCATTCAGTACTGCAGGGGGGCGGGAGCTTTGGTGGTCTATTGACCAGAAAAGTATCTAGAAAAATAAATTCAGTGAGCTGTCAGGGGTATAAATGGGTAGAAAAAGGTGAAGATTAAAAAAAAAATACAAATTATAGGTAATTTTTTCGCAGAAGAAGTCAAGACAAAATAAAGGGTTACTTTTCCTTTAATGTGGAAAACGTTTGAGATGTGATATCTCTTGCGTTAAAAATCTCCCAGCAGCACCCTTGTTTTACTCACCAGGAAAATCCCTCTAACATTTCTTTTCCTGATTAAAAATAAATAAATAATACCGCTTCCCAGATATTTCTTTTTAGGAAAGGATGGGCCGCGCTCTGCTAATGGTGCAGGAATGTCTCAGACAAGATTGAACTCTTCATGATGAGTCAGATCAGAAGTGGAAAACAAAAACTAGTGTACGTTACAGCCAAATGTGAAAGATTATAACAGTTTTTTTTTACATATGAGAAGGATATTGGGGGAGGGCGTTTTCAAGTTTGTCTGGGTGGAGTTTCAACAGTTGATTTCCCCTACTTTAGGGTCTTATGTAGAATGGAAAAGAGGAGCAATTCTTATGTAATCTAACTGCACCATAGGGGATAATTTAATATCAGCAGTTGTTAGTGCAGGTAACAAGTGCAACCCCAAATAGATTCTGTCTGAGTGCAAGCAATGGAGGTGCTGCAGCCCTCCATTCAGCAGCAAGCAGCGATGCACTCACACAAACCCTCCAATCAGCAGCATTTGAGATGTGCCCGCTGTAACCCTCCAATCAGCAGCAAATAGGGATGCACTCACTGCATTCCTCCAATTAGCTGCAAGTTGGGATGCAATCAGTTCTAGCCTCCAATCAGCAGCAAGTTGGTATGCACTCACTACAACCTTCCAAACAGCAGCATGTAGGGATCCACTCACTGAAACACTCCAGTCAGCAGCAAGTAGGGATACACTCACTACAACCTTCCAATCAGCAGCATGTAGGGATGCACTCACTGCAACTTTCCAGTTCAGCAACAATTAGGAATGCACTCACTGCAATCTTCCAATCAGCAGCAAGTAAGAATGCACTCACTACAACCTTCAAATCATCAGCAAGTAGGGATTCACTCACTGCAACCCTCCAATCAGCAGCAAGTAGGGATATACTCACTACAAACCTCCAATCATCAAAAAGCAGGTATACAATCACTGCAACCTTCCAATCAGCAGCAAGTAGGGATGCACTCACTGCAACCTTCCAATCAGAAGCAAGTAGGGATGTACTCACTGCAACCCTCCAACCAGCATCTAGTAGGGATTCACTCACTGCCGCCCTCCAATCAGCAAGTAGGGATGCACTCACTGCAAAAAACAAAAAAAAGAAAGCTACTGTAATAGGATGGCTGTAGTCAGGGACACATGGCCACTCTTTTCAAATAGTTTAAATATAGGGTTTACAGTTCCTTTAAGGGCTTATTCACATATAATTTGCTCCCAGAAGCAGCTGTGTGCAGAAATGTGCTAATGTGCCTGTATATAGTCACAGGTTCTTGTTTACTGAACTTGTAAGTGCAACTAGTGCTTTGACATTGGGTTTATGCACTAAGGTGATATAAGTAGCAAATAACTTTTATGGTATGATACACTCTCCAGTTTCTGTGTAATTTGATGGAGTCTATGCACTAAGACGGTACTTTTCAAACAGTGTTCATGGGAACCCCAGGGTTCTGTGAAGAAGTACAAGGGGTTTCCTTGGAACAAATTTCTATAATGGTGGACAGGGAACAAGGTTGTAGTGTCAGGCAGTGTATGTTTGATTCTGTGACACCAGTAGGTATGTGGAAGACTGAACAGTAGTACAAGGATGTGGTGTCAGAGAGTGTGTGTGTGGTCTGTGACTACCAGTGGATATGTGGAAGACTGAACAGTAGAACAAGGCTGTGGTGTCAGACAGTGTATGTGTGGTCTGTGACTATCAGTGGATATGTGGAAGACTGAACAGTAGAATAAGGCTGTAGTGTCAGACAGTGTATGTGTGGTCTGTGACTACAAGTGGATATGTGGAAGACTGAACAGTAGTACAAGGCTGTGGTGTCAGACAGTGTATATGTGGGTCTGTGATACCAGTGGATATGTGGAAGACTGAACAGTAGAACAAGGCTGTAGTGTCAGACAGTATATGTGTGGTCTGTGACTACCAGTGGATATGTGGAAGACTGAACAGTAGTACAAGGCTGTGGTGTCAGACAGTGTATATGTGGGTCTGTGATACCAGTGGATGTGTGGAAGACTGAACAGTAGAACAAGGCTGTAGTGTCAGACAGTATATGTGTGGTCTGTGACTACCAGTGGATATGTGGAAGACTGAACAGTAGAACAAGGCTGTAGTGTTAGACAGTGTATGTGTGGTCTGTGACTACCAGTGGGTATGTGGAAGACTGAACAGTAGAACAAGGCTGTGGTGTCAGACAGTGTATGTGTGGTCTGTGACTACCAGTGGATATGTGGAAGACTGAACAGTAGTACAAGGCTGGGGTGTCACATAGTGTATGTGTGGTTCTGTGACTATCAGTGGATATGTGGAAGGGAGAACAGTAGATAAGGTTGTGGTGTCAGACAGTGTATGTGTGGTCTGTGACTACCAGTGGATATGTGGAAGACTGAACAGTAGTACAAGGCTGTGGTATCAGACAGTGTATGTGTGGTCTGTGATACCAGTGGATATGTGGAAGGGAGAACAGTAGATAAGGTTGTGGTGTCAGACAGTGTATGTGTGGTCTGTGACTAACAGTGGATATGTGGAAGACTGAACAGTAGATAAGGTTGTGGTGCCAGACAGTGTACGTGTGGGTCTTTGACTGCTAGTGGATATGTGGAACAGTAGAATATTAGAATAAGAGTGACCCACATGTACCTGTGCATCCTTTTCACATATTTGCCACCTACAGTTAATCATTCATAAAACAAATAAACTCCCCTGTCACCACACAAATAATAAACTATATAACATTTAAAACAGTTTCACACAAACTGGCACGTTTATGAAAATAAATAAACAAGGACACCCCACTACTGAAGGCTGTGTTTTCAATGAAAGTTTCATGTGACATAGAAAAATATATACTACAGAGTGTATCCCACTCAGTAAATCAATGGTACACCTGCTGGGAAATGTTTTATACAAAGGTTATTGCAGCTTAAGGATTCTTCTTTCTTTTTTTTTTTTGATGCAGTACTTCTACGGCCTGAAGTGTTATGGTAGCGCTGTGCTACAGCTGTCTATGGACTGCTATAATAAGTAAGAATAACCCTCAATAGACCCATGTAGCAGCAGTGCCAGTGTAAAACATGTCAGGCCATGGTGGAACTGTGATCAAAAAACTGTACGTTTGATCTGCAATACCTTTTAAATAGAACATCGCTCAGCAGTGGGAGTAAGTAACCATGTTTTACACAACATGATAAACCCTTCAATATTTGTTTACATGTTACACAGTACTATCGCTTTAAGTGCCAGAGGGAGAGTGCGATGTGTCACATGCCCCTCTTGCACACAAACAGTTGAAATTAGATAGAATTATAAAAGCATGTGATGTCAGTGCTTCTTCTAACCTGATCTGTTAACCCTCTGAGTGCCAGAGGGGTAAGAATTATAAAAGCATGTGATGTCAGTGCTTCTTCTAACCTGATCCGTTAACCCTCTGAGTGCCAGAGGGGTAAGAATTATAAAAGCATGTGATGTCAATGCTTCTAACCTGATCTGTTAACCCTCTGAGTGCCAGAGGAGTAAGAATTATAAAAGCATGTGATGTCAATGCTTCTAACCTGATCTGTTAACACTCTGAGTGCCAGAGGGGTAAGACTTATAAAAGCATGTGATGTCAATGCTTCTTCTAACCTGATCCGTTAACCCTCTGAGTGCCAGAGGAGTAAGAATTATAAAAGCATGTGATGTCAATGCTTCTAACCTGATCTGTTAACACTCTGAGTGCCAGAGGGGTAAGAATTATAAAAGCATGTGATGTCAATGCTTCTTCTAACCTGATCCGTTAACCCTCTGAGTGCCAGAGGGGTAAGAATTATAAAAGCATGTGATGTCAATGTTTCTAACCTGATCTGTTAACCCTCTGAGTGCCAGAGGGGTACGAATTATAAAAGCATGTGATGCCAATGCTTCTCACCTGATATAGTAACCTTTTGAGTGCCAGAGGGCTCCTCTGGCACTCAAAGGGTTAACCCACTGAGTGCCAGAGAAGTATCCAATGCATTGTAAAAAAAAATGCATTGGATACAACTCTGGCTCTTAAAAGGTGAAAGGAAAATTATTACCTGTGCCAAAAGTCAGCTATATACTGACTACATCTTAAATGAGTAGTAACCATTAAAGGGATAGTAATACTTAAAATGTAAAAAAAAATATGTTGTAGGGTTTATCCCCCTGAGTAAAACAATAGTACTCCCACTGCTGAGAGGTCTTTCATTCAAAAGTTATTAATTTTCAAATTTGAATTTTTTAGGTGCAATATCACAGTGGCCTGAAATTGTACTTTGGCGCTGTTGCTACACGATCCTATGGACAACTCTGGTCAGTTGACCATAAATCTCCATAGGATGGTGTAGCAACAGCGCCACTGTACAATTTCAGGCCACTGTGATATTGCACCTAAAAAATTAAACTTTGAAAATTAATAACTTTTGAATAAAACACCTTTCAGCAGTGGGAGTACTCTTGTTTTACTCAGGGGGATAAACCCTACAACATATTTTTTTTTACATTTTAAGTATTACTATCCCTTTAATTCTAACTTTATATATTCTTAAAGGGATAGTAATGTTTCATAATAAAAGCAGCTCTAATTAATCTTCATAGTATTTGGACTTTGGAGAGTGTTATTTCAATTCTGTCAGAGTTGTAGTTCAAGAGTAATTGAATGATAAAGTATCCCCCTCCCGCCCCATTTACTGATGTAACACTGCTCAGCCAGATCAGAAGGGAGGTGCCCAGGTAGACTGCAGAGAGGTACAATCTTCAATTAAGATAAAGGAAAAACCTGAAAAACTTGTCAAGGGGGCAGGGCTTTAATTGTTCTCATAGGAAGAAGATTGTCCCCTGCTGTTATCTGTCTGGTCTATGGACTGGATTCCACATCTGAGAAGAGATGGCTTACACTAGGTAAAATGGGCGGGAGGGGAAACTTTGCTTGTGAATATCTCTTAAACCATAAAGGTTTGAGAGATAAGACTTATATCGTTCTTCATGATTTTTTAATGCCTACAAAATAAAATAAAGATAAAACAAAGTATTACTATCCCTTTATCATATGCTACAAGTACAAAATGTGTAAAGGGAAATTGCCTATATTTGTTTTATTATTTTTTTTTATGCCATCTTCCCCAATTTTTTTTTACACTTCTGTTCTTTACAGAGAGCAGCCGGGATGTGTCTGCAGAGAGCCTTCTGTCAGGGAAAGTGAAAACAAGCTTAGTGATACGATGTAAAAATGAATTGAAATACAGCGCAGAGCATTCACTGCTGCAGGGAGAGTGTAATGCTGTGTTACATCCTACTTTGATAGTCTACAGACCAGAGAACTCCCGGCAAACAGAATTTCAGTGAGCTTACTGTTAGGGGAGATAAAAAATAAAAAAAGAAAAGTTGAAAATGAAAAGAAAAAAAAAAACATATAGTCAATTTGACTATAAATATTCTGTACTTGTAGAAAATGTAAAGTCAAAATGAAGTTTACCCAGGGCTGGATTTTAGGGTGACCATATTTGAATTCTGCCATTCAGGCACACTGTGGAGAGAAAAGCACAGCACAGAGTTCTAACCACTAGAGGGAGAACTGTCCAGTGACTGCTGTGACAGGAAGTGATGTCTGTGGCGGGCTACAAGAAAATGTACATCAAGCCCAAAAGCCTTACAGTAGCAATACACCACCACACAAAATGCACTGCAGCTCTCGATTGATGTTCAGATCAAGGCTCAATTTTCTAGTGTGGAGAGGCCATTTTCTTGTAGCCCAGCAGAGGCATCACTTCCTGTCACAGTAGTCAACGGTCAGTTTTCCTTGTAGTGTTTAGAACTCTGTGCTCTGGCGTCTTCATTCAGGGACTTTGTATTGTACCAGAAGGGAGCTGCCCGGGACATGGAACACTTATTTAAAATCTGGGACTGTCCCAAGCAATCTAGGACACAAGGGCACCCTACTAGAGTTACATTCCAGGTACCTGTAGGCAGGGCTGTCCCCATGGTCAATCCCCAGTCCTCACATGACCTCACCTCCAGTTCCACCCACTGCTTTCTAGCACAGAAAATACCCTTGGCCTATAACAAGAATGAAAAAACTTTAAAGGGGCAGTTATATCCCATAAAAAATGCTTACAGTTTTGTACGGATTAAAAAATAAACGATATGCCACAAATCCTATCTCTCAAACCTCTATGGTGTGAGAGATCTCCTCTGATAAAGTCTCCCCCTTTCTCCCCTTCTCCTGACGTCAGCTGTAAGCTGACAGCAGGAGTTCCTGGTCCGGGGACCAACAAGCGGCTCTTCAGCAGAGCTGCAATAGCGTAATTTAAAAATAAATACTTCTTTGGAACGGTCTACAAAGTGTGCCTGGTTTTCAAGCACACTTTTTAGACCATTTCAAATAAGTATTTCTTTTTAAATTGCGCTGTTGCGGCTCTGCTGCAGAGCCTCCTCGTGTCGGCCGACACGGATCTCTTTGTGTCAGCTTTACAGCTGATATCAGGAGAAAGGGAGGGAGGGGGAACTTTAACAGAGGATATCTCTCAGACCATAGCGGTTTGAGAGATAGGATTTGTTGATTTGTGTCATATCGTTTATTTTTTTAATCTCTACAATACTCTAAGCATTTTTTTTGGGACATTACTGTCCCTTTAACTCCTTCGTGTTAGAGAGATCTCCAAAGCATGGCGAGATCTCTCTAGCATCCCAGGGGTTAAATTATAGAATGTAAAGGGACAGATATGTAACTGTTTTCAAAAAAGCAATGGATGCCTATCTAGCACAGAGCAATATTGAGAATCATGAGTTAGCTTCAAGCGGAACTTTCATGCATACCAAAGTCCCCCCCGAATCATTTTAAATATAGTGTTAACCCTTTGAGAGCCAGAGGGGTATACAACGCATTGCAAAGCAATGCATTGCATACCCCTCTGGCACTCAAAGGGTTAACAATATCTATACTTATATTATCTTTAGCAAATCAGGCATTATTTAAAAATCTTCTTCAGTGACGTCAGTGCAGACATCTTGCCAAAGACGCATCTGTGTGCCTGCGCTGTCCGTCCGTCCGTCTCCTCCGTGACTGGTAAGAGGGAGTTGCATTGTAACTTAACCCCTTCAGGTCCAACGATCCCGCGGTGTCTGGTCCTTTAAGGACCAGATAGACGAGTTTGACGTGCCGTTCCACGTGACTGATCACGTGGGTCGGCACATCAAAAGGAGGACTGAAAGAGATCGCTCAGGTCTTGGAGTGATCAACTTCAGTCCACGGTATTACTCACCGCACTCCTGCAGGAGCGCGGTGAGTAAAAGTACGTGACGTACCAGGACCGTCACTGGTCCTTAAGTGCCGGACCAGCGTGACGGTCCGGGTACGTCACAGGACGCGAAGGGGTTAAGGAACAGAAAGGGCCGGACAGCGCAAGAACACAGATGCCTCTTCGGCAAGATGCCTGCTGGTGAGTCCCCGAAGAAATTGGATTTATAAATAATGCCGGATTTAGTAAGAATAATACAAGTATTGATATGCTTAACGCTATGTGAAAAATGATTTGGGGGGGCCTTTTAATATTCATGATAGTCCAGCTTTCAGTGCAGATAGGTTGTTGATCCAGGGAACTATCTGCTACTTGGAGTCAGGAAGGATTTTTTTTACCAACTTGGAGCTTAAAGGGATAGTAATGTTTCAAAACAAAAGCAGCTCCATTTCATCTTCATAATATTTGGGCCATGGAGAGTGTTATTTCAATTCTGTCAGAGTTGTAGTACAAGAGTAATTGAATGATAAAGTATCCCTCTCCAGCTCCTTTTATCTAGTGTAAGTCACCTCCCCTCAGATGTGCAATCTGGTCTCTTGACTGGTCAGGTCGCAGCAAGGAACAATCTTCTTACTGTGAGCATAAGGAAAACCCTGCCCCCCTTGACAAGATTTTCAGGTTTTTCCTTATGCTCAATGAAGATTGTCTCTCTCTTTGATCCATCCGGACAGTCTTGCTGCTCTGAGGTGAGCAGTGTTACATCAGTAAAAGGGGCAGGAGGGGGATACCTTATCATTCAATTACTCTTGTACTACAACTCTGACCGTATTGAAATAACACTCTCCTTGGCCCAAATACTATGAAGATTAATTGGAGCTGCTTTTATTGTGAAACATCACTATCCCTTTAACTGGAAATGGCTTTAATGTTGTTGTTTTTTTTTGCCTTCCTCTGAATCAACAGAGGGGATTTGGCATGGGCTGGACTTGTTGGACCCATGTCTTTTTCAGCCTCGCCCAGGGCCAAATTTCCCATAAGGCATACAGGCGCACGCCACCGAGGGGCGCCTGCCATTGGGATTCTTTTTTATTTATTTTAAACTAGCCACCTCACTGGCTGCGCAGTGGCAGAACAATAATTCCCCCACCCGGCGCCCACTCCATGTCGCCCTCACATTGCCCCCCCCCCGTTGTCTGTTTCCTACCTCCCTGGCAGGTCAGGTCTGTGCCTCCTTTGGCACAGTCCTGTAGTTGCTGAACTCACTCATCGGCTCTCTAGGAATGCAGAGCGCTGGGTGATGACATCATCTCCCAGAGCACTGCATTCCTGAATAGGAGACCGCTCGGGAGCTCCAGCAGCTACAGGACTGTGCCAAAGGAGGTATAGATGACAGATCTCCTGCCAGGGAGATAGGAAACGAACAATGGGGGGAGGTAGGAAACGGACAATGGGGGTGAGGCAATGTGAGGGCAACATGGAGGTGGTGGGGGCAAGTTGGAGCTGAAGGGGGGCAATGTTAGGGCAACATCATACATGGAGATGGTGGGGGCAATGTGTAGCTGATGGGGGGGCAATTTGGAGATGGTGGGGGCAATGTGGAGCTGATGGGGGCAATTTGGAGATGTGGGGGCAATGTGGAGCTGATGGGGACAAGTTGGAGCTGATGGGGCAATGTGAGGGTAACATGGAGCTGATGGGAGCAAGTTGGAGCTGATGGGAGGCAATGTGAGGGCAATATGGAGATGGTTGGGGACATGTAGAGCTGATGGGGGGAAATTTGGAGATGGTGGGGGCAATGTGGAGCTGATGGGGGGCAAATTGGAGCTGATGGGGGCAATGTGAGGGTAACATTGAGCTGATGGGGAGCAAGTTGGAGCTGATGGGGGGCAATGTGAGGGCAATATGGAGATGTGGGGGCAATGTGCAGCTGATGGGGGGCAAGTTGGAGCTGATGGGGGGCAATGTGAGGGTAACCTGGAGCCGATGGGGGCAAGTTGGAGTTGATGGGGGGCAATGTAGGACAATATGGAGATGGTGGGGGAAATGTGGAGCTGATGGGGGGCAAGTTGGAGCTGATGGAGGGCAATGTGAGGGTAACCTGGAGCTGATGGGGGCAAGTTGGAGATGATGGGGGGCAATGTAGGACAATATGGAGATGATGGGGGCAATGTGGAGCTGATGGAGGCAAGTTGGAGCAATGTGAGGGCAATATGGAGATGATGGGGGCAATGTGGAGATTAGGAGCATTGTGGAGGTGTCCAGTGGAGATGGCCAAGGGGGGGGGGGTGTTTCAGATTTCTGTGCCTACAGGCTCCTGAGATGTAAATCTGGCCCTGGCCTCGTCAACTATGATACTATGACATTGCAGTTGCTCTGGCCACACCCACAATTCAGAATGTGGGTGTGGCCAGCACAATTGGGGTATCCCTCAAAATCTGGAGCGCTAGACAGTTGCCTACTGGGAAATCCGGCCCTGAATTTACCACTCCTTTAACAATTTAGGTGGCAGGAGATTGTGAAACACAATAGAGTGCACACCCAAAAGGAGTTACAGTAAATGGTTTCATTAAAATGCACTAAGATAAATATGAAGCGACTGTGCGGCACACCAGCTTCACTGTAAAGAACAAGTAACATCTGCAATACGATGATCACATGTCCCTTTAAATCAGGGATGCTGCGAAAAAGGAAAAATCCAGGGTTGCACTGATTCCTGCTCTGTCCCGCAGAATGACATTTTCATGACCCTCTCTGAATTAATTGGATATTTGGTCACCTTGCATTGCAATTAAATAACTACACTACAAGTCTGTATAAGACTATCCTATATAATAATTTGCTAAATCGTGTGTAACGCCGCGACATGCGTAGTAGACACTGCTGCGCGTGCTGCAGTCTTGTGCAGCAGAGATTGCCCGCACAGCGGCTGATACAGAGCTGGGCGCTCCGAGCTGGCGCGGGCAGTCTCTACTGCGCGTGACTGCCCCACTGCGTTCCGAGCTGGCGCGGGCAGTCTCTACTGCGTGACTGCCCCACGACCGGGTGGCAGTGGCACTGTGGCCGTGTAACGGGCTGTTCAACTAGTATCTAATAATACAAGTTCCAGAGAGTCTACCGCACATTGCACAGCAATATAGGGAAGTCAGTGGTCTTATTTATAAACACAAACGGGAATAATTCTTAGGCATACCAACTGCATTGTAGGGGAGAAAATAATTTCTCAAATTAACACTGATTTAAACGTCATTTTGACCCACTGACTGTTAGAGATGTATCTAAGCAATACATTGCACACCCCTTAGGTCAATAAAACCCTTTGAATGCCAGAGGGGCATGCAACACAGCCGTCTGGCACTCAAATGGTTACAGTTACATGGTTATGGTTGCCATG
Organism: Rhinophrynus dorsalis; assembly: GCA_037306005.1. Lineage (NCBI taxonomy): Eukaryota > Metazoa > Chordata > Amphibia > Anura > Rhinophrynidae > Rhinophrynus > Rhinophrynus dorsalis. The sequence continues at coordinate 30,880,565 of CM074723.1, forward strand.
TGCAGGAGACAGTGTTTGTACATCTGAACCTGCTAGCCGCTGTCACATCTGCTTCCAGTCAATGACATCCAGGAGTGATTATTGATGCTATCTCTTGGAGCAAGGAAAAATCCAGAGGGGCCATTAGAATTTTATGGACAAAATAAGGCAAGTGGAGGGTACTATTAGGATTTGTTAATACCCCTTTAAATGCAGTTTAGTGAACAGAAGTCCCCATTTTGCAGTGTACTAGTGGAGAGGCGGACCCCTGTGCCCACTCGTTGCTGGCTCTGTCTATGGGCAGTGTGCTAGCGGTGAAGCAGACCACAGTACCCATCAATCTACCCTCTCTCTGTGGAGTGTGCCAGCAGTGAGGCAGACCCTGATACCCATCCCTTGCCCTTTCTCTCTCTAGGCAGGATGCTAGTGGTGAGGTGGATTCCTGTGCCCACTGCCTGCCCTGTCTATCTGAGAAGTGGGTAGGGATGAAGCAGACCCCAGTGCCCACACCCTGCCCTCTCTCACTGGGCAGTATGTAGGGAAGAGGCAGACCCCAGTGCCCACACCCTGCCCTATCTCCCTGGGCAGAGTGCTAGCAATGTGGAAGACCCCAGTGCCCTCTATCCCAGTGCTTTGAGCTAATGATGAGTTAGACCCCCGTGCCTGTGCCATCTCTCTCTGGGCAGCAGTGTGATAGTGGTGAGCCAGACCCCAATACCCATTCCATTGCTTCTTTCTCTGGACAGAGTGCAAGCAGTGAAGTGTACCCTTTTAGTGTGATAGTGGTGAGGTGGACACCAGTGCCCACTCCCCGTCTCCCCTGGCAGTGTGATAGCGGTGAGGCAGACCCCAGTGCCCACTCCCCATCTCCCCTGGCAGTGTGATAGCGGTGAGCAAGACCCCAATACCCATTCCATTGCTTCTTTCTCTGGACAGAGTGCAAGCAGTGAAGTGTACCCTTTTAGTGTGATAGTGGTGAGGAGGACACCAGTGCCCACTCCCTGTCTCCCCTGGCAGTGTGATAGCGGTGAGGCAGACCCAGTGCCCACTCCCCGTCTCCCCTGGCAGTGTGATAGCGGTGAGGCAGACCCCAGTGCCCACTCCCCGTCTCCCCTGGCAGTGTGATAGCGGTGAGGCAGACCCCAGTGCCCACTCCCCTTCTCCCCTGGCAGTGTGATAGCGGTGAGGTAGACCCCAGTGCCCACTCCCCGTCTCCCCTGGCAGTGTGACAGCGGTGAGGCAGACCCCAGTGCTCACTCCCCTTCTCCCCTGGCAGTGTGATAGCGTTGAGGCAGACCCCAGTGCCCACTCCCCGGGCAGTATGATAGCGGTGAGGCAGACCCCAGTGCCAACTGCCCATCTCCCCGGGCAGTGTGATAGCGTTGAGGCAGACCCCAGTGCCCACTCCCCGTCTCCCCTGGCAGTGTGATAACGGTGAAGCAGACCCCAGAGCCCACTCCCCGTCTCCCCGGGCAGTGTGATAGAGGTGAGGCAGACCCGGGCAGACCCTGGTGCCCACTCCCTGGGCAGTGTGATAGTGGTGAGGCAGACTCCGGTGCCCACTCCCTGTCTCCCCGAGCAGTGTGATAGCAGTGAGGCAGACCCCAGTGCCCACTCCCCGTCTCTCCAGGCAGTGTGATAGTGATGAGGCAGACCCCAGTGCCAACTCCCCTTCTCCCCGGGCAGTGTGATAGTGGTGAGGCAGACCCCGGTGCCCACTCCCCGTCTCTCCAGGCAGCGTGATAGAGGTGAGGCAGACCCCGGTGCCCACTCCCCGTCTCCCCGGGCAGTGTGATAGTGGTGAGGCAGACCCCGGTGCCCACTCCCTGTCTCCCCGGGCAGTGTGATAGTGGTGAGGCAGACCCCGGTGCCCACTCCCCGGGCAGTGTGATAGTGATGAGGCAGACCCCAGTGCCAACTCCCCTTCTCCCCGGGCAGTGTGATAGTGGTGAGGCAGACCCCGGTGCCCACTCCCCGTCTCTCCAGGCAGCGTGATAGAGGTGAGGCAGACCCCGGTGCCCACTCCCCGTCTCCCCGGGCAGTGTGATAGTGGTGAGGCAGACCCCGGTGCCCACTCCCCGTCTCCCCGGGCAGTGTGATAGTGGTGAGGCGGAGCCAGATCGCTATGTTTAGCTTCTCTCTCCAATCCACGTGGCTCGCTCAGTCTCTATATTAGAGTCGGGGGGAGCTGGAGGAGAAGTGGATTAGGGAAAGCAGAGGTGCCACTGGATTTGGGAGGAGAGAATCACTGATCGGACTGGCAGCTCACACAAGGACTGGACACCCAGAGGACCGCTAATCGGACTGGCAGCTCACACCGGGACTGGTCACCCACTGGACCGTTAATCGGACTGGCAGTTCACACCGGGATTGACACAGAAAGGACCGCTAATCGGATTGGCATCTAACACCGGGACTGAACACAGAAAGGACCTCTAATCGGACTGGCAGCTCACCCCGGAGAGGTACATTCCCTTCTTCCCTGCGGCAGAGCGCTGTGTGCTGGGTCTGTGGATGGGGACAGACGTTGCTAGTGAGCGGACAGAGTGGAGGTAACTGACTGAGGAGCACGGGCAGGATGGACACAGTAAAGGCAGGCTGGATTAACCCTCTGAGTGCCAGAACGTTGTGGTTTTGCATTGTTGGATACCCCTCTGTCACTCAAAGGGTTAATGCAGTATCAACCAGAACCATTCACTGTAATAGTTGTTTATTTAACACGTATTTATATTATGTACTATGGATATAAAGACCACACAAGTAAGTAAACAGCACGATTGCACGGCAAACTAGTTTTCTTATCACGAGTGCCAGAGCCCCAGGGGTCAGGAATAGAATAGGTCTCAAAGCGGTGCCTTCCGGCGCGCAAAGGGTTACAGCGTTTTGAATGTCTCACGACTCCTTATTGCTAAATGATATCTGGGTTTAATCCTCACGTTAGAGCTGCTCACAACAGTTCTTAACCCCATCATTGCCAGTGGGATGTCGCGATGAACACGAGACCCCCGCAGGCATTCAACGGGTTAACATGTGAGTGACGTTATATACACTGCTATCGATATATCTGTGTGTATCTATCTATCTATCTATCTATCTATCTATATGTTTGCACAGTGTTTAAGAAAAAGGGTTAACCCTATGCGTACCACAGGGGTACGCAACGCATTGCTTTGCGTACGCCACTGGCACTCAAAATGTTTAGTATCCCCTTCTTTGTTTCTGAGCCCCTGACATCCCAGATCATGAATTTTCAGTGTAGTAGTTTCCTAATGGTTGTACCATAGGCGAAATTTTTATTTCTTATTTGGTATGTAGTAGCTCTGTTCAGAGACATATGCTTAGTGTAAAGTGTTAACCTCTTATTTTGAAGAAGAGGTTTTAGCAGAGGCTGTTTTAAAGGGCAGTAAATAAAAATGTATACATAATGGTAACTGTTTTCCTTTAAGAGTGTCCATTGCGCAATGCGTTGGATACCTCTCTGGCACTCAAAGGGTAACACCGTTTTAATTAGAAGTTAGCACTCCGAACACAGGTCATACCAGACTGTATAATGCTAATCCATAGACAATATTCAATGAAGAGGGGAAACTTCGGAGTTAACCAATTTCACCATAAGGGACATATTTTTTTTTTAATTAAACTTTTAACCCCTTGAATGCTAGAAGGATCATCAGCACATTTCATATGTGTTGGAGTTCTCTAGAGTTTAAGGGGATAATGTCCAGCTGAATTCAATGGGAACATTAATTTGTCGCCTGTGGTATACCACTTTAAATCCATAATAGTTTAGGGTCTTAACTCATAACTCTAACAGAAATGTTTTGTAATCATTGTTATTTCATATAATAAAATCAAATGAGAATATTTTCTCATCATTCATTTCTGTTTTCAGTTGCAAATGTTTTCTCAAAAATATGTTTTACATTCTAAAAAGTGAAAACCTTGTAAAACACAAATGCTAAACTTTAAAAAAAAAGATCCCTAATGAATGTAACATCTTGGGTGCAAATGAGGTCTGCATCCGCATTGTGTAGCAATCCAAGGGGTCTGTCTTTGCAGTCACACTCAGTTTTTAAAGGGACCTTGTGATTTTATAAGAGCTTTCCTCTTGACCTATAATTTGTATGAGCTATTTTGTATTTAGAAAATTACTTTATTAGTTTAGATGTATAGATGATGCTATTTAAGGCATGCCGTGCAGGCACTTCCTGTCTTATCCCTACATTACGTCCCCCACTCACTGACACTGCTCAGCAATGTATTGCCCACCTCCCCTAGCACCAAATTCCTTCCTTATCCCTACATTACCTCCCCCACTCACTGACACTGCTCAGCAATGTATTGCCCACCTCCCCTAGTACTGACTTCCTGTCTTATCCCTCCATTGCCTCCCCCACTCACTGACACTGCTCATCAATGCATTGCCCACCTCCCCTAGTACTGACTTCCTGTCTTATCCCTCCATTGCCTCCCCCACTCACTGACACTGCTCAGCAAAGCATTGCCCCCTCCCCTAGCACTGACTTCATGTCTTATCCCTACATTACCTCCCCACTTATTGACACTGCACAGTAATGCATTACCCACCTCCCCTAGCACTGACTTCCTGTCGTATCATTACATTACTTCCCCACTCACTGACACTGCTCAGCAAAGCATTGCCCCCTCCCCTAGTACTGACTTCATGTCTTATCCCTACATTACTTCCCCACTCACTGACACTGCTCAGCAAAGTTTTGCCCCCTCCCCTAGCACTGACATCCTGTCTTATCCCTACATTATCTCTCCCCCACTCACTGACACCTCTCAGCAATGCATTGCTCACCTCCCCTAGCACTGACTTCCTGTAATATCCCTACATTACTAGGGGAAGTGGGCACCAGTCAGCAATGCTTTGTCCACCTCCTGTAGCACTGAAAGAGTTAAGTGTCAGTGAGTGGTGGAGGTAATGTAGGGTTCAGACAAGAAGTGATTTCACGTCATGCGTTAATTGGCATAATCTATAAATTCAATTAACTCAAAATAGTTTTAAAGATAAAAAAATAACTAACACAGTATATTGGTGATTTAAAAAAAAACTCTTTAAAAATCACCAGAGTTGTGTTTAGGTGATGGAATCCATGCAACATTTAAAAAATAAAAAATCTTTAAAGCTTGGATCCTAGAGTTGCCAGTAATGCATGCACTGGAGTCTTCTCCAGCATCCCAGGGGTTAACTTATATTCACTGTTCAGTTAGCCCCTTGCATGCCAGAGATGTAACTAATGTTTTGCAACGTAATACATTTGATACCTCTTTGGAACGTAGAGGGTTAAGACACAGGGACTAATGCGTGGATGTTTCAGTCCAACCACAGAGTGTCATTATGTCTGTAACCGCAGTGGCTGCTCTCCTGGGTGTGTTGTACAATGCATGATCACTGGCGGACTATCTCCACCGCCGTGAGGACTTTAACCGTTTGAGTGCCAGAATGGAATCCTGCGCATTGCAACATCAGGGAACTGGTGTACTCTAGCTCCATTTTTTTCTACTCTTTGCTTAGTACACCTTGACTGCTTTAACCCTCTGGCACTCAAAGGGTTAAAGGGACAGTAATGTCTCATAAAAAATGCTTAGAGTTTTGTTGAGGTTAAAAAAAATAAAGCATATGACACAAATCCTATCTCTCAAAACTCTATGGTTTGAGAGATATCTTCCTTTAAAGTTCCCCCCTCCCCTTCTCCTGACGTCAGCTGTAAGCTGACAGCAGTAGTTCCTGGTCCTGGGACCAATAAGCGGCTCTTCAGTACAGCTGCAATAGCGTAATTTAAAAAGAAATACTTCTTTGGAACGGTCTACAAAGTGTACCTGGTTTTCAAACACACTTTTTAGACCGTTTCAAAGAAGTATTTCTTTTCAAATTGCGCTATTGCGGCTCTGCTGCAGAGCCTCCTCGTGTCGGCCGACACAGATCTTCTGTTAGCTTTACAGCTGATATCAGGAGAAGGGGAGGGAGGGTGAACTTTAACGGAGGATATCTCTCAGACCATAGCGGTTTGAGAGATAGGATTTGTGTCATATTGTTTATTTTTTTAACCTCTGCAAAACTCTAAGCAATTTTTATGGGACATTACTGTCCCTTTAACAAACCCTAGAAGGAAGGAAGGATTTGGGCATATGTATCTTAGGCAGGTTTCAGGACAGAATGCTGAGTTCAGAGGCTGTTGCTGCGCACATTCGGTGTAATACATTTGCCCTACGATTTTGATGCTTTTTTTCATTTTGCACATGATTGATTAATACTCCATAAACCATATATATTGCGTATCAAGCATGACAAAGGAGAGTTTTGAAGTAAGTGAAGCTGATCCACGTCTGGAACAAACCAACTGCACAACAGGGGAGCAAATACACATCCCCATGGGGAGTTGAACACTTGGAATACTAGTGAGGATTCTAGCTCTGACCTGTAGCAGACATGGAGTTAAAATCCTTGTTTATATTAACCTTTTGAGTACCAGTGAGGTATTACATTGCACTGCAAAGGGTTAATGGGAGTTTGGGGGAGAGTAGAGTGGTTTACCCCAGAATGTCTCCAGTTCCTCTTAAGTACATCGGCTTCACTGAATACCAAGCACTGCAAAGGGCAGCTATGACATGAGGCTGATGTACTAGAGAGTAGGGGGAAAAGTCTAACCCTTTGAGTGCCAGAGAGGTACACAACGCATTGCAAAGCAATGCGTTGTGTACCTCTCTGGCACTCAAAGGGTTATTAAAGCAAGTTAACTGCATCATATAGGACAAATACATTCCCCCAAATTCCCACTGAAATTTCTCTAAATCCCATTGAATTAAAAGGGACTTTTATTCATTTGAGTGCCAGAGAGTTAAGGCAATCGATACCACGGAGCTTACAGCTGAAATGGGCTACACTACTGATACTATAGAGCTTACAATTTAAAGTGGAACTTTAACATAGTTTACAGTCGCCCACCAGTAACTAAACATATGCTGACTTGCTTCATAATACGTCTATTACCTCTCAGAAATGCCGGATTCTAAAGAAACCCTTAATCTTCAGAGAGCGATGGCCAGGTTAGTGCCGTCTGTGCGCCTGCGTCGTCAGTCTCTTCCGGTTACCTTGTGGCACAGTGTAATGTTTCTTAGAGGAGACCGGGATTGACGGCACAGGAGCACAGACATCTCTAAGACAAGATGTCTGCGCTGATGCCTGGCTTCCGATCTCCGAAGATTAAGGATTTCTTTAGAATCTGGCATTTCTGAGAGGTAATAGACGTATTATGAAGTTAGTCACCATATGCTTAATTATTGGAGGGCGAATTTATACTATGTGAAAGTTCCACTTTAAGCAAATCTAAATTAGTGACACTATAGAGCTTACAAAAGTAAGTTTACGAAGTCCAGTTTGACTATGTCTCTGTGATATCATTTTTGTAGACCCATTTCAATTGTAAGCTCCGCAGTATCAGTAGTGTAGCTTCATTTACACCGGCAAGAGGAAGATTGAGTGAGGCAGTGTTCCACTAACAGATGAGAGTTGGTACCGTGTTAGCCATAGAAATACAGGAGGCAAATATAGTTTTTGATACCTTTTATTGGCTAACTAAGCAGATTTAGAATGCAAGCTTTCAAGACCTTAGGTCTCTTCCTCAAATGTGTACTTGTATTTAAGAGAGATGTTTTCATATTTATCTGTATAACAAGCCTGAGGAAGAGACCTGAGAGGTCTTGAAAGCTTGCATCCTAAATCTGCTTAGTTAGCCAATAAAGGTATCAACAACTATATTTGCCTGCAGTGTTCCACTGGCACAGACATATAAATGTCCCAGGGGACAATTGCTCCTCTGCCTCCCAGGCCTCCCCTGGTTTGGGTCACAATCAGGGTTATGCACGAGGTGATAAAGTGGACATTACTTCTCCAGTGATATAACTTCTCCAGTTCCTGTGTTATTCTATGGAGCCTTTGCACTAACATCTCAAAAGCTGGAGAAATTTTAGTGCTTTGGCTCCATAAACTAACACAGAAGAAGTGATATCACTGGAGAAGTTATTACCGCTTTATCACCCCTTACTGCATCTCCCCAATGTGTTTGAGATCTTTCTAGCCATCTTCATTATGTAATGGGAAATTTGAATTTGTCTCCTATAGTAACATTGCAGTTTCCCATAATTTTCTCAGTAATGTTTAAAGGGATAGTAATACTTCATTATATCTTTATTTTATTTTGTAGGCATTAAAAAAACATGAAGAACGATATAAGTCTTATCTCTCAAACCTTTATGATTTGAGAGATATTCACAAGCAAAGTTTCCCCTCCCGCCCCTTTTACCTAGTGTAAGACATCTCTTCTCAGATGTGGAATGCAGTCCATAGACCAGACAGATAACAGAAGGGGACAATCTTCTTCCTATGAGCACAATGAAATCCCTGCCCTCCTTGACAAGTTTTTAAGGTTTTAAGATTGTCCCTCTCTGCAGTCTACCTGGGTACCTCCCTGGTGCTCTGAGCTGAGCAGTGTTACATCAGTAAAAGGGGTGGGAGGGGGATACTTTGTCATTGAATTACTCTTGAAATACAACTCTGACAGAATTGAAATAACACTCTCCAAAGTCCAAATACTATGATGATTAATTAGAGCTGCTTTTATTATGAAACATTACTATCCCTTTAACCTTTTGAATGCTAGAGCGTAGTCCAACTCAATGCGTTGACTTCAGGAGGGTCAACATCCGCCAAAGACGCTGGTGAAACATCCCTGAAAGACAGACCTAATAACTCGAGGCACTCGGGGGCGAACCATCAAATAAATACATTTAAATAAACTTTACTGACAAATCCATTTCACAAAAATAGCTCAAACATTCAAAACCGTTAACCCTTTGAGTGCCAGAGGGGTACGCAACGCATTGCTTTGCATTGCGTTGCGTACCCCTTTGGCACTCAAAGGGTTAAAGCATAAACAAGGATACTAAAACCAAAATATTAGTTTAAACCTCTAATATAAATAAGATCAGACAGAACAGTCTAGTCAAATCAATATATCTGGGAATAAAGACAATATATGAATTAAGTTCCCTGGTTAGGACAATAAAAGCAATAAATGTCAATGACAAGTGAAGCATCGTTTAGTATCTATTTGATTTGTGTAAACAGTGTATAAAAAGCTGTACACAAATATTAATCCATACAGCTAAAGGATTCCAAATACTTATCCAAAATAGTGTCCGAATGTGTCCAAACAGAGGGAAAAAAGATATTAGAAAGTCTCGCTACCCAAGCCTTAAAGGGATAGTAATACTTTGTTTTATCTTTATTTTATTTTGTAGGCATTAAAAAAACATGAAGAACGATATAAGTCTTAACTCTCAAACCTTTATGGTTTGAGAGATATTCACAAGCAAAGTTTCCCCTCACTGACCAAAACGGACAAGTCTGCCATCTAGCTGTCAGATTTGGAATCCGGTCTGCGGACCGGCCGTGGCTCTGCAGCAGAGCCGAGATCGCGAGATATAAGAAGAACAACTTCATTCGAATAATCTACAAAGTGTGCCTGGATTGCAAGCACACTTTTTAGACCTTTCCAATGAAATAGTTATTTTTATATCTTGTGATCTCAGCTCTGCTGAAGAGCCACCGGTTGATCTGTGGACCGGATTCCAAATCTGACAGCTAGATGGCAGACTTGACCGTTTTGGTCAGTGAGGGGAATCTTTGCTTGTGAATATCTCTCAAACCTTTATATCGTTTTTCATGTTTTTTTAATGCCTACAAAATAAAATAAAGATAAAAAGAAGTATTACCATCCCATGAAGCATATCGTCACAATGGTGGCTTTGTCGGGGGATCAATGCATTGCGTTGGACAACCCTTTGGCACTCAAAGTGTTAACTGCTTCTAATTTCTGCTCTGCAGCCGTCACAGGATGCACTTATGACCTAGTGACATCCTGGGGGGGGGGAGGCAGCTAACTAGTAATTGCCAAGGGGCGCATTTAAACAATGGAATTTGTGTGGGGGGATGCAGTGTAAAGTTACCATGAAAATCAGCCTTGTGGACAGCAGATGTGTTTAAACTTTTTTTTCTGCTGGATGCAGTAGGTGCCTAGTAGTCGTAAACTGACCCAGAGTCTTTGGAGTCTCCCTTCCAGGTTCCACATTAGATTTGTTTTGATGTTTTTCTCCCATATGAGTGTTTAGTGTCTGACGAAGGGCTCACAAGTGAGTTGAAGCTTTGTATTCAGAACCGTTTCTTGGATATAGTGATATTGAATTACTATCAATATTCAAAGCAGTTTTAGAGGAAACCAGCTCCGTCATTGGGAAGAAATAAAAATTCCCTAAATTCCTTTAAATATAATTCAGGCTTTTTACCCCTTGCTGTGCAAAGCTTTGTGTACTCCTCTGTTTCTCAAAGGGTCAATACATCCGCCTCATTGTGTGTTTTTCGTTATAAGATGAATTTAAAGTGAAACTGCCACCTGAACACAACTTTAGCTTAAATAAATCCCCATCTGGCAACTACTGTAAAATCTCAGGTATAATACCTACCTGTATATAATACGCAGGTGTATATTATACCCAAGATTTTAGGGGAAAACAAGAGTGCCTATGTATAATATGCACCCTTGTTTTCCCCTCTTATGAAAAAAAAAATAATCCAATTCTAAAATGGCACTTAGTTTCTTCAAAAGCCAAGTCCCCGCATTTTCAACATTATCAGGAAACATGTAAACGATGTGAATCTTCCCCTGCGGGCGGCACGCTTCCATTCGCTGCCCGCTTCCTTCTGTCTATGGTACTGCCCTGTGAGGACCTTCAGATTCTCACAGGGCATTACCATTGGCTGGAGCCGGTAGGTCCTGAAAGCCAATTGAAGGAATCGGGCGGCGAATGGAAGCGTGCCGCCCGCAGGGGAAGATTCACATTATTTACACGTTTCCTGATAATGTTGAAAATGCTGGACTTGTCTTTTGAAGAAAGTAAGTGGCATTTTAGAATCGGGGAGGGAGGGAAGGGCTCTGGCTGGTTTAATTTTTTTTTAAATAAAAAACTCTTGAGTATAATACGCACCCCCCCCCCCCGCTTCACATAAGGTGAAGTGGGGTAAAATTGTGCGTATTATACCCGAGATTTTACGGTAGCTGTTTAGTAGCGCTAGTCGCCAGAATTATTACCTTGACAAATAGATTTAGCCTTTCTTCCCGGGCTGACAGCATCACGGAACGCGGACATCTTGCCATAATGACGTCTGCGCTCCTTCGCTGTCAGTCCCTTTTGGAGCCGGACGGCTCCTAGCAATGCCTCCTAGACCCGGCTGGGGCTGACAGCGAGCGGACGTCATTATGGCAAGGTGTCAGCGTTCCGTGATGCTTTCAGCCCAGGAAGAAAGGCTAAATCTATTTGTCAAGGTAATAATTCTGGCGGCTAGCGCTACTAAGCAGCTAGTCGTCAGATGGGGCGTTATTTAAGCTAACGTTGTGTTCAGGTGTTAGTTCCGCTTTAAATTTCCATTTGTTTATGCTGAGAATGGATTTGTTTAGTTACATTTAAAAACAAAAATGTATTTGGGTAATTTATGAATCTGTCAACGCAGCTCAATTTCTGCCATTACTTGTTAGTTTAAACATCCTGCGCTTTTCCTATTGTTATGTAAAACTGATTTAGTACATACGGCGTACACATTCAGCCATTGTTGTGACTTTACTGAGCCCTAAATGCCTGCCGTATAGCATGCACAGGAACAAATTATTTATAACCCTTTGAGTGCCAGAGGGATATGCATTGTATTTCTTTGCAATGCGTTGCATAACCTTCAGACACTGAAAGGGTTAATGTCAGTTTCCGCTGCGCCTTGTTAGTACATGGTGTTAAGCGAGAGGCAGAGGAACAATCGGTTCATGCTCACTTTTTTAGCATGGGTGACAGTATTTGTACTTTAATCTTACTCTGTTTAACCCTTTGTAGCCCTCTGGTCCTTCTAGTGTTAAAGGGATAGTAATACTTTGGTTTAAAAATTTCTAATATTGTAGAGATTAACAACAGAAGTAGAATAACCTACCTTCCATCTCTCAGAACTTTATAGTGTGCAGGTTGGTAGCATTTAAAGTCCCCCCTCCCGCCCCTTTCTCATACGTCAGTGTGTAGCTGAATGAGGCAGATCCTGGTCCCGGGACCGGCAGACGCTCTTCAGCAGAGCCGAGATAGTGCTACTTAAAATTAAATAGTTAATTGGGACAGTCTACAAACTGTGCCTGGTTTGCAAGCGCTATGTTATTCTGGTGAAAGTTCCTCTTTAACTCGTTAAGGACCGGCCACATGTGTACTTTGTGGTCCCTTAAGGACCAGGGAGCCTTTTTTTTTTTTTCTTTTATGCAAACCGATTCTGGACTCCCCGAACGGCGTGCAGCCACGCGGTGAGCCCGGTATTCCATGACGGTTCAGGACCTTCATGGGTCCTTAAGGGTATAACAACCCATGACGGTTCATGACCGTCATGGGTACTGAAGGTGTTAAAAAATCTTTAGTGTATCCACACTTCAGGGTGTATAGAAATGTAATAAAAGTATTAGCCATTCAACATTTTTAGGAGCAATCTAGGGGGGTTATGCACTAAGGTGTGATAAATTGGTGATAAACTGGCGATGACTTCTCCAGTGGTAGCACTTCATCAGTTCCTATGTGATTATATGAGGCCAATACCATAAGATTTCTGGACATGGAGAAGTGATATCACTGGTGAAGTCATCTCCGCTTTATCACCTGTTTATCACACCATAGTACATAACCCTCAAGATTTCTTTAACCCTTTGAGTGTCAGAGGTGTGCTCAGCGCTTTGCTTTGCAATGCATTGCATACCCCTCTGGCACTCAATGGTTAAGACTGCTAATTAGAGACACATTTTCTCTTGTCTTCTTTGTGCATATGTAATATGTTGAAAGAACATTTTATTTAATTTTGATATTTCGTTACATTATAACAGATTCATAATTAAAGGTTAATTAATACATTACTTTATTATGGGACTATAATAAACTAAAAATTATATAGAAGCACAATGGGGTCAGCAAGGTCCGACGCATGTCGTATCCGTAGATACTTCTTCAGGGATCTGTCCGTAGATACTTCTTCATGAATATTTGGAATTTTATAGTCCTATAGACGAGAGGTGCTGTGGATTGTGGTTTACAGATCAGCCTGATTGTGCTCACCTGGCAGTATCAGCTGCTGTCCACTGTCTCTGAGACAGACTCCTGCTGGGACTGAGACATTTGGACTCACAGCCAGGGAGCACTGACATATGTGCTTGAAAAACTTACACCTCTGCCCGCTGCTGAATAAGTAAGATCTTTATCCTTGGGAAACGTTTCCCTAATGATACAGCCGTGAAGACGGGAGAGATTCAGTATATCAAGTGCGAATATCATCTGAGGCACCTGCCCGCTGGATATTAGTTTATTTACGGTACCATTTTTTTATACATGAGACTATTTTTTGAACATTTCACATCAAGGGGTTAATGCTTTTTTTTTTTTTTTTTAATTTATTTACTTCAGTATATATGTTTATAGATTAGGCTGCACAAATAAAATGCTTTGAGGCTTTTTCTAAATCATTTATTCAGTGACACAAAGAGGTGCCAGTAGGTCATCAAGTGACCACACCTGATCTGCCTCTAGTTTTGCCCCCCGCACATAAAATTGAATGAAAACTGGCACCCATAGTGGCAATTTCCACCCATTGGGATGTATATTCTCTGCTGTGATTGTGAGGAAGATAGAGGCAGAGAATAGTGACAAAGGCAATGTATACTATACATTGGCTTCGTCATGTGGGTCCACTGGCACATGTGATCACAGTAGCAGTGGTCACATGTACCAGCTCAGTGGGGAAAAGCTGGAACTGACTGCTCTGAATCAGTCACTTACAGCCTCCCCAGCATGATCACAGCACGCCCTGAGGCGCGCTGCGATTATGAAGTCTATGATGAGCCAGGACTTAAAGGACAGAAATGTGTGATGGTTGTCTCCCGTCACTCGTCAAGAAAGGGTTAAGGCTCGATAGCCTAGAATAAAAACCCAAATACTGACTGCTGGGCTGGAGATGTGCCCAGAAGTCAAGCCCTCCCTTCCCCCTGCTCCAGGGAAGGACCCGTATTGCGATTCTCTCCTCTACTGATTGTAATTATCACTTTATTCTGTGTTTTATTCCTGCGTTTCATTCCAAGATTGTTAAAGGGATAGTAATACTTAAAATGTAAAAAATATATGTTGTAGGGTTTATCCCCCTGAGTAAAACAAGAGTACTCCCACAGCTGAAAGGTGTTTCACTCAAAAGTTATTAATTTTCAAAGTTGAATTTTTTAGGTGCAATATCACAGTGGCCTGAAATTTTACAGTGGCGCTGTTGCTACACCATCCTATGGAGATTTATGGTCCCGGGACCAGTATTACTATCCCTTTAAAATTCTTTGTATCCCATAGGAGAAAAACTATAACATTATAAATGTAAGAGAGATTTTTAACATACTGAAAAGCACCCAAGGAGGTAAAGTCTGGTACTCTGTGTTGTACTGCATCAGACTGAAGAAAAAGAAACTAAGGAAATTGTTTATTTCAGACTAGTTTTAAAGCCCGTACACAAGGGCCAACACTGGTGGCGCTGCAGTCACGCGCAGTACTGCCTGAACGTGTCGCGGCTGATACGGAGCTGGGCTCTCCGAATTCAGACAGTGGCCCTCTCTGTGCACCTTCTTGGGTCCCAGGGAGGTGCGCAAAGAGGACCATGGTCTGAATTCAGAGCTCCCCGCTCCATATCAGCCGCAACATGGGCAGTCTGTACTGCGCATGACGGCTTCTGACAAGCATCCTAGCGAATTATAATATAGGATGTTTGAAGTCGGGGAAAGGAGAAGTAATTTACCTTATGGACAAAAAATCTTAAGAGGCCCTTTGAATTTACCTTTTGCCTTTGTTCAGTAGATAACATCTTCAATTAGTCATAGATATCATGTCCATGGAGGTGGACATGACAGTTGTTAACATGATCACAGGACTGTGCTCAGTGTACATGGTTTTTAGAGTTAATTACTGGGTCTCCAGGGACTGATTCTACAGCAGTGGGGAGTTTCCTGTGAATCTCCTCCCACTTCTCCTCCTTCCCACACTGTTCTGCATACTTCCCACCTACTTCCCACCCACTTTAGGACACAAGGATGATAAGTCCTGCCCCCATTATTAAGTCCCACTCCCTTTATGACACAAAACACATCATTTACATCCCCCTGGTTGCAGCACATGAGCCCTCTCAAAGGTCCCAGGCATGATGGTAATCGTAACAGTTTAAGGACCATTACTCTGGAATGCATTGCACACCCATCTAGGAGAAGGATTTTTTTATAGGTAGTCGTCCTTCAAACAGCAGTCAGATATATACAGTTGCTGTTATGTTTACATTCAATCTGTTGTCATCAGTTTACTAAATGTTTTAGTTTGTTTCAATCTGATAAAAACTAGTGTCCTTTATGTGACTGCTGTATGAACAACACATCTACCTAGGTAAGTCAACATGTTAAACAAATTAGGTTCCACTTATTCCTTGGATATATTTTCCCTGTAACCCTTGATACGTTGGATACATTTCTGTCACTGAAAGGGTTAAACAAATGGACACTTTACTTTGTTCCCTATGGGGAAGCTGGTTTGCCCCAGAATTGCTCCACTTTTGACTTTGTGAATATGTCCATTCACCCCTTAAAATGGAAGTAATACCTTATGAGAACATCAATTAATTTGAACGAGCTTTCAGAACAATCAGCCTGTTTTTGTTGACCTTTATTTATTTAAAATAATAGTTTCTGAGATATATAACTTTATTTATTTGTCAGTGTATGTAAATTAGACAGTTCTGGCTGACACTGTGCCAGATAACAAATTTCCAAATTGCTCTCCCTCCCAACTGCCACTCTCTCGTACTCTTCCTTCCTCACTTCTACTTATTTTAAAAACTGGGGAAAGGGGGTTCATAAGCCACCTCCCTGCTAGCAAGAAACAATATGTTTTATTTTTTTACCCTTTCAATTACAGAGCGTAAGTAGGAGGGAAGAAGGAAGAATGAGGGAGTGGCAGTTGGGAGGGAGAACAGTGTAGAATGTTAGTATCTGGCCCGTCAGAACTGCCAACTTGCATAAACTGACAAATCAATAAAGCTAAGTACCTTATAAACTATTATTCTGAATGAAATATGGCTAAAGTAACACGTAGGTGTTTTGGAAGCTCATCCAATAAACCTAAGTTGTCATAAAATGTTGTTTCCACTTTGACTGCCTCTGCATCATTATGTGCCACCAGCAAAGCAATGCATTCCATCACCGGGGCAATATTACATGCCACCAGCAAAACAATGCATGCCACCAGCAGGGCAGTACACCATTAAATGCCACCAGCAAAGCAATGCATGCCACCAGCAGGGCAATACACCATTAAATGCCACCAGCAAAGCAATGCATGCCACCAGCAGGGCAATACACCATTACATGCCACCAGCAAAACAATGCATGCCACCAGCAGGGCAGTACACCATTAATTGCCACCAGCAAAGCAATGCATGCCACCAGCAGGGCAATACACCATTAAATGCCACCAGCAAAGCAATGCATGCCACCAGCAGGGCAATACACCATTACATGCCACCAGCAAAACAATGCATGCCACCAGCAGGGCAGTACACCATTAATTGCCACCAGCAAAGCAATGCATGCCACCAGCAGGGCAATACACCATTACATGCCACCAGCAAAACAATGCATGCCACCAGCAGGGCAGTACACCATTACATGCCACCAGCAAAACAATGCATGCCACCAGCAGGGCAGTACACCATTAAATGCCACCAGCAAAGCAATGCACGCCACCAGCAGGGCAATACACCATTACATGCCACCAGCAAAGCAATACATGCCACTAGCAGGGCAATACACAATTACATGCCACCAGCAAAGCAATACATGCCACTAGCAGGGCAATACACAATTACATGCCACCAGCAAAGCAATGCCTGCCACCAGCAGGGCAATACACCCTTACATGCCACCAGCAAAGCAATAAATAATTACATGCCACTTGCAAGGCAATACACCATTATATGCCACCAGTCGGGCAATAAACCATTACATGCCATTAGCAAAGAAATACACCATTATATGCCACCAGCAGAGAAATAAACCATTACATGAGATCAGCAAGGCAATATACCATTATATTGCACCAGATGAGCAATAGAACAATGCATGTCATCGGTGGGCAGCACATCATTACATGTTATCCGGCAGTCAGCACTCGTCATCGTTAAGGCAATACAACAGGGTAATGAACCATTACATGCCACCTACATGGTTATACCCCATTACATGCCACTAATAGGTTTTTCAGTTAAAAAAAAGCATAAGGCCTGTTAGTACTAGTGAGACAACTGTTATCTGTGCTTACTTTCATACAGTAAAAAAAATACTTCTAATCTCACCTACGCATTTCACATTAAACATCAACATTATGATTTATTTGCAAAATATTTATAACAATTATGAAATTTGCTGTGTCCATGCTGATGAAGCTTAACCTTCATCAGTTAGTGACATCTCCATCTCATTGAGGAGCAGTGCATTGAAGAGGTATCGAACAGATCAAGCTGGTGCAACTTTTTCCTAAATATGCCTCACGGTGTGCGTGAAACTGAAAGTAATATTTAGGGTTTAAGTCTATGGAACTGCTAGAGTGAGCTGTACACTCCACTGGTATTTCATCTGAACACTGCATGTTCTGTGGAGTCATTTTTCCATTTCCTGCATGAGCTAAGTGTCTGATTCATTGTTTAGATGGAGCCATGCTATGGATTTTATGAATGTTATTTAGCCCTAACGCTTTGAGTGCCAGAGAGCAATGTGTTGGATACCTGTCTTGCACTCAAAGGGTTAATGGCTTCCTATGTATTGGCATTGCATGTATGTGACAATTTTCCAGTGATCTATCAAGTACAGTGCTACGTGAACTATGTCAGTGTTCTATAAACTGGGTATTACAAGATAAGCACAGGGGTATATTTATATATTATAAATCTATATCCTTCTTTATATATACAGGGCTTATAATTTAAAGTCCTTTGCTACTAGCCAGACCTGAAAAGTTACTCGCCACTGCAAGCCATAGCATACCCACCAGGGCTGAACTTCTACTCGCCAGGGCTAAATTTTCACTCGCCATTGGCTAGTGGAGAGTGGAAATTTTGAGCCCTGATATATATATATATATAATATAGAGAGAGAGAGAGAGCAGTAAAAAATGAGATGCCCTCACAGGCAAGGTATAAAAAATATTATATTGTAGCTAAAATCGTATAAATAAACATATCAACATGTCTGGAACGTTTCGATCCTCTATTCAGGACCTTCAGCAAGCCAGATTGATGAAGGTCCTGAATAGAGGACCGAAATGTTCCAGACACGTTGATATGTTTATTTATATGATTTTGGCTACAATATAATATTTTTTTAACCTTGCCTGTGAGTGCATCTTATTTTTTACTGCTTTACATAGTATCACATAGTTTTGCACCCAGGTTTATTGAGGTATACAACTGGGAAAGTTTCGAGAGTACCAACAATAATATAATATATATATATATATATATATATATATATATATATATTTATATATTTATATATATTAAGCACTCTATATGACTTGTAAATAAAAAAGAGATTTATTGAAAGTCAACGTTTCGGCCCTACAGGGACAAAAGCAATTTGCCCCAATTTATTTGGTCAGATTTATGGTCCTAAGATGGACTTTTAGCAAGACAAATATGTACATTACAAGACTTATATAGCCCTCAGCCTACCAGAAGTCTTGTAATGTAATTAAGTGTCTTGATAAAGTTCCAGCTTAGGACTGAAATGTTGGCCAAATAAATTGTTTTTTCCATCACTTAAAAAGCCCCACTGCTGCTGCCTATTCTTTCTTTATTATGTATATTCAATTATGGAAGGTAGGGAAATACGATGAAAAATGGCGTAAGTTGTGCCTCTCTGGTGATGCACTTTGTGTATCTTTGTTTCTATGTATATGTGTGTGTGCTCACTCCCAATGACTGCATGTACTCACCCTCAATGACTGCGTGTACTCACCCCCAATGACTGCGTGTACTCACCCCCAATGACTGCGTGTACTCACCCCCAATGACTGCGTGTACTCACCCCCAATGACTGCGTGTACTCACCCTCAATGACTGCGTGTACTCACCCTCAATGACTGCGTGTACTCACCCTCAATGACTGCGTGTACTCACCCTCAATGACTGCGTGTACTCACCCCCAATGACTGTGTGTATTCACCCTCAATGACTGCGTGTACTCAACCCCAATGACTGTGTGTACTCATCCCCAATGACTGCATGTACACACCCCCAATGACTGCATGTTCTCACCCTCAATGACTGCATGTACTCACCCCCAATGACTGCGTTTACTCACCCCCAATGACTGCAGTGGTATCTTGAAGCTGCCAGATGGAATTCGAAAATCTGCCTGGCCATCGCTTACTGATGATAAAGAACTTCTGTCCAGATACAATCCTGCTATTGATAACTAGGCAAAATGGCTAATGCACAGGAATATCTTCTGATTTCTTTGAGCATTGAGCCAATTGCACCTTGCTGAATTTTGGCCTTGGATTTCAAAGTTTCAGGAGTTCATGTCCATCATAAAACAGCAGTCACAGCATCAAGGTTCTTATTTCTGATCAGTAAGGGCTCATTGACATCAAGTATTTGAATCGTATTGCTATATAGCCCAGTTCATATTGCCCACTTTACTTGTCCATGATGTCTCTACATTGACCTAGCAATCCCACTACTAAGGGAGCATGCAGAAGGCATGGCATGAACAGCCCACATGAGCATCATCATATATTATTGACAAACACCTACAAGAATCAGACATTCATTAAATGTTCCTATGTAAACAAATGGATACAGGAAAGTTGCGCCAAGCTGTGTTAGATTGCATCCCACGTGGTGACAGCCAACAGTGTCAACAGCCACATTATTTTTATCCTTTATTTATATAGCGCTAACTTATACCACAGCGATGTACTATAGAAAATATACATACGGAGACATAAAACAGCACAAATGGAACATAGAAAACGTAAGGCTCAGAGGGTCCTGCTTGTGAGAGAGAATGGTAGGTGCTATGGGGTGTAAGTGCCTCCTGCCGCATGAACTGCTGGTCAGTTGGTGGGACAAAGAAGTGATTTTCACTACAGTGGCCCAGTCAGATAGGGGGTCTGTCTGGAAGAAAGAGACTCCGTGTGAACAATGGAGTCATGGTGGGGTAGTAGGTGGGAGAGTGATCATAGAAGGGAGCATTGGTGCCAGTATGTTTAATTCCCTGGTAATACACATACTTGGGAACTCTCTGGATCCGCCTCAGAGACTCAGTAGACAGTGTCTGATCTCCGGTGGTAGTGGGTGGGTTTTTTCTTTCCCACCCTGTTCCTCCCACTTCTCCTCCTTCCCTCCCTGTTCTGCCTACTTCCAGAACACTTTATGACACATAGATAAGTAAATCCTGCACACCCAATTAAGTCTCCCCCCTTTTATGATGCAAATTGCGTTGTTGACATCCCCTCTTTGGCATCACGTGAGTTCTCTCTGGGGGCTCAAGGAGAAGAAGTTCCCAGGTGTGGTGATAAGAGCGGCTTTACTAACACTGAACTAAAATCTTCAGTGTAAGTGAGACTTCGGGCTACACGGTGTAGTTCTAGTTAGATGGGTACGGTTTCCTCCTACAGGAGCAGAACTGAGTAGAAGAACCACTCAGGTAATAGGACCCCATTAATAGAGTGAAATTTGCTATAGATGGGTGATCTGACCTCAATTCGTAATTAATTTCTCCAGACAATTGTATGAAACCATTTTAAAGATTCATGTTTCGTTTGAATAGTTTCCGAGAATCCCCTTTTGTATTGTGTAGAGTTCCTTGCACATTATTAAACAATCCTCCCTGTAAAAAAGAACACGCTCCAGTGAGCAGGTATTTTAATTCTAAGGCAGAGGAGAGAAACATATCCCAGTATTCTTAACCCCTTGAGTGCTAGAGACATCTGCGTTGCATTGCATCACAAAGAGTTGGAGACATCTGTATTATTGAAGAGGTTGGATCGCTGCATTGACAAGCATTTCTGTTTCCCACCTGCTGACTGGCAGTTTATGTGGCAGGAAGCACCTACTCCTTCTGTGTCATACCTACCTTCCTCTACGCTGCATACCAGCAGGGGGCCCACTGATCATTTTGTTTTCCATGTTCCATTTGTACTGTTTAAAGGAGCAGTAAACTTTTTTTTATGAAAAAAAAGTATATTGCAGGGATTTTCCTATTGAGTAAAATAAGGGTACTCCCACTGCAGAGAGATTTATATTTCCAGAGTTATTACAGTTTAAACCCATGTCTTTTTACATTAGGATTGCCCTCTAGTGGTCATATTCTAATTAGTTTTTCCTGTTACATTGTAATGGAGAGGAAAGTCAGTGACTTACAGTTCTCCATAGAATGTGATAGAAACTGCTGAGTCACTTCCTGTCAGAACTATCAGATAGTAAACACAGTAAATTCACTTCCTGATTATTTAAACTGCTATAATTTTTTAATAAAATATCTGACAGCAATGGGAGTGGTCTTGTTTTATCCAGCAGGAAACGTTCTATAAAATATGTGTTTTCATAAATGTTTACCACTCCTTTAAGGCCTCTGTTTTTTTCTTATTGTACAGTGACGCAGATTAAGTCATCACTATATAAATAAAGGATGATGATATTGTAAAATCTCAGGTATAATACTCACCTGTGTATAATACACAGGTGCAAATTATACCCAAGATTTTAGGGGAAAACCAGAGTGCTTATGTATAATATGCACCCTTGTTTTAGCTTTTTTATTTCCGGTTTCCAATTCCCTCTACCAAGTAAGAACAATCTGCTTCCCTTTGCCTGCCCTGCTTCAGCTCACCCCCTCCAGAGTCGGCTTTAAAGGAGCAGTAAAATTTTTTTTATAAAAAAACATATATTGTAGGGCATTTCCTGTTGAGTAACATAAGGGTGCTCGCACTGCTGGGAGAACCCAGCAGTGGGTGCATATTTCCAGAGTTATTACAGTTTAAACCCGTGTTTATTTACATTTACAGCAGTGGTCAAATTCCAATTAGTTATTCTGTTACATTCTAATGGAGAGGAAAGTCAGTGACTTACAGTTCTCCATAGAATATAATAGAAACTGCCTGTCACTTCCTGTCAGTTAGAACTATCAGGAAGTAAACACAGTAAATTCACTTCCTGATTATTTGAACTTCTGTAACTTCTGAATAAAACATCTGACAGCGGTGGAAGTGACCTTGTTTTACTCAGCAGGAAAAGCTCTATAACATATAATTTTTTAAAAAAAAGTTTACTGCTCCTTTAATCTCTGCACAGCGGATGGCTCTCTTGCATTTGCTGCCCGCTTCCAGCAAATCCCTGCAAGGACCTTTTTTCCAATGCTAATATCTCAAGGTCCTCGCAGGGCAATACAGTACATCCATGCACAGGCAAAGGGAAACACATTGCACTGAGGGGGAAACACAAAATATGTGGCATTTTTTTTCTACTCGTGTATAATACGCACTCCACATTTTTGTTAAAGTGGGGCAAAATAGTGCATAATAAATGCGAGATTTTATGGAAATAATAATAAATAAAAACAAGAATGTTAACTTCCTTTGAATTGACACAGAAATGAGCGGTAAAGGGGACATAGGGGGTCAATACTAGGCCCACTTAACCCTTTGAATGCCAGAAGGGTATGCATCGCATTGCAGAGCAATGTCACTCAAATGGTTAACTTAAAGTCTGTTCCCACAGAGCTGAGAGTAACTCATAACTCGCCAGTTCTCTCCCAGTTCCTGTTATGGTCACCGATATCTGCACAGATGGATAATGTCAGAGCCTTAGAAGCCCATTGATGGAGGATTATTCTAAGGATGTAGGAACAGTCTCCCATGAGCTCAGAGTAAGACGCCATCCAAATGTGCAGCTTTCTTTGAACTGTACAGTTAAGTGGCAGTTAACTGGTGAGTTATAAGCTGTGGGAACTCCCTTAGTGCTGAGGGCACTAGCAGTGGGCTAAAAGGGTCTTTTACTAACCCTGTAGTTCAACAAATCAAATAAAATGAACACAGATTTACAGATCTTTTCAGCATAAATGTACAAGTCTCTGACTTGAAGGAACAGTAATATTTAGTATGACATTTTTTTTACGGGGATTTCTGAAGGTCTAAGACTAGGCTTTTTGTACCCAAAATCCATTAGACCCATAGCTACATGTCATACTGCTCCACCATGTGTGTCATATTTACTTTTATACTGTGAGAAATAAAATTTACATTGATTTTATCATATATGCATTTGAGTCGTAGGAGAGGGGACAAAAATGTGTTCTGTCCGAGATAGGGATTTTCCTTCTGTGTAAAGTGTGGATTGTCCCACTACCGGGAGAGTTTGTGCTTAAAGTAATTACATCTCAAACTTTTGTTTTTTCTCAAAATGTTAACAACAGCACCTACTGGTTTACAAGAGGCAACTGTATTTATTTTTATGCAAATTATGCATTCTGTAGGAGTTAGGGATAGTAACACTTCGTTTTATCTTTATTTTATTTTGTAGGCATTAAAAACATGAAGAAAGATATGTCTTTTCTCTCTAACCTTTATGGTTTGAGAGATATTCACAAGCAAAGTTTCCCCTCCCGCCCCTTTTACCTAGTGTAAGCCATCTCTTCTCAGATGTGGAATGCAGTCCATAGACCAGACAGATAACAGCAGGGGACAATCTTCTTCCTATGAGAACAATGAAAGCCCTGCCCCCCTTGACACGTTTTTCAGGTTTTTCCCTTACCTTAATTGAAGATTGTCCCTCTCTGCAGTCTAACTGGGCGCCTCCCTTCTGATCTGGCTGAACAGTGTTACATCAGTAAAAGGGGCGGGAGGGGGATACTTTATCATTGAATTACTCTTGAACTACAGCTCTGACAGAATTGAAATAAAAGCAGCTCTAAGTAATCATCATTTTGGACTTTGGAGAGTGTTATTTCAATTCTGTTAGAGTTGTAGTTCAAGAGTAATTCAATGATAAAGTATCCCCCTCCCAGCCCTTTTACTAATGTAACACTGTTCAGCCAGATCAGAAGGGAGGCGCCCAGTTAGACTGCAGAGAGGTACAATCTTCAATTAAGATAAGGGAAAAACCTGAAAAACTTGTCAAGGGGGGCAGGGCTTTCATTGTTCTCATAGGAAGAAGATTGTCCCCTTCTGTTATCTGTCTGGTCTATGGACTGCATTCCACATCTGAGAAGAGATGGCTTACACTAGGTAAAAGGGGAGGGAGGGGAAACTTTGCTTGTGAATATCTCTCAAACCATAAAGGTTTGAGAGATAAGACTTATATCGTTCTTCGTTTTTTTTTAATGCCTACAAAATAAAATAAAGATAAAACGAAGTATTACTATCCCTTTAAGGAAACGGCTTACTGTAGGACAATCTGTAGTGAGGAGTGGTCTTTTTTGATGATAAGTCCAAATGAATCATAAAGTGGCGTGACTGAGGTTGAGCTGAACTGTAGGTCAGGGATGGGCCATGTTTCTACCAGTCTAGAAGTCCCATGATTTGGGGAATGATGGGACTTGTGGACTTGTGGTCTGACTGCAGCGGGATAGTCTCAGTTGCCCACCCCTCTTCTAGGTTCACCCAACATTTAGTGTTGTGTAGTGGTCCCCATGCTAGAACTTGGGTTAGCTGAGTAGCTCAGCATTAATAATGCACTGCGTGCATCTCTGGTACGTAAATGGTTAAATAGTCACAGTCGGTGGTGACACGTGTTTGGTGTCTGGAGAGCCTGGATGACATTTTCTGCTTCCCCTGCTGTATTTGGTTATTTATAGCAAACAAGTAACCCTTATGTCTCTTGGTTTGTTATCATATGCAGGTTTGCTCCTTCTCAGCATGACTTTATCTCTTGCATAGTTATCTATTGAGCATTGAGATACTTACCTGTATTACTATATGGTTCTAACTTGTACATGAGAATATTATTTACCTTTACCTGGACTCTCCAAAATTTGTTTTTGATTGTTTTTATGTCTGTTTATTTGAACTTTAATCATGTATTAATTAAGTCTTTTTCACTTTGGGTACTTTTGGTGCGCCTCATGTTAATTGGGTCCTGTATGGATGATTTTTGGTTTCTTTTACCTCTATACCTCCCATGTATATGTTTGTCTGTCTGAGTTTGACCCTGAGTGCACCTGGACTATTTTACAGATGAGAGTTGGTACCGTGTTAGCCGTAGAAATACAGGAGGCAAATATAGTTGTTGATACCTTTATTGGCTAACTAAGCAGATTCAGAATGCAAGCTTTCAAGACCTTAGGTCTCTTCCTCAGGCATGTTATACAGATTAATATGAAAACATCTCTTATATACAAGTACACATTGCATTGTTTAGCATGGAAGTCAGATAAGAAAACTCAGTCCAGATCCAGATACTGTGATCAGTCAATGGGCGCTTCCATACTCAGAGGGACAGAGAGGTATGGGAGGTAAAATTAATGTTAAAATTTAATGCTATTTAAAATGGTTTAAATAAAGACAGAGAGTTTTTGTCACATTACCACTTAGTTGGTTGACCTTTCCAACAGACCCAAGAGCATCGTAAATACCTCTAAAGCCTCAGAGGAAGATTGCAATTTACCACTGACTGATCAAAGATATCTGGATCTGGACTGCATTCTCTTATCTGATTTCCATGCTAAACAATGCAATGTGTACTTGTATTTAAGAGAGATGTTTTTATATTTATCTGTATAACATGCCTGAGGAAGAGACCTAAAGTCTTGAAAGCTTGCATCCTAAATCTGTTCAGTTAGCTAATAAAAGGTATCAACAACTATATTTGCCTCCTGGACTATTTTAGTCTCTTTATTAGAGTACATTTTATATAACCTGTGCATTCTCCATTGCGTATGTCCCCCTCCATCGACATGACATCCGGGGCTGATTGAAAATATCTCTTGAACAAAGGATCAAGGGCAGAACTCATAGGGATCATTAGGATTTTCTGACCATAGTAAAGTAAATGTGATTTATTATTAGGCGATGTTGGTTGTCCTTTAACTTTTTTTAGTGCCCTTGAGATGTTTCATACCTCTCCGGCACTCAAAGGGTAAAAAGAAACTTGCATATTTGTGTCCATTTTGGGAATAGAACCCCACTACTCTCCACCCCTGGCACCATATAAATATCCTCAGTGGCTTTTTCTTAGTTCTTTATGATAGAAAAGTAATATTTCTGAATGTTTTGAAGCTGCTGCTTCAAAGTGACTTGTGAGTGGCACAGAGCAGCGCGTTTGAAGTTGTAACTTGATAGAACTGCAGTTCAGATAAAGAAAACTGTTGATAAAGCTTCTTCCTTCCTCTTCATCTCTTTCGAAGTGCAAAGCGGTCATATCCTTCCGTCTTCTGTGCATGCCTGCAGCCACACATAACTTGGGACAATTTAAGTTAATCATTTAACCCTTTGAGTGCAGCGCAGTGCGTTGGATACTTCTCTGGCACTCGAAGGGTTAATGGACTTGAGGATTGCGAAACGCATTGTGAAGCAATTCATTGCACTGCACACCTATGTGGCCCTTGACTCTTTACGCAGTGCATTATGAATCAATTTGTTGCATGCCCCTATGGAGATTGACAGGTTAAGCACCAGAGTGGCATACATTGCACTGCATACTGCACACCGCTCTGATTGTCATGGAGTGTTTTAATGAACTATAATACTGTAGATAGTAAAAAATAAATGAATTGCGCCCAGTCCGATCTCTCAAACCTTTATGGTTGGAGAGATATAAGATTACAAAGGTCCCCCTCCCCTTGCACTGACGTCACTGTCTAGCTTACGGCAGGAGATCCCGGCCCACAGACCGTCCTTCGGCTCTTCATCAGTGCCGAAATAGCGAGATATAGAGAGAAATACTTCACTGGAACGGTCAATAATGTGTGCCTGCAAACCAGGCACACACTGTAGACAGTTCAAATGGAGTATTTCTCTCTGTATCGGCTCTGCTGAAGAGCCGCAGGACGGTCTGCACAAGGGGAGGGAAGGGGGAACTTTGTAATCTTATATCTCTCAAATCATAAGGTTTGAGAGATCGGACTGGGCTCAATTCATTTATTTTTTTAACTATCTACAGTTTTACATTTCATAAAAATGATCTATTACTATCCCTTTAAAGGTTTAAAGAGATAAATGTTTGCATAACCCCTCGCCAAGTGGAAGGTAAGATAATGGAGGTTATCCACTATGGAGAGATAAAGTGGTGATAAAGCGGAGATGACTTCTCCAGTGATATCACTTCTCCAGTTCCTATGTTATTGTATAGAGCCTATGCAGTAAGACCTTAGTGCATTGGCTTCATAGAATAGCATCGGAGTTGGAGAAATAATATCACTGGAGAAGTCCATACCTCCCAACATTTAAAATGGGTAAAGAGGGACACTTGTGGATGTGGGGGTGTGGCTGGTGGGTGGGGCATTAACAAGAATTTTTAGGTTATTTCATGACCTATCGACACCTATTTGTGCAACCTAATAAATGATTTATAACAAGACCAAAGTATTTTATTTACACAGACTGATTTAAACACATATACTGAAGTTTAACACCTTAAGGGCCATTGCCGTGCCAGGATCGTCACGGCATAAGGCACTTAAAGACCAATGACGGTCCTGACATGGCATGGAGTTCAGGGCTCCCGGCACGGCTGCACGCCGCTCCGGAAGCCCTGAACCGGAAGTGAAAAAAAAATGCCCCGTGGTCCTCAAGTGCCGGTCGCTTGTGCACACGCCGGTCCTTAAGGGGTTAAACAAACAATAATGTGAGTTTTATTGCTGTAGAGCAGAATTATACACTTATATACACACCACAAAGTCTGATTCCCTAAAAAGAGGGACATCAGGGTGGGAAAGAGGGACAGGGGGATTTGGGTCAAAAAAGGGACTGTCCCTCCTAAAGAGGGACACTTGGGAGGTATGGAAGTCATCCCCACTTTATCACCCCTTTATAATGCCTTAGTGCATCTCCCCTGTTTGCTTCTCCTGCTGTTGAGGACTAAGACTCCCATCATCCCCAGCAAATGACTGATTTGGGATGATGGGAGTTGCAGTTCCCAATAGCTGTAGTCCCACTTGTTGGGCCCTGGTACAGATGAATGTATATTTCTTGCTCTAATGTGAGCTAGGATTACTATGTACCTGAATGTATTTAGTATGGAAAATCACACAGAGGATTACAGCACTGGGTGTGGTGTAATAGACTGTATGTCATCTCCACCAAGTCCCTATAATTTCTCACAAGATTGTGGTTTGGGAGTTCTTATGAAAGGGCTGTTGCAATCAGGGCCAGTTTTAGATCCATAAGGATCTGGGACAATCCTGTCTCCAACAAAGCAATATGATCTTTCTTAAAGGAATAGTAATGTTTCAAAAAAACAGCAGCTCCAATTAATCTTCATAGTATTTGAGCCATGGAGAGTGTTATATCTGTACTGTCAGATTTGTGGTTCAAGAGTAATTGAAGGATAAAGTTTCCCCTCCCGCCCCTTTTACCTAGTGTAAGCCATCTCTTCTCAGATGTGGAATGCAGTCCACAGACCAGACAGATAACAGCAGGGGACAATCTTCTTCCTGTGAGAACAATGAAAGCCCTGCCCCCTTGACAAGTTTTTCAGCTTTTTCCCTTATCTTAATTGAAGATTGTCCCTCTCTGCATCTACCTGGGCACCTCCCTTCTGCTCTGGCTGAGCAGTGTTACATCGGTAAAAGGGGCAGGAGGGGGATACTTTGTCATTGAATTACTCATGAACTACAACTCTGACAGAATTGAAATATCACTCTCCAAAGTCCAAATATTATGATGATTAATTAGAGCTGCTTTTATTATGAAACATTACTATCCCTTTAAAGGGGAACTATGCACTAGGAATAAGGGGCCCTCATTTCGTTTTACCCTTTGAGTTCCAGGGAGGGTAAAGTAGCAGTGTACATTAATTATGAAAAATTACTGGTTTATACAGTAAAACAAGGGTATCCCCAATGCTTGCAGATGTTTCTTTCAAAAGTTCATAAAAAGATAACTGATAGTTTGAGTTCAAGATGTTTTGCAGCAGCTTGCACTGTTGCTATTACAGCCTTTGAGGAGCTTAGTGTCTCAGACACAGGGTCACAATGGGATATCCCATGAGCACTAAAAATATCTGACATTACCCTGTGTGAAGAAAATCAGTGGGGGATATGTACAAATAAAGGTGACCGCATACCCCTTTTATTCCGGAATGTTTATGTAAATGTCATTCTGCAGGACAACCCTGTAGTGTGTGTTTTGTATAAGGGCCCTGGATTTAAAGGGACAGTAATGTCCCATAATTTTTTTTTACAGTTTTCTAGAGTTAAAAAAATAAGCTAAATGCCACAAATCTCTCAGACTGCTGTGGTTTGAGAGATATCATCTGTTAAAGTTCCCCTCTCCCTCCCCTTCTCATGACTTCAGCTGTAAGCTGACAGCAGGAATTCGTGGTCCGGGGACTGACAAGTGGCTCTTCAGTAGAGCCACAATAGTGGGATTTAAAAAGAATTACTTCTTTGGAATGGTCTAAAAGTGTACCTGGTTTGCAAACACACTTCTTAGACTGTTCCAAGGAAGCAATTCTTTTTAAATCACGCTATTGCGGCTCTTCTGAAGAGCCTCTTCGTATCGGCCAACACAAATCTCCTTCTGTCAGCTTTACGTCTGACAGAAGGAGAAGAGGAACTTTAGAGGATGATTTTGTGGCATTTAGCTTATTTTTTTAAGCTCTACAAAACTCTAAAAATTTTATGGGCTATTACTGTCCCTTTAAAGGGATAGTAATATGTTAATATTACTAATCCCCTTAGTGTAGCTATTTAAAAAAGAATTCAATTACCCCCAGTTTCATCTCTCAAACCTTTATGGTTTGAGAAAAAAACGTAACCGAAGTCCCCCCCCCCTCCCCCTTCCCTGAAGTCAGCATTGTACTGACTGCAGGGTTATCCGGTCTTATTTTCATCAGGCGGCTCTGCAGCACAGCAGAGATCTCGCTAGTAAAAAAGAAATATTTCACCGAAATGGTCTTCTACATGTGCTTGCAAACCAAGCACATGTAGAAGACCATTTCGGTGAAATAATTATTTTTCAGTAAAGCGATCTCTGCTGTGCTGCAGAGCCGCCTGATGAAAATAAGACCAGATATCCCTGCGGTCAGTACAACGCTGAGTTCAGGGGAGGGGGAGGCTTTGCGTTTGGTTTTGGTTTGAGAGATGAACCTGGTGGCAATTGAATTATTTTTTAAATAGCTACACTATGGGGATTAGTAATATTAAAGTATTACTATCCCTTTAAGTACTAATGGTGTCACTTAAAGTGATAGTAATAACTCGGAAATCTGACGTACGTGCAAGGGGAGGGAAATGGGAACTTTCAAAGCTTATATCTCTCAAACCATAGAGGTTTGAGAGATAGGACCGGTTGGAATCAATTTATTTTTTTAATACCTACAGAATTCAAAATACTTTTATTAAAGTATTACTATCACTTTAATCCTTTGAGTGCAGAACAATGCATTGCACACCCCTCTGGCACTCAAAGGGTTAACACCAGCAACTGCACAGAATGGTATGCAGTACGTTCATTGTATGATGATGTCTGTAGTGCATACGTGTGGGTATACTCGCCAGCGTTAGCCTTTAATGCCAGCAAGCCTCGTACCCCTGCCCCATACCATGCACACCATACCATGCACAGGAAAAAAATGATAGAGACACCAATACCAGGGAACTGTTAGGATTGTGAACCAAATCTCAGGGTTTCTGGGTAAATGGCTAACATTCTCCAGGTGAGAGTCCAGTGTTTCCTACTGTAGGATTTACACTCCTTTACTCATTATTTAAAGTGTTAGTAATGTCCAAGTACAAATATGTTGCATTGTGTAGAGCTTAAAAAGTTGACTTGAATGCAAAAATCCGTATCTCTCAAACTGCTATGGTTTGAGAGATATCTACATTCAAAATTTGATGTTTCTTGCTGTCAGCTGTAAAGCTGTCAGCAGGAGATCCGTATCGGCCGACACGGAGGCTCTGCAGCAGATCCGCAATTGCGTTATTTAAAATGAATGACTGGAATGGTCTAAAAAGCGTGCCTGGTTTGCAAACAGGGTGGGTTTGATTTAAATCAAGTCGATTTAAATCATGATTTAAATCACTAGTCAGTAAGACTCTATTTAAATCATGATTTTTAAATGCAAAAACTCATTCTTGCTGGTAGTTAAAACCATCAATATTTGCAACCAGGAGAAGAAGTCATATTTAGAATATAACCTGTCAGATTAGTAAAACAGCAATATGAGACCTGATTTTAGTTTAATAGATTAATCACTCATATTTGGAACATATAATAAAATATAACATAAAATATAATTGATTGACTATACAGCCTCAGGTACATAACTAAGCTCCATTTCATGCTGAATAACCTTTAAACTATAATGTATCTTAAAAAGAAAACTATCTTTAGATATATTTTTCCTCCAAAGGCATTTCATTAAAATAAATTTGATTTAAATCAAGAAAAATCCAATTTAATTTAAAAAAATCCGATTTAAATAAAAAAAATCCAATGTTGTAAACGTTTTTTTTAAAAATCATAGATTTTTCTCCACCCTGGATTGCAGGCGCACTTTTTAGACCATTCTAGTGCAGTAATTTGTTTGAAATATGTGATTGCGTCTCTGCTACAGAGCCTTTGTGTCCGCCTTTGTGACATCTTTACAGCTGACAGCAGGAAACATCAAACTTGATGGACTTGTGTCTTTTTTCAACCTAATTTACTATTTTACTATGTAACTTTGAATTCAGATATCTCTTAAACCATAGTGGTTTGAGAGAGAGTTTCTTTTGCATTCAATTCAACTTTTTAAGCTCTACACAATGCAAACCAGGCACACTTTGTAGACCGTTCCAATTAAGTATTTATTTCTAAGTAGTGCGATTTTGGCTCTGCTGAAGAGCCACCATCCGGTCAAATGACCGGAATCTGCTGCTGAAACAGCCTGGGGGTGGGAACTTTAGCGAGTTATATCTCTCAAACCATAAAGGTTTGAGAGATAAGACTTACACCATTGTACTTATTTTTTTAATGCCTACAATATTAAATAAACGTAACCCCTTAACGACCCTTGACGTACTATGACCGTCATGGAATTCTGGGCTCCCCCCGTGGCTGCACGCCGTTCGGGGAGTCCGGAAGCGGATGGAGCAAAAAGAAAAAAAAAAAAAAGCTCAGTGGTCCTTAACTGACCGAGCCGCGCCGATCGCCCGGTCGTTAAGGGGTTAAATTTAAACATTACTATCATTTTAACCACTCTGGGACTAAGAGGGTTAAAACTTTCTATCCATCACTTGTTGCAAAAGTCTGATTCCCTTCTAGATGGTATTTAAGATCCATAACAGCCCTGTAGTCAGTAAGAAGAGTTAGAGGTTTTGTTCATTAGTGCACACCGAGGGTGTAATCGATTAGTGCTCCCCTATGTTTACCAACAAATAAGAGTCATTTGGTACACACTATTTTTTTTTTAATTACAAGATTAAATGTAAACCTTCCCAACTGTTTTCATTTTTATTGTCCAGCAGAAATTGCTGTTTACTGCCATCTTTAGGTCTGCCGGAATATTTCTCTATACACTCACCTTGATCTGGAGAAAAATGATACATTTCTGTTAAAAGCATTTAGTGCAGTCATTCGTTAAACTGGAAAAACGAATACAATTTTATGTTAAAAAAAAAAAGAAAAGAAAAGTGTATTGATTCTCAAATGCAGGCCTCAGGGCACACCGTCATACCTGGGGATTCTCAAAGGTTTAACACGATTTCAGGGTCTCAGTGCGCAAGACGAAAGTGTTAGGATGAGAGAGGCCTGTGTTACCTGTTACATGATCTGAATGAGTGACTCCTTCTTTATTCTGTGAATGGATAACATTCCTACCAGAAGGACAGATGGAGAAGCAGTGACAGCTGTAGGTTGTACAGAAAGGCAGAGGGAGAAGTCCTGCTTGTGTGTGTTTGTACAAGCAGTGATAGCTGTAGGTTGTACAGAAAGGCAGAGGGAGAAGTCCTGCTTGTGTGTTTGTACAAGCAGTGATAGCTGTAAGTTAAGGAGAAAGGGAGAGGGAGAAGTCCTGCTTGTGTGTGTGTACAAGCAGTGATAACTGTAACTTAAAGAGAAAGACAGAGGGAGAAGTCCTGCTTGTGTGTGTGTACAAGCAGTGATAACTGTAACTTAAAGAGAAAGACAGAGGGAGAAGTCCTGCTTGTG
Organism: Rhinophrynus dorsalis; assembly: GCA_037306005.1. Classification (NCBI taxonomy): domain Eukaryota; kingdom Metazoa; phylum Chordata; class Amphibia; order Anura; family Rhinophrynidae; genus Rhinophrynus; species Rhinophrynus dorsalis. The sequence goes on from CM074723.1 coordinate 30,914,057, forward strand.
TGTGTGTACAAGCAGTGATAACTGTAAGTTAAGGAGAAAGGCAGAGGGAGAAGTCCTGCTTGTGTGTGTGTATAAGCAGTGATAGCTGTACGTTATGGATAAAGGCAGAGGGAGAAGTCCTGCTTGTGTGTGTGTACAAGCAGTGATAACTGTAAGTTTAGGAGAAAGACAGAGGGAGAAGTCCTGCTTGTGTGTGTGTACAAGCAGTGATAGCTGTAAGTTAAGGAGAAAGACAGAGGGAGAAGTCCTGCTTGTGTGTGTGTACAAGCAGTGATAGCTGTAAGTTGTACAGAAAGGCAGAGGGAGAAGTCCTGCTTGTGTGTTTGTACAAGCAGTGATAACTGTAAGTTAGGGAGAAAGGGAGAAGTCCTGCTTGTCTCTGTGTGTGTGTACAAGCAGTCATAGCTGTAAGTTGTACAAAAAGACAGAGGGAGAAGTCCTGCTTGTGTGTGTGTGTGTGTGTGTGTACAAGCAGTGATAACTGTAAGTTTAGGAGAAAGGCAGAGGGAGAAGTCCTGCTTGTGGGTGTGTACAGTATAAGCAGTGAGATCTAAGTAATACAGAAACAATGGTCCAGCAGCAGGGAAGGAAAGGGCCATTCAGGCTGGAAGTCAGTTCCTGCATGGGGAGGTAGGTCTGGGGGGTAGGGTGGGAATGCTAAGATTCTGTTAGTCCAATAAAAAAGGTATTAATAATAATAATCCTTTATTTATATAGCGCACACAGATTCCGCAGTGCTTTACATTCATATTGGTCCCTGTCCCCACTGGGGCTCACAATCTAAATTCACCTATCAGTATGTTTTTGGAGTGTGGGAGGAAACCGGAGTACCCAGAGAAAACCCACGCAAACACAGTGAGAACATACAAACTCATTGCAGATGTCGTCCTTGGTGGGATTTGAACCCAGGACCCCAGCGCTGCAAGGCAACAGTGCTAACTGATAAGATACTTATTTTGTTTGTTATTTTACATCTACACCACTGGACTAATCCGGCTACCATCTCCACTCTCCTATATATAATGTATATGAAGGCCTCTGGAGGATGTACTTCCTCTCAGGACCTTCATTGTTCAGTCACTCCCCCTCCTTTTCCGCCCCTTGTTTTTGGCATTTGGTTTGTGGTTTGGGGGATTATTCATCTTTTCATCTTTCTTTCTTTTGCAGTTTGTTTCTATTCTCTTATTTTAGCTACTTCTCTTCTTTATTAGTTTAGTTAGCTAGGACTTGGTTAGGTCTTTAGTGTGTAGGGAGGATTTCTCTCTGTTTCATTATTTGTTTAACTTGTCCAGTAAATATTGTGGTAGTGGTTTGGTCAGTTCCAGTGGTCAGCCTTACGGTTCATTTTTACCTATTATCAGCATGGGATAGCATTAACCCTTGATTTGTCCATTTAAAGCAATGAGATTCCTTAGTGAAGTGCATAACATCTAAGGTGACCACATGTGCCTTTAAATTAGGGACCTTATAATAAAACACATACTGCAGGGTTTCATTGATTCCTGTGCAGTCTTTCAGAAGGAAATTTTCATAGGCGTCCCCTATTTAAATGCAGATGTGGTCAACTTACTCCCATCACTTATCACATTGGAGAGATTATCTCACCTTCTCAATTGTTTGACTTCTAGAGATAGGGAATTACAACTCCCGTCATCTGCTACCAGTCAGTGGCTGGTTGGAGATGAGGGGAATTTTAGTTCCCAACATCTGCAGGTCCAGCAATTGAATACCCTTGCTGTAGAGCATCTCCCATCTGAATTTTCAGTAGCATCACTGACACCTCTGGGGACGGTTTGTCCTTGAGACTCAGGGTTTTTACTCTCTAAACTGGTGCAGTGTCTACCAGAAGTACTTGTCTTGTGTGTGTGTCCAAGTGATGCTATCTCTTAAGTTATAGTAGTTATATAGTATAGGATTGATTGGAACATCTCTAAGTTTCATGGATATATAACCTATAATCTATGCTTTTTGGAAATGGTAAGGGTTAATATTTCAAAGCTATCAGGATCGGCTCACTTTTAGAGTTCCCTGGTATGCTCAAGTTCCCTGGTATGCTCATTGAGAGAGTTCAGACATACAGTTTGAAAGTATAATGGTATGGAAATGATATTCAAATCAGCATAGATCCATTTTAATTAACATTTTAAATGTTCTCATGCAAAAAATCCTGTGGTTCTATAGCATCGACTTCCTAGGAGTAAAAGATGGAATAAACATTTTTGAGGAGTGCTAATCAGTATAGTAAATACATAATTTACCAAGCAATTATACTTTAAATTCTTGTAATTTATCTTTATTCACACCTAGAAACGTGCAGTTTAGACAGTGTCAATGTTTTAAAACGTTTAAAGGGATAGTAATGTTTCACAATAAAAGCAGCTCCAATTAATCTTCATAGTATTTGGGCCATGGAGAGTGTTATTTCAGTACTGTCAGAGTTGTAGTACAAGAGTAATTGAATGATAAAGCATCCCCTCCCTTCCCTTCTGATGATGTCACACTGCTCACCTCAGAGCAGCAAGACTGTCCGGATAGATCAGAGAGAGGGACAATCTTCAGTGATCATAAGGAAAAACCTGAAAAAGCATGTCAAGGGGGGCAGGGTTTTCCTTATGATCACAGTAAGAAGATTGTCCCTTGCTGTGACCTGTCCGGTCAAGAGACCAGATTCCACATCTGAGGGGATGTGGCTTACACTAGGTAAAAGGGGCAGGAGGGGGATAATTTATCATTCATTTACTCTTGAACTACAACTCTGACAGTATTAAAATAACACTCTCCTTGGCCCATACTACAAAGATTAATTGGAGCAATGCGGTGCATACCCTTTTGATCCTTAAAGGGATAGTAATGTAACTATATAAAGGCATATCTGATTATTCATTATCATAGCTGGGAACCTGCCGGATTTCACCCGGAGACTCCCGATTTAGAGCAGTGTCTCCGGGCCTCCGGGTGAAACCTTAAATTCTCCGGGCTTATACAGTATGTGCGCATTTGCTGCTCCTGCCTGCGCACATTTCATAATTTACATCAGTTTCATTAGAGCCCTGCTCTGGTATTGTGATCCGCGGACAACTTGTGACCTGTGTCACATGATCATGACGCTGTGTGCCTGGTGTCAGGGCAAGAGGAGAGCGAGAAGCAGCGGGAGCGGAGAACATGTACTGGCCTGGTCACCAGTGTTGTTAGTAAATTCATTTTACTTCATTCTTTCACTGTGGTTTGATAGATGGGAGTGAAGTTAAATGCTACTTTAACCCTTTGAGTGCCAGAACATTGCGTACCCCTATGGTACTCAAAGAGTTAAACGTGATATTTTTTTTTTTTTTGGAACCTCCGGGTGACTTATTACTAAAGGTTCCCAGGTATGTTCATTATACATTTTTATAATGATACATACTGCTCTAAGCATTATGGTTTTCATTATACAGACAGATACAAGATTGTCCCTCATTACGATCCGTCCGGTCAAGTGACCAGCTTTCAGATCTGAAGGCAAGAGTGATGTAGGGAAAAGGGACGGGGAGGGGGAAACTTAACAGTATGGAGCAGTATAAAAATGCATAATGAACAATTGGATATGCCTTTATGTAGTTAAATTACTATCCCTTTAAAGGGTTAATATATATAAGTTTAAATATTTATATGTCCCATTATAAATCTATATACAGGGCTTTTTTGTGAGGGCGTCCCTTTCTGGCAAAAAAGGTGCATTGCCTTGCTTGTGGCATTTAATAGTATATTGCTCTGCTGGTGACATGTAATGGTACATTGCTCTGCTGGGGGGCACGTAATGGTACATTGCTCTGCTGGTGGCATGTAATGGTACATTGCTCTGCTGGGGAGCACGTAATGCTACATTGCTCTGCTGGTGGCATGTAATGGTACATTGCTCTGCTGGGGGGCACGTAATGCTACATTGCTCTGCTGGTGGCATGTAATGGTACATTGCTCTGCTGGGGGGCACGTAATGGTACATTGCTCTGCTGGTGGCATGTAATGGTACATTGCTCTGCTGGTGGCACGTAATGGTATATTGCTCCTCTGGTGGCATGTAATGGTGTATTGTGCTCTTGGTGCATATAATAGCATGTTGTTCTGCTGGTGGAATGTAAGGGTGTATATAATAGTACATTGCTCTGCTGGTCTCATTTAACGGTGTATGCTTGTCTCATGAAATAATGTATCACTTTGCTGATCTCTGACGTAATAGTGTATCCATACATCCCAACAATGGAACTGTCAAAAGAGAAACACACATCTGCTACTGACTAATGCTTTGTGTGTATGTGTAGAAATTAAGTGCATGCTCATTGATTGCTTTGCAATGTGATGTTCACTGCTAAATCACCTTGGTGACAGCAGTTTCTTTGTTTTGAAGATGAAACAACTCAGGATTTGGCAGTAGACTGTTTCTTTATGTCAGCTATATGATGACAGGTTTGCAAGAAGCATGTGGTACTTAATGATTACAATGATGTTACAGCTTGATGGAAAACCTGTCTTAAAGTGGACCTTTCAGCTTTATTCAAGTTTACATATTTGAAAACTGCATTAAAAACTGCCTATGTGTCCTGTTAGCCAAAAGACCAGCAAATGAACAGTTAAGGAGATATTCATACTTGTTACCATATGCTCATGGATGCTAATTTCAGCAACCATGCAGTACCAGTGACATTTCACATGATAATTAAAGGGGGAACGGTAACCTACATATAAATAGTCTTCATTTCACAGATATGCTTATATCATTTTCAAATATATATATGTGTAATGAAAAAATTGTCACCTGTTGTTTTGTAATAAAGAGTGAAAGATTTCATGTTTGATGTCATCCTGTAGTCTGAGACTATTTCCTTTATTTTTCCATTCCCAGATTCCTCCCATCGTCCCACTAGACCTGGCGCACTTGCGATTGGGTGAGTGACATACATGCTACAGACGAGCGCTGCCAATCAGGAACTACGTGATGAATATGGCAGCGCTCTGCTTCATAACGGACATCATGTAAATTTATTTTTAATGTTTTTAAACACGGATTGATGGCTCATTTAACAATACTTAGACGGAGAAGAATCATAGGAGACTTGGTTAATATAAGGTGACACATCCACTTTAAGCTTGTCAGTGACATTTCATATTTTAAAGGGATAGTAAAGTCTAGTATGAATAAAAACTAATATTGTAGCAATTAAAATAAACTAAATAATGTTAGTCATATCTGAAGACTACATGAAGATAAAGTCCCCCCCTCCCTCCCTCCCCTTTTCAGTGACATGCTCTCTAAAGCCGGTTGCAGGATATGCTGGTCCCAGGACCAGACGGATGCTCTTCAGCAGAGCCGAAATAGCGTGATCGTGACACAAATACTTCAATGGAACGGTCTACAAAGTGTGCCTTTATGGTTTGGGAGATATTAGCGAGTAAAGTTTCCCCTGGAGTGACGTCACTGCTCTAGCCGTCAGATTTGAAATCCGGTCCCAGGACCGGCCACGGCTCTTCAGCAGTGCCAAGATCACGATCTTTAAAAATAATGTCTTCATTGGAATGGTCTACAAAGTGTGCTTGCAAGCCAGGCACACTTTGTAGACAGTTCCAATGAAGTAGTTCTGTTTAAAGATCGTGATCTCGGCACTGCTAAAGAGCTGCCTGCTGATCTGTGGACCGCATTCCAAATCTGTCCACTAGATGGCAGACTTGGTTGAAACAGCCAGGAAAAGGGAATTTTACTTAACTTTACTTGCTAATATCTCCCAAACCTTAAAGGTTTGGGAGATAAGACTTATATCATTTTTAATGTCTTTTTAAGGGCTACAATATAAAATAAAATTATTTTCAAGCAATACTATCCCTTTAACTCTTACAATGCCTGTGGTTGGCATATATATATAATTTAATTTACTATGAATATGTTCAGTGCATAGATAAAATAACATAAATGGATTTGTATAGAGAGAAGCCACATTATATAGAAGTGGCACTATGAATAGTGAAGGATGAATATGTAAATAGATATAGATAAACCTAAGAATAGATTGAATAGAATATTAACACGTGACCCAATGTACACCTGCTGGATAAGACTCTCGTACACATATCAATGGTCTATTCTGGTTACTAGTAGTGATAGCTAGAGTTTAGAATTACAGATGACTAGCGTAGGAGACATTCAGTGTAAAGACAGTTACTTTTAAATTTTTCTCCACTTAAAGGGATAGTAATGTTTCATAATAAAAGCAGCTCTAATTAATCTTCATAGTATTTGGACTTTGGAGAGTGTTATTTCCGTTCTGTCAGAGTTGTAGTTCAAGAGTAATTCAATGACAAAGTATCCCCCTCCCATCCCTTTTACTGATGTAACACTGCTCAGCCAGATCAGAAGGGAGGTGCCCAGGTAGACTACAGAGAGGGACAATCTTCAATTAAGATAAGGGAAAAAGCTGAAAAACTTGTCAAGGGGGTAGGGCTTTCATTGTTCTCATAGGAAGAAGATTGTCCACTTCTGTTATCTGTCTGGTCTATGGACTGGATTCCACATCTGAGAAGAGATGGCTTACACTAGGTAAAAGGGGCAGGAGGGGAAACTTTGCTTGTGAATATCTCACAAACCATAAAGGTTTGAGACATAAGACTTATATCATTCTTCATGTTTTTTAATGCCTACAAAATAAAATAAAGTTAAAATGAAGTATTACTGTCCCTTTAAAGGGGAATAAGTCTCGCTCTTCTTAATGTTGTGGATAAACAGCGTTCGCGGAGTACACTTTGTGTATACAAAGAGGAAGTCACTTAAATAGGGATTTTGTATCTCGGGTTGTAAAGATGTACAGGAAGTTCATCTCAATGCCTTTTCCTCTTCTCCTGCAATAATTCCTCTAGTAAAACGTCATCACTGCCGATGGTAAAATTAAAACTCATTTATTGTAGATTTACACAAAATAGGGGTGTTGTAAAATTCAGTATAAGTAATGTAAACATTGTGGGTACTTTATTTATTGATGGTTAACATTCAACAAACCAACTTCAGGAAACTTTTTACTATGAAATGACCACGTGATAAAGGTGGACATATATTAACCCCTTGAATGCCAGAGGGGGTGCATGTCAGAACTAATACAACTAAAATCGGTCTCTTTAAAGCGGAACTACCATGTCACAAAATGTTTAGCTTAACTAAGTCCCCTTCTGGCGACTAGCTGCTTAGTAGCGCTAGTCTCCAGAATTATTACCTGATTTAATAGATATGTGCTTTATTCCCCAGCTGTCAGTAGCACGGAGTGCGGACATCTTGCCAGATTGACGTCTGCGTACCTGCGCTGTCACTCCCAGCCGGGTCTAGGAGGCAATGCTAGGAGCCGCCTGGCTCCGGCTGAGACTGACATCGCCGGCGCGTGGACGTCATTCTGGCAAGATGTCCGCGCTCCGTGCTACTGACAGCTGGAGAATAAAGCATATATCTATTAAATCAGGTAATAATTCTGGAGACTAGCGCTACTAAGCAGCTAGTCGCCAGAAGGGGACTTAGTTAAGCTAAACATTTTGTGACATGGTAGTTCCGCTTTAAAGAGACCGATTTTAGTTGTATTAGTTCTGACATGCACCCCCTCTGGCATTCAAGGGGTTAATATATGTCCACCTTTATCACATGGTCATTTCATATTAAAAAAGTTTCCTGAAGTTGGTTTGTTGAATGTTAACCATCAATAAATAAAGTACCCACAATGCTTACATTACTTATATTGAATTTTACAACACCCCTATTTTGTGTAAATCTACAATAAACGGGTTTTAGTTTTACCATCGGCAGTGATGACGTTTTACTGGAAGAATTATTGCAGGAAAAGAGGAAAAGGCATTGAGATGAACTTCCTGTACATCTTTACAACCCGAGATACAAAATCTCTATTTGAGTGACTTCCTTTTTGTATACACAGTCATTCTGTTATCTGCTAGTTAACTCCGCGAACGCTACAACTTTATCCACAACACTGAGAAGAGCGAGACTGATTTGCTATTGCAGGATCAATAAAAGAGCAACAGGGAGCTCTGTTCAGCTCTACAGCTTGCTTACCATGCAGGCCAGGTTACCTCAGTAAACCTGCCAACACAGCAACTATAACATGATATTTGTGTTTTAAAGGGATAGTAATGTTTCACAAAAACCACAGCTCCAATTAATATTCATAGTATTTGGGCCATGGAGAGTGTTATTTCAATACTGTCAGAGTTGTGGTTCAAGAGTAATTGAAGGATAAAGTTTCTCCTCCTGCCCCTTTTACCTAGTGTAAGCCACCTCCCCTCAGATGTGGAATCTGGTTGTAAGACCAGACAGATAACAGCAGGGGACAATCTTCTTCCTATGAGAACAATGAAAGCCCTGCCCCCCTTGACAAGTTTTCAGGTTTTTCCCTTATCTTAACTGAAGATTGTCTCTCTCTACAGTCTACCTGGGCACCTCCCTTCTGATCTGGCTGAGCAGTGTTACATCAGTAAAAGGGGCGGGAGGGGGATACTTTGTCATTGAATTACTCTTGAACTACAACTCTGACAGAATTGAAATAACACTCTCCAAATACTATGATGATTATTAGAGCGACTTTGATTATGAAACATTACTATCCCTTTAATCCTTTGCATTCCAGAGAGATAACTGGCTTTCTCTCTGTTGGACCCTCTAAGTGCTAATCTCATTGTTTTACATGGAGCTTTTAACCCCTTGAATGCAAGCTACGTATGGAACGCAATGTGAAACGATGCATTGCAGACATCTCTAGCATTTAAAGCCCCATTTAAATCAATGTGAGATTTGGGATTTATATTTCACTGTCGTCCAATACAGGTCACTGGTACTCTGGGAGGCGTAAGTCCCCTTTAATAGGCAGGAACAACTATGCAAATGATTTGCAAGGGGCGGAGCCTCCCCTCTTACTTAAGCCACCTTCTGGCCAGAGCCACTTAGATTGATTTGTTCCTGGAGTGCTTTGCACACCAGGTAGATAACATCTATGCATCTTAGTGTTTTATTATTTTTTATTCAAATATGGAATACCACCATTAGGAGGGTGACCATGGCTGTGAATTGCCCTCTTTAAAGTGGCTGGTGCAGCTTCCAGGGATTTTCTGTGGACCTTATGCCCTGAAGAGGGGACAGCTTGTGTTAAGCAGCTTCCCTACTGGGGAATTTACCTCTGGTTCTTTCCCACTTCATCATGGTCACCTGAAGACAGAAGTCCTGCAGGAAAGGTGAGTCACCCATTGAGTGCTGAAGGTCCACTTGTCCCCACAGTGTCCCTTTGATGGGCTTGTATTTGGGAGTTTTAATACACTCCAGCACTCATAGGGTGTTTTTATTGCATTATTACTGTTTTATGCAATTTCTGTGGTATTCTCTGGGTTTTGGAGCTTTGGGTATTCATTTATTTATGTTTCTCATGTGTTTCATGCTTGTTTGGGCACTTTTTAATGTTTTCTTAAACTTTATTAAAAATGGTGTTCCGCGCCTTTAAGCGCGGCTTTTTCCCGCTCAGACGCAAGGGCTCCTTTACTCTCTATGAGAATTCACAGTGTGGGACATATCTCTGGAACCGCTTGTCACAGCAACTTCAGAGAGGGCTCATTTTAATGCTAGGCTCCTGCTCTATCATCCGGAATGTGTTTTATTTATGTGGGGTGTTCAGGGGGGCTTCGGGCACTGTTTGGGGTACTTGTAAGGGAAAACTACATTTCCCATGAGCGCTTGGTTCGCGCTCGTTTCTGATTGGCTGTCATGACGGCCGCCATTTTGTGGTACTTTTCCTAAGCGAGTACACTACGCAGGGACCGAGCCTTCTCTCTCCTCAACAGATTAACCCTTCGCTGGCCAGATAAGTCCGAATTTAGACATTTCTGGGGTGAAACTTTAATCATTTACACTTTTTCTGGGTGATAGTGTTATTAGTGGGGTATATTGACGCTGTGAGCATGTCTACTTCACTGGAGCTAGGGGCTAGACCCAAGTCTAAGGAGGATGGGGGGTCTGCTACCCCCATGGCGTTTTGCTCCTCTTGCCACATTGGGCTGGCTAGCGATAATGTGGGGGATCTATGCCCTAATTGTACTGGTCAAGATAGCAACCCTGGGCTTCCCAGCCATGCTATTGAGCCATCTTGGGTGAGGGAGTTTAAAGCTGCCACTAGGGATCTCAGATCCACGCTTCAACTCTTTCCCTCTCAGATTCAGGGGGCTCTCCAGGTCTGGCAGACCCCCTCTACCATCAGGACCTCCCTGCCTAAGCCACAGGGAGCTCCTGATGTCACTGATTCTTCTGAAGAAGAACTCTTACAGGATTCTGATGCTGAGGAACGTACTGTTATTGAATCTAACAGGTCCATTGGGGACCCCTATGAGTGTGACCCTGAAGTCTCGGCTGAGGGTCTGATCAGAGCGGTTCTGAATACGCTCAACCTTCCTCTGACTCAGGAATCCACTTATGATCCTACTGATGTTTTTCAGAAAAAGCCATCTAAGCCAGTTGTTTGTTTTCCAACTAACCCTACTCTTGCCCGTCTGGTCTCTGAGGCATGGAAGAATCCTGATAGATCTTCCTCTGTCTCTAAAAAGTTTGCTAAACTTTACCCCTTTCCTGAGGCTGAGTTGGCAAAATGGGTTCATCCTCCCAAGGTGGATGCGCCTGTTTCTAGACTATCCAAGTCTACCGCTTTGGCTGTCTCTGATGCCTCTGCCCTGCAGGATTGGACGGATAAAAAGCTGGAGCTTTCTCTTAAATCTATTTTTGCCTCCATTGGCACTGCCATGCGCCCAACCTTTGCTGTGGCATGGGTTAACAGAGCCATTGCGGCCTGGACTGAACGACTGACTGAAGCAGTTCGCCAGGATGCGCCAGTATCTGAACAGTTGCAGCTACTTGCTAATATCACTGAAGCTCAGAACTAAGTTTGCTGACGCTGCTTTTGATGCTGTGCGCATGATGGCGAGGGCCTCCACTTCTTCTGTGGTGGCTAGACGCGCTCTTTGGCTGAAAATTTGGTCTGCTGATACAGCCTCTAAGAAAGCCTTGCTTTCCTTGCCCTTTCAGGGGAATTTGCTTTTTGGGTCTGAACTCAAAGAAATGATCAGTGAGGCTACTGGCGGTAAAAGTACTCTTCTACCCTCAGTCTTTAAGAAAAAGTTTCCAGCCAAACGCAATCGGTCCTTTAGTTCCTTTCAGACTGAGACACGCTCCTCGGCCCAAACGGGTCCTCCCACTACGCGCTCCTCCTCCAAGCCCAAACAGTCCTGGAAGCCCAAAGTTGCCCCCAAGGCCAAGACCTCCAAGACTGCTTCGGCATGACTCGCCGAACCCGGGTCCGCATCCGGCTGTAGGCGGTCGTCTCCGCATCTTTCGTCGGACTTGGGAGGAGTCAGTGGCGGACCCATGGGTTCTTCAGGTGGTGTCAGAGGGATACAGGATCCCTTTCTCTTCCCTTCCTCCTTTTCGGTTCCATTTTACTCGTCCTTCTCAGGAACCCACAAAAAGGCGTCTGTTCGACGATGCTATTTAGGATCTCTTGGACAAAGAGGTCCTGGAGGCGGTTCCTCAAGGGGACACAGGTTCAGGATTTTATTCCAACCTGTTTGTGGTAGCCAAAAAGGACGGAGGAGCTCATCCCATTTTGGATCTCAAAGATCTCAATGCCTATGTGGTGACTTCCCACTTCCGCCAGGAGTCCCTGCGTTCTGTGATTGCAGCAATGTCTCCAGGGGAGTTTCTTGCCTCCCTGGACCTTCAGGATGCTTATCTTCACATCCCTATTCATCCAGAGAGCAGGCGGTATCTCAGGATTGCCTGCCACAGGGGACACTTTCAGTTTGCAGCGCTTCCCTTTGGGCTGACTTCAGCCCCTCAGGTCTTCCAGAGGGTGTTAGGCTCCTTGATAGCGGTGCTCCATCAGGATGGGATCAGAGTGACCCCCTACATGGACGAACTCCTACTGAAGGCCTCCTCAGCGGAGCTTCTCCGTCAGCAATTACAGAAGTGCATGCACACCCTGAACCGTCATGGCTGGATCCTGAATCTGGACAAGTCGGACTTGATTCCATCTCAGAGGCTTCTGTTCCTGGGTCTCCTGTTCGACACTCGCCAATGCATGGTGTTTCTTCCAGAGGATGTGGCTCATCAGATAGCCGTCAGAGTGGCTGGGATTCTGGACATGGACGAAATTCCAGTACCGAAGTTGTCGTCTTTAGTGGGGAAGTTCATTTCCACGATCGAAGCAGTCCCATTTGCCATGGCCCACTCCAGGGAACTTCAGAGATTTGTGATCCAGACGTGCAAGAATCATCCAGATCATCAACATCTGTCTGTTTCTCTTCCTCCTCATGTCGAGTCGAGTCTGCACTGGTGGTTAGATCTCTCTCATCTCCTGAAAGGGAGATCCTTTCTAGTTCCTCATTGGACCACAGTCACAACGGATGCCAGTCTTCGGGGCTGGGGTGCAGTCTGGGGTCGCTTCAGTGCTCAGGGGAAATGGGGTCTGGAGGAATCCATGCTCTCCATCAATGTTCTGGAACTTCGAGCTGTCCGGCTTGCCCTGAGGCACTGGGAGTCTCAATTGACCGGTCTTCCGATCAGAGTGGAGTCCGACAACGCCACGGCGGTGGCTTACATCAACAGGCAAGGCGGCACAAGAAGCGGTTCCGCCTGGTGGGAGGTCAAGGATATTTTGTCTTGGGCAGAAGATCATGTGCCTGTCATCTCTGCAGTTCATATTCCAGGCGTGGACAACGTCATGGCAGACTTCCTCAGTCGTCACACCGTCGACAGCGGAGAATGGGCTCTTCATCCAGAGGTGTTTCACATGCTCACTCAACGGTGGGGGATGCCTGTGGTGGACCTGATGGCTACCAGACACAACAGGAAGGTTCCGGTGTTTTGCTTCCGGTTGAGGGACTCCCTTGCTCTAGCAGTGGATGCCTTGTCGATCCCTTGGGACTTCTCCCTGGCTTACATCTTCCCTCCTCTTCCTCTATTGATCAGAGTTATCAAGAAGTTGAAGAGGGAGCGTTGTCCTGTCATCCTGATCGCTCCAAACTGGCCTCGCCAGTCCTGGTATCCGGAGTTGATGGCCATGTCAGTGACGGATCCGATCCCGCTTCCTGCCCGTCCGGACCTACTTCTTCAGGGGTATCTGTGGAAGGAGGATGTTCACTCTCTCCATTTGATGGCATGGCGGTTGAATCCTCGATTCTAGCAAAGAAAGGATTTTCTCCTTCTGTGGTGTCGACTATGCTCAGTGCTCGTAAGCCTGTGTCTTCCAAGATCTATCATCGCATATGGTCAACTTTTGTGACATGGTGTTCTGATAAGAAGTTATCCCTTGAATTCCATCTTCCCACTGTCCTGGCCTTCTTGCAGGACGGTGTGGATAAGGGGCTCAGTCTGAGTTCCCTCAAAGTTCAGACTTCTGCCTTGTCTGTGTTTTTCCAGGAAAGGATTGCTATCCTTCCTGATGTGAAAGTTTTCTTCCAAGGTGTGACTCATGTTCGACCTGCCTTCAAGAGTCCTGCTCCCCAGTGGGACCTCAATTTGGTGCTGGGAGTTCTCCAGCGACCACCGTTTGAATCCTTGGCTTCCATTCCATTACGTCTCTTGACTTGGAAGATGGCCTTCCTTTTGGCTGTTGTTTCAGTGCGCCGGGTAGCAGAGTTACAGGCCTTGTCTTGTAAACCTCCTTACCTGGTGTTCCACAAGGATAAGGCTGTGCTTCGCACTACCAAGGAATTCTTACCCAAGGTTGTGTCCGAGTTTCACATCAATCAGGAGATTGTGGTTCCCTCTTTCTGCCCTAATCCTTCATCTGACAAGGAAAGAGATCTCCATCTGTTGGATGTGGTGCGTTGCCTCAAGTTTTATGTTCATCGCACCGAGTCTATCAGGAAGTCTGACGCTCTATTCGTCATTCCTGAGGGGCCTAGGGCAGGGAGACCGGCTTCCAAAGTTACCATTGCCTCTTGGATTAAGGCTACCATCCGTGAAGCCTACAAGTTGAGGAATAAGCATGTTCCCTTCCGGGTGACTGCCCATTCCACCAGATCTATTGGGGCCTCTTGGGCCTACAAGAATCAAGCTTCTGCTGATCAACTGTGCAGAGCGGCCACTTGGTCCTCTGTGCACACTTTTTCAAAGCACTACCGTGTTGATGTACTGGCGTCGGCTGATGCCAGTTTTGGAAGGAAGGTCCTGGAGGCAGTCTTGCCTGTGTAGGTCTTCCGCTCTGTGATCCTTAGTGCTTCTTTACTGTTGAGCCCGGTTGGCTCTAGTTCCGTGTGCTGTGTTAGTTCAGGGATTGTTCCCTTGGTTGGTGTCCATTGACACTTACAGTTTGGGCTATGTTATTAACTGGTCATAGCAGTTCTAGTGACTTGGGCCTTGCGCCTGGTCCTTTCCTTACTTTCCGCCTCTGGATCAGCTCAATGTTTGTACATCCCAGAGTACCAGTGACCTGTATTGGACGACAGTGAAAATAGGATTTTAGTCTTACCTGTTAAATCCTTTTCACTTAGTCCATACAGGTCACTGGTCTCCCACCCTGTCAAGGGACCAGTCTTGGCTCTCCTGTGGCATCCAGTGGGAGACCGTTCGGGCATGCTCACAGGAGTCTTTCTTTTTGCTTACCTGAGGTCAGTTTTTAGGGTCTCAAATCAATCTAAGTGGCTCTGGCCAGAAGGTGGCTTAAGTAAGAGGGGAGGCTCCGCCCCTTGCAAATCATTTGCATAGTTGTTCCTGCCTATTAAAGGGGACTTACGCCTCCCAGAGTACCAGTGACCTGTATGGACTAAGTGAAAAGGATTTAACAGGTAAGACTAAAATCCTATTTTCTCTCCCCTGTGATGGACTTGATTTGCTTCATGGTTGCACCTCTTTTTCATTGTTCATAAGGCTTGCCGTCTTTCACTAGGGATAGATGAACATTTTAGCAACAAAACGAAAATGTGAAAGTCCATTTTTGAATTTTTGTGGGAATTCCTGCAAAAAGTATAGTTTTTCTGTTTTTTTTTTCCTTTTCTATCATTGTTTTGAAATCAATGATGATAATGTAGCCCCCCCCACACACACACGTGTAGCGTTTCCCCTGTTTATTCCCACCGTGCACTAGAAAAACAGCGTCAGTTTCCCACATGTTGTCTGTTTATGCTTGTGTGGCAGAGAAGGCAGCTGAAGTTTTGATGCTATCTAGTGTAGAGGCATGCAGATGAACAAAGGGTGCTGGAGTTGCTTAATTTAACCCTTTGAGTGCCAGAGGAGTACGCAACACATTGCAATCCATTGTGTACCCTTCTGGCACTCAAAGGGTTAAGAGGACACATATGAACAATGCCTGCTGCAGGCTCCCGGAGGTTAACCCCTTAAGAACCAGCGACGTCCGGTCACGTTGTGGAATTCAGGACTCCCCGTGTGGCTGCACGCTGTTCGTGGAGCCCTGAATCCATTAGTGAAAAAAAAATGCTAAGTGGTTCTTAACTGCCGGCCACTCCTCCGATCATTAAGGGGTTAATTATTAGGTTGCAATGATTCCCTTTTAAAGGGATAGTAATACTTAAGATGTAAAAAAATATATGTTGTAGGGTTTATGTCCCCGACTAAAACAAGGTTACTTCCACTGCTGAGAGATATTTTATTAAAAAATTATAACAGCTCAAACTTGAATTTTTTTAGGTGCAATATCACAGTGGCCTGAAAATTTATAGTGGCGCTGTTGCTACACAATCCTATGGAGATTTATGGTCTACGGACCAGAGCTGTCCATAGGATGGTGTAGCAACAGCACCACTGTAAATTTTCAGGACACTGATAGATAAACCCTACAACATATGTTGTTACATTTTAATTATTACTATCCCTTTAAGGGGATGATCTGACAACCCCCATTTCATCCCCAGTGGTGTACTTGGATTGTCCCAGAATTGTAAACCTTTGTCTATATAACTATGCCCCTTTTATACAGATATTCTTGTGCTTTTAATGCTTCGGGCTTTTGGCTGCTTTACATTCTGCACAGCACAAATATCTCAAAAAATATTGCTTGATCCATTGCCTGCAGGGCCCTGTTCCTTACATAACACAATATACAGGGGCTTGGAAGGGATCACAGTTGACCAGAGATCACATGCTAAAATGGGATGCTTACATTCATCTGCCTTCCTCTGTCTTAAGTGCTAGTTTCCTGCTCTCTGCCATCCACTACAACATCAATCAGTCGTACAAGAATAGAGTCTACTGAATAGCAAGTTATTTGGCCTGTTAATTCTGCTTCCTATGTTGACCCTTTTAGTGCCAAAGAGTTAAATAAGTCTCCATATGGCGGAGGGATCTTTCTCCACTTAAAGGGATAGTAATGTTTCATAATGAAAGCAGCTCTAATTAATCATCATAGTATTTGGACTTTGGAGAGTGTTATTTCAATTCTGTCAGAGTTGTAGTTCAATAGTAATTCAATGACAAAGTATCCCCCTCCCGCCCCTTTTACCATTGTTCTCATAGGAAGAAGATTGTCCCCTTCTGTTATCTGTCTGGTCTATAGACTGCATTTCACATCTGAGAAGAGATGGCTTACACTAGTTAAAAGGGGCAGGAGGGGAAACTTTGCTTGTGAATATCTCTCAAACCATAAAGGTTTGAGAGATAAGATTTATATCGTTCTTCATGTTTTTTTAATCCCTACAAAATAAAATAGAGCTAAAACGAAGTATTACTATCCCTTTAATATCTTTTGCACTGCACAAAACTAAGTAGATAAACATAGCGCAATCTGTTACATCTATATATATAATTTGCTAGGATGTATCTCTGTGTGCGTAATCATGGACACATAGAGCAATGCCTCCTAGCAGATTGCGTGTGCGTGGCGGTTGAGAGGAAAGCAGCGGCGATGGAGGGGAAATCAACGGTAGAGCTGCATGCTTTGGGGATCACCGTAATACTGGCGCTGTCCCCCTCCCCCACCTCCAGAAACGCTTCTGCATGGCCTAGACCCTGTCGAACGATGGGCTTTAACCTAGTCTACTATAAAGAAGACTCAGCAAACTACTTTATAAAAAACATTACGATCCCTTTAAATGTGCTGTCTGGTAAGCTTACTACGTGGTGATCTCTGTTGAAGCTGCTTTTAGTTCACAGCTCTTCACTACAAACAATAGGCTTCAATGGACCTGAATGGCTTTGGCCTGACCCTCATTGGATGAGATTATATAGTAGAGTTTTCTCATGGATCCTTTCTTCATCAGAGATTGTGGAAGATGGACATACAGAGTCTCTGTTTTATGAGACCTGGCTCTCAGTGAAGGAAGCTGGAGACAGAGGCTGATTTTCCAGCTGTGGGACGTTTCCTGAGAATCTCTACCCACTTCTCCTCCCTTTTATCCTGTTCCGCCCACTTCCCCAGTCCAATCTGTTAAGCCCTGCCCACCCAATTAAGCCCCCACCCACTTTATGACTTCATAATGGCATCATTAACATAAATCTGGTCCCATAAGTCCCAGGTATGATTTTTAGAGATGCACCAATACCATTTTTTTAAGACCGAGTACAAGTACCGATACTTTTTTCAAGTACTCACCGATACCAATTACCGATACCTTTTTTTTGCGGTCATTTGCCAGTTTTCTAAGTACCTATATGCTTTAGGTACTTGGAAAACTGGCAAATGACCGCAAAAAAAAGTATTGGTAATTAGTATTGGTGAGTACTTGAAATATATATACACACACACATCTTGACTCTTGATTCTCCCCTTTTGATTCTTTCTCCCCCTCTTGATTCACAACTTTTACTTCATTCTCCCCCTCTTGAGACCCCTTCTTTTGCCTTGGCTTTTTCTCTCCCTTTTGATCCCCCTTTCTCCCACTCCTTCTCCTTGACTCCTGATCCCCCCTCCTTTTGCCTCTTCTTGGCCCCCCTCCTTTTGTCTCCTGATCCTTCCTCCTTTGCCTCTTTTTCTCCCTCTTTCCCACCCACTGCCCCATCTTGCCTCCTTTACTCTCCTCTGCCGGGTGGTCACTGTTCTCTTGCGAGCCCCGGCAGAGGTCAGCGTTGGAGCGTTGCCATGGTAACCCGCGGCAATGCTCCGACGCTACAGGAGGGAGAGAGGTGACCGGGGAGCATTGTGAGCAGCTCCCCGGGCTCCCTCTCTGTAGCACTGACCCGGACACAGGGTATCGGTGCTGGCATCGGCCGCAAATGCTGGTATCGGCACCGATACCAGTATCGGTATCGGTGCAACCCTAATGATTTTCTTTTCTAGTGGATGGGGTTGGGGCAGAGTAATGTGAGCAGTGTCAGAATGGACAGAGGTAGGGTTTTAATACCTTGCCTAGAGGCGCCTCAGGCACAAATCCAGCCCTTCCTTGCTTTAAACCCCTTTGAGTGCTGGGTGGGGGGAATTTGTATGGTTAACCCTTTGAGGGCCAGAGGGGTACGAAACACAATAATGTGTTGCGTACCCCTCTGTCACTCAAGGGGTTAACACTTTGAATAAAATCTTCTCCCTAATTGGCATTTTCTATCGTTCAGCGAGTATTTTTAATTTTGCTGATATATGTCCGTGTTTTGAAACGAGGGCATCTGTGCATTTATTTGTGAATTCTCAGCACATATGATAAACTGGATAATAATTAAAAGTGGTGAAAATCAGTGAGCTGGGATTATAGCTAAAGAACATATTAGCTCGTTTGTAGAGGATTAGGAAGCGAATAGTCTTTCTATAATTGGCTGTTCTATCTTTTAAGCTCTCCTCTGCATTATCCTAGAAAAATGAAGTCTGTTACACATGAGGGAAAATACAATTTGTATTATTTAATCCATTTCAATATGTCTTCCTACAAAGTCACACATCTGGTGTCACCTTATTATTTATGTGGTAAAATTGAGTGGTTTAATCCTTTGAGTGCCAGAGGGGTACGGAACGCATTGCTTTGCTTACCCCCTGGCAATCGAAGTGTTAAAAAGACTCCTATTCAAGGTTTTGGGGGGGATAGAGTAGATATGAGTTCTCCAGTTTATCACACCTCCATTTCCTGTGTTATTCTATAAAGCCTATGCATTAAAGAGGTAGTAATGTTTCATAATAAAAGCAGCTCTAATTAATCATCATAGTATTTGGACTTTGGAGAGTGTTATTTCAATTCTGTCAGAGTTGTAGTTCAAGAGTAATTCAATGACAAAGTATCCCCATCCCGACCCTTTTACTGATGTAACACTGCTCAGCCAGATCAGAAGGGAGGTGCCCAGGTAGACTGCAGAGAGGGACAATCTTCAATTAAGACAAGGGAAAAACCTGAAAAACTTGTCAAGGGGGGCAGGGTTTTCATTGTTCTCATAGGAAGAAAATTGTCCCCTTCTGTTATCTGTCTGGTCTATGGACTGGATTCCACATCTGAGAAGAGATGGCTTACACTAGGTAAAAGGGGCAGGAGGGGAATCTTTGTGAATATCTCTCAAACCATAAAGGTTTGAGAGATAAGACTTATATCGTTCTTCATGTTATTTTAATGCCTACAAAATAAAATAAAGATAAAATGACGTTTTCCTATCCCTTTAAGATCTCCAAAGTTGAAGAAATCTTAGGCTCCATAGAATAACATAGGAATTAGAGAAGTGATCCACTTTATCACCTCTTAGTGAATCTCTCCCAAGGGAGAAGATTCACTAAAGCCAGGATTCATCAAGATGCGAATGGATTAATGCGCAGGAATATCGGAGGATTTATCTGCGTATTAACCGTTTGCCCATTCAGCAACTTTCTTCAATAAGCGATGGACAGGTAGATCCGCAAATGTGATCCGCTAGCTTCGAGCTGGTGAATCCCATTTGAATGCATGGGGCGAATGCACGCATACACATTTTTGCGTATATGTGTGTTTTCTCCATGACTGACCAATTTACACAATTTTTCCTGCTTCCCATATGCAAAGCAGGGAAACACGCAAAGTCATTGATGAATACCCGAAGGTATCCATCACTGATTGCGGCAAAGAGCAGCGTATTTGATACACTGCTTTTCCCAGCCCAAGTGGTGATAAAGTGGAGATAACTTCTCCAGCCCCTATGATATTCTATGGAACCTATGCACTAAGATCTCCAAAAGTGGAGACATCTTAGTGAATAGGCTTCATAGAATAACATAGGAATTGGAGAAGTGATATCACTGGAGAAGTTATCTCTACTTTATCACCTCTTAGTGACGGAAGAAGGTTCACTAAGTGGTGATAAAGAGGAGATAAAGTAGAGATAACTTCTCCAGTGATATCACTCTTCCAGTTCCTATGTTATTCTATGGAGCCTATGCACTATATTATAAATATATACATCCTATATAATAATTCGCTAAAACGTGTGTAACGACAAAGCCATGCACAGTAGAGACTGCTGCGCGTACTGCAGTCATGCACAGTAGAGACTGCCCGCGCCGGAGCATCCAGCTCTGTATCAGCTGTGGCGCGGACAGTCTCTACTGCGCATGACTGCCCCGCGACCGGCTGGCAGTGGCACTGTGGCCCGTGTAACGGGCTCTTCAACTAGTATATATATATAAAAATGATTTGCTTCTCAGTGCATTTTCAAAATCTGTAGCATCAAAGCAATGCGTTGGACAGCCCTCTGGCACTCAAAGGGTTAAGCATTTTGAATAAAAGTTTATCTACTCGCTGCACCATAAAGATAATTTAACCCATTAAGTGCCAGAGAAATGTCCAGTGCATTGTATCGCAATGCGTTTGACACCCCTCTGGCATTCAATCAGTTAACTTTGCGCACATTAACAGAAGAGTCTGTGCAACCTACTTTACAGGGTTAAATTACACACGTTAAAGGTTGGAGGGGAAGTGAAGGCATCATAAACAGAACACTAATGCTATAGCATTCTCCCAGAGAGCAATTCACTTCGCTCTGTTACATTTAGTTTGGCCTGAAGACTAATTTAAGACCATGGTGTAAATATTTGCCTCTGCATGTCAGACATGCCAAGAGATGATGGAGAGATGTTATTTTTAAACACCGGACCACCTTCCTTCACACGTCCCACTTGATAATATAGATAATGCTGCTGGGTTTATGGATATATGCTTTGTACTAATTCTAGAGAAAACTAGCCTTAAAGGGATAGTAATGTTTGACAAAAACAGCAGCTCCAATTAATCTTCATAGTATTTGGGCCTTGGAGAGTGTTATTTCAGTACTGTCAGAGTTGTAGTTCAAGAGTAATTGAATGATAAAGTATCCCCCTTCCCGCCCCTTTTACCTAGTGTAAGCCACCTCCCCTCAGATGTGGAATTTGGTCTTGGGACCAGACAGCTGACAGCAAGGGACAATCTTCTTACTGTGAGAACAATGAAAACCCTGCCCCCCTTGACAGCTTTTTCCCTTATGCTAGATTGTCCCTCTCTGCGATCCATCTGGACACCACCTGTCTGTTCTGAGGTGAGCAGTGTTACATCAGTAATTATCATTCAATTACTCTTGAACTACAACTCTGACAGTATTGAAATAATACTCTCCATGGCCCAAATACTATCAAGATTAATTGAAGCTGAATTTATTCTGAAACATTACTATCCCTTTAAAAATGATGTCATGAGGGGGTATCCATTCATATTTTGAGCAGACCATCTTACTCCATTAGAATCAGGAAACTTGAAAGGTGTTTTCAATGTTATAGGGAGGGTAGTGTCTGTAAGTGGTGGTTGGCTTAATACTTTGACTTTTAGAGGAGTGTCTAACATATTGCTTTAACTTAAAGAGTTAATGCGCAAGAGAAGCGGCAGCTATGTTGCACCTTATAAACTGCCCATTATATTCAACGTGCATTTGTCCGGTGATCCAAGCAGAAATCTGGGAATGTGAGATGACCGAGCCATATTACTGTCAGTTTCACATTAGGTTATGCACGTGTGGCCCCCTCCATTGATTGGATGTTGAGCTGAACATAGCTGCGTCCTATTTGTTTGTGTGAATATGTGGCTCTTAATTTAACTGAACATACTTTAGTTAGTATTGGTGCATGCAAACACTTCCTTATAACAGACAATAAGCTTCTTAAGCTTGAATAAGAAATCCTATAGAAATAAGCCTTGCTCATGATCAGGGCCGGTGCAAGGATTTTTGTAAACACAGGTGAAGGTGCATTTTGATGCCCCCCCTCCGACCCGGACACAATCCCCTGCCCCCCCCCCGACTTTGCCACAATCCCCTGCCCCCGCCCACATATTCATCTCTACACTCTCCCCACCTCCACATTGCCCCTTCCACAATGCTCCCTTAATCTCCACAATGCCCTTCCACAATGCTCCCTTCATCTCCACATTGCCCCTTCCATAATTCCTCTGCATCTCCACAATGCCCCTTCATCTACACAATGCCTCTTCCACAATGCTCCCTTCATCTCCACATTGCCCCTTCCATAATGCCACTTCATCTCCACATTGCCCCTTCATCTCCACAATGCCCCTTCCACAATTCTCCCTTCATCTCCACATTGCCCCTTCCATAATGCTCCTTCATCTCCACATTGCCCCTTCATCTCCACATTGACCCTTCCACAATGCCTCTTCATCTCCACAATGCCCCCTTCATCTCCACATGCCCCTTGATCCCCTACCTTGAGTCCCTGGTAGTCTAGCGGCGTGCCATAAGAGAGCTCTGTGCCTCCTTCGGCACAGAGCTGAAGCTCCCGCGCGCTGTTCTCAGGAATGCAGAGCGCTGGGAGATGATGTCATTTCCCAGTGCTCTGTATTACTACAGAGCCTGGGTTGCTCTGCGTTCACATAGACGCCGCGAGGGAGCACTTGCTAGTATAAATCAGCGCTCCCTTGCGACAGATATATATATTTAAAAAAAAAATACCAGCTTCCCCCTTTTCGGCACCCCTCCGTTGCGGCGCCCTAAGGCAGCTGCCTCTCCTGACTTAATGGTAGCGCCGGCCCTGCCCATGATTCTACTGTGTTATTATCTTTTATCTGTTTGTGAACTGAATGTGACTAAATATACAATACTACAGAATTGTAATGCAAAAAATCTCGACATACCAGATTGCTACGTGAAAGACACCTATCTAAGTAAGTCAGTAGGTTAAGCAAATTATTTTTATAGCCAGTGATTGAATAGAGGGAGTTGTGACACCTTCATCTGGATGATGATTGGCTGAAAGGTGAGTTTACTCCAGGGCACATTCTGTTCCCTATGCAAACCCCACCTCCCAACCAATGGAAAGGATTTGAACAGGGACTGGACATATCCAAGCCAATCCATGTTCATTTTTCTGACACTGGCTTTGGCAATGGCCCAAGCAGGACTAAGGGGGTTTATTTATATTTTTTAAACATTTTGTGAACCCTGGCTGTATTGTCAGATATGCACCCAGGAGAGCAGAGCAATCGGTTGGGAACGCTCCGGGTGTTAGTTCCCTTTACTATAGAGAGTGATCAGAAGCACAAGGACAGCCATATATTAACCCCTCATTTCCAGTTACAGCTCCCACTCAAACACTCACTCTGGTCATGAAGAGGTATATTACTAATGGATCAGGGGTTGTGAATATCATAAATGACATAAACACACACATAAATGCACACACACATACATGTACACATATACACATATACACTCAAACACACACAGAGACACTGTCACAGACACACATGTATATATACTCACACACACTGTCTCACACGTAAACACACAAACAGCCACACACACATGACACACCGAGTGTCACACATAGACACAGGCTCATACACAGACACATTGACTGTCTCATACACCTACACACACACACACACACACATAGACACATACACACTGTCACACATATATACACGCATGCACATACACACTGACTGTCACACACAGGCACACACACATCACACAAACTGTTAACCCCTGAGTGCTAGATATGTCTTATACAGCATCCAAGGGGTTAAGCAACCCTCATTTGGTTTCTAATGTGTATCTAAATCTTAATATTTCACAGGAATATGCTTTGAAGTAATGCATTGGCAATTTCCATAGCATACAAGGGTTAAATACAACTAATGTTAAGGAGCCAACTGAGTGGATTTTATATATTTTTATTGCATTAATTCCTATTCGCTTAAAATCCATTTTTTACACAGTGGACAACAGACTTTGCATTTCTTACAAGTGATTATAGGTAAGACATGCTAGAATATGGTATCCTTTTAAAAGGTCACGCAAAAAAAAAGCGGTCGGCTAGCCGGCACGTTACACATATCGCCATGATCAAAAGACCGACATGAGAATATCGCCATGCATGAAAGTGCAAGATTCTCATGTCGCTTCCTGAGAGGTCGCTGCAACCCAGCCTGCATAGTTTTAACCCGTGAAAAGCGAGAATCAACCCAATCAAGAACACGGAACAAGCATTTCCACTTAACTTCATCCTGAAAACTGTCACTGTCTTATAATTTATGTCTCTATATGTCTCCCTGATCCGCCGCCCAAGCCAAGCAGGAGGAGGATGGCGGTCTGAAGGGTAGAAATGATACAGTGCATGACAGCTGTATGGCCTCATAGTACAAAGAGGTCAGGGTCATACCTAGGTGTCTTAAGTGAAGCCAACACAGAAAGTTAAGTGGTGGGCTAAATATATCACTCAATTTAGTTCCTGTGAAGTATGAATGTATCTAAATGAGATGCATGGGTTTCTGGCAACGTAGATGTTAATCCAGTTAAACTATATTTCACTGTCGTCCAATACAGGTCACTGGTACTCTGGGAGGCGTAAGTCCCCTTTAATAGGCAGGAACAACTATGCAAATAATTTGCAAGGGGCGGAGCCTCCCCTCTTACTTAAGCCACCTTCTGGCCAGAGCCACTTTAGATTGATTTGTTCCTGGTGTGCTTGCACACCAGGTAGAGAACATCTATGCATCTTAGTATTTTATTATTTTTTATTCAAATATGGAATACCACCATTAGGAGGGTGACCATGGCTGTGAATTGCCCTCTTTAAAGTGGCTGGTGCAGCTTCCAGGGATTTTCTGTGGACCTTATGCCCTGAAGAGGGGACAGCTTGTGTTAAGCAGCTCCCCTATTGGGGAATTTACCTCTGGTTCTTTCCCTCCTTATCATGGTCACCTGAAGACAGAAGTCCAGCAAGGAAGGTGAGTCACCCATTGAGTGCTGAAGGTCCACTTGTCCCCACAGTGTCCCTTTGATGGGCTTGTATTTGGGAGTTTTAATACACTCCAGCACTCATAGGGTGTTTTTATTGCATTATTACTGTTTATGCAATTTCTGTGTTATTCTCTGAGTTTTGGAGCATTGGGTATTCATTTATTTATGTTTCTCATGTGTTTCATGCTTGTTTGGGCACTTTTTAATGTTTTACTAAACTTTATTAAAAATGGTGTTCCGCGCCTTTAAGCGCGGCTTTTTCCCGCTCAGACGCAAGGGCTCCTTTACTCTCTATGGGAATTCACAGTATGGGACATATCTCTGGAACCGCTTGTCACAGCAACTTCAGAGAGGGCTCATTTTAATTCTAGGCTCCTGATCTATCATCCGGAATGTGTTTTATTCATGTGGAGTGTTCAGGGGGGCTTCGGGCAATGTTTGGGGTACTTGGACAGGAAAACTACATTTCCCATGAGCGCTTGGTTCGCGCTCGTTTCTGATTGGCTGTCATGACGGCCGCCATTTTGTGGTACTTTTCCTAGGCGAGTACACTACGCAGGGACCGAGCCTTCTCTCTCCTCAACAGATTAACCCTTCGCTGGCCAGATAAGTCCGTTTTTAGAACATTTCTGGGGTGAAACTTTAATCTTTCACACTTTTTCTGGGTGATAGTGTTGTTAGTGGGGTATATTGACGCTGTGAGCATGTCTACTTCACTGGAGCTAGGGGCTAGACCCAAGTCTAAGGAGGATGGGGGGTCTGCTACCCCCATGGCGTTTTGCTCCTCTTGCCACATTGGGCTGGATGGCGATAATGTGGGGGATCTATGCCCTAATTGTACTGGTCAAGATAGCAACCCTGGGCTTCCCAGCCACGCTATTGAGCCATCTTGGGTGAGGGAGTTTAAAGCTGCCACTAGGGATCTCAGATCCACGCTTCAACTCTTTCCCTCTCAGGTACAGGGGGCTCTCCAGGTCTGGCAGACCCCCTCTACTATCAGGACCTCCCTGCCTAAGCCACAGGGAGCTCCTGATATCACTGATTCTTCTGAAGAAGAACTTTTACAGGATTCTGATGCTGAGGAACGTACTGTTATTGAATCTAACAGGTCCATTGGGGACCCCTATGAGTGTGACCCTGAAGTTTCGGCTGAGGGTCTGATAAGAGCGGTTCTGAATACGCTCAACCTTCCTCTGACTCAGGAATCCACTTATGATCCTACTGATGTTTTTCAGAAAAAGCCATCTAAACCAGTTGTTTGTTTTCCAACTAACCCTACTCTTGCCCGTCTGGTCTCTGAGGCATGGAAGAATCCTGATAGATCTTCCTCTGTCTCCAAAAAGTTTGCTAAACTTTACCCTTTTCCTGAGGCGGAGCTGGCAAAATGGGTTCATCCTCCCAAAGTGGATGCTCCTGTGTCTAGACTATCCAAATCTACTGCTTTGGCTGTCTCAGATGCCTCTGCCTTGCAGGACTGGACGGATAAGAAACTAGAGCTCTCTCTTAAGTCTATTTTTGCCTCCATTGGCACAGCCATGCGCCCCACTTTTGCTGTGGCATGGGTTAATAGAGCTATTGCGGCCTGGACTGAACGACTGACTGAAGCGGTTCGCCAGGATGCGCCGGTATCTGAACAGTTGCAGCTTCTTGCTAATATCACTGAAGCTCAGAACTATGTGGCTGACGCTGCTTTTGATGCTGTGCGCATGATGGCGAGGGCCTCCACTTCTTCTGTGGTGGCTAGACGCGCTCTTTGGCTGAAAATTTGGTCTGCTGATACAGCCTCTAAGAAAGCCTTGCTTTCCTTGCCCTGTCAGGGGAATTTGCTTTTTGGGTCTGAACTCAAAGAAATGATCAGTGAGGCTACTGGCGGTAAAAGTACTCTTCTACCCTCAGTCTTTAAGAAAAAGTTTCCAGCCAAACGCAATCGGTCCTTTGGTTCCTTTCAGACTGGGACACGCTCCTCGGCCCAAACGGGTCCTCCCACTACGCGCTCCTCCTCCAAGCCCAAACAGTCCTGGAGGCCCAAAGTTGCCTCCAAGGCCAAGACCTCCAAGACTGCTTCGGCATGACTCGCCGAACCCGGGTCCGCATCCGGCTGTAGGCGGTCGTCTCCGCATCTTTCGCCGGACTTGGGAGGAGTCAGTGGCGGACCCATGGGTTCTTCAGGTGGTGTCAGAGGGATACAGGATCCCTTTCTCTTCCCTTCCTCCTTTTCGGTTCCATTTTACTCGTCCTTCTCAGGAACCCACAAAAAGGCGTCTGTTCGACAACGCTATTCAGGATCTCTTAGACAAAGAGGTCCTGGAGGCGGTTCCTCAGGGGGACACAGGTTCAGGATTTTATTCCAGCCTGTTTGTGGTAGCCAAAAAGGACGGAGGAGCCCGTCCCATTTTGGATCTCAAAGATCTCAATGCCTATGTGGTGACTTCCCACTTCCGCCAGGAGTCCCTGCGCTCTGTGATTGCAGCAATGTCTCCAGGGGAGTTTCTTGCCTCCCTGGACCTTCAGGATGCTTATCTTCACATCCCTATTCATCCAGAGAGCAGGCGGTATCTCAGGATTGCCTGCCACAGGGGACACTTTCAGTTTGCAGCACTCCCCTTTGGGCTGACTTCAGCCCCTCAGGTCTTCCAGAGGGTGTTGGGCTCCTTGATAGCGGTGCTCCATCAGGATGGGATCAGAGTGACCCCCTACATGGACGATCTCCTACTGAAGGCCTCCTCAGCGGAGCTTCTCCTTCAGCAATTACAGATGTGCATGCACACCCTGAACCATCATGGCTGGATCCTGAATCTGGACAAGTCGGACTTGATTCCATCTCAGAGGCTTCTGTTCCTGGGTCTCCTGTTCGACACTCGCCAATGCATGGTGTTTCTTCCAGAGGACGTGGCTCACCAGATAGCTGTCAGAGTGGCTGGAATTCTGGACATGGACGAGATTCCAGTGCCGAAGTTGTCGTCCTTAGTGGGGAAGTTCATTTCCACAATCGAAGCAGTGCCTTTTGCCATGGCCCACTCCAGGGATCTTCAGAGATTTGTGATCCAGACGTGCAAGAATCATCCAGATCATCAACATCTGTCTGTTTCTCTTCCTCCTCATGTCGAGTCGAGTCTGCACTGGTGGTTAGATCTCTCTCATCTCCTGAAAGGGAAATCCTTTCTAGTTCCTCCTTGGACCACAGTCACTACGGATGCCAGCCTTCGGGGCTGGGGTGCAGTCTGGGGTCGCTTCAGTGCTCAGGGGAAATGGGGTCTGGAGGAATCCATGCTCTCCATCAATGTTCTGGAACTTCGAGCTGTCCGGCTGGCCCTGAGGCACTGGGAGTCCCAATTGACCGGTCTTCCAATCAGAGTGGAGTCCGACAACGCCACGGCGGTGGCTTACATCAACAGGAAAGGCGGCACAAGAAGCGGTTCCGCCTGGTGGGAAGTCAAGGATATTTTGTCTTGGGCAGAAGATCACGTGCCTGTCATATCTGCAGTTCATATTCCAGGCGTGGACAACGTCATGGCAGACTTCCTCAGTCGTCACACCGTCGACAGCGGAGAATGGGCTCTTCACCCAGAGGTGTTTCACATGCTCACTCAACGGTGGGGGATGCCTGTGGTGGATCTGATGGCTACCAGACACAACAGGAAGGTTCCGGTGTTTTGCTCCCGGTTGAGGGACTCCCTGGCTCTAGCAGTGGATGCCCTGTTGATTCCTTGGGACTTCCCCCTGGCTTACATCTTTCCTCCTCTTCCTCTATTGGTCAGAGTTATCCAGAAGTTGAAGAGAGAACGTTGTCCTGTCATCCTGATTGCTCCAAACTGGCCTCGCCAGTCCTGGTTTCCGGAGTTGATGGCCATGTCAGTGAAGGATCCGATCCCACTTCCAGCCCGTCCGGACCTGCTTCTTCAGGGGTATCTGTGGAAGGAGGATGTTCACTCTCTCCATTTGATGGCATGGCGGTTGAATCCTCGATTCTAGCAAAGAAAGGCTTTTCTCCTTCTGTGGTTTCGTCGATGCTCAGTGCTCGTAAGCCTGTGTCTTCCAAGATCTATCATCGCATATGGTCAACTTTCGTGACATGGTGTTCTGACAAGAAGTTGTCACTTGACTTCCATCTTCCCACTGTCCTGGCCTTCTTGCAGGACGGTGTGGATAAGGGGCTCAGTCTGAGTTCCCTCAAAGTTCAGACTTCTGCCTTGTCTGTGTTTTTCCAGGAACGGATTGCTGTCCTTCCTGATGTGAAAGTCTTCTTCCAAGGTGTGCTTCATGTTCGACCTGCCTTTAAGAGTCCTGCTCCCCAGTGGGATCTCAATTTGGTGCTGGGAGTTCTACAGCAACCACCGTTTGAATCCTTGGCTTCCATTCCATTACGTCTTGTGACTTGGAAGATGGCCTTCCTCTTGGCTGTTGTGTCAGTGCGCCGGGTAGCAGAGTTACAGGCCTTGTCTTGTAAACCTCCTTACCTGGTGTTCCACAAGGATAAGGCTGTGCTTCGCACTATCAAGGAATTCTTACCCAAGGTTGTGTCCGAGTTTCACATCAATCAGGAGATTGTGGTTCCCTCTTTCTGCCCTAATCCTTCATCTGACAAGGAAAGAGATCTCCATCTGTTGGATGTGGTGCGTTGCCTCAAGTTTTATGTTCATCGCACCGAGTCTATCAGGAAGTCTGACGCTCTATTCGTCATTCCTGAGGGGCCTAGGGCAGGGAGACCGGCTTCCAAAGTTACCATTGCCTCTTGGATTAAGGCTACCATCCGTGAAGCCTACAAGTTGAGGAATAAGCATGTTCCCTTCCGGGTGACTGCCCATTCCACCAGATCTATTGGGGCTTCTTGGGCCTACAAGAATCAAGCTTCTGCTGATCAACTGTGCAGAGCGGCCACTTGGTCCTCTGTGCACACTTTTTCAAAGCACTACCGTGTTGATGTACTGGCGTCGGCTGATGCCAGTTTTGGAAGGAAGGTCCTGGAGGCAGTCTTGCCTGTGTAGGTCTTCCGCTCTGTGATCCTTAGTGCTTCTTTACTGTTGAGCCCGGTTGGCTCTAGTTCCGTGTGCTGTGTTAATTCAGGGATTGTTCCCTTGGTTGGTGTCCGTTGACACTTACAGTTTGGGCTATGTTATCTACTAGTCATAGCAGTTCTAGTGACTTGGGCCTTGCGCCTGGTCCTTGCCTTACTTCCCGCCTCTGGATCAGCTCAATGTTTGTACATCCCAGAGTACCAGTGACCTGTATTGGACGACAGTGAAAATAGGATTTTAGTCTTACCTGTTAAATCCTTTTCACTTAGTCCATACAGGTCACTGGTCTCCCACCCTGTCAAGGGACCAGTCTTGGCTCTCCTGTGGCATTCAGTGGGAGACCGTTCGGGCATGCTCACAGGAGTCTTTCTTTTTGCTTACCTGAGGTCAGTTTTAGGGTCTCAAATCAATCTAAAGTGGCTCTGGCCAGAAGGTGGCTTAAGTAAGAGGGGAGGCTCCGCCCCTTGCAAATTATTTGCATAGTTGTTCCTGCCTATTAAAGGGGACTTACGCCTCCCAGAGTACCAGTGACCTGTATGGACTAAGTGAAAAGGATTTAACAGGTAAGACTAAAATCCTATTTTAGCCCACCACTTAACTTTCTTTGCTGCCTTCACTTCAGACACCTAGATATGGTCCTGATCTCTCTGTACTATGAGGCCATACACCTGTCATGCATTGAAGCATTTCTACCCTTAAGACTGCTGTCTTCCTCCTTCTTGGCCTGGGCGGTGGATCATGGAGACATATGGAGACAGTTTCTGGTTTCAGGACATAGTTAAGTGGAAATGCTTGTTCCGTGTTCATGTCTGGGTTAATTCTCCCTTTTCTCAGGTTAAAAGTATGCAGGATGGGTTGCAGAGACCTTTCAGGAAGTGACATGCGAATCTTGCGTTTTCATGCAGGGAGAGATTCTCATGTCGCCCTTTTGATCATGGCGACATGTTTAACATACCGGCTAGCCGTGCGCTATTTTGTGAGCGATTTTTTTAAAGTGAACCATAAAATATAATTATCTGTAATACAAGGCTGTGACCTGCCCCGCTTGGCTACATTGATTTGTGCACATAAGAATAGGCAGTTGGATCCAGTAGGTAGTGCAGTTCTGGGAACTAAAGGAGAATGATATTTTCTTAACCTCTTAACGATTTCCCGATCTGGCACGTGGGCGGCGGTTAAGGACCACAAAGTTTTTTTTTTTTTTTTTTTTTAATTGAATTTTGGGATGGCAGAGCTCCAGTGCGTGTCAGGACCTTCCTCATTAAGGGGCTAATATTAACCCCCCACTTGCCTTACTATGGCCATAAAATCATAATGACCCCCATGAATTTTGTTCTAGTGCCTTTGTTCAAGACTTAACCTCTTCAATCATTCTAGAATGTCATATCCATGGAGGAGGACATGACAGCTGGTGGTATTTTTATTTTTTTTATTTTTTTGTTTCTCCCAAATTGAAATGGGCAGAATG
This sequence comes from Rhinophrynus dorsalis, assembly GCA_037306005.1. NCBI lineage: Eukaryota > Metazoa > Chordata > Amphibia > Anura > Rhinophrynidae > Rhinophrynus > Rhinophrynus dorsalis. The sequence continues at coordinate 30,945,708 of CM074723.1, forward strand.
CGGAGACTACTTAACCCTTTTAAGACCAGAGGTGTGCGCATCTCAAAGCGTTGCATACCCCTCTGAAGCTCAAAGTGTTAAACCAGTGGTTCCCAAACGTCTATGTCAGGACACATCTGTTTTTAAGTCATGACACGTAGCTGGAAAATCTTTATTTCTGTGACACGTGTGCAGGAAAAGGAACAATGTAAGTCAATGAACGTATCTGAGAAACGCGTGACACATAGTGATGAATGTTTGATGGAGTGTTTGTACTAACTCACGTGCTGAAATAGAGATTTTTGTCTCTACTGCTACCTAACCTCCATTGAAGTCCTCCCCTTTTGCAATACAGTCCGTATCCCTCTGGCACTCAAAGGGTTAACTCTTTGACTTCCAGTGGGGTGTATAACACATTACAGAGCAAAGCATTGTGTGCCTCTCTGGCACTCAAAGGGTTAATGCTTCTTGTGCTATAGAAAGGACAACGGAGCAATCTGTGGGTTTTTGGGGGTGGTCCTTTCCTTTACACTTTTTTTTTTTTTTTTTTTTTTTTTACCATTTAAGCGCCAGAGAGGCGCTCAATGCATTGCAATTTTGCACCCTGCTTATCTGTTTGAGTGCCAGAGAAGTAAACAGAAACACTAATTTGAAATAACCATAGCTGTGAACTGCTCCAGATTTGCTCCTGACACTCAGTTTTTTGCTGCTGATTACCAGGTCTCTATGGCAGAGGCTGATTCTCCGGTGGTGGGGAGTTTGTAATGAAACTCTACCCACTTCTCCTCCTTCCTAGTCTGTTCCTCCCACTCCCCGCCCACTTCTTCTTCTTCCTAGTCTGTTCCTCCCACTCCCCGCCCACTTCTGCTCCTTCCTACTCTGTTCCTCCCACTTCCCGCCCACTTCTCCTCCTTCCCTAGTCTATTCCTCAAACTTTTTTTAAGTTTTTCTAAGTCCCGCCACTACTCTCAATTAAGCCCCACCCATTTTTGACACAAATCGCATCATTGACCTCCACCAGCTGCAATACAGGACTCTCCTCTCTGGGGAGTCCACCACAAAAATTTCCCAGGTATAGAAATAACTGGTGACACTGATTGAAGGACACCCACCTAGGTATGTTCTTCTGATGAACATATTAAGAGCCTCTTATTCCTAGGTTACAATTCCCTTTTAATGATGTGCTTTCCCATATAATAATAATAATAATAACAATTTTCTTTTACTGCACTTTTAAACCTTTGATACTAGAGGTCCCCAATGCATTGCAAAGCAATGTGTTAGAAACATCCCTAACATTCAAGGGGTTAACCAACTTGGCTACTCCCACTGCACTATACATTTTTAATTGTCCCCAAACTTTAATTAAAAGTCCTTTTGCTGGCATCCAAGTCTTCGGTATGATAATTGTGATGATAGAACAGGGGCACTGAACTCTAGAACTGTTGAGTCAGATTCATAATGTTGCTCCTATGAATTCAACCTTCCTTGGCTCAGAGAATGAACAGCATTGTGTGTATGTCATTAATTGCATCTGCCGATAACCGGAGCCCACCCCTACTGCTCTACAGATTCAGATCAACAACAATAGAATGTTCTGTTGGAAAGGAAATTACTTCTGTGTATGAATATGAATCCATTGGCGCAGTTCTAAGAAAAAAAAAAAAAACAGAAAACAAAGGGCCTTAATTAAGACTGGAGTAAAGCAAAAACATGTTTTTTTTTTTTTTTTTTTTAAATCAGAGGAGAAGTCATTTTCTTTACTGTGGCTAGAAAATCCTAATTGCCATTGTCCCTTTGTTCAAGAGATAACATCTTGATCATTCCTGGTTGTCATGTCCATGGAGGAGGATATGACATCCATGAATGATTGAAGATGTTCTCAGAACCTCATAGCAGGATCACATGACACACACTCCTCCCACGCAGATAGTCATTTCCAACTCTGGAGATCTTACGGCTCGATACTGTTAGCACCGTTAGGGAAAAACAAACCACTGTTGGTAGTTTTAAAGGCATAGTAATGTTTCAAAATTAAAAGCAGCTCCAATTAATCTTCATAGTATTTGGGCCATGGAGACGGTTATTTCAATACTGTCAGAGTTGTAGTACAAGAGTAATTGAATGATAAATTATCCCCCTCCCACCCCTTTTACTGATGTAACACTGCTCACCTCAGAACAGCAATGTGGTGTCCAGGTGGCTTGCAGAGAGGGACAATCTTCAGTGAGTATAAGGGAAAAACCTGTCAAGGGGGGCAGGGTTTTCATTGTTCTCACAGTAAGAAGATTGACCCTTGCTGTGAGCTGTCTGGTCTGCGGACCAGATTCCACATCTGAGGAGAGGTGGTTTACACTAGATAAAAGGAGCGGGAGGGGGTATACTTTATCATTCAATTACTCTTGAACTACACAACTCTGACAGTATTGAACTAACACTCTCCACGGCCCAAATACTATGAAGATTAATTGGAGCTGCTTTTATTTTGAAACATTACTATCCCTTTAAGTCACAGTCATGTAGTCTATGTTACCTGCGCTGTGACAAACTACCAACAGGTAAAAATGCACAACAGGTGCTAAATTAGAGCTCAATGTAAACAGTGAAAAAGCAGATCAATTTGGTATTCAATTACATGCGGTGGCTTGTAACAAACGTTAAGTGACCATAGTTGCATTAAATTAGCACCTAGCAAACATAAGCATGGAGTCCTTAACGTGAGTTACAAATCCACAACAGCGGTTTTAAACAAATACACGCATGCAGTGTCAACTAGTTATCCCTACCCTACTGACCCCAAGCCCCATATCAGCACACCCAACGAATTAAAAACATGAGTGAAAGGGAAAAAGTGCTACCCCTATGAATGCCAGTGAGGTATGCAACACATTGCATATGCCATTGGCACTCACAAGGTTAATCCCCCTAAAGCCAATACCATCCCATGAAAAGAAACACTTACATGTAAGTCTGCTGTCCAGTGGGGTCTTCAGCACCCTGGTCATTCAGTGTGATCCTTCATCTGTATATTTATATCTTCTATCTCCTTCATCTGTCATCTTCTTCTTATCTTCCTAATTCATCTTCTTTCTTCTTCCAAAATATAGTGCCACAATAAACAAATGTATCTTAAAATGATTTATGCCCCAGATAGAGAATTACAGTGGATGACAGATAAGGGGTATGGGTGATAGGATAGTGTTAGGGCTAGTATTGTTTCACCTTCTTTTTAACGTAAGGAGTAGTGTTTGGAAGGGTGACCATGTTATTAACACACTCTTGATGTTTGATACTGTTTCCTTTGATGGTCCCACAACTCATGTTATTTAGCGTGAGTTGTGGGAACAAAAATCTACAACAATTAATAGGCCTCAACATGGGTTTTTGTGAGCAGCTCTTGTTACGATGGGTGCTGGCCAAGCAATTGGATTCAGAGCATACAACTGTGTGTACTGAACATAACTCCTATGGCCCCTAACAGCTTTTAGTGCTGTTAAAGGGGAACTATCACAGGCTTACAAGCAGAAATCCTCCGTCATTGGACCGAGATGCTACGTGGGGAATGGTGCAGAGGAAGGTTGACAAACTGCTGTGCAGAGCTGTACCCGTGGTCTGTCCGGAAGTAAGGCATGGCATAAAGTTTTAAACTTTTAATTTTAACAAAACCATGAATTTTATTAAAAAAAAAATCACTTTTTCAAGCTAATCGCTACATTTAGTTAATTATTAGTTAAACTTGTATAGGGGTTATAGTTCCCCTTTAATAGTATTGTGCCCTTAGTGCATTGGATCTATAGAATAACACAGGAACTGGAGAAGTGATATCACTAGAGAAGTTATCTCCACTTTATCACGCTTAATATATAAGGGGCCCCCCCACCCAAATGATGCACTTTGTATTTTTACACTGAATTTCCACCATTTTAACTTTGTGCACATGTCCTAAGGTAAAGCAAATAATTTGTCAAACATCCAACTCTTGGCTCAGTGGGGCTGATGGGAGTTTTAGTCCCCAACAGTCCGATAGTTGACTAGCACCAAGATGGCTGTTGTGGAACTAATTGCAAAATATATTTTCAAATAACATAACTTTTATTGCAATATAGAACTTGTCTGCTTGAATAGCAGAAGGAAAAAATAAGCATTGATTTGTGACTTACATTGCCAGGAACATTTAGCAATTTCTGTAATAGCGAGTAACAAGTCTCCGGCTCTTGTGCCACAGGCAAGCAATTACTTTTCTAAAAAATCCTCTCTGTAGGAATGCAGCGGGGAAAGTCGCAGTGAATGCATGTTGCTTGACACGGTTATCATCAGACACTTCCATCTCAGAGATGCATTAAAATGGTATTTACTTCTGACTGTCTTGACAAAGAGCCCCCTCTCTTACATTTTCAAAGCCGTTTCCCAATACGGTTTCATTTTTGAAAAGGTCATATTTGATAAAAGCATGTGGTTTCTGATGCAAAAGGACATTTTTTTGAGATATGGACATTTTCTGGAAGATTAAAAAACAACTTTAACCCCTTAAGGACCATTGACGTGCCGGGATCGTTAAGGTGGCGTTCAGGGCTCCCGGCGCGGCTGCACGCAGCTCCAGAAGCCCTGAACCGGAACTTAAAAAGAAAAAAAAAAGCCCTGTGGTCCTCAAGTGCCGGCCGCGCATGTGTGCGCGCCGGTCCTTAAGGGGTTAAAGGGATAGTAATACATAGTGTGTAAAATATATATCGTACAGTTGATTCCCCTGAGTAAAACAAGGGTACCCCCACAGCTGAATGGTATTTTATTCAAAAGTTATTACAGATCTAAATTTTTATGTGCAGTATCTCAGTGTCTGACATTGCACCTTGGCGCTGTTGCGCATCATCCTATGGACAGCTCTGGTCAGCTGACCATAAATCTCCATAGGATGGTGTAGCAACAGCGCCACTGTACAATTTCAGGCCGCTGATATAATGCACCTAAAAAAAAATAAGTTTGAGCTGTAATAACATTTAAATAAAATATCTTTCAACAGTGGGCATACCCTTGTTTGTCAAGAGCAATTTCTGGGGCAAAACAAGTGTAAATAGGGGCAAAATTCAATTTCTTACTGATTTAAATGGGGGTTTAAACCACCTAGAATGCAATGCCTTGTAGACCTTTAAATGAATGGGAGCATCTAGAGATGACATCATCACATCTCTATGGTCATGGCAGGGCACTGATGAAGAGAGAAGCAGGACAGGGATATGAGGGGCCCCACCATCTTCAGTTCTAAATTAAATATTGTTTTTTTATTTCCTCCTCCGTGGAAATATAAGTAAGAGGATGCCTCTGTGTGAACGTGCGTGTGTGTGTGTGTGTGTGTATTTGACAGTTTGAATGTGTTTGTACTTTGTATATGTGTATATAATATGGGGGGTCGGTGAAAGCACTCACTCACCCATCAAACAACTGATATAGCGGCACTGGATAACTGTCCCCATCAACAACTGATATACCGGCACTGGATAACTGTCCGCATCAAACAGCTGATATACCGGCACTGGATAACTGTCCCCATCAACAACTGATATACCGGCACTTTGTAACTGTCCTCATCAAACAGCTGATATACCGGCACTGGATAACTGTCCCCATCAACAACTGATATACCGGCACTTTGTAACTGTCCTCATCAAACAGCTGATATACCGGCACTGGATAACTGTCCTCATCAAACAGCTGATATAGCGGCACTGGATAACTGTCTGCATCAAACAGCTGATATACCGGCACTGGATAACTGTCCGCATCAAACAGCTGATATACCGGCACTGGATAACTGTCCCCATCAAACAGCTGATATACCGGCACTGGATAACTGTCCCCATCAAACAGCTGATATACCGGCACTGGATAACTGTCCGCATCAAACAGCTGATATACCGGCACTGGATAACTGTCCCCATCAAACAGCTGATATACCGGCACTGGATAACTGTCCGCATCAACCATCTGATATAGCAGCACTGGATAACTGTCCGCATCAAACAACTGATATACCGGTACTGGATAACTGTCCGCATCAAACAACTGATATACCGGCACTGGATAACTGTCCTCATCAAACAGCTGATATACCGGCACTTTATAACTGTCCGCATCAAACAGCTGATATACCGGCACTTTATAACTGTCCCCATCAAACAGCTGATATACAGGCACTGGATAACTGTCCCCATCAAACAGCTGATATACCGGCACTGGATAACTGTCCGCATCAAACAGCTGATATACCGGCACTGGATAACTGTCCCCATCAAACAGCTGATATACCGGCACTGGATAACTGTCCGCATCAACCAGCTGATATAGCGGCACTGGATAACTGTCCGCATCAAACAGCTGATATACCGGCACTGGATAACTGTCCGCATCAAACAACTGATATACCGGCGCTGGATAACTGTTCTCATCAAACAGCTGATATACCGGCACTTTATAACTGTCCGCATCAAACAGCTGATATACCGGCACTTTATAACTGTCCCCATCAAACAGCTGATATACCGGCACTGGATAACTGTCCCCATCAAACAGCTGATATACCGGCACTGGATAACTGTCCCCATCAAACAGCTGATATACCGGCACCGGATAACTGTCCCCATTAAACAGCTGATATACCGGCACCGGATAACTGTCCCCATCAAACAGCTGATATACCGGCACCAGATAACTGTCCCCATCAAACAGCTGATATACCGGCACCGGATAACTGTCCCCATGAAACAGCTGATATACCGGCACTGGATAACTGTCCGCATCAAACAGCTGATATACCAGCACTTTGTAACTGTCCCCATCAAACAGCTGATATACCGGCACTGGATAACTGTCCCCATCAAACAGCTGATATACCGGCACTTTGTAACTGTCCCCATCAAACAGCTGATATACCGGCACTGTATAACTGTCCGCATCAAACAGCTGATATACCGGCACCGGAACGCACACACATTGAACTTTTACAAGGAGACAGGAGGACAAGAACCCTGCCTGCAAAATAACTAGGTGAATTGGCCTTAAACAGCTTAGAGGCAATCGTTACTCTCTATAACATCCTTCTCAGTACAGACATAAGGTGAAGCGGACTTTAAGCACACATGCTTATTATTAATAGACAATATCTTTATCTACAAGTCCTATATGAGATAGTATATTGGACAGTATGCTGTTTACAGGTGTTTACCCCAAATACATATTACTTTGAATTTATTTTTGCGACTTTTACCCTATTTCCAGTAGTCAATATAAGGTTATTGTAAGTCATGATTTATGTTGTCATTTATTTATTGCAAGTGAATGTTCTTATTACAAAACAATACACGTTTTTTTAATACATATTTTCTTCTTAACAAAGTCTCAGTAACCCATCACTATAATTCCATTCCTGGAGATACATATTTTTACGTATTTTGAGCTCTCTCCTGTTTATTAGATATACTATTTGTGTTAGCTTTGTTAGTCCAGTGGACTAACATAACATTTCATGAAGACAGATTATCCCCTTTTCAAGTCTAAAGAATATCTCAGAAGTTTGTCTCCATAAAATGTAATGGTAATCCAGGAAAAAAGGTATTATTACATACTAGAATACTCATTAATTTGACATTATCTATCTATCTATCTATCTATCTATCTATCTATCTATCTTCTATATATATATATATATATATATATATATATAAAAGAAGACATCTGTATGCTATACGCAATTCGTCAAATGCTATATGCAATACACCAAACGCTATACTCCAAATTCTATAGTCCGTATGCCAAATGCTTTACGCCATACGCCAAACCCAGCTCGCCAAACGAAATAAGCCATTTGCCAAACAATATTTGCCAAATGTTATACGAAGTACATCATACGCTAAATAGAAAATGCAGTACCCCTGAAGTAATACACTATTCTCCAAACACTATAAGCAGTCCGCCAAACGCTATACAGCAAGTGCTATACGCAGTTCATTAAATGGTATATGCCAAATGCAGTACGCTATACATTAAACGCAATACGCCAAACTGGGGCACCTCTGGGTTACAGCAAGCAGATGCATTTCCCCTACAACGTACGCTAAGGTTTAACCCTGTGAGTGCCGGACAGGTGCTCAACGCATTGCTCTGCAATGCGTTGAGTATACCTCTGTTACTCAAAGGGTTAATATTTCAGAATCTCAGGGTCATCTTGTTTTGAAAGATCCTATGTATGGGCATATGCTAGCAGTTGAAAAATGTTGTCTTGAGCAAGAACATATATATGTTTGTTCCATATTATAGTGGATGTGTCACCTTGATTCACGTTTGCATATTTGATAACTTCATTATAAACTGCCTATGTGTCGTGTTGGCCAAAAGAGCAGCCACAGCTGATGAATACAGATTAGCTTCTCTAGGCTTTGGTATAGAACAGTAACAATCCTCTTATTGGAGAGCAAAGTATTGTGTCTCTCTGATCTGATAAAATAATCCCAAGTATGTCTGGCACTCGGAGTGGAAAAATCCCAGGGCGTAGAGGCACTAAGGTGTGATAATGAGGTGATAAAGTGATGATAGGGGAGATGCACTAAGGTGTGATAAAGAGGTGATAAAGTGATGATAGGGGAGATGCACTAAGGTGTGATAATGAGGTGATAAAGTGATGATAGGGGAGATGCACTAAGGTGTGATAAAGAGGTGATAAAGTGATGATAGGGGAGATGCACTAAGGTGTGATAATGAGGTGATAAAGTGATGATAGGGGAGATGCACTAAGGTGTGATAATGAGGTGATAAAGTGATGATAGGGGAGATCACTAAGGTGTGATAAAGAGGTGATAAAGTGATGATAGGGGAGATGCACTAAGGTGTGATAATGAGGTGATAAAGTGATGATAGGGGAGATGCACTAAGGTGTGATAAAGAGGTGATAAAGTGATGATAGGGAAGATGCACTAAGGTGTGATAATGAGGTGATAAAGTGATGATAGGGGAGATGTACTAAGGTGTGATAATGAGGTGATAAAGTGATGATAGGGGAGATGCACTAAGGTGTGATAATGAGGTGATAAAGTGATGATAGGGGAGATGCACTAAGGTGTGATAAAGAGGTGATAAAGTGATGATAGGGGAGATGCACTAAGGTGTGATAAAGAGGTGATAAAGTGATGATAGGGGAGATGCACTAAGGTGTGATATTGAGGTGATGATAGGGGAGATGCACTAAGGTGTGATAAAGAGGAATAACTTCTCCAGTGATTTCACTTCTCCAAATCCTACTTAAAGGCATAGTGATGCTTGCTCTTAACAATCTTTAATATTGTAGATATTAAAAATATAAATTCAATGATATAAATTTTGTCTCTGAAACATGTATAGATACATAAGCTTTTAAAGTTACCCTCTCCTGCCCCTTTCACAGACGTCAGCTCTCTAACTGGCAGCACGAGATTCTAGTTGTGCGACCCAATGGCGGCTCTTCAGCAGAGCTGCAATACTGCTATCTAGAAAGAAATACTTTATTGGAACGGTCTACAAAGTGTGCTTGCAAACCAGGAACACATTGTAGACCATTCCAATGAAGTACTTCTTTTAATATATAGGACTTTTTTGGCTCTGTTGAAGAGCCGCCAGCCGTCCCGGGGACCAAGATCTCATTCTGTCAGCTAGAGCTATCAATATTAAAATTTGTTAAGAGCAAGCATTACTATACCTTTAACCCCTTAAGGACCATTGACGTGCTAGGACCGTGACGGCACTTAAGGACCAGTGACGGTCCTGACACGTCATGGAGTTAGGGCTCATGGCGCGGCTGCATGCCGCTCCGGAAGCCCTGAACCGGAAGTGAACAAAAAAAAAAGCCTTGTGGTCCTCAAGTGCCTTAAGGGGTTAATATTATGGAACCAATGCACTAAGATTTATCAAGCTTGAGATATCTTAGTCTACAAGCTCCATAGAATAACATAGGAACTGGTGAAGTTTTATCACTGGAGAAGTTATCTCCAGTTTATCACCTCTTTATCACACCTTAGTGCATAACCCCCCCAGTAGCATGGAAGCCAAGGCTCAACACTACAATGCCGGCTCTGACTTGTGTGGATATTATATACTCTACTGTACACGCCCCATTTCACTGTCTCCTAAAACTACCAGTTGGCTCATACATTATTTTGCCTGGAATCTATATTCTTTATCATTTTTTTTTCAATCAATTTAATCATTTGAATGACAGCAGTATGCAATACGGTGCACACCCCTCTGGCACTGAAAGGGTTATTTTTTTGTTATATTGCTCTCATTATATTGGGGTAATCGATTAGTAATCTATTTTAAGTCACAATCATAATTTCCTGCTTTATCTTTCACAGTAATCTATAGCCTCCGGTCCAGGAAGTGAGACGTGCAACCGATAATTGTTTCCCTTAGCCTGCTGTGAAACGTCACATCTAACTTTATTTCCAAGTATTCATCTCAAGGTAATTTTACAGTTTTGAGTATATATTCATGAATGGTTCATACTGCTCTTTAACACTAGAGAAATCTCTTACAAATTGCTTCCCAATGCATTGGCCATGCCTCTAAAATCCAAGGGGTTAATAAAAGTCTGTCGTCTATTATAGTCGTTTTTTTTTAACCCTTTGAGTGTCACAGGGGTATCCAACGCATTTTAATACCTCTCTGGCACTCAAAGTATTTAATATAATCTGTCGCCTAAAAACAACTCTGGTGAAGTTGAAAGAGTTTTCAAAATCACCTATATGTTGTGTTAACCATTTTTAATTTTAAAAGCTAGTTTTTGAGTTATACAGATTTTTATATTATGCTAATCAAGGCATGCCATGCAGGCACTTCCTGTCTGAGCTTTACATTACCTCCTTCACTTACAGACACTGTACAGAAGTTCATTGCCCTGTCCCCTAACATTGAAAGAGTTCCATGTCCTTGAGTGTGGGAGGTAATGTAGGTATAAAGCAGGAAGTACCTGCTTGGTATGCCCTAATTAGCATAATCAGTAAATCTAAATAGATTAAAAAATCACTTTTAAAGACTAGTACAACAGACACATAGGGGATTTTGAAAGATATTTCAATATCACTGAGGTGGTTTTTAGTGACCAGGGCCGTGAAAGAAGAAAAGCTCTTGTTTCGTTCAAAGAAAGAATCACATTCAGCAGCGTAGATTAAAGTATCATTAACATCCCTGACTCTCTCCTTTCCTTAAGAATAGATTTTAATTAAGTTGAATTACAGCACTACCTTGTGAAGGTACCTTGGGGTAGGATTACAAATGATACATTTGAAGATACTCTAACGGAAATTTCTACTAAAGGATTATAGCTAAAAGAAGTTATTAAAGAAGAGATTAAAACATAAAAAATCTCTGGAAATACACAATAGCAAAGTAAATATATATCATTACATTTTCAACAATTTTGTAATATTTCTCTTAAAGGAACATTACCACATACTAATAATAAACCCACATTTTACTTAATCTGGGCAGAAAGTCCTAATTGCCTCTATGAACCAATCCAGCCGCATTGGTTCCCATGAAGTAACCTTTCATTGGTGCTGGATGCCGTGTCTATAGAGGCGGACATTATTCTTTTTTTTGCGGGACTTCATGACCCTAAATTCACCACAGTGAAGATTTTGTTCCACCCTAAGAAGTCTTCAGTGGGTAGGGTTTAGAGTCTTGGAGTCCTACATCAAATCTGCCCCCATGGTAATGATATCCCGTGCTAACTAAATATAAATTTCAGGGAACCTGAATTTACTCATAGTGGCCATTGGGATTTTCAATCCAGATTAATCTGGGGAGTTAGTATGTAGGAGGTGCTGTTCCTGCAATACCCCTTCTGTCACTCAAAGGGTTACATATTTTAATATATGTTTATCTTTATTTATTGTATGTGAAGAAATAAACTGATGTAATAAAATGTGACAGTATTACTAAATATACATAGACTAGTGTAAAAGCCCATGTAACGGTCCAAAGTGTGTCCTTCATGCCCACTTGCACTACTGCCCCCCTGCGTAAGATAGCAGGTTTCCCGGTCCCAGTCGCAGACACTAATCACCAACTCCACGTCCTCTCTACCCGGTGCCACAACAACCAGCTCTTGGGAAGGAAGACCGTTGCGCAAATACAGGGACTTTGGAACTGAGGTGTATCTAGGTTAGATGTATGTTTGTCCGATCCCAGCATTCTGTGCGTTCGAGCAGTCGCTACTGTGCATGACTGCATTGGACAAACATACATCTGGCCTTTTATATTATAGGATGGATCTTCCAGGGGTCAAACTACCATTGATGCTGTTACAGATTCAGCACCAAGCCCAGCCATCTTGAAAACAGAACATGTAGTGAAATGGGGCACCAAAATGGGGGACCAAAAAACTTATTTTGCACCAAAGTCTTCATTCGCTAGATCAATGGTTCTCAACCAGGGTCCAGTGGCATAGTGTGCCACGGTCATGCACTACGAAGACTTTGGCAAAATGGCAGTGTTTAGTTTCAGATGTCTGTTTATGGAAATTATGATGTACAATATGTGTATTTTTTGTTATGATTGTGATACCTAATAATAACTGTATATTTATGTATTTTACATTTCATCATGTCCTTGATAAACTACTTAAGATATTCATACCTGGGAACTCTAGGGATTTGACCCAAATTTCAGGGTCTTAGGGTGAAAGGCCACATTCTCAGGGTGAGGTAGTTCATTGTTATCCATTATCTGATCTGCCCCAATCAACCTCTTCCTTAGTCTTTAATTTGGTGCCATTTATACCAGGAAGGGATTGTGCCTTGTGTGTGTACAAACAGTGATAAGTTGCAGCATGTTAAAGGGATAGTAATGTTTCACAAAAAAACAGCAGCTCCAATTAATCTTCATAATGGAGAGGGCCATGGAGAGGGTTATTTCAATACTGTCAGAGTTGTTGTAGTTCAAGAGAAATTGAATGATAAAGTATCCTCCTCCCACCCCCTTTACCTAGTGTAAGCTGCCTCCCCTCAGATGTGGAATCTGGTCCTGGGATCAGACAGATCACAGCAAAGGACAATCCTCTTACTGTGAGAACAATGAAAACCCTTCCCACCTTGGCAGGTTTTTCAGGTTTTTCCTTATGCTCGCTGAAGATTGTCCCTCTCTGTGATCCATCTGGACAGTCTTGCTGCTCTGAGGTGAGCAGTGTTACATCTGTAAAAGGGGTGTGAGGTGGATATAGCATTCAGTTACTCTTGAAGTACAACTGTGGTCATGGAGATTTATTTCAATACTGTTAGAGTTGTAGTTCAAGAGTAATTGAATGATAAAGTATCCCCCTCCTGCCCCTTTTACTGATGTAACACTGCTCACCTCAGAACAGAAAGGTGGTGTCCAGATGGATTGCTGAGAGACACAATCTTCAATTAGCATAAGGGAAAAACCTGAAAAAACTGTCAAGGGGGGCAGGGATTTTATTATTCTCACAGTAAGAAGATTGTCCCTTGCTGTGACCTGTCTGGTCTCAAGACCAGATCCCACATCTGAGGGTGGGCTTACACTAGGTAAAAGGGACAGGAGGGGGATACTTTATCATTCAATTACTCTTGTACTACAACTCTGACAGTGTTGCAATAACACCCTCCATGGTCCAAATACTAAGAAGATTAATTGGAGATGCTTTTATTTTGAAACATTAACTTTACATGACACCAAAGACTGAGTGAAGTTGTTAACTCTCAAACAAAGGCAGATGGGTAAAATTCATATGGGCCTTTAAGATTTCCTGGACATAGTAAGGTAGATGGATAGATCTTAGTTCTCCTTTAAGACTGAGATGGGGAACAGGAATGTCCACGCTTGCTTGAATTTCATGCAATACATTTCCAGCAATCAGTAGGAACGCGTGCCCTGACCTGTACATTGTAAGAAGGATTAGATTGTAATTCTCTCAAGAATCTGGCCTGGTTTAATTTAACACATACTGGGCAAAGTCCATAATGTTACTTTTATATGGGATGCCAGACAATGTGATCACAAGCGTGATAAAGAGGTTATAAAACGAAGATAACTTCTCCAGTGATATCACTTCTCCAGTTCCTTTGTTATTCTATGGAGCCCATGCACTAAGATGTCCAAAAACTGGAGAAATCTTAGTGTATAGTCTCTATAGAATAACATAGGAACTGGAGAAGTGATATCACTGGAGAAGTCATCCCCGCTTTATCACCTCTTTATCACACCTTAGTACATCTCCTCCTTACAGTGGCGTAACTAGAAGCCACCGGGCCCTGGTGCAGAAATTGCCGCCCCCCCCCCCCCCCATCTTCACATTGCCCCATGTACATTTCCTACCTCCATCTCCTGCGCGGTTCTCAGTTATGCAGAGCGCTGGGAGATGATGTCATGATGATGGGAGATGATGTCATCTCCCAGCGCTCTGCATTACTAGAGCGCCGGGAGATCAGCTGAGCTGCTGCGGGCGAGTGGCGATGGGTTCTCAGGGGGCGGCCGGGCCCCTTGGAGTGACGGGCCCGGTCGCAGGTGCGACTCCTGCGACCCCTATTGTTACACCACTGCCTCCATATGTATTTGTTACTGAGAATGATGAACTGAAACAATTCCCCAAATTCGTGTGCACTAAAATGGAGCTGTTAACCCTTTGAGTGTTAATGAATTGACATTTTATGCTTTCAAGGGGTTAAAAGTCCCACGTAAAATCAATATGAATTCAGAAGAAATGAGGAACTACGGAAGAGCCCTGGGGGCCAAGAAAAAAAAAAGATTTATATTTTTTACTTTAAAATTTTAAATTCGGACGTTAAAAGTTGAAATTCAGATTTTTTTAACACTTTGAGTACCAGAGGGGTACGAAATGCATTGACACTGGCACTCCTAGGGTTAAAAGTCAAAATTTTGACTGAAAATTCTGCCTTAAAAATTCCAAATTTTGACTTTAAAAGTCAGAATTCTGATTTTCTCATGCTTTTGAGTATTCATGTCAAAATTTTGACTTTTAAACTCAAAATGTTGAGTTTTCAAGACAAAATTTGAATTGTATTTTCTCTTCCCCCAGGGCTCTTCTGTAAGGAACAATTCTGGGGCAAACCAGCTGTACTGTAGTGGGCGAATAAAAATTCTGTAAGTCTCCCTTGATTTAAAGTGGAACTACCACCCTATATAAAGCCCCCCCCCCAGTAATTAGGCTTATGGGGATTAGCTTCTTAAGAGCGCTATTATTGGACACAAGTACCAGGTTCTGAATAAATCCTCCTTCTTCTGAGACCGGCGGCTGGGCTTGCATACAGACATCTTGACTGACACCTGCACTGTCCATCCCGGTTTCCTCTAGGAGGTGTTGCTTGGTACCTTAAGGTACCGGAAGGGACTGACTGTGCAGACGTGCAGATGACTCTAAAGCAAGAAGCCTGTCCGACAGTCTCCAAAGAATAAGGATTACATCAGAATGTGCTACTTGTGTCTGGTAATAGCACTATTAAATTCATAGTAATATTTAAATTTTACTATCCAGCATCTTGCAGCCCTTAAAAAACAAATAAAATTACCACAACGGCATATTGAGAGGTATCTGCTTTCAAAGTTCCCACTCCCCTGACATCAGTGCTCTAGCTGACTGCAGGGGAATCCATAACACAATCTCGGCTCTGCTGAAAAGCCTCCGCCGGTCGTGGGACCGGATTCCCCTGCAGTCAGCTAGAACACTGATGTCAGGGGACTGGGAACTTTGAAAGCGGCTATCCCTCAAACCATAGCGATTTTAGAGATGCCGCTGGGGTCATTTAAATTGTTTTTTTAAGGGCTGCAAAATGCTGGATAGTAAAATGTAAGTATTACTATCCCTTTAAACAGCTAATCGCCATATACCTAATTATTGTGGGGACTTTATAAAGGGTGGTAGTTCCTCTTTAAATGGGGGTTAGGAAAGACACTTTGGGGAGATTCACTAAGAGGTGATAAAGTGGAGATGACTTCTCCAGTGATATCACTTCTCCAGTTCCTATGTTACTCTATAGATACTATGCACTAAGATCTCCAAAGCTGGAGAAATGTTAGTGGATTGGCTCCATAGAATAACATAGGAACTGGAGAAGTGATATCACTGGAGAAGTCATCTCTGGTTTATCTCCACTTTTTTCATCTCTTTATCACCTCGTTATCACCGCTTAGTGAATCCCCCCCAATATGTCTTTGTGTAGGGTGCAGGGACTGAGTAAAAAGTGGAGAGATTCGAAAACAGAAACAGTTTTGCCATGGGGGGGGGGGGGCAAATAAAATGGCACAGCTCTTCTTGACTTCCCAGTGCTACTTAATGCTCCACTCACCTCCCTCCCAGCTGCAGCACGGAGCGCGTTCATGCTTCCTTTCGGTGTGAATGGCTTCTGTCGTTACATCAAGCTCTAGTTATCATTATACTGAGGTTGCACTGTGCTGAAGATTCAGCATGCCGCATTATGCAGAAGTACACAGCTTGAAGATTAAATATCTTTAAAAGTACGTAAATGGAAAGAAAAAAAAACACGTTTCCTAATACTACTTTAACCCCTTAAGGACTGGCCGCGCACGCACGCGGTCGTCACTTAAGGACCACGGACCGTTTATTTTTTTTCCGTGAATCCGATTCCGGACTCCCCGAACGGCGTGCAGCCGCACGGGGAGGCCAGAATTCCATAACGGTCCAAGACCGTCATGGGTCCTTAACGGAAAACAAGCCATGACGGTCCTGGACAGTCATGGGTCCTTAAGGGGTTAATAAGTAAACCTATGATGTGTTTTATTGGCCAAAAGGCCAGCAAATGTACAATTAAAGAGATATTCTTACTTCTTAACATATGCTAATTAAGTTTTAATGCTAATGAAGGTTTTCAATGACATTTCATATGCACATTAAGCCTTTTCAGTGACGTGTCATATGTTAATGAAGCTATGTGCAGTGCCAGGAAATTTTCACTTTCACTTTTCCCAGAAATAAGTGTGAATATCTCCTAAACTATAAATCTAATGGACTTTTGTTTAACATGACATATAGGCAGTTTGAATAACATTTTCAAATATGTAAGAACAAATCAAGGAGATAGGTCCACTTTATGTCAGAAAACTGGACTTTCCAGGACAGTCCCCCGATACAGGTACATGTCTCTAAGGGTCCTTATTACATTTTTTTTGGAGCACACTTTTGATCTGTCTCAAAAGTCACAAATGTTACATTTCTGTCTCTACTTTTCTTAAAGGAACACTAATCCCAAGAGATGAAATAGGTTGATATGACTTTAAATATCACATAGTTACAGCTAACATAGATAAAAATTAATCATTCTTAAACTGGATCCCTAAAATAACCTAAAATTGGTTGATATGTGTAAACTGTCCTGTTCAGACTAGTGTGGTGACCACATGTCCCGGATTGCCCAGGACAGTCCCACATTTTAAATGTGTGTCCCTTGTTCCAGGCAGCCTCTTTCAGGGACAGTACAAATTCCTGGAATGAAGACTTCAGAGCACACTAGTTCTAACACTAGAATGAGACCTGACCATTGTCTACTGTGACAGGAAGTGATGCCTCTGCTGGTCTACAACAAAATGTCTTCCAGACAGAGCTCTAGAGAGAGACCTGAGTGTTGATCCTGACATCAAACAAGAGCTGCAGTGTAATTTTGTGGTAGTGTAATGCTAGTCTAAGGCTTACTGTGTGATGTACATTTTCTTGTAACCCACAACAGGCACTGCTTTCTGTCTCAGGAGTCAATGGGCAGTTCTCCCTGTAGTGTTTAGGACTGTGTAATGTCCTGGACAATGAGCAGGTTTCACCCTGATATTCAGTGATGTACAATGACCCCTCCTACATAGATACCCTATAGCAGAGAACAGGTACTCCGCTGCTCTCATCTCCACAGTGTCCCTGGATGGCAGAATAAAAAAGGGGTCACCCTGGTGCAGAGGAGCTTATTTAATGTTGATTGTGATGTTTGTATTAATACATAAGAGCTAAGATCAGTCAATGGATTGTGATTAGTGCTCACTGTGCTTGTATTCCTAAAAAGTAATGTATATCTTGTCCCATAACACATAATAATCCTGGACAATCAATGGGAGCCGTGGAAAACCCACGAATGTCTGATGTCTCAGAGGGTATTCTTCTACAACGGAGCATATAAAATATCATGCACCTATCGGTCGCATTAACCATGTCGCCCTTTTGAAAATGGTGACATGAGAATCTCACTCTACATAAAAGCACGAGGTTCTACACATTGCTAGGAACGATGTAGATCCAGATAAGGTTGATACATTTTTTTTCTACATGCCCTTTTTAGAATTCTAGAGAGCTCCCCTGGACTTGAAGAGCCCCCAGTGTGCACATCTTAGTTCCTGTCAGCGTACCTGGTGGTGGCTGCCGAGCCGACTGCAGCTTTTCCCGGCAGCCTGCCGCAGCTCTCTTCTGGCGGCTCCAGCTGCATAGTTTTGTCCGTCCTCTGTCTCCTCCGCGGGCGCAGGGCTTGTTGGCGGCTCAGCCGCATCCTTTAGCAGGGCCCCGGTCCCTGCAGCAGCATGTTGGTGTGCGTCCAAGCTGGGACACGCGTTCTATTTAAAGTCACAGTACACCTTTTTTGCTCCTCCTCTTCCTGGGCCACTAGGTACTTTAACTTCCAGGACACCACTCTCATTCGCCCTTTCATGGTGTCCTGTGCAGCAGCCTGTGTCCTGTGTATTACTCGGTCTGACTACCCGTTCTGGTGCCAACCTTTGGATTTTCTGACTACCCGCTGTGTGTATGACCCCAGCTTGGCTGACATTCCTTCTGGTGTGGACCTGCGGCTCTGATAGACTAACTACTCCGTGTATGACCTTTGGCCTGGCTGACTATCCGTTCTGGTGTTTGACCTGTGGCTCTGTCCGACTACCCGCTCTGTGTATGACCCTGGCTATCCGAGCACCTTTTGGTGTTGACCTGCAGCCCTGGTGTACGTATTACCCCGTGTATTTCCTACCTTTCTGACTACCCATCTTGGAGCTACCTAGGGTTGTCCACTGCACACCCAGCATACCAACGCTGCAGTGGATAGCTGGTTGGGAACTCCTGGTGGCTCTGGCAGATGTCTCCTTGTCTCTGTACACATTGGCGGTGTTCAGGTGCGGACCTGTACGCAATATCCTTCCTCAGAAACCTTGTCTGTACAGGTGCGGACCTATATGCAATATCCTTCCCCAGAAACCTTGTAAGTACAGGTGTGGACCTGTACACAGTATCTTATCTCAGGATCCTGCCTATACAGGTACGGACCTGTAGCACAGTAGCCTTCTCAGTAACCTTGTCTGTACAGGTGTGGACCTGTACACAGTAGCTTTTCTCAGGACCCTGCCTATACAGGTACGGACCTGTAGCACAGTAGCCTTCTCAGTAACCTTGTCTGTGCAGGTGCGGACCTGCAGTAGTTCCTCAGGTGCGGACCTGAGGCGGCTTATCTCTAGCCTACCCTCTGGAACTCAGTTTGGCACCACCACAGCAGTACTATCCTTCCTGAAGTCTTCTGTGTTGTATTGTGTTCTTGCTGTTGCCATTCATTCTGTATGTGTACATCTTAATAAAGATTGTGTTACCTACAGTACTGGTCCAGTTCTCGTTCTTGAGTCCGTGACAGTTCCCCTATCCTTCTTCTCCCTTTTCCTCTCTCCGCTCAAACTCACCTTTTTTTTTCCTCTTCTTTCTTTATTTTTACCTCCTTCTTTTCTATCTCTCTAGTCTTACCTAGTAATATACTGCTCTGTTTTCTGCAAGCGGGATCCGCATCTTGATGCTGTTTATTGACGTTATATGGCACAAGGCTCTTTTATAAAGTACATCTAGGGCAATGCCACTTATTGCGATGATATACCATTCTGATACTTGTATTTACCTGGATTTGTATACTACAATTTTGTCATGTTGCTATTTCTATATGTTATCTTACTGCTCGGCTGTGCTCCTGCTTGTAATTTGATTTTCTTCAATACAGCATTGAAAATGTAACAAAAAAAATAGAGCAAGATTCTCATGTCGCCTCTTGAAATGTTGTTAAATTCATTCACTGCATACAACTCCCATCATCCTTACCTTGCATCTTTTGGCGCTGCCCAGTTCTGTCTCTCTGCTCCGCTCAGCCTTATTGAACCTTATTGTGCATCATAAGCAATGTTATTTAACGTCTCTTAAACACTACTTTACTTGGGAAATCTTGCAGGTGCCAGTGGGCTGGTGTTCCATTAGGCAGCTGGTGCCTTCACTGTTTTTTGGGAAAGCAAAGGTGCTCAATGTCATCCATTGCTCAGAGCTGCCCAGGTCTCTCTCTCTCCCCACTCTGCTCCGCCTTGTCATTGTGCAGGCAAAGAAGGGGAGAGAGAGCCAGAGGAGAGAGGGCCGTGCAGATTACCCAAGTAAAGTAGTGTTTAAAGGGATCGTAATACTTCAATTTTACTATCCTCCATATTGTAGCCCTTAAAAAACTGAATTAAATGACCCCAGCGGCATCTCTCAAACCTGTATGGTTTGAGAGATATCTGCTTTCAAAGTTCCCTCTCCCTTGACATCAGAGCTCTAGCTGACAGCAGGGGAATCCGGTCCCGGGACCGGCAGAGGCTCTTCAGCAGAGCCAAGATTGTATTATGGAGAAAGAAATCTTTAATTGAAAAGGTTTTCTACGTATGCTTGCAAACCAAACACACGTAGAAGACCGTTCCAGTGAAGGATTTCTTTTTCCATAACATGATCTCGGCTCTGCTGCAGAGCCTCCGCCGGTCCCGGGACTGGATTCCTCTGCTGTCAGCTAGAGTGCTGATGTCAGGGGAAGGGGAACTTTGAAAGCAGATATCTCTCAAACCATACAGGTTTAAGAGATGCTGTTGGGGTCATTTAATTTATTTTTAAGGGCTACAACATGCATTTAAAGTTAAATTTAAGTATTACTATCCCTTTAACAGGAGTAAAATAACACTTCTCATGGTGCACAATAATAAGGCGGAGCGAAGCGGGCAGAGAAAACCGGGCAACACTGATGCAAGGTAAAGATGATGGGAGGTGTGTGCTGCGAATGAAGGTAACAACATTTCAAGTGACAACATGAGAACCTCGAGCTTTTACGTGGAGCGAGATTCTCATGTCGCCATTTTCAACACGGTGCCATGGTTAATGCGAGTGATAGCCCTGCAATATTTTACATGCGCTGTTTTAAAAGTGAACCATCTCAAAGGTTGTGTAAAACAAGGTTTTAGGCCTCAGAAAATAAAATAGAGAATTTTAACCCTTTGAGTGCTACAGAGGAATCCAATGCATTGCAGCGCTTTGAGTTGGAAACTTCTCTGGCAGCTGCTAGCATGAGATAGAGGATATTTAAGAGTCTATAACCGCAGTTAATTTTTAGATGTTGGTGTTCCTTTAACTTGGGCACAATTGCATTTGCCATCTATTTTTAAATTACTGACACTTTGACACATATTTCTCTTTGTGACATATAGAAGACAATGAAGGCAATAAATAACAATATTGGCACGACTTTTGCCTGTGCTGTTAATAAAACAATGACTGGCTTACTACTATAAAGAACCTGATAAGTAAATTGACATCCCTAAAAAAAAAAGCCTATCCAATAAAACTCCGGATCAAGGGCAACAATAGTATGATTTATTGATAACCATTAAAGTGTTAGTAATGTCTGAAAAAAACTTTTTTGCATTTAGAAGAGCTTAAAAAGCTGATCTAAATGCAAAAAAACGTATCTCTCAAACCGCTATGGTTTAAGAGATACGGGCGTTTAAAGTTTGATTTCTCCTACTGACAGCTGTAAAGCTGTCAGCAGGAGATCCGTGTCGGTCGACACGCTGGCGCTTGAGAACTGCCGAGTTCTCTTTGCTTACATGGAATCCCTTCATTGGAATGGTCTAAAACATGTGCCTGAACACCAGGCCTGAACACTAGGCACACGTTTTAGACCATTCCAATGAAGGGATTCCGTGTAAGTAACGAGATCCCGGCACTTCTCAAGCGCCTCCGTGTCGACCGACACGGATCTCCTGCTGACAGCTTTACAGTTGTCAGTAGGAGAAATCAAACTTCAAACGCCCGTATCTCTTAAACCATAGCGGTTTGAGAGATACTTTTTTTGCATTTAGATCAGCTTTTTAAGCTCTTCTAAAAGCAAAAAAGTTTTTTTCAGACATTACTAACACTTTAAATTCAAGCTGTCCAGTTTTGGCAGACACAAACTCTATTGTCAAAGAAAGGAATAATACATATGTGTTTTACGTATACGTTATTGAAGGGTGTGAGGCAACGTTAAACAGAACATGTTAAAGGGATAGTAATACTTTATTATTTGCAAAATAAGTTAATAGCCCCCAGGTTCATCTCTCAAATCTTTATGGTTTGAGAAATAACCGAAAGCAAAGAAACCCCCCTCCCTCCCCCTTCCCATTGTACTGACTGCAGGGGAAGTCTGTCGTACGACAGACTTGCGGCTCTGCAGCTGAGCCAAGATCCCGTTAGTGAAGAAGAATTATTGGGAATAGAGCCAGTGAGGTCAGAGGAGACCTCCCCTGTATTAGTTATTATTGGTGACAAAGTGACGAGAGCTGTGCGTGCCTGTGTGTGGGATACGTGTGTGTGTGTGTGTGATGTATGTGTATGTTTGTATGTGTGTGTGATGTATGTGTGTGTGTTTGTACCTGTGTGTGTGTGTGATACATGTGATGCGTGTGTGATACATGTGTGTGTGTGTTTGTGTGTGATGTATGTGTATGTTTGTACCTGTGTGTGTGATGTGTGTGTGTGTTCCTGTGTGTGTGTGGTGTGTGTGTGATACGTGTGATGTGTGTGGTGTGTGTGTATGTGTGTATGATACGTGTGATGTGTGTGTGTGTGTGTGTGTGTGAGAGATGTATGTGTGTATGTTTGTGCCTGTGTGTGATATGTGTGATGGATATGTGTGCGGTGTGTGTGTGTATGTGATATGTGTGATGTGTGTGTGTGTGTGTGTGTGAGATGTATGTGTGTGTTTGTACCTGTGTGTGATATGTGTGATGTATGTGTGTGTGATGTGTATGTGTGTGGTGTGTGTTTCTACCTGTGTGTATGATGTGTGTTCCTGTGTGTGTTCCTGTGTGTGTTGTGTTTGTGTGTGTACCTGTGTGTGGTGATGTAAGTGTGTGTACCTCTTTGTGTGTGTGTACCTGTGTGTGCGTGATGTATGTGTGTGTACCTATTTGTGTGTGTGTGTGTGTGTGATATGTAATTAAGCCAGTTTCAATTACGCTGCAAGTGGTTAAAAAAAAATCATTCCTGACTCCAAATGGCATTTGGATATTTTCCTGTATCAATATCCTATCTGCTTTGAAGCCAACTGTCATAATTCTCAATATTATTATGTGATAGATAGGCATCTATTATATTATAGAAAGCAGTTACATTATCTGCAAGCACAGCACCCCGAGGCAAAGGATTCCATAATTTTATTGCCCTTACTGTAAAAATCCCTGCCTTTGTTTTAGTCGAAAGTGCTTTTCCTGTAGTTTAACGGGTGACCTCTTTTTTCTTTGAATAAATAGTTCCTTGGAGGGTTCTTTGTATTGACCTTGTATATACATGTAAATGGTAATCATATCACCTCTTAGACGTCTCTTCTCTAATGTAAACAAACCCAGTTTGGCTAGTCTGAAGCTGTTAACCCCTTAACGACCCTTGACGGTCATAGTACGTCAAGGGTCGATTTGACTTAACGACCCATGACGTACTATGACCGTCATCGAGTTCCGGGCTCCCCCCGCGGCTGCACGCCGTTCGGGGAGTCCGGAACGCAACTGAGCAAAAAAAAAATTTTGCTCCGTGGTCGTTCAGTCGCATCTTCGGCCGGATTTCCCGGTCCTTAAGGGGTTAAGTCAGAATCATCAAAAAACAATGAAATGGCACATTTGTAACCAGACAGTGACACATACATTGAAGTTATGCAGGAATAGACATCGGGTCATTTGTTCTGTGGGTCACCAACACAATGCGAGCAGTGTCATAAACCATCAGAAATTAAGGATTTTAAGATGAAGTTAAAAAGCACAAGTGTCACAGACTGCGAGATCATTTTCATAGCAACTTCACAAATCAGTATTCATGGCAGTAATTTCTATTTCAAGGAGAAAACAGAAATGACTGGCTATAATAAATGTAATATTATCAGATTTAGACATATTTGAATGCAAAACAAACAAACTGGTCTTAACCCGTTAACGACCCATGACGTGCCAGTGCTGTCATGGGTGCACTTCCCATAACGGTCCTGGCAAGTCATGGCTTAAATGATAGCAGAAAGCCTCAGTGCACGCTGCTATCATTGTATTCAAGTTGAAACTGAGTGCTCCAGGACCGGAGCGCTCTGTTTCAGTGCTTCTCTCTTCTGTCGGTACACATGATCGCTCCAGGAGCGATCACATGTACCGGCATTTTGATTCAAGAAGGCAGTGTGCTTGACAGAGAGAGGGAGAGAAAAGCAGAGAGCAGACACATGGCAAAAACATCATGCAGTAGTTGGGAGTATTAACCCCTTCATTGCAGGTGCTGGGGGCTGGCTAGATGCAGGTCCATTTCTGACCTGCTAAAAGCAACTTTTTTTTTGTTTTAAATTAATTTAAAAAATAAAAATTATGTTAATTAAACATTCTATTAATAACCTAAATCTGTTAAGTGTACAAGAAAAAATGATGGGAGTGTGATTGTTGTGGAGCCATGTAATGCAGTTATACATACCACCGAATCATATAAATGAAAAAGTGGGAAAATAGGGAGGGAAGAGGGACATGAGGATTTCCACCCAGGGGAACAGTGCCCACTTAAAACTGGCCTTTTTGTAGGTATGAATGACTGGTCATACCTTTCATGCAGTCTCCATAAAAATTCAACCTATTGCACCCAAATGATCCGAAGAAAAAAAATAAAAATGGTGTTCTTTTTTTACTTTTTTTTACAGTTTTCTTTAATTTTAATAAAATAAATGGTGGGCTATCAGGGTTGTGGAATTTATATCTCCCGATGCCCAGGATATGTAGTTCCGGGCGCCAGGCAGGTACATTTTTAATCACATTTAGCCCTGCTTTGGGCAAGCAGAGCTGGACCGATGTTGAAGCTGCGATTTATTTGATTTTTTTCCTCTTTTTTTTTTTTTTTTTTTTTTTTTTTTTTAATAGAGTTGCCAGGGCCCCCCTGTGCTGCTGCCCTAAATTAAGGTGACCAGATGTCCCTGGTGTCCGGGGACAGTCCCCGGATTGAGGGCACTGTCCCTGGAACGTGCCTTCAGCTCAGCCACATCATTGGTTGCTGTCAGTCAATGCTCATTCATTGGCCACATCATAAGAAGAAGCCACCCACTGACTTTGGCAGCAGTTACAGTAGTGAGTGAGCGCTCTGCGGTTGTACTGATCACTGTGTTCAGTCAGACAACGGAGTCAGAGTGGGAACCGGAAGTAAGGAATACCTGTGAGACCATGAGAATCTCTGAGTCCAGACAGGTACTGATGTTGCTGCAATATGAATTCCTTTGATTGGCTTAGCGCTGGGCAGGCATGCATGGGGATTGCTTGTGTGTCAATCGGACCTACTACCAGACTTAACACTTCACCGCCAGAGGGCCTTGCAATGCATTGTGTGTGTACCCCCTCTCTGGCAATCAAAGGGTTAAATTACACAATCTTAACCTTTCCTTCTTGATTTGTGCACTACGTTTGCTCTATATGTTTTAGCACATATAATATAGGTGCCATCTCTAAAATTTATGCTCTGCTCATTCATAGCATTGTGATTTTATTGCTCCACTCATTCATAGCATTGTGATTTTATTGCTCCACTCATTCATAGCATTGTGATTTTATTACTCTACTCATTCATAGCATTATGATTTACTAAGCAATGCATTGCGTACCCCTCTGGAACTGAAAGTGTTAAGTCTGGTATTACTAACTAGATGCAGGAAAATGGGAGGTGGACACAGTGTGGAGGTGGACACAGGATGGGCAGGGTGTGGAGGTGGACACAGTATGGAGGTGGACACGGTGTGGGCAGGGTGTGGAGGTGGACACAGGGTGGGCAGGTTGTGGAGGTGGACACAATATGGAGGTGGACACAGAGTGGGCAGGGTGTGCAGGTGGACACAGGGTGGGCAGGTTGTGGAGGTGGACACAGTATGGAGGTGGACACAGAGTGGGCAGGGTGTGCAGGTGGACACAGGGTGGGCAGGTTGTGGAGGTGGACACAGTATGGAGGTGGACACGGTGTGGGCAGGGTGTGGAGGTGGACACAGGGTGGGCAGGTTGTGGAGGTGGACACAGTATGGAGGTGGACACAGAGTGGGCAGGGTGTGCAGGTGGACACAGGATGGGCAGGGTGTGGAGGTGGACACAGGGTGGAGGTGGACACAGAGTGGGCAGGGTGTGCAGGTGGACACAGGATGGGCAGGGTGTGGAGGTGGACACAGGGTGGGCAAGGTGTGGAGGTGGACACAGTATGGAGGTGGACACAGGGTGGGCAAGGTTTGAAGGTGGACAGAGTATGGAGGTGGACACAGGATGGGCAGGGTGTGGAAGTTGACACAGGGTGGGCACAGTGTGGAGGTGGACACAGGATGGGCAGGGTGTGGAGGTGGACACATGATGGGCAGGGTATGGAGGTGTACAAAGGGTGGGCAGGGTGTGGAGGTTGACACAGGGTGGGCACAGTGTGGAGGTGCACACAGGATGGACATGGTGTGGAGGTGGACACAGGGTGGGCAGGGTGTGGCGGTGGACACAGGATGGGCAGGTGGTGGACACAGGATGAGCAGGGTGTGGAAGTGGACACAGTATGGAGGTGGACACAGGATGAGCAGGAGGTGGAGGTGGACTCAGGGTGCAGGTGGACGTAGGGTGGGCAGGGTGTGGAGGTGGACACAGTGTGGAGGTGGACCCAGGATGGGCAGGAGGTGGAGGTGGACACAGGGTGCAGGTGGACACAGTGTGGAGGTGGACACAAGATGGGCAGGGTGTGGCGGTGGACACAGGATGGGCAGGAGGTGGACACAGGATGAGCAGGGTGTGGAGGTGGACACAGTATGGAGGTGGACACAGGATGAGCAGGAGGTGGAGGTGTACTCAGGGTGCAGGTGGACGTAGGGTGGGCAGGGTGTGGAGGTGGACACAGTGTGGAGGTGGACCCAGGATGGGCAGGAGGTGGAGGTGGACACAGGGTGCAGGTGGACACAGTGTGGAGGTGGACACAAGATGGGCAGGGTGTGGCGGTGGACACAGGATGGGCAGGAGGTGGACACAGGATGAGCAGGGTGTGGAGGTGGACACAGTATGGAGGTGGACACAGGATGAGCAGGAGGTGGAGGTGGACTCAGGGTGCAGGTGGACACATGATGGGCAGGGTATGGAGGTGTACAAAGGGTGGGCAGGGTGTGGAGGTTGACACAGGGTGGGCACAGTGTGGAGGTGCACACAGGGTGGACACAGTGTGGAGGTGGACACAAGATGGGCAGGGTGTGGCGGTGGACACAGGATGGGCAGGAGGTGGACACAGGATGAGCAGGGTGTGGAGGTGGACACAGTATGGAGGTGGACACAGGATGAGCAGGAGGTGGAGGTGGACTCAGGGTGCAGGTGGACACAGGGTGGGCAGGGTGTGGAGGTGGATGTATTTTGGTGGCTGTACTGAAATAATTATTGTGTATCAGGACAAACAGATTGACATGAGGGACAAGTAGATTGGGCTCCTGTTTTAGCCCTTTGGACAAGTATTTTTTTTTTTAAATTGACACACCCCTAGCTATCCATATAATTGTGGTATCAAAAGAAAGCCCTACTTGTGTGTGGAAAAATGGTATATAATTTGTGTGGCTAAAATAAAAGCCTTAGAGGGAAAACACTGGTGAACAAAGACATAGTCAAAAAGGTCAGAATTGCTCCGGTCCTTAAGTGCAATCCACCCCAGATTTTCTTGGTACATAAGGGGTGTAGTTGACAGGTCTACCTTTGCACAACCCTCTGGTCCTTAAAGGGTGGATATGTAGCAAACATTTTTTTTTTTTTTTTGGACTCGAAAAAAAGAAATGAGTTGGCTCAAAGCTGATTCGTTTTATTCTCAGGATCTAATATTCTGGAGAAAAAAAAAATGAGCCTTTACTTCCCAGCATTGTACAGCGAATGATCTCAGTTCTGGAACACTAAAAGTCTAAACCTCCAGGAATGTGATAATTTATCCTTTCTGCCTATTCTGTCCCAACTGAAAGAGATTGCCAACTGCCCTAAATGAACACTGTTCAGAGATGCGGAGATCTGAACCTTCTTTGGAAGGTCTGTGAATGAAATACAAAGAAACCCACACACAAAAAAAGGTTGGATTTTGAACAGAGGCGAAATGAGACAGGTACATTTTCATCTTGGCTAAACTGTAGAAACTAAAGTCTGCTGAGTTTGGAGAAAGTAAAAAACTGAACGGTATCTCTGCGGTTCTAATCCTCTGTTATCAATAACTAACCCTCTGAGTGGCAGAGGGGTGTCAAACGCGTTGTTTCAAAATGCTATAGACACCCTATAGCAGTAAAATGATAAACTCTTTAAAGGGATAGTAATACATAAAATGTAAAAAAAAAATATGTTGTAGGGTTTATCCCCCTGAGTAAAACAAGAGTACTCCCACTGCTGAAAGGTGTTTCATTCAAAAGTTATTAATTTTCAAAGTTGAATTTTTTAGGTGCAATATCACAGTGGCCTGAAATTGTACAGTGGCGCTGTTGCTACACGATCCTATGGACAGCTCTGGTCCCGGGACCATAAATCTCCATAGGATGGTGTAGCAACAGCGCCACTGTACAATTTCAGGCCACCGTGATATTGCACCTAAAAAAATCAACTTTGAAAATTAATAACTTTTGAATGAAACACCTTTCAGCAGTGGGAGTACTTTTGTTTTACTCAGGGGGATAAACCCTACAACATATATTTTTTTACATTTTAAGTATTACTATCCCTTTAACCCTTTGAGTGCCAGAGGGGTACGCAACGCATTGCTTTGCAATGCGTTGCGTACCCCTCTGGCACTCAAAGGGTTAAAGGGACAGTAATGTCCCATAAAATATTCTTGTTTTGGAGATGTTAAAAAATAAATGTGGCACAAATCCTATCTCTTAAACCTTTATGGTTTGAGAGATATTCACCTGTAAAGTTTCCTCTACAGCTGACAGCAGGAGATTCGAGTCGTGTGAGACTCGAGGAGGCTCTGCAGCAGAGCTGAAATCTTGTTATTTAAAAAGAACTACTTCATTGGGATGGTCTACAAAGTGTACTTGCAAACCAGGCACACTTTGTAGACCTTTCCAATGAAGTAATTATTTTTAAATAACGCAATTTCAGCTCTGCTGCAGAGCCGCCGGACCGGGATCTCCTTCTATCTGCTAGAGTGCTGATGTCAGGAGAAGGGGAGGGAGGAGGAAACTTTACAGGCAAATATCTCTCAAACCGTATTCAGAAAGGATGTTTTCTTATCTCAGCCCAGTCACAGATAATCTTGGACAATCAGTGGGAGCCCTAGAACAGGCAAGGATATATGTTCCCTCAAAAATTTGTAAGATTAGTTGTAACACAGGGTATTTAAGTGTATATATCCTCAATTAATGTTTTAGGTGTTAGTGTCCCTTTAAAGCAAAATACATTTTTATGTATTCCATAAGGTGCAGTTAGTTAGTCCCAGAGTTAATCCAGAGTGCATCATCCTCACTGAGACAAGCCTAGGATAGGATCCCATTGCAGGTGATACATGTTATGACTGGGTTTTATCTCAGACTCCAACTGACGTATACAGGGGAATTTGTAGATAAAACCATATCTGGGAACCTTCTTCTGCCAAGTCCCAGGAGCAATGCTGTAGAGCTGCGGATGGGAGTCCCAAATTAATCTTTTCATGCCATGTGGGTGGGGCTTAATCAGGTAGACATAGGTGAGCGATTGATTGGAGGAGTATGTCATGAAATGTGTGGGAAAGGGGGTGAAATGCGATGGGAGTGGGCTGAATGGACTGGAAAGTGGGTGGAGCTATAGATGAACTCACCAAGCTGGACAATCAAACTCTGTTGCAAAAGACCTGGGGGGGTGTGAACTAAGGTGTGATAAAGAGGTGATGAAGTGAAGATGACTTCTCCTTTGTGATAATTTCTATCGTTCCCCTGTAATTTTATGGAACCAATGTATTGAGATCACTCCAGCTTGAGGGATCGTAGTTAATAGGCTCCATGGAATAACATGGGACTTGGATAATTTATCATATGCAACAAGCTGGATAACTCTCTGAATGCAATGTGATGGATAACTCTCTGAACACAATGAGATGGATAACTCTCTGAATGCAACAAGATGGATAACTCTCTGAACACAATGCGATGGATAACTCTCTGAATGCAATGCGATGGATAACTCTCTGAATGCAATGTGATGGATAACTCTCTGAACACAATGGGATGGATAACTCTCTGAATGCAACAAGATGGATAACTCTCTGAACACAATGCGATGGATAACTCTCTGAATGCAATGTGATGGATAACTCTCTGAACACAATGCGATGGATAGCTCTCTGAATGCAATGTGATGGATAACTCTCTGAACGCAATGTGATGGATAACTCTCTGAACGCAATGTGATGGATAACTCTCTGAACGCAATGTGATGGATAACTCTCTGAACGCAATGTGATGGATAACTCTCTGAACACAATGCGATGGATAACTCTCTGAACACAATGCGATGGATAACTCTCTGAATGCAACAAGACGGATAACTCTCTGAACACAATGTGATGGAAAACTGTCTGAACACAATGCGATGGATAACTCTCTGAACGCAATGAGTTGGATAACTCTCTGAACTCAATGAATTGGATAACACTCTGGCATTCAAGGGGTTAAATGGAACATTTCACATTTAATGAGGCTTTTAACCCTTTGAATGCCAGAGAGGTACGTAACGCATTGCTCTGCAATGCTTTGCGTACCTCATTGGCACTCAAGGGGTTAAGAACATAACTGTTAGTGACCTCTCTAGCCATCAAGTTGGTTAAAAATATAAAATTGTCATTTATTAATCGTACCCATGATGCAGTTGGTATTCATCCAAATTTCTCCATTCGTGGCTTTGTGAATATGGACCATCGAGTAACGCGGGCGCAAGAAAACGCTGAGTACATTTACAAAGATTCATATTTCTATACATGTGATTGATGATGTTGTGGTTTGTGTGTTTCCAGATTGTCAGATCTATAAATGCACATATTCAAGACACTGTAAATACAGCAGTAAAAACTACACATACGTTTTACAGCCAACGGACGGGAGCGTGTCGTGTTCCCACTTGTACACCTTATTATTTTAGGAATGTAGCAGTAAACTTATTTAGGAAACAAAAAATCTGTTACACAATTTTCCCTGTTGAAACAAGGGTTTTCTTGCTACTGGCACATTTTTCATTCAAAATTGTTAAAGGGATAGTAATACTTAAAATGTAAAAAAAATATATGTTGTAGGGTTTATCCTCCTGAGTAAAACAAGGTTAGTCCCACTGCAAAGAGATATTTTATTAAAAAAAATTATTACAGATCAAACTTAATTTTTTTGGTGCAATATCACAGTGGCCTGAAATTTTACAGTGGCGCTGTTGCTACACCATCCTATGGACTGCTCTGGTCCATAGACCATAAATCTCCATAGGATGGTGTAGCAACAGCGCCACTGTAAATTTTCAGGCCACTGTGATATCTATATATATAAAAGAAGACTTTGTGCCTGCCAAAACACACCCAGGGGAGGCATAAAGCAGGAGTTACTACTCCTATTGGGTGATTCAATCATACAGGGAGTTGGCCCGCCCCCACTATGCAGCCCGCCCACCACTATCAAAGTCAGAAAAAAACAATATGGCCGCCACTTGCTCCTACACCACAGACAAACACACATGCCCCACTCACACAGCACCACACAAACACATGCCCCACTCACACACACAGACCACCACACACACATGCCCCACTCACACAGCACCACACAAACACACACACATGCCCCACTCACACAGCACCACACACACATGCCCCACTTACACAGCACCAAACAGACATGCCCCCACTCACACACACAGAACCACATACACACACAAAGCCAGAAATAAATATGGCTGACACACAGTCACTCACCCTGACTCCCAGAGGCCTCAGCAGGACCTGTACTGCAGCACCAGAGGAACAAAATTGCACTCAAAGGGTTAAGGTAGGTCCTCATTGCTCAATTATTTCTTCACTGTCATCATTTGCCATGCAAGACACAGGACAGACAGCCATCAGATTCACACTTAACCCACTGACTGCCACAGGGTTGTGTATCAAGTTTTACCCCTCAGGGAGTGTGTTCAAACCCCTCACACTGTAAACTTGCATTTCTCTCCCACTTCTCCTCCTTCCCTAGCCTATTACTAACACTTTTCCATATGTATGTTAAGCCCCGCCCCCTACTCGCGATTAAGCCCCGCCCCCTTTTAACCCAGATTGCCCCATTGCTCTCTCCACATCAGCACCACATGAGGGACTCCACAAGTAAAAGTTCACAGGTATTACACACTCATGCCCCACTCACACAGCACCAAACACCCATACACACACACACAAAGCCAGAAAGAAAGATGGCTGACACACAGTCACTCACCTTGACTCCCAGTGGCCTCAGCAGGACCTGTAGTAAAGCCATTGAACGGTGCTGCATCACCAGGGGAACAAAATGGCACTCAAAGGGTTAAGGTAGGCTCTCATTGCTGAATTACTTCTTCACTGTCACCATTTGCCATGCAAGACACAGGACAGACAGCCATCAGATTCACACTTAACCCACTGACTGCCACAGGGTTCTGTATCAAGTTTTACCCCTCATGGAGTGTGTTCAAACCCCTCACACTGTAAACTTGCATTCCCCTCCCACTTCTCCTCCTTCCCCAGCCTATTACTAACACTTTTTCACATTTATGTTAAGCCCCGCCCCCTACTCGCGATTAAGCCCCACCCACTTTTAACCCAGATTGCCCCATTGCTCTCTCCACATCAGCACCACATCAGTCCCCTCTAGGGACTTCACAAGTCAGTGTTCCCAGGTATGAACACACTTCCCACTGCTATTTAACTCTGACATGCCTCTCTATACCTTAACCCTTTGAGTGCCAGAGGGGTACACAACTCATGAGCACATGTGTTTCTGCTCATATATGTTGCGTGTCTGTGTGTGTACATCTCTGTTACATATGTGTGTCCATGTGTGCATCTCCAGTGTGTCTGTGTGTACATGTGTTTTGCATGTCTCTGCCGCTCACTGTGTGTATGTGCATACCTCCCAACATTTCACAGGGCCAAAGAGGGACACGTTAGTTTTAGGTGATATTATTGGGGGTGTGGCTGGTGGGCGGGGCATTAGTAAGAATTTTTAGGTTATTTCATGACCTATTACTGGCTATTTATGTAACTGCATAAATGATTTAGTTCAAGACCAAAGTATTTTATTTGCACAGACTAAACACATATACTGAAGTTTATTGCTTTATTGCTGTAGAGCAAAGTAATACACACCACACAGTCAGGGCTGGTGCAAGGATTTTTGCCACCCTAGGCAAAACCTAATTTTGCCGCCCATTTCGCTCCGCCCCTTGTGTCCCACCCCTTTATACCCTGCCTACTTATACCCAACCTCTTTTCATTATTGTCCTCTCTCTGCCCCCTGAGCCACTCTGCCCCTGTTCTGGAGATGCCTGTAAGAGATGCCCCCCACCATCTCCAACTTGCCCCTTATCAGCTTCACTTTGGCCCACCAGCTCCACTTTGCCCCTATCAACTCCAACTTGCCCCCATCAGCTCCAACGTGCCCCCACCAGCTCCATTTTGCCCCTCAGCTTCACTTTGCCCCCTCAGCTCCACTTTGCCCCCCAGCTCCAACTTACCCCCATCAGCTCCACTTTGCCCCCCATCCTCTCCAACTTACCCCCATCAGCTCCACTTTGCCCCCCATCTGCTCCAACTTGCCCCCACCAGCTCCACTATGCCCTCTCAGCTCCAACTTTCCACTATCAGCTCCACTATGCCCCCAGCAGCTCCAACTTGCCCCCATCCGCTCCAACTTGCCCCCCCATCCGCTCCAACTTGCCCCACCAGCTCCACTTTGCCCCCCTCAGCTCCACTTGCCCCCCCTCAGCTCCAACTTGCCCCCCCTCAGCTCCACTTTGACCCTCATCAGCTCCACTTTGACCCTCATCAGCTCCAACTTGCCCCAATCAGCTCCAACTTGCCCCCACCAGCTCCACTATGCCCCCTCAGCTCCAGCTTTCCCCTAACAGCTCCAACTTGCCCCCATCATCTCCACTTTGCCCCACATCCGCTTCAACTTGCCCCCTCAGCTCCACTATGCCCCCTCAGCTCCAACTTGCCCCCCATCACATACCTGTAGCTCCCGCGCAGTCTTCTCTTCAGTAATGCAGAGCGCGGCGGGAGATCATGACTCCCAGCGCGCTCTGCATTACTAAAGATCCGACCAGATGAGGGAGCGCTGTAGCAACACAGACCTGACTGTGTTGTGGTTCCTGGCGTGGTCTGTGTGGGCACAGCGCTTCTCCGCTGCATGCCCGCGCCCCCAGTACGTGTGCGCCCTAGGCCGGCGCCTACCTCGCCTATAGGTGGAGCCGGCCCTGCACACAGTCTGACCTCCTAAAAAGAGGGACAACAGGGTGGGAAAGAGGGACAGAGGGATTTGGCCCTCAAAGAGGGACTGTCCCTCCTAAAGAGGGACACTTGGGATGTATGGTATGTGTCTGCCTGTATGCTGCATATGTCTGTGTTTATCAGTGTGTCTGTATTTCAAACACGTGCGCCCAATGGTCATAACATGACGGGCAACGCCGTCCCATGTTGCTAGTTATACCTAAAAAAGTTTGAGCTTTTATAATTTATTAATAAAATATCTCTCAGCGGTGGGAGTAACCTTGTTTTATTTGGGGACATAAACCCTACAACATATATTTTTTTTACATCATAAGTATTACTATCCCTTTAAACCTTTTTGTAATATAATTATTTTTTTGAACTTCATGTGTATGTTTTGCTCCTATGACCTGGCCTCAAGTTTAATGTAGCTAATCATGTTGAAACTATTATAGCGTTCATAAACAGTATGTGACCTTAAAGCGGAACTACCACCAGATGTAAAGTTGCCCTGCAATAATTAGGCAGGTGGTGACTAGCTTAATAATAGTTACATTACCTCTCACAATGACACAATGGTAAAGAAAGCCTTTATTGCAGGAGACCGGAAGCCAGACATCAGCGTAGACATCTTGTCTGCATTCCTGCGCTGTCAGTCCCTTTAGAAGCATTGCACTGTCCTGGAAGGAACTGACGGCACAGGCACGCAGACTGCACTAACGGGCTGTCAGTCTCGGAAGATTAACCCTTTGAGTGCCAGAGGGATATGCAATGCATTGCAAAGCAATGCGTTGCGTAACCCCTGGCACTCAAAGGGTTAAGGATTTATGTGGCATTGTGTCATTGTGAGAGGTAATATAACTATTATTAAAGGGATAGTAATACTTCGTTTTAAAGGGATAGTAATACTTCGGTTTAACTTTATTTTATTTTGTAGGCATTAAAAAAACATGAAGAATGATATAAGTCTTATCTCTCAAACCTTTATGGTTTAAGAGATATTCACAAGCAAAGTTTCCCCTCCCTGTTCAGCCAGATCAGAAGGGAGGTGCCCAGGTAGACTGCAGAGAGGGACAATCTTCAATTAAGATAAGGGAAAAACCTGAAAAACTTGTCAAGGGGGGCAGGGCTTTCATTGTTCTCATAGGAAGAAGATTGTCCCCTTCTGTTATCTGTCTGGTCTATGGACTGCATTCCACATCTGAGAACAGATGGCTTACACTAGGTAAAAGGGGCGGGAGGGGAAACTTTGCTTATGAATATCTCATAAACCATAAAGGTTTGAGAGATAAGACTTATATCATTCTTCATGTTTTTTAATGCCTACAAAATAAAATAAAGTTAAAATGAAGTATTACTATCCCTTTAACTTTATTTTATTTTGTAGGCATTGAAAAAACATGAAGAACGATATAAGTATTATCTCTCAAACCTTTACGGTTTGAGAGATATTCACAAGCAAAGTTTCCCCCTCCCGCCCCTTTTTCCTAGTGTAAGCCATCTCTTCTCAGATGTGGAATGCAGTCCATAGACCAGACAGATAACAGAAGGGGACAATCTTCTTCCTATGAGAACAATGAAAGCCCTGCCCCCCTTGACAAGTTTTTCAGCTTTTTCCCTTATCTTAATTGAAGATTGTCCCTCTCTGCAATCTACCTGGGCACCTCCCTTCTGATCTGGTTGAACAGGGGGGGGGGATACTTTGCTTGTGAATATCTCTTAAACCATAAAGGTTTGAGAGATAAGACTTATATCGTTCTTCGTGTTTTTTTAATTCCTACAAAATAAAATAAAGATAAAACGAAGTATTACTATCCCTTTAAGCTAGTCGCCACCTGCCTAATTATTTCAGGGCGACTTTACATCTGGTGGTAGTTCCGCTTTAATATTCTGACAAGATAGAAAGTCAAACATGAAAGGTTATGCTCACGGGTGAATGGCTGCCCTTGGTTTTATTGAATTCTAACATACCTCCTCTGTACTGTGTTCCCCAGCAATTCTCTTTCACTGGGGGGGGGGGGGGGTAGTGGAGACATGTCACATGGCCAGCCCATATGGTGTTGGCCATATATTATTGGCTGATTCTCAAGTGGGGTCGGAAAGTTATTGGATGTTGTGAGCAGCAGTTCTCCAGTGTTTCCCATGTGAACAATCTATGTCTTCCAATCAGATCAGCATGCTGAAAGCTGGATGTGCCCAGCACATGAGGGTATCCACATTCGAGCATGATGCTTTAGGTGCATTACACAAGGCAGAGAACACCCATGTGAACAGGACCACCAGAAGAGGGCAATTGGCAAAGTGGCCGACACTTTAAAATGGAATTACTTTTGAACTACAAGTCAGCCATGATTAATATACAGAGCAAGATGAAACAAGTCATATGAGCATTGACCTTTTGGTGTGAGCTTAGGACTGGAGTTGAGAATCACTGTCCTATACACTGGTGTTACGGTACCTAGTTATCAGCAAGGCGCTCCTGCCGCTGCTGGATCCAGACTCTCCAGGCTACACTGGGTGTAGCGTTTTAGGCAACCCGCTGTGGTCCTGGTCTGACTGCTGGTTTGCAATGTCGCCCGTGTCCACGGGCCGGGCTGTAGTACCGATGTATTGTGCCTCTTGACGTGAGATTTCGGTGCATCGCCAAAATGCATCATTTGCGAGGTCTTGTTGCTCAAATTGACGCAGGACGCACTAATGCATCAAATCACGGGTGCTTGGCGCCAAAATGACGCAGACCTGTCTTTATGCCTTTTTTCCTGTGGGTCCTCCTTACTACTTCCTGTTATAGGGTTTTTAAGGGCAGACTGCAGATTTACCAGTCGCCCTTGCCTTGTTGTTCATAGCAGTTCTGTTACCTTGGGCTCTGTGTATGACCTGGCTAGTCTTCCATCCAACCTGGTGCAGACCTGTGGCTCTGTCTGACTATTCTTTTGCTGTTCCCCTAATAGTGGACACCCTACCTGGTGCAGACCTGGGGCTCTGGCTGACTACTAGAACTGTGTATGACCCGGCTTGTCTACCCTCTGGTGCTGACTTGTGGCTCTGTCTGACTAATCTTATGTTTGTTCTCCTATAGAGCAGACACCTAATCTAGTGCGGACCTGGGGCTCTGGCAGACTAGCATTCTGACTGCAGGTGTGAGTCAGAGTTATTCCCAACTGACTGCAGGCAGGAGTCAGCGTTATTCCCAACTGACTGCAGGAGTGAGTCAGAGTTATTCCCAACTGACTGCAGGCGTGAGTCAGCGTTATTCCCAACTGACTGCAGGCGTGAGTCAGAGATATTCCCAACTGACTGCAGGCGTGAGTCAGCATTATTCCCAACTGACTGCAGACGTGAGTCGGCATTATTCCCAACTGACTGCAGGCGTGAGTCAGTGATCTTTCCTGATTGTCTGCAGGCTTGTGCCTGTACTCAGTACTCGTCGGATCAACATCCTGGGTGCCTGTTCCTGCTTTTGTTCCTGAGACATACGGAGACTACCAGTGGCTAAGGCCTAGTCTGGGGTTTAGCCTTACATCCTACTATTCCTGATATAGGCTTGCTGGCTAGAACCCTTTGCTTGTGCTTTTGTATATTTATGTATATATTATCTTTATCTCTTTTTGTCAATAAATTACATTAACTATACCGTACTGTCTTAAACTTTTCTGGGTATTCGTGACAACTGGTAACTGCTAACTGATAGGTCACTTGTGCCAGATATCTTGAAGCAAGGGCATGCCCTTAACCTAAATAAACAAGTGCAAAATTTCCAGGTGTGGTGAAGGGAAAGAATGTAAAAGTAGAGGCAGTTTAATATGTCTTTACTAATAGGAGGAGATGCACTATGGTGTGATAGGAAGGTGATAAAGTAGAGATGACTTTTCTATTGATATCAATTCTTATGTTAGTCCATGGAGCCAATGCACTAAATTTCTCCACTTTTGGGGACCTTCGTGCATAGGAGTCCAAGAGGTGGGGGAGATGCACTACGGTGTGATAAAGCAGAGATGACTTCTCCAGTTCCTGTTTTATTCTATGCAATGCACTAACATTTCTCCCATTTGAAAAACCTTATTACATAGGCTTCATAGGAACTGGAGAAATAATATCACTGGAGAAGTCATCTCTGCTTTATCACCTCTTCATCACAACTTAGTGCATAACCCCCATAGTCTTCGTATTGCTACCAGGGCCGGATTTGCCATTAGGCAAAGTAGGCACCTGCCTACAGGCGCACACGCCACCGAGGGGCGCCTGCCATTGGGATTTTTTTTTTTTTTTTAAATCTTTTTTTTTTCTTTATTAAAAAAAAAAAAAAGTAGCCACCTC
Organism: Rhinophrynus dorsalis; assembly: GCA_037306005.1. Lineage (NCBI taxonomy): Eukaryota > Metazoa > Chordata > Amphibia > Anura > Rhinophrynidae > Rhinophrynus > Rhinophrynus dorsalis. The sequence goes on from CM074723.1 coordinate 30,984,778, forward strand.
GCTGGCGCTGCCCCCCCACCCCCACCACGTTCCCTATTTCCTACCTCCCCGGCAGGACAGGTCTGTGCCTCCTTGGCACAGTCCTTTAGGTGGTGAGCTCCCTCGTCGCATCTTTAGGAATTCAGAGCACTGGGAGATGACATCATCTCCCAGCGCTCTGCATTCCTGAATAGGAGACCGCGCGGGAGCTCTGTCAGCTACAGGACTGTGCCAAAGGAGGCACAGATGACAGATCTCCTATCAGGGAGGTAGGAAACAGACCATGTCAGGGCAACATGGAGATGGTGGGGGCAATGTGGAGCTGATGGGGGGCAATTTGGAGCTGATGGGGTTGGGGGCAATGTGAGGGGATAAAGAGATGATGGGGCAATGTGAGGGGCAATTTTGAAATGATGGGAGCAAAGTGAGGGGCAATATGGAGATGATGGAGGGGCAAGTTGGAGCTGATGGGGCAATATGGAGATGATGGGGGCAATGTGAGGGGCAATATGGAGGTGATGGGGGCAAGTTGGAGCTGATGGGGGCAAGGTGAGGGGCAATATGGAGCTGATGGGGGGCAATATGGAGCTGATGAGCATTATGGAGGTGTCCAGTGGAGTTGGCAAATCGGGGGGGGGGGGGGGGGGCGCTTCACAGTTCTGTGCCTACAGGCTCCTGAGATGTAAATCCGTCCCTGATTGCTACACAGCTATAGTATGTCAGATGTCATTCTACTATGTCAGTTAAGTCCAGAAGGTTTATTGTGATGTGCTAGAGTTCAGACGGTTTCTTGGATATTCTCGTACCAACATTGTCATTCATTTAGATGTAGTTGTGCGATGCCGTTCATAATCATACTTGGAAGCTCCTTTGATCTGCCCAGGGGTCTCCATTTTTCACATTTTAGTACTGGATCTGATGGCACCGAGAAGCACAGAGCTCCAGCATAGCTCCACTAACATCACATCAGCTTTATCCACTTTTGTGGCAGAACCCACCTACTCCTCCTCACTTTAATCCTCCCACCCCACTTAACTTGATGATGTCATTTGGACACACTTATCCCATCACTCTTGAGGTTTGTGGTGGAAGTGGAGTCCAGTCTTCCCAGGTGTGTTTTATATTTACAGGGACACTGATCTATATGTGTGTGAATGTTCCTATAACTTGAATAGAACTTAACCCTTTGAGTGCCAGAGTGGTACGCAACACATTTCTGGCACTCAAGGAGTTAAGATAGAGGTTATTTCTGTGTAGTTTTACATCAGACTGGGGGGAGCAGTTTTTCTTGGCACGCCACAGTTCCTGCTGTGTCTTTATCCCTTTTGGTGCCAGAGGGGTACGCAACACATTGCAGAGCAGAGTACGTTGTGTACCCCTCTGGCACTCAAAGGGTTGATAGTAAAATACAGCCGTCTGACCAGGAAGTTTGAAGAGCCAAGGAATTTTGCTTCTCCCAACGGTCTGGAAAATAGCGCACGTGGAGGGCCACATATACAGGGGTCAATTGGTTTACTTGTTATTATCATAAATCTTAAAAGGTCAGTAAAGAGTCAGGGGTTTGGGCTTTATTTTTGGAGGTAATAACATGACAGCTGTGGGAATAAAATACCCTTAGCTTAAAGCTCTGCCATTCCCTCTTTTTTTGACCTGCAGATCACTGTGACCAGCAGGGTTGGGGGGAGGTCAGCACCTCCCTAGGCTTTTTCTTGGAGAAGAAGCAACATCACTGTCATCTCAACTGAAGCTCTGCGTCTGTGAATTCTCCAGCAATGGGCTTCAATGCTGAGGACAGATATCTCTCATCCTGTTCAACCCGTATATTTATATGGAGGGAGCAATAGTGTGTGTGGGGGGCAACAATGTCTTCCCCTCCCCCCCATACGCCCATGATTGATCCAAAAATAATAGATTCAGTTCCCATCCATATTTGGGAAGTGTCTGGGTCTGGACCGAAGGCTCCAATCTTCACTGCTAATTACTGGGTCTTTGGGGACATAAGGTATTTCTCTGACTTGGTGATATACCTGGTAGCCCCACCCCCCACATTCATACACACTTCATGCCTTGTTCTGCCCACTTCCCTCCGATTCTGGATGTGTCTTCATTACAAGAGGATTTGGACAAATTGAGTAACTGGGCAGGCAAATGGCAAATGAGATTCAATATAGACAAGTGTAAAGTTATGAATTTTGGGTATAATAAAAATGCAACATATAGTTTAAATGGTGTTTCTCTGGGGAAATCTACAAATGAAAAGGATTTGGGAGTAATGGTAGACAATAGACTTAGCAGTAGCATGCAGTGCCAGCTGGCAGCTGCAAAGGCCAATAAGATATTGGCATGTATTAAAAGGGGTATTGACTCAAGGGAGGAAGATATTATTATGCCTCTTTACAGGTCCATGGTAAGACCCCACCTAGAATATGCTGTTCAATTCTGGGCGCCCTTACTGAAAAAGGACATTACTGAACTAGAGAGAGTGCAGAGGAGGGCCACAAAACTAGTAAGGGGTATGGAAAGTTTTAGTTATGAAGAAAGGCTAGAAAAGTTAAACTTGTACACACTAGAGAAACAGTGTCTTAAAGGGGATATGATAACACTCTATAAATATGTTCAGGGCCCTTACAAAGGGCTCTCCAAAGACCTGTTCATTAACAGAACAGTACAAAGGACATGGGGTCACCAGCTTAGACTTGAGGAAAGGAGATTTAATCTACAACAGCGGAAGGGTTTCTTTACAGTAAGGACAATAAAGGTATGGAATTCACTGCCTGAGGAGGTGGTGCTATTGAATACATTAGATGCCTTTAAAAAGGGCCTGGATACTTATTTAAAAGAGCATAACATAGAGGGCTATGTACATTAGTATTGGGATGAATATTTAGTTGGGGCTTGTTGATCCAGGGAGGAATCTGATTGCCATTTGGAATCAAGAGGGAATTCCCCCCCCCCCATTCAAGGCAAAATTTGAAATTGCTATATTGAGGGGTTTTTTTTTTTGGACTTCTTTTGGATCAACAATGGTAAACAGGAATAGGAAAAGGGTTGAACTAGATGGACGCAAGTATTTTTTCAACCTAAATTACTATGTTACTATGATTATAGAGGAAAACACTGCATTCTGTCCATGATAATCCCAGGCATTTCATCCCAACCACATTATGACACAGATCCTTTCCTTTCCCACCTCAGACCTTTTCAGAACTCTGGGGGTTTATGTAAAACTAGTATTAAAGCCTGTATACACGGGCCAACACTGACGGAGCCGCAGTCATGCACAGTACTGACTGCCCAAACGCGCCGCGGCTGATACAGAGTGGGGCGCTCCGAATTCAGACCAGGCGGTCCCAGGAAGGTGCGCAGAGAGGACTCCAGTCTGAATTCGGAGCACCCCGCTCTGTTATCAGCTACTGTGCATGACAGCTTCTGACAAACATCCTTAGCGAATTATTATTATATAGGATAGGATAGGATGAAGTTCCAGGTTGGCTTATAGATGTCAGGCAGCGGATTGCAATTACAAAGCCCTTTTCTTCTGACCCTTTAAGTTCTGTCAATTGATAGAAACCTTTCCATGTTAAAACCCTTTGAGTGACTGGTATCCAAACTATCCGTTAATGTTTTTGCAGCTTGTTATATATATGAGTGCAAGTTGTAATTGTGCCTGAGGAGATGTCTGTTGCATTGTTTTGCAGTGCTTGGGACACATCTGGTGCTCAGAGGGTTAAAATCAATGTAGAATGTTAGTGATGCATGCAGTATTATACACTCCTTTGTCTAAAGCTTCCATTAAACCCTTTGAGTGCCAGAAATATATCCAGCTCAGTGCAATGTGTTAGATACTGTTATGGTTCGCTAATCCTGATAGAATGAGCACCGCGTTTCAGTCTGCAGGTTAACCCTCTGAGTGTTGAGGGGGGTTGGACAACTCTGACTATTGATTGTTACACTAGAGGGGTGTGCAATGCATTGTAAAGCAGTGTGTTGTAAATCTCAGGTTCTTAAAGGGATAGTAATACTTGAAAATAAGTTTATTTTATATTGTAGCCCTTAAAAAAACACGAAAAATGATATAAGTCTTATCTCCCAAACCTTTATGGTTTGGGAGATATTCAGAAGTAAAGTTTCCCCTGGAGTGATGTCATTGCTCCACCCTTCAGATTTGGAATCCGGTCCCGGGACCGGCTGTGCCTCTACAGAAGTGCTGAGATCACGATCTTTAAAAAAATGTCTTAATTGGAATGGTCTACAAAGTGTGCTTTCAAGCCAGGCACACTTTGTACACATTTCCAATTAAGTAGTTCTTTTCAAAAGATGGTGATCTCGGCACTGCTAAAGAGCTGCCGGTTGCTCTGTGGACTGAATTCCAAATCTGTCCACTAGATGGCAGACTTGGCTGAAACAGCCAGTAAAAGAGAACTTTACTATATTTTACATGTTAATATCTCCCAAACCATAAAGGTTTGGGAGATAAGACTTACATCATTTTTCATGTTTTTTAAGGGCTACAATATAAAATAAAATATTTTCAAATATTACTATCCCTTTAATGGGTTAAGAGTTCTGTTGTCCTACTTGGCAAGATTCGGGGAATTTTGCAGCCGTACCAAATGTTCTCATTTTGACATTTGTATTTTTGTTGGTACGTGGAGAGGAGGGGGCATGGATTTAACTATTTGAGTGTCAGTGGGGGTGTGAAACAGTGTATCTCAATGGTTCATATACTAAACCTTGTACAGGGAATATAAGGCAGTATGCATACCTGGGAACTCTAAGGGGTTTGACACAAATCCCACTGTCTCAGGGTGACGGGCCAGATTCTCAGATACAGATACAACCTAGGCCTCGATTCATTAAATCACGCTAAAACTGGCCGTAGGGCAAAATTGGCTACCGACCGAAAACAAAAATACATAAGTCTGTATTCAATTGCCTTGCCAACTGAAACCACAATGAACGTTGTGCCACAGAAACTGACCTGTGTCCAAACGTCCATCGTGTGTATTTTCAGTTCCCAAAACCAACGCCAAATAGCGTGAGTAATGGGAACATGAAAGGAAAAGCGCTGTCAAGCACCGATCATGAGCTCAGCACACAGTCACACTCCCAAACACTAATCCTACACTACCCATAACTGTGAAGTGCAACAATACTACCTCCTAACACTGGCCTAACACTCAGATCTGTATAACATTTACCTGTCATCCACTGTCCATCTTCTTCTGTTATCTTCTATCTTCCTTCTTCACCAATCTCTCCATCTTCTGTCGTCTTCTCTTCTCTCTCCTTCCCTTCTATCTCCTTCTCTTCTGTGTTTCAAACAGGTTCCTTTAAAGAGACAAAAACATGAAAAATTAAATTTTGGCCAAAAATAAGCTGACAGTACCTCACCTTTAACTGGGGACACACATAAAAAATGCATATTACAGGGTTGCTTTGATTTTGGTGCACTCCTGAAATATGCCTATTTCCTATGTGTCCCTTTTTTAAAGGTGAGGTATGGTCAGCTTACCAAAAATGTAAAAACCCAAGTTGTGGGCTTCCAAGTTACGTTTTTGGCCAAAATGTAATGTTTCATGTTTTTACCTCTTTACAGGAAACTGTTTGAAACAGGGAAGAGAAGGCGATAGAAGAGAAGAAGACAGAAGATGGATAGATTGATGAAGAAGGAAGATAGAAGATTGAAGAAGATGGACAGTAGCTGACCAGGGTGCTGAAGACTCCACTGGACATCAGGATTACTGGTAAGTGTTTATTGTCAGGGACTGTTTTTTAACTTAGTTGGATTAACCCTGTGAGTGCCAGTGGGAAAAACACACCCCCTGGCACTCATAGGGTTAATTCTACTAACATTTGGCACATTTTGGGATTGCTTTGGATGTATTACTATGGGGCGTAGGGCCCCATATCAATACATCCACTGGGGACTTAGGGTTTTTTTTAAGCTTTTTTTCATTATCAATTCCTGCGTTGGCACTTTTGAGGTGCGTTAAGGGACTCTGCACTCAAAAAACAGGGTGCATGTTTTCACCTATTAAAGTGGGTCCCTTAAAGGCATAGTAATGTTTCATAATAAAAGCAGCTCTAATTAATCATCATAGTATTTGGACTTTGGAGAGTGTTATTTCAATTCTGTCAGAGTTGTAGTTCAAGAGTAATTCAATGACAAAGTGTCCCCCTCCCGCCCCTTTTACTGATGTAACACTGTTCAGCCAGATCAGAAGGGAGGTGCCCAGGTAGACTAAAGAGAGGGACAATCTTCAATTAAGAAAAGGGAAAAACCTGAAAAACTTGTCAAGGGGGGCAGGGCTTTCATTGTTCTCATAGGAAGAAGATAGTCCCCTGCTGTTATCTGTCTAGTCTATGGACTGCATTCCACATCTGAGAAGAGATGACTTACACTAGGTAAAAGGGGCAGGAGGGGAAACTTTGCTTGTGAATATCTCTCAAACCATAAAGGTTTGAGAGATAAGACTTATATCGTTCTTCATGTTTTTTTAATGCCTATAAAATAAAGAAAAAAAGGAAGTATTACTATCCCTTTAAAGCATCTTAAGACTAATGCATGGAATTGAATAGCATATTTCAACGTTTTGTTATGTGTTTTAATGGGCACAAACGGGTGCACCCAAGGTGCTTTTTTTCTGACGGTATTTCTTAATAGCACAGGTAATTGAATTCCTTACCGTGTTTGAAAAAATGCAGTTAGGTGTTTTTTTTGGCATCTGCCTCATTTGAATCAAGGCCTAAACTGGTTCTAATTCTACCAGAGAGCCAGAGGGAGAAGTCCTGCTTGTCTAGTTTGTGATCAAGCCATGAACTATCTAAATTATACATGTTATAGGTTAATTGAGGACTAATTGGTGCGCCTCTAGGCTACAACAAGCAGGGATAAATTGCCTGTAATCTATAGTATGGGAAGAGATATGGGTTAATATTTCAAAGGTCTCAGGGTCAGCTCTATTAAAAGTTCTCTGTTGTGGCCATATCGTGGTGATATATATATATATATATATATATATATATATATAAATGTTCAAGAAGCACTCTCGGAGTTCCATACAGCTAAGAGATCACATAAATGTTTATTGAAATCGACGTTTCGGCCAACCACCGTGGCCTTTATCAAGATTACACAAACACTCATAAAACCAACCTTTAAATACCCACTTGTGCAAATAGCGCCAAAAGTTAGCGCCGTTTGTTACCAACAATAAACCAATCAAACAAACAACATGTACAAAAACCCAGAAAGTGAAATAAAAGGTCAAATTATATAACACCATCATGTACGTGTAACATACAAAACCAAATATCCACATTGTGAAGATTAAAAATAGGAGTACATATTGATCTACAAACGACCCGCACGGGTCAAAGGTATCACACTGCCGATTGGATCAGGCAAACTGATTGTAAACAAACAATAGAAAAAGTAGAAAAACATATCATCATTGCATATTAAAGGATTATAAGGTGGTGAAAAAGCACGTACTCAATGTTGCTATCAGCAGGTCAAAAATTGAAGTTATTGTAGATAATATAAGACAAAATAAATGGACACTAAAATTTGACACTGTGTGTCATATTGAGCAATACTAATCACAAAGGGTTACCTGCAACATTGTAACATAAAACGCTCCGCATAGGTAATAATAACAGACAATGAGAGCAAAATGAGAAGGAACGAGATATACCTAGCTCCGTGACATAAGCTCACACTGTGTGTACCTAAAAATCGAAGCGGCAATTTAACCATTATAATGTCACTGAATCACAATACATGTAAAACGGAGAGTGATTCTAACAGATTCAAAAGACATTTCAATAGCCATTGATTACAATTGAAAAAGAAAGGATATTTTGGAATGCTATTAAGGCGCATCCATCTGCCGATGTACACTGAACAGTGCATCGGTTCGTTTTAACGCCTAATACAAATCCGATAATGTACGCAATCAAATGTTATGCAAAAGATGTTAAGCATTGTCATACATTTAGCACATAAATTATAGCGTGTCTCTAATATTGTGCAATCCAAATGTTACTAATGTGCAATGATGTATGAAATAAACTACAAAGATATGGAGTATGACCATATACAAAAAACAAACACAAAACCATGGTGAACTAGGACATATTAAACAAAAATTATGGCTGAAATTACACCGAATTTAAAGCATTCGTTGTAAGTATATAAGAGTCCTCCTTATGTGTTATTGAATTGCAACAATCTTACAAAGTGTCTCGATTAGAACACATTTCATGTGTGTGTTTATACAGTCCACTTGGTTCCGACTAATGAATACTAACATATTCTTCTTGTATTAATACGATCAACAACAGATAGCAAAAGATGATAAATCATTCGGCAAAAACAATTGTGGATGTTGATTTGATGCTATGATTAAAATTGTCATAGAGTATAGAATTTTCATAGCCAACATTCAGTATATACAATAAGTCCTTGAATTCTTGATGATCCATATGATGTCTTATATGTCTATAAGACACAGTGTATGAAAGAAACAATCTCCCAATGTTGTAATCTTTGGGGAGTAAAAGGGGAATATATTCCCCTCAATGGCAAGTGGATTATAAGACAACATACATACCTGTACTTGCTTCCTATTGTGTCTGACAAAGACCCTATTGTACCATACCTCTATCATGGGGATTAAACTTGAGTTGAACAGGTGCATCTACAGTGCTCCTGCTAATCCCATCTTTACAAATTAAGAGGATAACCCATAGTACTTTCCTAATGCCCCAATCATTTGTGCCTGGAGGTAACACAAGGGTTGATTATTAACGGGTCATCAGACTGGTTGCAAAGGTAGTATGACTAATATCCACAATTTCTCTGTTAGTAGAAACAAGCATATGAAATCTTCTCATTCAATCCTTTTGGAGATAGAGTTTGTAATCTCATGATCCATTTCAGTTCTTTTTGGTGTAGAATTCTTGTACGATCTCCACCTCTTGTAAGGGGAGGAACATGATCGAATGCCATACATTTGAGTGAAGAAGGTAAGTGTTTATAATCAAGCCAGTGACGTGCAACAGGTTTGTCACTTCTTTTGTCAGCCAAAGCTTTTAATATAGTCGCTCTGTGGTTTGCAATTCTTTCTTTTAGCATAGTAGTGGTTAGTCCTATGTATAATTTGTTGCAGGGACATAGGATATAATAAATGACAAAAGAGGAAGTGCATGAAAGTCGATGTTTAATTTTAATAGTGCTGCCATCCCCAGGATTATTAAAACTAGAGCCAGTAATAAGACTTCTGCAGGTGGTGCAATCCGGACATTTTTGAGAATAAATATAGAGCCACTCTCATCAATGATAAAGAGTCCAACTGGTTGGATAAATTGGAGAAACAAATTAATACATATAAGGAAGATCTGCATAAATTTAAACAGAAAAAGGTCTCTAAAGTTGATTCTGATTATATTAATAATCGGGTATATCGGTGGTTAACAGGGACTCAATACAGACGTAAACCTTACACAAGACGTTCAAATAAACCCCGTGACAACACACGATCAGTTGAAACTGTTGATGTTACTTCAGCAACTTCATCTACCTCTGACAGCGAAGGGAATATAACTGACAGTAGAGCAAATAGTCATTTTTTAGGAGTGACCACTCGATCACAGTCAGCCAATGCAAAAGACGACCCCATACCAGAAGGGGCGGTAGACACAAGCAAAAACAAAATCAACAAAGGCAATCAAAAGAACAAATAGTTTTTAATTTAAGTCAACATCAACTTACAGAAATTGAAATGTCTGTACTCTCTAAAGGACTCACCTTTGTACCAACAGTACAACATGACAAAATACAATTTGACATAGAGCTTCATAAATTTCAAAGAAATCTTAAATTGAAGGACTATTTCAGAGACTCTACTGACACTTGTGAACAAATATCTCCATTTAGACCTAACAGTACTTTTGAGCCGATTAACACAAATCCCTCAATAAAAACTTTTACAAGACTTATAGAAAACGAGAATACACATCTCAAACCAAATATTAATATTAAAACCAATATTACTAAGGCTGAAAAAAGAGCTATACAAACTTTGTCTCAAGACCCTACAATTGTTATCAGGTCTGCTGATAAAGGGGGCGCAATAGTACTGTTGGACTATAATTATTATCGCAGTGACATTGTATCCCAACTCTCTGATGTTCATACTTACATACAGTTAACTCAGGATCCAGCTCTACAAGATAAACGTCAAATTGACCGAGTATTGAATAGAGCTAAAAATGAACATTGGATTGATACGCCTACATTTAAGTTTTTGACCACACAATATCCAAAATGTCCCATTTTATACACGATTCCAAAGATACATAAGAATGTAACATCACCACCTGGGAGACCTATAATTTCAGCAAGGGGCTCACTCTTACAACCGCTGGCACAATTTGTGGATTACTTCTTACAACCGTTACTCCCCAGTATACCAAGTTATATCAGAGATACAACAGATCTGCTAATTAAATTACGTGCTTTGGAAGATTTACCCAAAGATCTCTGGTTAGCTACCATGGATGTGAGTAGCCTTTATACTATCATACCTTTGGAAGGAGGCTTAAAAGCAGTGAGGAGCTTACTTCAAAAAAATCCTAGTGACACCCGTCCTCCTGATGATTTTCTACTTGAACTGCTCGAACTATGTTTGACTTTAAATTATTTTAAATTTGAAAAATCATTTTACAGACAAGTGTCTGGTACTGCCATGGGAAGTAACGTAGCACCATCTTATGCTAATAGCTATATGTATGAATATGAGGAACAGCACATCTTAAACCCATATAAACAATACATTTATCAGTACTTCCGATTCATTGATGATATCCTAATCCTATGGAAAGGTACTGACAAGGAGTTTGAGGAATTTTACAATCATCTCAATACATTACCATGTCCAGTTCGTTTTACTCATTCAATAACACAAGCAACAATTGAGTTTTTGGATGTTACACTATGGATAGATAATGAACAGATCTATTCCACTACATTCAGGAAACCCACAGACAGAAACACGCTCCTACATAGGAGTAGTTTTCATCCTGAACATATTAAAAGAAGTCTTCCTTACTCTCAAATGATAAGGGTAATTAGGAACAATACAATCCAAGATAAAGCTGTTTCGCAATTGGATGAGTTACAGTCACGATTTATGGATCGTGGATATCATGAGGAAGAACTCAACGAACAAAGGACTAAAGCATCACAATACACGCAACAAGATCTCTTGAAGACATCAAGAACAAATAAGTCTATAAATAGAGTAGTTTTTCCTGTTACATATACTTCTGCTTTTAAACAGATCTCTAAATCTATGAATACATTTTGGAACATACTGGCTACAGATGACACACTGCCACATATTTTCCAACAAAAACCTTTGATGTGTTATAAACGAGGAGCTAGTTTGAAAGACCTACTAGTGAAAACTGATCCGCTTCATTGTTATATGAAGAATACCAATGTGTGGTTTAATCAACCAAAATTAGGGTGTTACAGATGTCCGGATTGCACCACCTGCAGAAGTCTTATTACTGGCTCTAGTTTTAATAATCCTGGGGATGGCAGCACTATTAAAATTAAACATCGACTTTCATGCACTTCCTCTTTTGTCATTTATTATATCCTATGTCCCTGCAACAAATTATACATAGGACTAACCACTACTATGCTAAAAGAAAGAATTGCAAACCACAGAGCGACTATATTAAAAGCTTTGGCTGACAAAAGAAGTGACAAACCTGTTGCACGTCACTGGCTTGATTATAAACACTTACCTTCTTCACTCAAATGTATGGCATTCGATCATGTTCCTCCCCTTACAAGAGGTGGAGATCGTACAAGAATTCTACACCAAAAAGAACTGAAATGGATCATGAGATTACAAACTCTATCTCCAAAAGGATTGAATGAGAAGATTTCATATGCTTGTTTCTACTAACAGAGAAATTGTGGATATTAGTCATACTACCTTTGCAACCAGTCTGATGACCCGTTAATAATCAACCCTTGTGTTACCTCCAGGCACAAATGATTGGGGCATTAGGAAAGTACTATGGGTTATCCTCTTAATTTGTAAAGATGGGATTAGCAGGAGCACTGTAGATGCACCTGTTCAACTCAAGTTTAATCCCCATGATAGAGGTATGGTACAATAGGGTCTTTGTCAGACACAATAGGAAGCAAGTACAGGTATGTATGTTGTCTTATAATCCACTTGCCATTGAGGGGAATATATTCCCCTTTTACTCCCCAAAGATTACAACATTGGGAGATTGTTTCTTTCATACACTGTGTCTTATAGACATATAAGACATCATATGGATCATCAAGAATTCAAGGACTTATTGTATATACTGAATGTTGGCTATGAAAATTCTATACTCTATGACAATTTTAATCATAGCATCAAATCAACATCCACAATTGTTTTTGCCGAATGATTTATCATCTTTTGCTATCTGTTGTTGATCGTATTAATACAAGAAGAATATGTTAGTATTCATTAGTCGGAACCAAGTGGACTGTATAAACACACACATGAAATGTGTTCTAATCGAGACACTTTGTAAGATTGTTGCAATTCAATAACACATAAGGAGGACTCTTATATACTTACAACGAATGCTTTAAATTCGGTGTAATTTCAGCCATAATTTTTGTTTAATATGTCCTAGTTCACCATGGTTTTGTGTTTGTTTTTTGTATATGGTCATACTCCATATCTTTGTAGTTTATTTCATACATCATTGCACATTAGTAACATTTGGATTGCACAATATTAGAGACACGCTATAATTTATGTGCTAAATGTATGACAATGCTTAACATCTTTTGCATAACATTTGATTGCGTACATTATCGGATTTGTATTAGGCGTTAAAACGAACCGATGCACTGTTCAGTGTACATCGGCAGATGGATGCGCCTTAATAGCATTCCAAAATATCCTTTCTTTTTCAATTGTAATCAATGGCTATTGAAATGTCTTTTGAATCTGTTAGAATCACTCTCCGTTTTACATGTATTGTGATTCAGTGACATTATAATGGTTAAATTGCCGCTTCGATTTTTAGGTACACACAGTGTGAGCTTATGTCACGGAGCTAGGTATATCTCGTTCCTTCTCATTTTGCTCTCATTGTCTGTTATTATTACCTATGCGGAGCGTTTTATGTTACAATGTTGCAGGTAACCCTTTGTGATTAGTATTGCTCAATATGACACACAGTGTCAAATTTTAGTGTCCATTTATTTTGTCTTATATTATCTACAATAACTTCAATTTTTGACCTGCTGATAGCAACATTGAGTACGTGCTTTTTCACCACCTTATAATCCTTTAATATGCAATGATGATATGTTTTTCTACTTTTTCTATTGTTTGTTTACAATCAGTTTGCCTGATCCAATCGGCAGTGTGATACCTTTGACCCGTGCGGGTCGTTTGTAGATCAATATGTACTCCTATTTTTAATCTTCACAATGTGGATATTTGGTTTTGTATGTTACACGTACATGATGGTGTTATATAATTTGACCTTTTATTTCACTTTCTGGGTTTTTGTACATGTTGTTTGTTTGATTGGTTTATTGTTGGTAACAAACGGCGCTAACTTTTGGCGCTATTTGCACAAGTGGGTATTTAAAGGTTGGTTTTATGAGTGTTTGTGTAATCTTGATAAAGGCCACGGTGGTTGGCCGAAACGTCGATTTCAATAAACATTTATGTGATCTCTTAGCTGTATGGAACTCCGAGAGTGCTTCTTGAACATTTATATTTGTATCTATTTTACATATCGGAGCAGCACCCGGACTACAAGGAAGACATCTTAACAGTGAGTGCTGCCATCACCCCTATGTTTCCTATTATATATATATATATATATATATATATATATATATATATATATATATATATTGCTTTACAAGGAAGAATACACTGAGATTTTTCTCGTTTTTAAGTATGTCCTGGAGTATTTACAGCATGGAGTAGCATATTTGCACAAATACAGGGACAGTAAAGGGGAACTTTCACCCCGCAATAACTTAATGTTCCCTTACTGCTCACCTGGCGACTAGCTGCTTAGTAGCGCTAGTCGCCAGAAACCTTACCCGGTTCTTCAGATATCGGCGTTTTACAGGAGCAGGAAGCACGGACGTCTCTTCACAGTGACGTCCGTGCGCCTGCGCTGTCAGTCCCTTGTGCACCAGGTGAGCAGTAAGGGAACATTAAGTTATTGCGGGGTGAAAGTTCCCCTTTAAATATATAAATAATATTGCCTGCTAGGTGAAACTAGAATACTGCCACTTATGAACAATAAGAACTCAAAAGAGTTATTACAATGTGAACTTTTTTACATTTATCCTACTGTATGCAGAAAAAGGCACGTTGTGCTTTATAGTGCCCTCTATGGGAGAGCTTGAGTCATTGCTTACATCTCTCCATAATTTGTGATGGGTACAGCATTCCTTTGTGACAACAACAGATAATTGCATTTCATTAAAACAAATGTGGGCTGTAATAACTTTTGAATCAAACATTTCCCAGCAGTGGGAGTACCTTTATTTTAATCACCGGGAGAATAATTATCTATGTATTTTTTCATAAAAACGTTACTGCTAATGCTTTGAGAACAAGAGGGCAGTGCATTGCCTCTAGTCCTTGGGGGGGGGGGTTACAGATTTATAAATGGATGAAGATAGACAGGCAGACAGACAGATGATAGATAGACTTGACTTCTGTATGTACAAAACCTACTCAGTTAACCCTTTGAGTGCCAAATAGGTATGCAATTTGTTGGATACCACTCTGGCACTTAGAGGGTTAACACTGAGTGCTGGAGGAGTACACAACGCGTTGCAGAGCAGTGTGTTGCGCACCCGTCTGACAATCAAAGGTTTAGGTCATTCTGTAAAACAAATTAAGAGCCACTTATTCCTATGTTAAAATTCCCCTTTAAAGGGATAGTAATGTTTCATAATAAAAGCAGCTCTAATTAATCTTCATAGTATTTGGCCTTTGGAGAGTGTTATTTCAATTCTGTCAGAGTTGTAGTTCAAGAGTAATTGAATGACAAAGTATCCCCCTCCCACCCCTTTTACTGATGTAACACTTTCAGCCAGAGCAGAAGGGAGGTGCCCAGGTAGATTGCAGAGAGGGACAATCTTCAATTAAGATAAAGGAAAAACCTGAAAAGCTTGTCAAGGGGGCAGGGCCTTCATTGTTCTCATAGGAAGAAGATTGTCCCTTGCTGTTATCTGTCTGGTCTATGGACTGCATTACACATCTGAGAAGAGATGGCTTACACTAGGTAAAAGGGGCGGGAGGGTAAACTTTGCTTGTGAATATCTCTCAAACCATAAAGCTTTGAGAGATAAGACTTATATCATTCTTCGTGTTTTTTTAATGCCTACAAAATAAAATAAAGATAAAACGAAGTATTGCTATCCCTTTAATGTTGAAGATTTGTGGTTATTGGGCCCTCCTCCCTACTTAACCTGAGTTTGTCTCCTAAGGATAATGTAAAGTCCAGACACACAACACCACTTTTGCTTGTCACCATGTAGACATCTCCAGCAGATTTAAATAACAGATGGAATCCCACTGGGCATTATAAATACTGAAAACACAAAGCCCTGAGAACAAGGAATTCCACGTGCTTCATATCCGCTGAAAAGAATTCTAATTTCCTTGAGACAGAAGACTACAGACAACAGAGCAGGTACACAGTGGTAGACGGGCAACGTTAAAGGGATAGTAATCCTTCATAATAAAAGCAGCTCTAATTAATCATCATAGTATTTGGACTTTGGAGAGTGTTATTTCAATTCTGTCAGAGTTGTAGTTCAAGAGTAATTCAATGACAAAGTGTCCCCCTCCCGTCCCTTTTACTGATGTAACACTGCTCAGCCAGATCAGAAGGGAGGTGCCCAGGTAGACTGCAGAGAGGGACAATCTTCAATTAAGATAAGGGAAAAAGCTGAAAAACTTGTCAAGGGGGGCAGGGCTTTCATTGTTCTCATAGGAAGAAGATTGTCCCCTGCTGTTATCTGTCTGGTCTATGGACTGCATTCCACATCTGAGAAGATGTGGGTAAAAGGGGCGGGAGGGGAAACTTTGCTTGTGAATATCTCTCAAACCATAAAGGTTTGAGAGATAAGACTTATATCGTTCTTCATGTTTTTTTAATGCCTACAAAATAAAATAAAGATAAAATGAAGTATTACTATCCCTTTAATAAAATGGGACACACGCAAGTGTGTTTGAAAAAAGGAAACCTTGAGAAGGAACAAGTGAACTATAAAAAAAAAAAAAAAAGGTTGAAATTACACCATTAATTATAGTAAATCTTCTCCCAAATTGTTCTCTACTGTAATAGTAAAGTTTCACAAAAACAGCAGGTCTGTTTAATCTTCATAGTATTTGAGCCATAGAGCGTGTTATTTCAATACTGTCAGTTGTAGTTCAAGAGTAATTGAATGATAAAATATCCCCCTCTCGCCCCTTTTACTGATGTAACACTGCTCATCTCAGATGTGGAATCTGGTCCTGGGACCGGACAGATCACAGCAAGGGACAATCTTCTTACTGTGAGAATATGAAAACCCTTCCCCTTTGACAGGTTTTTCCTTATACTTACTGAAGATTGTCCCTTTTTGGAATCCATCCGGAGAGTCTTGCTGCTCTGAGGTGAGCAGTATTACATCAGTAAAAGGGGCAGGAGGGAGATAGTTTATCATTCAATTACTCTTATACTACATCTCTGACAGTATTGAAATAACACTTTCCTTGGCCCAAATACTATGAAGGTTAATTGGAGCTGCTTTTATTATAAAATATTACTATCACTTTAAAAAATATTCACACTTTTATTTCTGGGAAAATTGAAGGCGAAAATTTCCTGGTACTGCACAGAGCTTCATTAGCATATGAAATGTCACTGACACCTTCATTAGCATAGGACAGCAGTGAATACTTATCCATGATAACTTCAAAAACATCCAAACATCAAGAAAAGAAATAAAGTTCCGCTGTACTCCCAGACCCTACTCATATCACCACTACGGCGGCTTCTTCAGGCATTAAAGCAAGTTCTCTTATACTATGTTATTGAATGACGTTAGTAGATCTTAGTACTGACTATAGAAACCCCTAAATGCCCACAGATGCCTCATTGCGCTCCACATGGCACAACTTCCAAGTGATAATAACAGGAGGCTTTCTGGCATATGTAGAAAAGTGAACTGGCATTAAAGGGACAGTAATGTCCCAAAAAAGAATGTCCAGTTTTGTAGAGGTTAAAATATTAATCAATATGCTCCAAAACCTATCTCTCAAACTGCTATGGTGTGAGAGATATAGGGATTCAAAGTCCCCCCCCCCTTCTCCTGATGTCAGATGTAAAGCTGACAGCAGGAGAATCGAGTCGTACGACTTGAGGTGGCTCTGCGGCAGAGCTTAAATCACATTATTGCTAAAGAATTCATTCATTGTAAAGGTCTACAAAGTGTGCCTGGTTTGCAAGCACACTTTGTAGACCTTCAAATTAATTAATTCTTTAGCAATAATGTGATTCTGCCTGCTGGTCCCCGGACTGGAATCTCCTGCTGTCAGCTAGACAATGACATCAGGAGAAGGGGGGGAGGGGGAACTTTGAATCCCTATATCTCTCAAACCATAGCAGTTTGAGATATAGGGTTTGGAGCATATTGATTAATATCTTAACCTCTACAAAACGGTCCCTTTAAGCAGGCATATGGGCGTAAAAGCAATTACAGCTCCTGAGTGGAATCACAATTGTATATTTTGCCTCATCCACACAAACATACACACACACATACACACACATACACACACACACATACACACACACCCACGACATTTATAATAGTACAGCAAGTGATAAGTTTGGCCCAGCGTATCACTAGTTAACATACAGTGGAGGACAGTAACATAATGGGCCATTCTGTGCCACCAAAAAGCAAAAGTTCATTTCTCAAAAACGATGTCCTTTGCAGTAACCCTTTGAGTGCCAGAGGGGTACGCAAAGGCACTCAAAGGGTTAAAATGGAGAGTAGAGCATATAGGCAGAATTGAATTATCTGCCAAACAAAAATTGTCGTCTTAGGGAGACTGATTCACTTTAATCCTTTCAGTGCCAGAGGGGCGTCCACCTCTCTGGTACTCAAAAAGTTAAGTACAGATAGCTTTTAACCCTTTGAGTGCCAGAGGGGTGGGAAACGCATTGCAAAGCAATGTATTGCCTACCCCTCTGGCACTCAAAAGGTTAAAAATTGCCCTGTTGGTGTGTGCTAAGGGTGGGATAAAAGAACAGACAATTACTCCAGTCGTCTTTATCTGCCATCACAATGCCATCACAATGTGTGTTTGTGTAAGTCTCTTCTCATGCTAGTAAAGTGATGTTACAGCAGGTGAGTAAGTCACATACTTTCACAGGGCACATATATACATAACTGAGCAGTGACATCAATCCGCTTTAATGTAACATTAGATTATAAAAAGGAAAGGGCAGGACTGACAGAGACAAAAGACAAGATCTCAGCAGAGACAGCTGTTTTTCTTTCCTGTAAGTCACTGGTTGAAATATGTAGTAATTGTTGCCCTGTTAATCACAATCAATCACTGTCTGTCTGTAGAATGAGGAACTGTTGGTACATGCAGGTGTTTTATATATAAAGAACTACTGGATCTCTCCCATGGCACCGCTCGCCAATATATACAATAAAAAATAATCACCGGTTTTGAATTTCAATTAAAGCAGCCTGTGAGACCTGGATTGGCTCGCTTAAAGGAGCACTAACACCTCCTAAGTAATAACTCCTTACTTACGTTGCTATGGCCAGAGAATCCTAATGGCCTCTATGAATCTCGCCATCCTCAATCAGTCCTCAATGTCATATCTATGGAAGCAGACATGACAGTTGCTAGCAAGAACACAGATTCTGCCAACTGCACATTGTAATCTTATCTCTTTAAAGGGATAGTAATGTTTACAATAAAATCAGCTCCAATTAATCTTCATATTATTTGGGCCATAGAGAGTGTTATTTCAATACTGTCAGAGTTGTAGTACAAGAGTAATTGAATGATAAAGTATCCCCCCTTCCGCCCCTTTTACTGATGTAACACTGCTCACCTCAGAGCATCAAGACTGTGTGGATGGATCACAGAGAGGGACAATCTTCAGTGATCATAAGGGAAAACCCTGAAAAACCTGTCAATGGGGGCAGGGTTTTCATTATGGGCACTAAAACCTCAAATTGGTCAATATTGTTATTATACATTCCTAACACAGGGTGTTCACAATTAGATTGGAGGAGCGTAGGTTCATTGTTTGTTTAGGGGTTTCCTTATGTTCACAGTAAGAAGATTGTCCCTTGCTGAAGAGACCAAATTCCACATATGAGGGGAGGTGTCTTACACTAGATAAAAGGGGCGGAATGAGGATACTTTATCATTCAATTACTCTTGAACTACACCTCTGACAGTATTGAAATAACACTCTCTATGGCCCAAATACTATGAAGATTAATTGGAGCTGCTTTTATTGTGAAACATTACTATCACTTTAAGGACCAGATTAGGTGCTTAATGGGTTAAGAAAACTCATGTAACCAGCCTGCTTCGGTTTGAAAAAACTTCTAGCAACTGTGTTGTCCTCCTTCATAGACATGACATTGAGGACTGATCGAGGATGTTACATCTTGGACAAAGGCAAAAGGGTGAAATATGTCGGGGCCATTAGGATTTCCTGGCCATAGTAAGAAAAGTAGGGGGTGGTTATAAGGAGGCATTACTACTTCTTTAACCCCTTAAGGACCAGCGGTCCCGGGGTGTCTGGTCCTGTAAGGACCAGATAGGCAAGTTCGACGTGCCGTCCCACGTGACTGATCATGTGTTCCGGCACGTCGAACGAGGGACTGAGAGAGATCACTCTGGTCTTGGAGCGATCAAGTTCAGTCCCTGGTATTACTCACCGCGCTCCTACAGGAGCACGGTGAGTAAAAGTACGTGATGTACCAGGACTGTCACTGGTCCTTAAGTGCCGGACCAGCGTGATGGTCTGGGTACGTCACAGGACGCGAAGGGGTTAAACACAACATCTTTCTCTGTATTTATTTTTATTTATTTATTTGAGGTCTCCATTGCAATACTTTTCCCATTTTATATTAATGGAAATGTTTATTTGCCCCCTACGATACAGTTGGTTTGTCTCCCAGTCTTTTCAGTACATCAGCTTCCATTTCTTTTACCTTGTTAACATCTGTGGCTGGAATCCCACAAATGTGTGATTTTATGGGATCGGCGTTGTAAACCCAAATTGCGGACCGGGGTAGACACGATGAAAACACATCTCCCGGATGGAGAACCAGTTGCTATAAATACAGGAACTTCACGGAACAAACCCCCAACATGCATTCCATCGATCAAAAGTTCCAGACTGCATATAAGCAGCCTCTAGTATGAAAAAGCCTATAAGGTGGCCATTTAAATATGGCCGCTTGGTGCTTATTGGTCTCATGTAATATTACATCTCTTGTTGTACCAGGAAAGTGTCTAACGCATTGTAAAGGAATGTATTGGACACCCCCTGCCAACTAATATACTATGGGTGGAATTAAAAAAGTGCTACATTTGCTATTTACAATGTACTTTTGACGGAAAAATTATTAATGCTAAAAATGTTAGTGAGTTGCAGGTTTTTCAATGAATGCAGTTTAAAAAGCAGGTGTGGCTAAAATGTCTGCCATTTTTTAAGTAGATTAGCGATTTCACCTAATTCAGCAAAGCAGTTAGAAACATAGAATTTGATACGTGGGTGTCCGGGGGGGGGGGGCAACGGGAATTAACCCCTCCATATAAACAAAGGGGCTGATGGGCTGCCCTGGGGGTCATATTATGACTTAGCCCCCCCCCCCCCAGGAAAAGATTCTATGGACGCCCCTGATTTGACAGCAGATACGAACCATTCGGCCCATCTATGTTCAGGACAGCCTAATGCCTAGCCATGCATGCTTACATTCCCTCACATTATTAACTTCCACTTCTGCTAGTAGGCTATTCCACTTACCTACTACTCTCTAAGCCTCTGTTCCTTCATGTATTTGAATGTTTCTATCATATCCCCTCTCTCTCTCTTCTCTCCTCCAAACTATACATGTTCAGATCCTTTAGTCTATCCTGATATTTCTTTTCCTGTAAACCAGTCACCATTTTAGTAGCCCTTCTCTCTAGAGTATCAATATCCTTCTGGAGATGGGGTCTCCAGTACTGTACACAATACTCTAGGTGAGGTCTATCCAGAAATCTGTAGAGTGGCATGACTACTTCCCTTTTCTGCTACTAATGCCCCTAGCTATACAACCCAGCACCCTGCTTGCATTCCCCACTGCTTTATTACATTGCCTACCTACCTTTAGGTCATTAGAAACAATTACTCCGAAATCCCTTTCCTCTGTTGTCTCTGACAGCACAGTACCCTTAATACTATATTCTTCCTTTGGATTTTTACGTCCCAAGTGCATTATTTTACATTTATCAATATTAATTTGCAGCTGCCACACTCTTGTCCATTCTTCTAATTTACCCAAATCATTTGCCATTTGACTTATTCCTTTCTTATAGAAAAGATGGCGGGGGGGGGGGGGGTATAGGCCCTGTTGAGACAGTGGGGAGAGTGTGGGATCTAAAGGGTTAACAATACCAGAGCCCTGATTACCTGTTACTATTCCTAGCAACCATCAAATTAACCCCTGAAATCCGTCCTGCGCTATCACCCCAGCACTACAATTTGCTGCCACCACCAATACTTTATATCTGGGCATCTTAGGTTCCCTCAAATACAACAGAATTGCAGAATAAAATTACCTTAATAATCAGACATATAGAATTAACCCTTTAGTAATGTGTGCTACCTGAGCTTCCTTCAGAGTAGTGAGTTCATGTTAGAGAACAGAGACAAGAGCTGATTAATTGAACATTTCATCTGAAAAAAAGGCTTCACAGTGCTGGGTACAAAAATACAGAAATGAAGGACATACACAAATAAAGATTACACATTGGCAAAACAGTCCATAAAATAAAATGGGGGAAACACAAGAGATCCCTACATACATTTACCATTATATTAAGAGTCCTCGTGGGAACTTCAGATGGTAAAAAGTTCTCCGTATCAGGTGTTACAAAGAATTGCACCTTTTTTATCCAAACACCCATATTAAATACTTTCCACAGTTCCTTCTAAGAGGCAAAACCCCCTGGGTGTTACCTGGGGGGAGGTTTGGTCTGACAGTATACACATGTTCTCTGGATAACCCCCCATCAAAGCAGAGGGCCCAAGACCTTTTTATGGCAGTTACATCCTGCTGTGGTGATTGCTATCTGCTCATTTAGTTTTATGGCCTAGAACTGGTGCACTTTGAATAACATACAAGTACAAAATAAACAAATTATACAAACCAGAGGCCCTGTAAAGGCCAAATCATGCCTTGACATGATGGGGGGGGGGGTATCAACCTCCTGCCCTGTTGTTGTACCTGAATCACCAACATCTGCCATATCTTTACTGAGACACGCTTGTAAAATGAAGTTGGATCCTGCAGATGACAGTAGGGAGGAATGTGCATAGCCCCTCCCGATTGCTGCCCTCTTTTGTTTCTGCCAGGGAGCCAGTATCCGCTAACTATATTAGATATATTTCTAGTATATGTGTTTATGTATTTCTTTTTAGTTTGACATTGTTTTTCATTATCGATGTGTTGAGGATATGTTCTTTTAGTGGGCAATATTTTTATGAATATAATTAACTGCATTGCTTTCGGATGAGCTGGGTAAAATCTTCCTTAATTTCTGTTTTGTTTGTTTTCAATATTCATTGTTCATGAGACACAGATGTGCAATGTCATTGACTGACGGGTATTGTAGTTGTATACGCCTGTGTTATTAGTGTGAAAATCTGAACAAAACAATCAAATCCTTGACTTAAACAGGATGGATATGATTTAAATGTGCAGAGCTGACAGCCATTCATTGGCAATAAGCTGTGAAGGGAACACTGTGCGGAATATCTATGCATTTATCAAAGGTCTGTTGACAAACCTGTGACCCATGTGTAACACTGCACAATGTATATATTTATTTATACTCAACTAACTGTCAGTTCATGGCAGCTGAAGAGTAGTAGTGTTAACCCTTTGAGTGACAGAGGGGTACGGAATGCATTGCAAAACAATGCGTTTCGTCTGGCACTCCAAGGTTTAAAGGAGCAGTAAACTTTTTTTTATGAAAAAATATATATTGTAGGGATTTTCCTATTGAGTAAAATAAAGGTACTCCCACTGCCGAGAGATTTATATTTCCAGAGTTATTACAGAATTATTACAGTTTAAACCCATGTTTTTTTACATTAGCAGTGCCCTCTAGTGGTCAAATTCTAATTACATTTCCTGTTTGATTCTAATGGAGAGGGAAGTCAGGAAAGTCAGAGACGTACAGTTCCCCATAGAATGTGATAGAAACTGCCTGTCACTTCCTGTCAGTTAGAACTATCAGGAAGTAAACACAGTAAATTCACTTCCTGATTATTTAAACTGCTATAAATTTGAATAAAACATCTGACAGCAGTGGGAGTGACCTTGTTTTATTCAGCAGGAAATGCTCTATAAAATATGTGTTTTCATAAAAAAAAGTTTACTGCTCCTTTAAACCAGAGCAAGTACTGTTCCACTGAAGAAAGCAGTATTTACAATGCAGTGCATTAGCCCCTGGAGTGCCAAAGGGGTATCCAACATATAGTATCCACTTAAGCCTCTGGAGAAGGCTCGTGTGCTGTGACCAGGGCTATGTAAATTATTTAATTTGCCTCATAAAGGAGGTGGAGTTTAATTGGGTGGGGCTTATCATTGTCCCGGATAGTGGGCGGAACAGGGTGGGAAGATTAATCTGGGTGGGGAATGGGTGGGACATGGTAAAAAGGAGAAGTGGGCAGAGTTTCACAGGGCATTCACTACAATCCAAGACATTATACACAAATTATTGGTGTTCCACCGCTATGGAGTAAGCAGGGTATAACAGGAATGTGCCGGGGTAGTGATTATAAACTGCAAAAGAAAACCCCTTACTAGCACAAAACCAACCCTATTCAGATATAAGTTGGGGTTCAACAGGGACTGATGTATGTCATAAACAAGAGAAAAAAAATTAAAAAAGGAAATAAAATATACTTTATCATATATTAAAAACCTGGCGAATTTAACAATAAAACACCTCCATTAATATGCCAAGATTAATCATATATATGTGGAGTATGGTCAAAAAACTTTTTTGGGGGGTCAAACATTTTTTAACCCCTTAAGGACCAGCCTCACATGCACGCGGTGGTCAACTAAGGACCATGGAGCATTTGGGGTTTTTTTAATCGGATTCCGGACTCCCCGAATGGCGTGCAGCTGCGGGGGGGGGGCCTGGAATTCCATGACAGTCCTGGTACGTCATCGGTCCTTGAAGCAAATCCAGCCATGACGTACCAGGACCGTCAAGGGTCATTAAAGGGATAGTGATATTTTGTTTTATCCTTATTTTATTTTGTAGGCATTAAAAAAACATGAAGAACAATATAAGTCTTATCTCTCAAACCTTTATGGTTTGAGAGATATTCACAAGCAACGTTTCCCCTCCTGCCCCTTTTACCTAGTGTAAGCCATCTCTTCTCAGGTGTGGAATCCAGTCCATAGACCAGACAGATAACAGCAGGGGACAATCTTCTTCCTATGAGAACAATGAAAGCCCTGCCCCCCTTGACAAGTTTTTCAGGTTTTTCCCTTATCTTAATTGAAGATTGTCCCTCTCTGCAGTCTACCTGGGCACCTCCCTTCTGCTCTGGCTGAGCAATGTTACATCAGTAAAAGGGGCGGGAGGGGGATACTTTGTCATTGAATTACTCTTGAACTACAACTCTGACAGAACTGAAATAACACTCTCCAAAGTTCAAATACTATCATGATTAATTAGAGCTGCTTTTATTATGAAACATTACTATCCCTTTAAGGGGTTAATAACCACCTAGTGTGTATAAACAAATCCTCTCTAGGTACGAGTTGGCAATCCTTCTGTAGTGGAAATAGTTACCACCAGAACTCAGTCATGGAATCAGTGATATAAGGTATATAGCTTGCCATAGTATATACACTGATCTTATAGATTACAAGATCAGTGACACAACGTATATATCTTCCACCTTATGGAGTGTTAGGGTGAGATGTTCAGAAAGTGGTGGTAACTGATATTGACTGTAATCAGAATAAAAAAGTTTGTACGCCTTAGTCCGTCAATTCGTAGACATGTTTCCGCCATTTGTTGCATCCAATTCCACCATCTCCGTCAAAGGGAAAAAGCCGTCTTAAAAGTGGGCGTTGTTTAATCTACCGTCATATTGTAAAGTATTTTCAGGAAAAAATATTCGATTCAACGTCACTTTTTTGTCTGATTAATGTAATTTTTTCCTGATGAAATAAAAATGGTCTGAACTAGGAGAAAACAAATTAAAGTACTGTTATCAGGACTGAGAGGCAATTTTCGTTTCAAAGACAAAAAATGTCTATGTTTCTTTGAAAATTTCATTTCAAAGACAAAATCAAAGCCATTTTTAACATCACAATTTTTAAAGGCAATGTTCATTAAGATTTTTATACAGTCATTTTTAATTCTTTAGACTCATTTTCAAACGTGACGGATTTACTTCTGAAAATATTGTCCTTCTTTTACCACCAACTCACGATCTGACAATTTTTTCGTCATGATGACTTTGAACATCTCACCGTAAGTGATAAAACAGTGGATAGTATCTGTTACATGAATATTTAAAAAGCAGATTCCGTGTATTTGCCAGTAAACTTTAAAGGAGCAGTAAACTTATTTTTATGAAAACACATATTTTATAGAGATTTTCCTGCTGAATAAAACAAGGTCACTCTCACTGCTGTCAGATGTTTTATTCAAAATTTATAGCAGTTTAAATAATCAGGAATTGAATTTACTGTGTTTACTTCCTGATAGTTCTAACGGACAGGAAGTGACTCAGCAGTTTCTATCACATTCTATGGAGAACTGTAAGTCAGTGACTTTCCTCTCCATTATAATCTTGCAGAAAAACTAATTATAATTTGACCACTAGAGGGCACTGCTAATGTAAAAAAATGGGTTTAAACTGTAATAACTCTGGAAATATAAATCTTTCTGCAATGGAGTACCCTTATTTTACTTAGTAGGAAAATCCCTACAATATATATTTTTTCATAAAAAAAGGTTACTGCGCCTTTAAACAGAAAAGTTAACATGTATACTTTATCTGAACTTACATATCAGCGGAGCTTAGCTCCATTAGTAATTATAATATAGTACTAGAACATTGGCTTTGCTTATAAATACCATATAACTCTGGAGCACTGGTTTGTTGGTGCCAAGCGCAATAACCTAATATAAGTGGGTAAAGTGCAACTGTCTCGCAAAGGTAGAGAAGGCACAAAGAGAGGCTTGAGGCTGATTAAATGTGGGACGCATGACTGTGTGGCATCCTTAGTTCAGGCACCATCAGCCACGAGATACCACCAGAACCTGTACTCTCTTAAATAAATGATCACATCCTCATTACAATAAAGGGCAAACTCATGCTTCCACCGCTGTTGTTTCACTTATAACTGGTACCCAGAAAATCAGTCGATATAATGAGTATTTGGAATGTACATTATATATATATATATGTGTTATGATTAAAGGTATTGATTGAATCACCCTTATTTTCTCAGTGCTCCTGCATCCTTACTAGGGAATCTCCTTGAAAGGAAATTATCCCAGAAGCAAGTACCGTGTAACAGTTACTTTTACCTAGATATGCTCTATACATTATTAATATATGTAGAGAGTAAAAAAGGGTCATCATTAGGACGGGTAATGTCTAAAAAATAATTGGGTAATAGACACCAGCCGGATGAATGTCTAAAACAAAAGACATAGTGACATTCACAAGGTGGATCTTAGCACATTTAACACATCAGTATACTCTTAACGTATGTTTTGCCTGCAGTAGGCTTTCTCAAAGCATGAGTGTCTCTCATCGTCTTCTTCTTGCTGATAGATTTTATCCATCAGTGGTGATTTTTGGATACCGAGGCTTGAGCCTCATTACTCCACCTTCTCGGGTTGGGTAGGTAGTCGCGGGTTTGGATTCTTCTTGGTCTGTGTTGACTTGTCACAGTTGGGTTGGTTTCACAGTGTCTTCGCTGTGATGGGCCACTGGTAGCAGTAGGATGAGTGGCCACTCCATCTTGCCGGTTTTATACCCTAAAACCACACCTCCCATGGCATTTCTCTTTTATGATTGGATGATTTCCTATTTGATTTACACAAGACTTGAAGACAAAAATTCATAATAGTTTAGCTGATAATTACAAAAGTACAGTTCCATATATAGTGTACTTAATACCTCTATAAGTTATAGCTACTTTTTATGTATATAAGCCGTCCCGTGGCCTTAATAGACACATTACTGAAATACCTAATGCTATTTGATTGTTGTGCTTGATACAAACTAGACGTGAGATTATGAAGGGTAATTTTCCAACATAAAGATTATGATAATATTTTATATCCATAGATGGATTTCATGGGTGAATCAATATATATAAAGATCTAGCCTGCAAAGCTCCCTGTGTGCATAACCGCACATGCGCAGTAGAGACTGCTGGAGCGATGCAGTCATGCGCAGTAGAGACTGGCTGAATGTGATAATCTGGGAGCTCTGAATGTTTCACCACCTGTCTCTACTCCTGGCTCCGGGGCAGCCGAGCCCGTTGGGTGGCACTTTAGCCCGTGTACACGGGCTTTCATACTTCTTGTATCATAATGCACAAGGTCCTTTATATATGGGCTGCTAGTCGCATTGTTTTTAAATTTGACAGGTTTTTAGTACATAATAATAAAGATATATTTTATTTCCTTTTTTTATATTTTTTTTTTCTCTTAGTTATGACATACATCATTCCCTGTTGAATCCCATCTTATGTCTTTAATGTTACTAAAATAAATGGTGGGCTATCCATATAAGTGTGGTATCAAAACAAAGCCCTAATTGTGCATAAAAAAACAATATATAATTTTCATGGGTGAAATAAAGTACTTAGAGGGAAAACACTGTTGAACAAAAACATAGTCAAAAAGGTCAGAATTGCTCCGGTCCTTAAGTGAAATCCACCTCAGATTTTTCCAGTCCTTAAAGGGTTAAGTTGCATTCCCCTCAAGCACTCAAAGGGTTAAAGCCTAACGATATCAGAGTGTGCGCCGGTATACACTATAGTGATCATACGCAATAGTGCATTATTTGTAGTGCACACGTTGGTGTTGTAGGCTAAGGACAGGGAAGCTGCCATAGTGGATTCATATATTCACTGCTTACTGTCTTTATTGTTTGTCACCCCATTGTACAGCACTACAGAGTATAATGGCACTCAATAAATACTGATATTAATAATAATCATAATAATAACTTAAAATACTTAAATATATTAAAATCTTCTCTACTTCTCCCTCTCATGTGAAAACTGAACTGTGACAACGTGATCTGAACTGGTGAGTCTGTTCTTCTCAGAAATAAGTCAAATCATCTGAGACCAATCATTTTGATCTCCGCTGGTTCCAACTTGGATCTAAATAACAGACTTCTGACTCACCACGACTTTATTTTTTTAATTTATCCAATAGATCCTGTCATGTTTTGTGGCAAATATAATGCCAATTAGAGGATTATAGGACGGGACTTTCCAGAATTTTCTTACACGTGCTGAGGAGGAGGGCCATGGCATTCAGACCTATTATGCCAATTATCAAACTTTATAACTTGTTGTCAACTGACTAGGTATTTCCTGGATCACACATCAGTCAATCACTAGGGATGGGCAAAAAGCTGGATTTGCTTCCCAAAGGAATTCATGGGGAATAGTAGAGATGCTGTAGAAAATCCAGTTGTGTTTATGTTGGAGTCTGGAGCTGTGAGATAGCTCAGTAGGTTAACCAGATGCGTAATTAGAAGCCACCGGGCCCTGGTGCAGAAATTGCCATGCCCCCCCCCCCCGACCACATTGGCCACCTCCACTGGCCATCTCCACATTGCCCCCAGTCTCCAAATTCCCTCCATATTGCCCCCAATCTCCACATTGCCCCCAGTCTCCAAATTCCCTCCACATTGCCCCCAATCTCCACATTGCCCCCAGTCTCCAAATTCTCTCCACATTGCCCCCAGTCTCCAAATTCTCTCCACATCGCCCCCAGTCTCCACATTGCCCCCAGTCTCTAAATTCCTTCCACATTGCCCCCAATCTCCACATTGCCCCCAGTCTCCAAATTCTCTCCACATTGCACCCAGTCTCCAAATTCTCTCCACATCGCCCCCAGTCTCCACATTGCCCCCAGTCTCTAAATTCCTTCCACATTGCCCCCAATCTCCACATTGCCCCCAGTCTCCAAATTCTCTCCACATTGCCCCCAATCTCCACATTGCCCCCAGTCTCCAAATTCCCTCCACATTGCCCCCAGTCTCCAAATTCCCTCCACATTGCCCCCAATTTCCACATTTCCTCCACATTGTCCCCAATTTCCACATTTCCTCCACATTGTTCCCAGTCTTCACATTGCTCCCAATCTGAATCTCCACCTCCATATTGCCCCTATTGACCTCCCCCACCAGTGTCCATCTCCTACCTCCCTGTTGGTCCAGTGGCTTGGCAGGAGAGGTCTGTGCCTCCTTCCACACAGAAGCTGGAGCTCCCGGGCAGTCCTGTCCTAGCACTCTGCATTACTAGAGTGCCCAAGAGGGAGCTCAGCTGCTGGAGGTCTGTGCCGGAGAAGGCACAGACCTCCACTTGCTTCTTGCGGATGCTGGGGGGGGTGGGGTTGCAGGGGGCGGCCGGGCCTCTGGAGTGACGGGCCCGGTTTCAGGTGCGACCCCTATTGTTACACCTCTTGAGTGCAAGAGGGGTGCACAATGCATTGCGTACCGCTCCGGCACTCAAAGATTTAATGCACTAGTTGTACAACCTGTTCAAACCTCAGGATTGCAGGTTCTAGTCCCGGCAAGGTTAACTCATCCTTTCACCCTTCTGAGGTGGATAAAATGAGTATCCAGGACATACTTTAAGGAGTGATAAAGAGGAGATGACTTCTCCAGTAATATTGCATCTCCAGTTCCTATGTTATTCTATGGAGCCTACGCACTAAGATCTCCAAATCTGGAGAAATCTTAGTGCATTGACTCCATCGCATAACATAGGAACTGGAGAAGTGATATCACTGGAGAAGTCTTCTCTGCGTCATCACCTCTTTATCACACTTTAGTGCATAAACCCCAAGGTATCCTTCTTGGTAAAATACTTTAATTAAAAAGTAAATACATAAAACATTTCGGACATTCACTAGTTATCATCCACACATGCACTCACAGAGCTTTTTCAGTGGAGACATTGGCTGAAACAGCCTTCCAATAGAAATTCCAGTGGAAGGAGAATCAGCCCATTTTCTGTGTATTTCTTCCAAGACTACATTTTCACCCATCCCTGTCGATCACTATGGGAATCAGTGGGAAAATTTCCAGGGTGGAAAATACATTTTAATGATCAAAAGCTATTCCAAGTAATATAATGTTCCTCATGGTCTCAACCTTGCAACTAATGGGAAATTGGCAATTCTTTGAAAATCTACTCATATTTTCAGGAATACATACGTGACAAGTAATGGGGCCATTTTATCAGTCTGGCAGCTCGCCAGGGCCATTTAGTAATCGATGCCCTCCAAATCAAGAAGAAAGTCTAACTGACATACAAGACATTTTGAAACTTGGATACTTATTTAAAAGAGCATAACATAGAGGGCTATGTACGTTAGTATTGGGATTAATATTTAGTTAGGGCTTGTTGATCCAGGGAGAAATCTCTTCTTTTGGATCAACGATGGTAAACGGGAATAGGAAAAGGGTTGAACTAGATGGACGCAAGTCTTTTTTCAACCTAAATTACTATGTTACTATGAAACTCTCAGTATCTTTCTCACTGATGATCTGGTCTTATATACAGAATGTAAAATGTGTGAAGCCAGATGTTAAAGCGAGTATTGTCTGTAAATGCAGAACTATTGTGTTACACTACTGTAAGTGCACTGACTTAGCATTGCCATAACCTAGCGGTAAACACACCACATTATACAAAAGTTAATTTCATGTGAGGTCAGATTTGTGTTAAATTACTTTAAATTGCTGCAGTCACTTTTTAGAAGGTGATGTTGTTTATTATCTAGGCCCTTTGTGTGTCAGTGGAGTACAGAATACAGTTCATAGTCATTCTCTTGCACATCTCCTTGGCACCCGAAGAGTTAACCCTCGGGTGCTAGAGAGGTCTTTAATGCATTGCACAGCAATTCACTGGGAATATTTCCATCATCCAGTGGGTTTAAAGGGATAGTATTGTCACATTTAACAAAAAAATAATCTTGTAGTTATTGAAAAATTCAACTAGGTGGCCGTTAAGGACCACAGGGTGTTTTTTTTTTGTTTAATGGATTCTGGGGTCGCTGATGCAGCTGCGCAGTGACCCTGAAATTCCATGAGGTGGCAGGACCGTCACCGGTCCTTAACCCCTTAAGGACACGGACGGCACTTAAGGAACATGGGACATTTTTGTTTTCTTTTTGTGCATCCGTTTCAGTGCTCCCCGAATGCTGCGCAGCTGCACAGGGAGCCCTGAATTCCATGACTGTCCTGTCACATCCCAGGTCCTTATGGCTCGCCGACCAATGACGTTCCAGGAGCGTCAAGGGTCCTTAAGGGGACGGAACCGGCATCAAGAGTCATTAAGGGGATAAAGCGGAACTTTCAACAAAATTACATTTAGCCCCAAATCCTTAATATGGTAGTGATATACACAGAAATAATTGTCATTTGCCGTGTAGGACTGGCATAAGTTAGAGAACATTTTCAGCAGGCAGGCATGGGGAAAAGCGCAGGCATCTTGCAGTGACGGCATCTCTGTGTCTGTGCTGTCTGTCCCCTTAAACTCCATGATTGGTGAGTTGAAAGCCTTTGTGCCGAAAGGCACCGGAAGGGACTGACAGCGCAGGCTCAGAGAACGCCAACTGAGAGATCCCTGCCGGTGCCTGCCTGCTGAAAACATTCTCTCTCTTTCTTATGCCGCACTTATACAGCAAATTACAAGTATTTCTATGTATATCGCTAATATATTAAAGGGGAACGTTCACATCCCCCAAAATGTTTACCACTGCTTTTAAAATGTAAAACAATATCAGCGCTGGCTTTATTTATTTTCTCTACTGCCTAAGAGTGGAGATATTAACCATTGAAATGTGCCACTTCTGCATTCTGGGGAACCGTGTATGAGCAGCAGGACTTCCCACCTCCCTCCCAGCAGCCCCTGGGGCGCGCGTTCGCGCTTCTCTTCGGAGCTGCATTTTTCTGGGCTAACGTGACAGCGAGCTCCATTTACCATGCTACCGAGGTTGCAACCTGTATTACAACTATATACAACCTCAGTAGCATGGTAAATGGAACTCGCTGTCACGTTAGCCCAGAAAAATGCAGCTCCGAAGAGAAGCGCAAACGCGAGCCCCAGGGGCTGCTGGGAGGGAGGTGGGAAGTCCTGTTGCACATACACGGTGCCGCAGACCCGGAAGTGGCACATTTCAAAGATTAATATCTCCACTCTTAGGCAGTGGAGAAAATGAATAAAGCCAGTGCTGATATTGCTTTATATTTTAAAAGCAATGGTGAAAATTTTTGGGGATGTGAATGTTCCCCTTTAAGGATTTGGGGCTAAGTGTAATGTTGGTGAAAGTTCCGCTTTAAGTGCCAGAAAGGGATCTGACTCACTGCCCCGAACTGTGACGTATATGCAATTCTATAGGAACATCGTAATACCTTTACCCTTTGAGTGCCAGAGGGGTACGCAACACATTGCTCTGGCACTCAAAAGGTTAAGGACCAGACAGGGGTGCGAAAAGCATGGCAACCCAATGGTTTGTAGAACCCTTTGTTTCTCAGTGAGTTCATGGTTGAAGTTTATACAGCTGACGAAGCTGTAAAGAGCTGTTACGTCTCTCGCTGCCAGTGACAAATAACTGAACGTACACTTCAATACAGTGAGCTGACATTAAGTAGCGTTTGTTTCTGGGATTAGTCACTTAGCACCTCATTGTTACAGAGCAAGCCTTTGCATGCTCAGAGGAGTGTACGTGAAACACTAAACCACTGTGTCTCAAGTCTTCACATTGTACTTCAAAGCACATATTTCAAAGGAAACACAAAGCAAAACAAGCTTTTGAATTTCAAGCTGTTTTACTGCTGGATGTGTGACATCACATGTAGGACTTACACAGTATGCGTGTACAGGGAAGGGGGTACTGAAAAATTTAAAGGGGAACTTTCACTTGTCTCTTGTTTGGCAGATTCATTTACATAAGTAGGAGACCTTTATCGGGTTTATATGTATTTGTTGCATTCCATCTGCAGTTTCCTTTATATATATATTGATCTCTTTAGCATATCTCCCAAGTGTCCCTCTTTAGGAAGGACAGTCCCTCTTTGAGACCCAAATCCCTCTGTCCCTCTTTCCCACCCTGGTCTCCCTCATTTTAGGAGATCAGACCATGTGGTGGGTATATAAGTGTATCACATTGCTGTACAGCAATAAAACTCACATTAATGTTTGTTTAAACATCATTATATTTGTTTATACCTTATCTGTGTAAATAAAATACTTTGATTTTGCTCTAAGCCATGTATTGAGTTACAAAAAAAGGTGTCAGTAGGTCATGAAATTACCTACATATACTCAGTAATGTCCCGCCCACCAGACCCGCCTCCAGAAACACCCCCGTAAAACACAAGTGTCCCACTTTGGACATTTGAAATGTTGGGAGGTATGCTTTAGAAATCTGCCACTGTCACATCTTCTCATAGCAAAGAGTGAATTCCAACGGACAGATTTAAACAATTAACAGTGGACTAAAGATATCAAAATCAACTAAGAATAGTATATAGCTATAACTGACTGCTGTTTGACATCATTTCTTCTCCTAGAGGGATAGTAATGTTTCACAAGAAGAGCAGCTCCAATTAATCTTCATAGTATTTGGGCCATGGAGAGTGTTATATCAATACTGTAATATAAGAGTAATTAAATGATAAACTATCCCTCTCCCGCCCCTTTTACTGATGTAACACTGCTCACCTTTGGGAAGCAACACTGTCCGGATGGATCGCAGAGGGGGACAATCTTCAGTGATCATAAGGAAGAACCTGTCAAGGGGGGCGTGGTTTTCATTGTTCTCACAGTAAGAAGATTGTCCCTTGCTGTGATTTGTCCGGTCAAGAGACCAGATTACACATCTGAGGGGAGGTGGCTTACACTAGGTAAAAGGGGCAGGAGGGGGATAATTTATCATTCAATTACTCTTGAACTACAACTCTGACAGCATTGAATAACATTCTCCATGGCCCAAATACTATGAAGATTAATTGCAGCTGCTGTTTTTGTCAAACATTACTATCCTTTTAAGAAGAAGAAAAAAAGGTACATCTGTGATGTAACACTATTGTAGACATGGACATAGTATCAAACATGTCAGTGTTACTGTACTGATGGGAAACTTTCAGACAGAGAGATAAAGATCTGGGAGTACAAGCTAATTACCAAGATTAAAGGGATGGTAAGGAACGCCAAACACTTAGCCCTGTTTAATGCTAAAATGTTATGTTTTATTTTGTGCTGTATATCAGTATTCTCCAATGTGTAGTTCAAAAGTATTTCAGTTTTAAAATATCCCTGTCCCACCCCTTTTACCACTTGTATTCACCTCCTCGCAGATGTAGAATCTGGTTGCTTGACCTGACAACTCACAGCGAGGGACAATCTACTTACTGTGAGCATAATGAAAACCCTGCCCCCTTGACATAGGAGGGCAGGATTTGCATTATGATCACAGATGATTGTCCCTCGCTGTGAGTTGTCCAGACTGGCTTGGGGAGCGCATTGCATAGGTAAAAGTAATAGGAGGGGGATAGTTTAAAGCGGAACTTTCATCCAAGTTTTGTTGGTCATGAGTAAGCGTGTTCACACGTGAAACGCGTTGATCAGCAAGCAGTAAGAGATGTCTGCAGTAAAGTGCCCACCATCCCTTCATACTACTTGAGTGAATCCAAGGTATTGTTTGTATGTTTATGTTTTGCACCGATAAATGATTGATGATTTTAAAGACACATAGTGTTGCATTTCCTATATATTCAGCGTGGTGCATTCTTGCAGTGTATATATGTATCTTTGTTGAGTGGAGAACCGGAGAAATCTCCAGGATAGCACAAGCTAAGGTGAAATTTTGCAACACTCTTGTAATTAAGGAACTGAATTAATGTTCTAAAAACTGTGAATTACCTATGAACTTGCCTACGTATCAGGCTGAAGCGGCAATCCTACATTTCAACATTTATATTATAAGGACAAAGTAGACTCAGAGATACCGTCTCTGCAAGATGTCTGCTCTGTTCCCTCCTGCCTGTCTGCCTAAAATGTTCTATTTTTCTTTAATGCAGCAATTATTCTGAAAATAAAACTATTTCTATGCATATCACTAATGTAATTATGGTTTGGATAGTAATACTTGCAAATGACTAATCCCTATATTGCAGCTTTGTTAAAAAGAAACTTATTGCCCCCAGTGTCATCTGTCAAACCCTTATGGTTTGAGAGATGATAGTGTTTGCAAACCAAGCACACGTAGAAGACCATTTCAGTGAAAGGATTCTTTTTTATAAACGCAATCTCGGCTCAGCTGCAGAGCCACCTGATGCACATAAGACTGTCGTACGACAGCTTCCCCTGCAGTCAGCGTTCAGTCAGGGAAGGGGGAGGGAGGGGGGAACCTTGAGCGCTATCATCTCTCAAACCATAAGGGTTTGAGAGATGACTCTGGGGGCAATACATTTCTTTTAAACAAAGCTACAATATGGGGATTAGTAATTTGCAAGTATTACTATCCCTTTAATCTGATGAAAGTTCCGCTTTAAAACTGAATTACTTTTGAACTACACGTCAGAGAATATTGATATACAGTTCAAAAAATGAAACAGAACATATGCACATTAAAAATAGTTAGATTTACTGGCATCCATTACTATCCCTTTAACAAACTGAACTGTGACCTGAACAGAGACAAGGAATTTATATCACATTATTCCACACAATAAACATATATTGCCCACAAATTCGGTATACTTGACTATTTGAGCTTGCAAACTCCCCAAAACACATCGACAAATACTGATGCATATATCCTTTTAAGAGGGAAAGAATTCTTGTACTGCTTGGCCACACTTCTTACTGGGAGATGCACTTGATTGCAGTCTATAAGAGATGCCCTTACTAAAGTCTACTCTAAATAGTAATTTTGAGAGAGACTGGTGATAAGATTATCCCTCTCAGTGGAATCCAAAGTAACCAAGAACTTGAATTTCCCAGTGTGTGGTGGTTATGTACTATGCGGTGTATGTTAGGTTTTGTGCGTGTATATGTGTATACATACACGCACATATACACACACCGGGGGAGATTCACTAAGCGGTGATAAAGTGTAGATGATTTCTCCAGTTTATCACTTCTCCAGTTCCTATGTTATTCTAATCACTAAGATCTCCAAAGTCGAAGACATTTTAGTGCATAGGCTCCATAGAATATCATAGGAATTGGAGAAGTGATGAACTGGAGAAGTCATCTCCTCTGTATCACTGCTTTATCACCCCCAACGTGTTCATCTCTCATCTTTATGGTTTAAGAGATATTCACAAGCAAAGTATCCCCCCCTGTTCAGCCACATCAGAAGGGAGGTGCCCAAGTAGACTACAGAGAGGGGCAATCTTCAATTAAGATAAGGGAAAAAGCTGAAAAACTTGTCAAGGGGGGAAGGGCTTTCATTGTTTTCATGCAAAGAAGATTGTCCCCTTCTGTTATCTGTCTGGTCTTACAACCAGATTCACATCTGAGAAGAGATGGCTTACACTAGGTAAAAGGGACGGGAAGGGGAAACTTTGCTTGTGAATATCTCTTAAATCATAAAGGTTTGAGAGATTAGACATATCGTTCTTCATGTTTTTTAATGCCTACAAAATAAAATAAAGATAAAACGAAGTATTACTATCCCTTTAAGTGTTCTTGAAAGCTTGCACTCCGAAGCTATTCAGTTAGCCAATAAAAAAGTAACTTCAAATCTACTAGTCTTCAGAGATGGAAGGCTTTGGCAAACAGTACTCAGCATGTATCCTCTAACCTTTTACCAGTAACCATTTAGAAATCTACCATTAGATTGCAGTTTAGATATTGGACTCTCCTGGTCTAAAAAAGCTTTCCTTTTATAGTAAACCCGGAAGTCATAATTTAGGAGATGTTGGCATCTGCATTTAGGCAGAACTTCAGAAGGAAGAATGACACAAACAAATAATGAGTAGATAAAAGTAAACTCAACTCAAAAGGAGTTCCTGAACTAACATCCTGGTGCTAAGGACGTGTGTGTGTGTGGGGGGGGAATTACAAATGTCTTCACCATTCATCAGAGCCTAAAAACTGAAATCTATAAAGAAATACTTCATTGGAAAGGTCTACAAAGTGTGCCTGGTTTGCAAGCACACTCTGTAGACCTTTCCAATGAAGTATTTATTTCTAGATTTCGGTATTTCGGCTCTGATAAAGAGCCTCCTCGCGTCAGCTGACACAAATCTCCTTTTTAAAAAAGACATTACTATCCCTTTAAGCATCTATCTGGCATTCAAAAGGTTAAAGTAATAATTTTAATAAAACATGTTAAAACACTGCTGAGAGGTGTTTTACTAAAAAGTTATTGCAGCTCAAACTCATTTTTTTTTTTTTGTGTGTGTGCAGTATCTCAGTGGCCTGAAAGATTACCGTGACACTGTTGCTTCACCATCCTGTGGAGGTTTATGGTCAACTACTGAGAATTTGGCCCTTCACCTTGAGATCTGGATCAAACCCTGAAATTTCACAGGTATGTTAATCAACTACTGTAGCATTAAAGGGGAAGTATACCTTTAACAATACGGGGCTTTTAATGTCTTTAACCCCTTCTTTGATAGAGATGTCTCCAACACTACTCAACAATGCACTGCAGACCTCTCAAATATCCAAGGGGGTTAATAAAAAGACCTGCCTTCATAAAGCAAATATTTATATTATTTATTATTCATTAGAAGTCTATTGTAGTCTTTAGCTGGATATGACATGTTAGGATCTGAAAATGCTTACATGGTTCTGTAGAATGTGAGTGGGGCTATATTGTAAATTATCTCATTCAGGCAGTTAAAAAGCTTATAATCTGTTGTGTGGAGGTGTTATTAAAGTCAAACTTGACATTTAGCATGGGAAACATAATAGACGGCAGACACAAAAATAAAATATATATATATTGCATGACTTAATGCACGAAAGGCATTCCTTCATTCTGTCCTGCCTACACTATTGCAATGCCCTACTAACAAACCTCCCTGCTTTCCATCTATCCCCTATGCAATCTGAACCTGCTCACATCATTCTTACACATCTGACATTTCTCCCTATTTAGCAACTCATCACTTACAACGTCCTTCTTCTTTCCTTTAATGATCTCCACACTGCTACCCCTCCTTACATCTCTCCCCTCATCTCCTCTAATGTTCCCAGCTGCCTTCTTCTCTCAGCGCACAACACTATTCTTGTTACACCATCCACACCTTCTGCCCTGTCTGGTCTCAAACCTTTCTCGCTTTCCGCTCCCTACCTATGGAACTCCATACACCTCTCCCTCTGTCTAGAACAGTCCCCCTCTGTCTTAAAGTCCACCCTGAAATCTTATCTTCTGGAACACTTGCACCATGTACTACCTTTTGGCATACTCGGTATTTGAATGCACAGCACTTGACACCTCATACCCTGTTTTCTGCCTCCTATTACCCATTTAGACTGTAAGCTGCTTGGCGCAGGGACCTCTCTCCGATTATTTGTATGATTGCAACACTTATTTTATCCCCATTTATTTATTGTAACATACTACTATTGTAAGGCGTTGCGTACACTGTGTGGCATCATATAAATAAAGATATACATACATACATACATACATACATACAAGACTCCTGTCAAGGAATTTTCTCCTGTTAAAGGAGCAATAAACATATTTATTAATTTATTTCTTATTTTTTTCCGTGAATACATACATAGGACTTTTGTTGTTGTGTAAAACAATGGTGCTCCCTCTGATTGGAAATTTTAACAGAGTTATTACAGATGAAACATGTTTTTTTTTGTTGTTCTTTTGTTTTGTGTTTTTTTTTAACTGCAGTTTACTATCGGAATCAGCAGGTGGTGCTTTTCTTATCACTTACTATGGACAGTGGTTGTCTAAGACTCAGTCTCTCCCGGCAGTGAAAGACCTTTGTATTACTCACCAGGGAAATGCCTTTGAACCAGTTTTTTTCATAGAAAAGGTTCTTCGTCCTTTAAACAAATAATCACCATACCTGAGAACTCTCCGGATTTCCCCCAGAGACTCCGGTTTTGACAGAGCTTTACCGGGTCTCCGAGGCAGAGGCAGATTCCTCCGGATGTGGGAAGTTTCTATTGAAACTCTGCCCTCATCTCCTGTTTCTCCCGGTGTTCCTCCTTCACCAGCCTTCTGTGTGTCACCTTTAAGCCATGCCTCCCCAACTCTTGTCAATCCACACCCCTTTTTGGCGCGATTTGCGGCATTATTGTCACCCCCTGCTGCACCAGAGGACTCCCCTCTGGGCAGACCTCAATTGGAAGTTCCCAGGTATGATAATCACATTACATAATTTGAAAAGAAAAGAAAACTGCACTTTCTGCTGTCATTTGCATGTTGCTGCAAAGAATTCTGGGAGTGCAGTAGAAATGCTGTAATAGAAAAAAATTCTTGCTGGAAGCAAGTCATTCTGATCTGTGTCATACAAGTACATAGGCAAAAAGTGTATATATGTGGTTGTTATTCTCTATACAGTTGATGGATTTTTGCTGTTGTTTTTTTGTTCAGCCCTTGTTGATGGTTTAGCATATTGTCTTCACTGGGTTCAATAACACGAGTCAGTCAACCAGCCATGTACTGACGAGACCCATAACGTGGGCTGGTTGACTGGTTGATTTCCAGCCAGTTTTTATGTGAAATCAGCTATGTAAGTAGCTGTCATAAGCAAAGGGAAATCCCCTATTTATATGGATTTATAATATATAAACAAAGCAAAACAAAAAAACTGCTGTGTGTGCTTAGTTGAGTGTTACTGCAAGGAATTCTGGGAATGCGGTAGAAATCTTGTAAACTAGGGATTCCTTGCTGGAAGTAGGTCGTTTTGATCTGTTTCAGATATATATTATAAACACACATATATTTTATATTATAAATAGTAGAGGTAAAGTTCCTCTTTAACCGCCAAGTATTCTAAAAATGCTCTTAAAAGAACAGTAAACTTTTTTATGAAAAAATATATATTATAAGGATTTTCCTACTGAGTAAAATAAGGGCATTCTCATTGCTGAGATATTTATATTTCCAGAGTTATTACAGTTTAAACCCATGTTTTTTTACATTAGCAGTGCCCTCTAGTGGTTAAATTCTAATTAGATTTCCTGTTAGATTCTAATGGAGAGGAAAGTCAGAAAAGTCAGAGACATACAGTTCTCCATAGATTGTGATAGAAACTGCCTGTCACTTCCTGTCAGTTAGAACTATCAGGAAGTAAACACAGTAAATTCACTTCCTGTCAGTTAGAACTATCAGGAAGTAAACACAGTAAATTAACTTCCTGATTGTTTGAACTGTTATAATTTTTGAATAAAATATATGACAGCAGTGAGAATGCACTTGTTTTATTTAGCAGGAAAAGCTCTATAAAATATGCATTTTCATAAAAAAAGTTTACTGCTCCTTTAAGCTGCAATTAGTTACACTATAGAGATCCCATTCCTACAGACCACATGAACAATCTGAGGTATTGGCACTTATCTCCTATACATTCTACATTCACCTCACAACTTATCATAAATTGGATATTTCTTGACAAATGACTCCCAGCGTAGTCCAAGTCCTTTAGTGGTTTTGCCTAGTGTAAGATATAGTTATGTTATGACCAATTATTTTGGAAATGCAGCTTTCTTTCCATCGTTCTACACTCTGCTTTTTATAAAGAAACACAGTGCTGAGCGTTATAATCATTTTCGTTCCTTTAAGTGTGTTATTTAGCTAATCACTGTGCTTTCTTCCTGGTTACTGCTATTTATTTACCAGCCTTAAACTCCCTTTTGCTGCTGGATTTTATTGCTCACCATCCAGACATAACAAGTACCACATTTCCTGTGTGAAACATGTTTTATGTACTGTTGACTGCTCTTAAAGGGGAACTATTTCTGCAGGAGTCGTTGAGGCTGGTGCGCTGACGAGAACTAGAGCAATTCTAGAGCAAACTAACTGCACCATATGGAACAAATACCAATTCATAAAATGCTCATTGATTTGAAGTAGGGGTTTAACCCATCAAATGCTAGAGGTCTCTCATTTCTTAGGTGATTCTGTAAGCTCTCTCAAAATCAGGTTCTAGGGCCATTTCCTAAAGCAATGCTTTGTAATGCAATTAAGATTTCTCTATCATAAGGGATTAAAACACTCACTAACTGACTGAGCTTGTATTGTGTGCTTGGCTGTGTAAATACAGAGCTTGCTAATGGCCAGAGGTCTGTCAGGCTTCCCAAATAAGGTCATGTTTTTCCAGAACATTGTACTTATTTCCATTACAAAGCTGGACACACATCAGGGTAAT
This sequence comes from Rhinophrynus dorsalis, assembly GCA_037306005.1. Taxonomy (NCBI): domain Eukaryota; kingdom Metazoa; phylum Chordata; class Amphibia; order Anura; family Rhinophrynidae; genus Rhinophrynus; species Rhinophrynus dorsalis. Next base: position 31,026,742 of record CM074723.1, read on the forward strand.
CCCAATGTGAAATGCATGGAATAGATTTAAATCAGCCAACTAATAGACTCTCTTGATGTACCCTCTGAGAGTGGGAGGGAGCCAACAACACATCGTAATGGAGTTAATACGGTAATCAACATGTGTGTATACAAGACATTTAACATTAAACAGTGACAATTCATAACCCAATTATGGTCAAAACTATAGTAAACTGGACTGGTGTCTAGTACTTAAAAAGACACATTTTATAAAGCTAAAAGCAGTGTTGGAGAATTTTCAGTGGTATGTAATGTTCTAAGATAAAAATGTAGAAGAAATATGGGATTTGTTCAAAATGTACTTGCATAAACATTTTTGTCCATATATACACCACTGGGGCATAAACACAAGAGGAACAAAATAAGACAGATGTGGTTTAACAATATGTTACATGAAAAATTGTTAATCAGAAGCAAGCTTTCACACTTTTTAAAGAGAACCACATTTCCAAGTCCTCCACTCTGTGGGAGCATCCATTTTGAAAGGGTTTGCATGATTATTCCCGCTTATTGGTTTATTCCACCCCTGATATGGAAACTGATATGTTTTAGCAGCCTAGGTTGGTGGAGAGGGGTGATTTTTCTGGACAACAAAGCACTACTGAGATTACATTTCCCTACTAAGGACCGTTTCATACAATGCCATATCACCATTCTTGATGCAGAGGAAGAAAAAAAGAAATTAAAAAAAAAAAAATTTGAAGCCATTTCCAGTTAAAAAATCCTCCCTGACTCCAAAAGGCTGTTGGATATCTCCCAGAATCAACTTCTTAGCTGCACTGAAACCAACTACCATCTAAGGCCACTTTCATATGGTAAACATCAATGCAGTGATGCTTTGTCAGATCTGTTGCCCATGGTAAAAGCTTATTTGATAACATTTACCAAAATGGTCTATAGATTTTACTTTAAAAAAAAAATCACCATCCATACCTTATTCGATATTAGCATTAAAATGTCCTTGTGACATCACCGGTTCCACTTTAGGCGGCACAAGATCTTTTTGGCACAGCTCTGCAGGACGTCCCATGTCCTTAAAGGGATAGTAATACTTCGTTTTAACTTTATTTTATTTTGTAGGCATTAAAAAAACATGAAGAATGATATAAGTCTTATCTCTCAAACCTTTATGGTTTATGAGATATTCATAAGCAAAGTTCCCCTCCCCGCCCCTTTTTCCTAGTGTAAGCCATCTCTTCTCAGATGTGAGTCTGGTTTTATGACAGTACAGATAACAGAAGGGGACAATTTTCTTTGTATGAAAACAATGAAAGCCCTTCCCCCCTTGACAAGTTTTTCAGCTTTTTCCATTATCTTAATTGAAGATTGTCCCTCTCTGCAGTCTACCTGGGCATCTCCCTTCTGATCTGGTTGAACAAGGAAGGGATACTTTGTTTGTGAATATCTCTTAAACCATAAAGGTTTCAGAGATAAGACTTATATCATTCTTCATGTTTTTTTAATGCCTACAAAATAAAATAAAGTTAAAACGAAGTATTACTATCCCTTTAAATTCTCATCCCAGCTATCCCAGGGAGCTCGTTCACCCTTCCCTTCATATTGATGTGCACATATAATGGAACAGCAAGCTCCCCTACAAGGAATTTTCAGTCTCACATAATGAAAACTAAATGTATTTACCAAGGTTTAGTACCAAGCGATCTACTTCAGGATATGGACTACTGCAACATACACAGGAATGAAGAATGTATTAAACATTGCAATGTGATCGTCACTCCATCACATTGCAATGCTTAATGATAGAGGCGAAATACATAATGTTGAATTGGACAGTGATACTTGTCACATTATCCACTTCAACAATGTGTATTTCGTCTCGATCATTAAGTGTTGCAGCGTGATGGAGTGATGATAATAGCGTCACTCCATCACATTGCAACGCTTCATACATTGATCAGAATAGCCTCCATTATTCCAACTAGCCGACCGCTACACTGTTCTTGCAAGCCGCCGGCCCCCCACCCCACCTGCAATGTTAGCTGTCATTGCCTTGCATCAACATTCAGTGTCCTGCTGTTTAAAATAAATCCAGTGGCCGTGCCATCTATCATAGGCATTGTGCACGTCAGTACCAAGGTTTAGTACTAAGCGTGCTACTGCAGGATATGGACTAATGAAACATACACAGGAATGAAGAATGTATGAAGCGTTGCAATGTGATGGAGTGACTCTAGTACAATCTATAGACCATTTCAGTAGATGCATCAAATAACAAAACGGCCGGGGGTGAAACTTCCCCTTTAAGAGATGTTATTTGCCTTTCATTGGCTGGTTCCACTGCTACTTATATTTAAACATAAGTTCACCTACAGAAGGCTAAACTGCAGTGTTGTATTTTTAAGAGATACTTAACCCTTTAAGTGCAGGAGATAGATCCAACACTTTGCAGTGCAATGTGTTCGATCACTCTCTGGCACTCAGAGGTGATGAGAGTAACTGACTGATAAATGTGTGGTGTAAAGTGGTAAGGGTAGTAACTAAGGGCTCGCCATGTGAACAGAAGGCATATTTGAGAGCAACATGGGTATCTGAGAAATCATGAAGAAACTGATGTAGCCCTGGATTACTTGGCAATTGACAACTTTTATCAAGGGTTCGATCTACAAAATTCCCCATAGACTTCAACAGGGATCTTTAACCTTTTGAGCGCCAGAGGGGTACCCAGTTGATGACACTGATCACCTGCAATGTAATCCAGTCCTTAATATGACAAAATGCTGAAAATTATGGAGGAAACCAAAGGCACCTGTAGGGGAGAAATAAATAATTCCCCAAATTTCCATGCATTTTATTGGGTCCGTTAACTCCTTGAATGCTAGTGGGGTCTCCAATGCATTGCCAAAGCACCTCAAATTAAGGTCAATCCTATTACTATTATTTTGCCTTGTCATGTGCCCTATCTTCTACTCCTTACATATAGATTTCCATTTAAAACCCTTATAGGAACCCTAACACTGCCTACTGATCATACCGGGGAACTCTCCAGATCTGGGGACTTTTCAGACTTAATTACTGGGTGTCAGGGGGCAGAGCCTGATTCTTCGGCTTGGAGAGTTCCCTGGTAACTTTACCTACTCATAGCCCAGTTCCACATACTCCTGCCCCATTCCGCCTACTTCCCCAGCTATTTCAGGAGAAACTCCATGTTTCTGCCACCCAATCCCACCTTCCCTGATCAAACCCCACCCACATGACACAGATCCTATCTCTTAGACAGTCCCATCCTTCCTTGATACATCAAGGAGCCTTTGCTAGCTTTCCAGGTATGCTAACCATAGCCCCCACTTAATCTGACCTAAAAATCCTTATGGCCACTATGGATCAGTTCTGTGTGGACTAAAAAGGAGCCCAAACTACCCCCCCCCCCACACTAGACATTTCCGCTATTATCTTTTTACATATAGCCCATGTATTATATACTGTGTATACAGTACGTGCATATGACATCATACCTTACAAGTAAGAAATATGCACACTGTTAAATACATGCATAGACTTTTAGGGCACTCAGCAGGATCTATCAGATTGCAATACCCCGAGCCCATTGTTTGAGCCCATGTATGTGGCCAGACTCCACTTACTAGTGATGGGCAAATGGTTAATTTTCCTTCTCTCTGAAACGTTCTATCCAAAGTTACTGCAGGGAAGAAAATCAGCCAAAAACTATGCAGAGAGGATTAAGCAAATTGATTTAAATGGGCATAACCTTCCTGCATGCACATGTCATCATCAGACTTGTACATTCATCATCACAAATGAATGTCCACACACCTCACTGGGCAGAAGATGTTGGCAAAAAATGGCCATACATGGGAACATTCATGCTGCCAGACTCAGGAGCACCAATAAGGATTTGGGTGGGAGTTTCCAAATAACAAGATTAGCATCATGAGTAACCAATGGTTTAAGGTGTTGTTTGCCCTGAAAATAGGCAGACTGGATCAGGGTGTGGGCAGAACAGGTCAGGTGACCAGGTAACTATCCAAGCCAGATAATGTAGACCCTGGTAATTCATTCTACATTGTGCTGTTTCCATCCCTAATTCTCTGGCAAACAAGATCCAGGGAGCTCAGTGTCAGTTACATAAATGTGTGTAAATAAATAAAAAAATAAAATTAGAAAAAAGAGGGTTGGAAAAAAAAACTATTGGCGATTTGACTTAAAGGGATAGTAATACTTGAAAATAAGTTTATTTTATATTGTAGCCCTTAAAAAAACATGAAAAATGATATAAGTCTTATCTCCCAAAACCTTTATGGTTTGGGAGATATTCAGAAGTAAAGTTTCCCCTGGAGTGACGTCATTGTTCCACCCTTCAGATTTGGAATCCAGCTCAGTGCAATGTGTAAGATACTGTTATGGTTCACTAATCCTGATAAAAGTGGCCTACTGATTGCCATGATGCTACCTACAATGGTGGATAGAAACAGCACCGCATTTGTCTTAGGGTTAACCCTCTGAGTGTTGAGGGGGTTGGACAACTCTGACTATTAATGGTTACACTAGAGGGGTGTGCAATGCATTGTAAAGCGGTGTGTTGTAAACCTCAGGTTCATAAAGGGATAGTAATACTTGAAAATAAGTTTATTTTATATTGTAGCCCTTAAAAAAACATGAAAAATGATATAAGTCGTATCTCCCAAACCTTTATGGTTTGGGAGATATTCAGAATTAAAGTTTCCCCTGGAGTGATGTCATTGCTCCACCCTTCAGATTTGGAATCCAGTCCCGGGACCGGCTTTGCCTCTCCAGAAGTGCTGAGATCACCATCTTTAAAAAGAATTTCCTAATTGGAATGGTCTACAAAGTGTGCTTTCAAGCCAGGCACACTTTGTAGATAGTTCCAGTTAATTAGTTCTTTTCAAAGATCGTGATCTCGGCACTGCTAAAGAGCTGCCGGTTGCTCTGTGGACCGAATTCCAAATCTGTCCACTAGATGGCAGACTTGGCTGAAACAGCCAGGAAAAGAGAATTTTACTATATTTTACAACATATTACATTTACACGACACGTCCTTTCGGAACACATACAACACAGTAAAAACAAACAAAATGGAAATGCCTTCACCACACCATATACAACATATGCTACATAATACATACCCTAATACAGTGACGGGCAACGCCGTCCCATATTGCTAGTTTTACTATATTTTACAAGTGAATATCTTCCAAACCATAAAGGTTTGGGAGAAAAGACTTATATCATTTTTCATGGTTTTTTAAGGGATACAAAATAAAATAAACTTATTTTCAAGTATTACATAGTAACATAGTAACATAGTAGATAAGGCTGAAAAAAGACATGCGTCCATCAAGTCCAGCCCATGCCAATAACACCCCTGTTGATCCAGAGGAAGGCAACAAAAAAGCCCTCTGGAGCAATTTACAATGTAGGTGTGTGTTTTTGTGTGTGTGTGTGTGTGTGTCAAATAGTTCCCCGGATCAATATCCTATTTGCTTTGAAGCCATCTGTCATAACTGTCAATATTGTTCTGTGCTAGATAGGCATCCATTGCTTTTTTGAATGCAGTTGCATTATCTGCAAGCACAACATCCCGAGGCAAAGAATTCCGTAGCCTTGCCGCCCTTACTTAAAGAATCCCTGCCTATGTTTTAATGGATGACCTCTTGTTCTTAGTTCAGCTCTTTGCATAAATAATTCACTGGATAGTTCTTTGTATTGACCTTGAATGTATTTGTAAATGATAATCATATCACCCCTTAGACGTCTCTTCTCTAATGTAAACAAACCCAGTTTGGCTAGTCTCTCTTTGTAACTTAGATCCTCCAATCCCTTTATCAGTTTTGTTGCACGTCTCTGCACCTTTTCCAGTTCAGTAATGTCTTTTTTTAGAACAGGCGCCCAAAATTGTACTCCATATTCTAGATGAGGCCTAACCAAGGATTTATACAGAGGTAGGATAATATTAGCATCCCTTGCTTCTACTATCCCTTTAACATATTATGCACTTGTAAAATACGTATAGTTAAAATAAAGTCTTACTATCTCTTGAAGAGGGGTTTCAGCAGCTAAACACATTTTTATTTGATAATACTAAATCCAAGGATGCGGCGTTCTTTGATAAATTGTATCAAGTCTACTCTAGCTGGTGTCCCTGGCTCAACTTTATAACACTCTAAAACCCCTTTCTAATAATGAAAGAATTATTAAACTGGTGGAACCTTTGTATACTTGTTCATTCCTACCATTGCATCACTTGGATAATGCTGCCAAGCGAGATCAGGGCTTTAATAAAACCAGGTACGAGCAGAGCTGCTGCTTAGCTTCAGTTTACTGTTAATGAAAACATTCTGGAGCTTACTCTTCTTGACACAACACGACTTTCTGAAACTGTGTCATTCCCCCAATTTATTGCCCACTGGGAACCAGTATTATCTTCTATCAGAAGCCTGACAGTAAAGTTAGAGGAGATAAAACAGAGACTGAGGCTGCTTGGTGAGCTTTTGTTGGGTTGTCACAAAGAATGAATCTCAGATTTTGTCTCCCGACACTTAAATTAGATTGTAAGATCTGCAGAACTGGGGCCTCTCTCTCTCTCTCTTAATACTGTGTTTGGTTTTCTTTCTTTTATTACATTTACTGTAGCCAGCATATTTTTAACTCATTGAGGGCCTCAGCAATTCACCGTGCTTCTGTCTGATCCTCAGTCGGTTAATTAAATTAAAGGGATAGTAAAGTTTCATAATAAAAGCAGATCCGATTAATGTTCATAGTATTTGGGCCATGGAGAGTGTTATTTTATTACTGTCAGAGTTGTAGTACAAGAGTAATTGAATGATAAAGTATCCCCCTCCCACACCTTTTACTGATGTAACACTGCTCACCTCAGAGCAGTAAGACTGTCTGGATGGATCATAAAGAGGGACAATCTTCAGTGAGCATAAAGGGAAAACCTGAAAAACCTGTCAATGAGGGCAGAGTTTTCATTGTTCTCACAGTAAGAAGATTGTCCCTTGCTGTGATCTGTCTGGTCAAAAGACCAGATTCCACATCTGAGGGGAGGCGGCTTACACTAGGTAAAAGGTGCGGGAGGGGGATACTTTATCATTCAATTACTCTTGAACTACAACTCTGACAGTAATGAAATAACACTCTCCGTGGCCCAAATACTATGAAGATTAATTGGAACTGCTGTTTTTGTGAAACATTACTATACCTTTAAATTTAATTTGCCCTTTGAGTGCCAGAGGGGTATTATTGCTAAGCAATGCATTGCGTACCCTCTGGCATTCAAAGAGTTAAGGGTTTTACATTCAAAAGAAAAAGTGGTGGAATTTTAGGGCAAACCAAATGCATCATAGATCCTACTGATTTTAAATGGGGTATTTAACCACTGAAATGCTAGAGATTTGTAATGCATCACTTTGCAATGCGTTGGAGACCTGTCGTGCATTCAGGGGGTTAAAAGCTCAATTTAAAGGGATAGTAATACTTACAAATTACTAATCCCCATATTGTAGGCATGCTAAAAAGAACGTGCACCAAGCGGCTCTGCAGCAGAGCCGAGATCGCGTTAGTAAAAAATAATTCTTTCACTGAAATGGCCTTCTACGTGTGCCTTCAAACCAAGCACACGTAGAAGACCATTTCAGTGAAATAATTATTTTTTATTAATGCAGTCTCGCTCTGCTGCAGAGCCGCCTGACAGTCGTTCGACGGGCTTCCTCTGCAGTCAGCTACATCGCAGACTTCAGGGAAAGTGAAAGGAGCGGGGAACTTTGCAAGCTATTATCTCTCAAACCATAAGGGTTTGAGAGATGACACTTGGGGCAATAAATTTCTTTTTAGCATGCCTACAATATGGGGATTAGTAATTTGTAAGTATTAGTATCCATATAAATCACTGTACATTTGCAGAGTGTTAATCTCTCCCTATGTTGGCGTTGGTTTGCCCCAGAATTATTCTACGTTTCTTTAGTGCGTAAAGCCCAAAGAATAACTCTCAAATCACATCTTCCAACGCCGCAATTAGATTGTAAGTTCTGAGGCGCTGGGGACTCTCCATACTGTGTGGTTATAGCTTTTGAATTATGACATCCTTCTGGCATTCAATGGTTTAACCCTTTGAGTGCCAGAGATGTATCCAAAGCATTGCAGTGCACTAATGGGGTATCCAATACATTGCAAAACCAAAGCATTGGATACCCCTCTGTCACTCATAGGGTTAATAGTTAATCTTCTGTAAACCCTTCTATTTGTTAAACGCTAACCCTACTTTAGAAATGAAGGGCTCTCCGTTGGTTTGTGAAGTAGATACATTGGGGACCTTGCTGGAATCCAAGGTTTAAATCAACAGGATATTTGATTTTTATTTTTTAATTATAATACAGTTGAAGTGTCTAGGGTTCACAGACCATCCCCTTAAAGGGATAGTAATCTTTCACAAATAAACAGCTTGAATTAATCTTCATAGTATTTGGGCCATTGAGAGTGTTATATCAATACTGTCAGAGTTGTAGTTCAAGAGTAATTGAATGATAAAGTATCCCCCTCCCTCCCCTTTTACCTAGTGTAAGCTCCTCCCCTCAGATGTGGAACAGACAGATCATAGCATACTGTGAGAACCCCTTGACATGTTTTTCAGGGTTTTTCCTTATGCTAATTGACGATTGTCCCTCTTTGTGATCCACTTGGACACCACCCTGCTGCTCTGAGGTGAGCAGTGTGAGGGGGATATTTTATCATTCAGTTACTCTTGAACTACAACACTGACTATTAAAATAACACTTTCCACGGCCCAAATACTATGAAGATTAATTGGAACTGGTTTTAGTGTTAAACATTACTATCCCTTTAAGTCTATGTTCAGAGGCGACCTTAGCTAAACACATCCTTATGAAACAGCTGGGTTCCAATGGTGCTGTTCGTTTGAGCTGTTCCTACTTCTCAGAACACTCTAGAGCTCAGCATGCTCTAATGTGGATGCGTGATGTACAATGAGCCGCATTCACACAGAAAACAACACTATAAAAGTAAAAATCTTTTATTGAAAGTAGTCGTCAAAATGTTAACATGTGGACTAAGCACCTCTAGTGCGAAACGAGTTAGATTGATTGTCCACGTGTTAACATTTTGATGACTACTTGCAGTAAATGAATTTTACTTATATGATGGCTGAGTGTGGTTCATTGTACATCATGTTATCCTGAGAATAAGCGGTTCTTACTACCTGCCTGGTCAACACGGTCACAATAGGCGGGGAGTTATACATGATTTTTGTATAGTCAAGATATTGCATACAATGGTACAACTATGTGCTTCTTTTTTTAATAACTTGGATGCGCACATGCATTGTACATATACAGGCTGTGGTGTGCAGATTTGCATGGTGGCCTGTGGGTGATACTGGACGATGAGATGACACGTCCACATGGTCTAGCCTTGTTGCACACATCCTCCATGCAAGTGAACTGCGGGGGAATGCAGGACATCAGAGATAAATTGACGCGGGTAGCTTGGCATCCTCTAAAATCGAGAGCGGCCAAATCTCTAGTGTTCACTATAAAGGGGCATAAGAAAAATGCTTACTGCAGAGTTTCAGTGATTACTGCTGGTCTGCAGTGGTTACCATGTAGCAATGCAACATATATATATATATTTTATATGCACCTCTTATTAACCCTGTGAGTGCCAGAGGGGTATGCAACGCATTGCATACCCTTAAGTCATTCACAGGGTTAAAAGGATGATCTGGTAACCAGAGAGCTCCAGGGTTGCTCTACTGTTGTCTTTGTACTATTGATTTTTACTTCAGTCCTCAGAGCACATAAACAGGTCAGATTTCTGAAGCAAAAGTTGATATATAACAATAACTGAGCCACCAATTACTCACCATTAGATCAAGCAGTTCCCCTTAAAGGGATAGTATTACTTCAAAATTACTATCCCTCATATTGTAGCCCTTAATAAACTGAGTTAAATGACACCAGCGGCATCTCTCAGACCTTTATGGTATAAGAGATAGCCGCTTTCAAAGTTCCCTCTAACCTGCTGTTAGCGTTCTGCTGCCAGCAGGGGAATCCGGTCCCGGGACAAGCGGAGGCTCTTCAGCAGAGCCAATATCTCGTTATGGAAGGAAAAATGATTCATTGAAACAGTCTTCTACGTGTTCTTGGTAACCAAGCACACATAGAAGACTGTTTCAATTAATCATTTTTCCTTCCATAACGAGATATCGGCTCTGTTTAAGAGCCTCTGCCTGTCCCGGGACCGGATTCCCCTGCTGGCAGCAGAACGCTGACAGCAGGGGAGAGGAAACTTTGAAAGTGGCTATCTCTTACACCATAAAGGTGTGAGAGATACCGCTGGTGTCATTTAACTCAGTTTATTAAGGGCTACAATATGAGGGATAGTAATTATGAAGTAATACTATCTCTTTAAAGGGATAGTAATACTTGTAACAAAGTACAGCTCAGAGTCCTCTTTTTGCTATTTGTTCCACATAGCGCTGTATTTCAATATTTAATGAGAAAGGATCCCCCTCCCACCCATTCTAGCCGCCTCCCATCAGTTGTGGAATCCTGTCCTGCGACTGGACGGATCGCAGCAAGGGACAGTCTTCATGCAGGGAGTATAAGGAAAAGCCAGCCAACCTTGATGAAGGAGGGCAGGATTTTCCTTATGCTTACTGAAGATGATCCCACATCGCGCTCCATCCGAACAGGGAAAGGCGAGGGAGGGGGATCCTTACTGATTCAATTGAACTACAAGACTGATAAAATTGGAAGACAGCAGCACTGCTTGAAACAAATAGTATAAAGAAGCCTCAAAACTGCACTTTTGTTTCAAGTATTACTATCCCTTTAATGCCTAATGCACACTGGGGACTTTGCAGCTACTTTGTAGCAATATGTTGCAGCAACAGAGGATTGTAGAAGTATGTTTGCAGCAGTTGAGGTCTGGCCACTTGTGGTGGTGGTGGAGGGTCAGATACAATCAAGTGGCCCATTGCTACTATTGCTAGAACCCACTGTCCCAGCCCACCAGCTTTTTTAATTTTAAAATTGGCATTAAATTGATAGTAATGTTTCATAATAAAAACAGCTCTAATTAATCATCATAGTATTTGGACTTTGGAGAGTGTTATTTCTATTCTGTCAGAGTTGTAGTACAAGAGTAATTGAATGATAAAGTATCCCCCTCCCACCCCTTTTACTGATGTAACACTGTTCAGCCAGATCAGAAGGGAGGTGCCCAGGTAGATTGCAGAGAGGGACAATCTTCAATTAAGATAAGGGAAAAACCTGAAAAACTTGTCAAGGGGGGCAGGGCCTTCATTGTTCTCATAGGAAGAAGATTGTCCCCTTCTGTTATCTGTCTGGTCTACGGACTGGATTCCACATCTGAGAAGAGATGGCTTACACTAGGTAAAAGGGGCGGGGAGGGGAAACTTTGCTTGTGAATATCTCTGAAACCATAAAGGTTTGAGAGATAAGACTTATATCGTTCTTCATGTTTTTTTTAATACCTACATAATAAAATAAAGATAAAACAAAGTATTACTTTCCCTTTAATGTTGTGAAGTAAGGCAATTGATACCATGTACCTTACAACTGAAACAGGGCTTCAAGGGTTATTAATGTCCAAATATAATTTTATCATGTGTTGTAGATTAAAAAAAAATAAATTATGTGGCGCAAATCCCACCTCTCAAACCTTTACAGTTTGAGAGATATTCACCGCTAAAGTTCCCCCTCCCTCCCCTTCTCCTAACGTCAGCGCTCTACTGACAGCAAGAGATTCTGGTCCTGGGACCAGCCGGAGGCTCTTCTGCAGAGCCGAAATAGCGCTATTTAAAAAGAATTACTTCACTGGAACAGTCTACAAAGTGTGTTTGGTTTGCAAGCACAATTTGTAGATCATTCCAATGAAATAATTCTTTGCCAACATTTCTATTTCGGCTCTGCTGAAGAGCTGCCTCGTGTCAGCTGACACAGATATCTCCTTCTGTCAGTTTTACAGCTGACGTCAGGGAGGGGAGAACTTTAGTGGCGAATATCTCTCAAACTATAAAGGTTTGAGAGATGGGATTTGCTCCACATAATTTTTTTTTTTAATCTACAACACATGAAATAATTATATTTGGACATTACTAAACCTTTCATCAGTAATACTACAGAGCTTACAGCTGAAGTAAAGCTAAACATAGAGCTTACAAGAGAAAAGGGTTATCCTATTAGTGTCGCTCCATGTGGATTGTAGCTCTGAGGTATCATTTGTGTAGATCCATTTAAATTGTAAGCTTTGTGGTATCACTATTTAGCTCCATTTACAGAAGCAAGCAGGAGAATGAGTGAGGCAGTGGTCCACCGGTCCAGAAATATGACCAGTCAGGGGGAAATTGTCCCCCAGGCTAGCCCTCCCCTGCATTGCAGCAACAGAAGATTGCCATTGAAAGTAATTGTAACTAAAATAGTCACATATGTGAACGATCCCATAGAAAACTAATATAAATTCTGAGAAACTTGCTATTGTTACAAACAAACTTGCTGGTATGAACTACGCATACGACTTCTTTCACATGAGTTGCACCACCATAATGATGCCACGTTGGTGTTATCACTCGTGATAGGTACTGTGCTGAGCACTAGTGTCTTTCACATGGGCGACTATTGCCTTGTGAGAAAGCCCCAATGTCCATCGAATTGCATCTATACTATGTTCTCTCAGGAGTGGAGAAAAGATGCGGCAAAGAAGGTCTGCACAGTGGCCTGTGGAGATGTGGTAGACCTTTCACATTAGTGTTTTTGGAGTCTAAGATGCCAATTACAATCTCCAATAAGTGGCTGATCCATGTGGTCACCATGCTGTAATATTGAATGGCACTCATGTGACCTTTAAAGGGATAGTAATGTTTCACAAAAACAGCATCTCCAGTTAATCTTCATAGTATTTGAGCCATATAGAGTGTTATTTCAATTCTGTCAGAGTTGTGGTTCAAGAGTAATTTAATGATAAAGTATCCCCCTCCCACCCCTTTTACCTAGTGTAAGTCATCTCTTCTCAGATGTGGAATCTGGTTGTAAGAACAGACAGATAACAGAAGGGGACAATCTTCTTCCTATGAGAATAATGAAAGCTCTGCCCCCCTTGACAGGTTTTTCAGGTTTTTCCCTTATCTTAATTGAAGATTGTCCCTCTCTACCTGGGCACCTCCCTTCTGCTCTGGCTGAGCAGTGTTACATCAATAAAAGGGAGTGGGAGGGGGATACTTTATCATCCAATTATTCTTAAACTACAACTCTGACCATACTGAAATAACACTCTCCAAAGTCCAAATACTATGATGATTAATTAGAGCTGCTTTTATTATGAAACATTACTATCCCTTTAAGACAAAAAACACCCAACTGACATGCGTGGGAATAAAATCAATGAATTTATTGCAACATTCAGACACACATGTGAATCTACCAGAACGGTCGATTTAACACCTTTCACACACACTAGGTGCTTAATCAAAGATCTTGGTTTGATCTATGATTAAGCAGCTAGTGTGCAAAACACATTAGATCTACCATTCCAGTGTCCACATGTCTGTCTGAAGGTTGCAATAAATTCATTGATTTTATTCCCATGGATGTCAGTTTCTCTATGAGCACGTTTTTTTGTCTTACAAGTTTGGATTGGTGGTCCTGTCTGCCGGCACCAGAGAGGTAGCTATTTGGTGGTGGGTGAACTTGACATGATATTTGATGCACATTTGAGTTGCCAGTCCCGCTGATATTCTCATTTGGAACTCATGTGAACCGACCATCAGACGTGCCTCTCCAGTGTCTACAACTGCGACAGAATGCGGGAGAAAGGTCAGTGAAACAACATAGGCAACAGAACTATAGCAGAGGTTGAACATTTATTTCTCCCTTGTGAAAGATCCCTAACACCTGTGCCCTGAGCATGGTTTGCCCGACAATTTATCCACTTTGTGTCTTAGCCTATGACCCTAAATGTTAGAACATGACCTTTCATATAATATCAACTTGCCATTTAGCGGCTGTGTTCCCTTCACGCGCTCTGGAAGACATGGAAGCTGGATTCCCCACGGACCTGCTTAAATGCCTGATTATCCAGCCTAGACTTTTCCTTTTCTCCAATTCAAAATGTGTTCCCTGCAATTAGCAGCTAATTAGGTGCTACTAATTAGTAGCAATACGTGGTGAAAATGACGAATGGCATCTGCTGGGTTTATCCGCATGGGTTTCTTACTGTCATTGTCAATACAAAGGACATTTCAGTACGTTAAAGTGACAGTCAACATATGTAAAGTCAAATTGCTTAGGGCTGCATGTCCAAAAGAAAAGTTGAAGAGTTCTGGGGCAAACCATTTGAACTATAGGAATTTTAACCCCTTGAATGCTAGAGAGATTTTGAATGCATTGCTTCCCAATGTGTTGGAGACCTCTCTAGCACTCAGTGGGTTAAAACCCCCATTTAATTTTTCTGAATTTTTAGTTCTCACCTATAGTGTGAATGGTTTTGCCCCAGAACTCCTCCACTTTTCTTTCGAACATACAACTCTCTAATTACACTTAATTTTTTTTCTCATCTTCACCTGGTATTTTACAATTTATATACATGACAGGGAGCTCACTGGATCTGCTTCCGGAGAGCTTTGTGTTAGGCACTGTGAAAGCTGGAATAGGGATACAATGTAAAACTTATGCAATGTAAAAAAAAGATAGGCGTACCATGTAGAAAAGCCTGCTTGTCCAGCATACAGAGCACTCAGTTCTGCAGTGATAGTGGTACATTGTATCAATATTCCTGATTTCAAAATCTGCAAAAGGAAGCTCTCTGCACACAGAAACTGAGAGCTTTCTGTCTGGGACATAAGTAAAAAAAATTAAATAAATGAATGTATATTTTATATATTAAAATGTATAGGCAGTTTGACTTTATTATGTACTTGCAGATTATGTGATTATGTAAAGCAAAAAAGGAGGTTCACTGTCACTTTAATACATTGTAGTATTTTACCGTGCATCAGTTTGTAAAAGTGGCAACAGGATGTGCTAAATGAAAAAATCCTGGGGGTTATCCATTAAAGGGTTAGTAATGTCTATAGATTAAAAAGGGTCATATCGAAGCTATTAGAAAGTTAAATTAAACAACCCCAGTCCCATCTCTCAAACCTTTATGGTTTGAGAGATATAGAAGTCTAAAAATCCCCCCCCTCCCTCCGCTTTCCCTGATGTCAGGATATCCTGGTCCGGGGACAAGCAAGCGGCTCTTCAGCAGAGCTGAAATAATGCAATGTGAAAAGAAATACTTAATCGGAAAGGTCTAGAAAGTGTGCTGGTTTGCAATGAAGTATTTTTTCATACTGCTTTGCAGTGTATTGGATACCCCTCTGGTGCAAAAGGGTTAAATGATACTGAATATTGTAATGTAGTGGGTAAAAAAAATTCCTTTCTGACTCCAAATGGCAGTCAGATATTTCTCTATCAACATCCTCTCTGTATTGAAGCCATCTGTCATAATTCTCAGTATTTGACAACCCTTATGTTAGCTAGATAGACTGATAGATAGGTTGTATAGAAGATTAAAATAGATAGAAGAATTAGGATAGATATATTAGATAGATAGATAGATTAGATAGATTGATAGAAAGATTAGCTAGATTAGGATAGATAGATAGAAAAATTACATAGATTATGATAGATAGAAAAATTACATAGATTAAGAGAGATATATAGATTAGCTAGATAGATAGATTAGATATATAGATTGATAGAAAAATTACATAGATTAGGATAGATAGAAAAATTACATAGATTAGGATAGATAGAAAAATTACATAGATTAAGACAGATATATAGATTAGATAGATAGATAGATATGAGATAGATAGATAGATAGATAGATAGATAGATAGATAGATAGATAGATAGAGATAGATTAGGATATATAGATTTATTAGGATAGATTGATAGACAGATAGAAAGATTAGATAGATTATGATAGATTAGATATATAGATTAGATTAGATATATAGATAAATAGATAGATTAGATAGAAAGATTAGCTAGATTAGGATAGATAGAAAAATTACATAGATTAGGATAGATAGAAAAATTACATAGATTAAGACAGATGTATAGATTAGTTAGAATAGATAGATAGATAGATTAGACAGATAGATATATAGATTGATAGAAAAATTACATAGATTAGGATAGATAGAAAAATTACATAGATATAGATAGATAGATAGATAGATAGATAGATAGATAGATAGATAGATTAGGATATATAGGTTTATTAGGATAGATTGATAGACAGAAAGATTAGATAGATTATGATAGAGAGATAGATAGATAGATAGATAGATAGATAGATAGATAGATAGATTAAGATATATATATATATATATATATGAAATAGATCAATAGATATAGACTAGATTAGGATATCAGGATATATAGATAGAAAGATAGATAGATAGATAGATAGATAGATAGATAGATAGATAGAGTGGAAATTGTTACATTTATTCCAATTACAACATGGAATTCCCTGGCTCTGTATACATCTTAACCCATTTGAATGGTACAGAACTCTCCTACTCAATATGTTGCAGACAGCTCAAGCATCTGTAGCAGCCAAGGGGTTAAGATATATAGCCAGTTCACCCGTGTACATATCAGTGGAAAAGAAGTAATAATTCCCATCCATCCCACTGTGCAAGTTACAGAAAGAATTCAGTATTTCTGAGAATATGTTTGTTACAAAATGATCAAAAATCTCCTTTTGCCAACAGCAAAAAAAAATCAAACCCTTCCAGAATACACTGTTCTCCCTGCAGCAAGAGGCTCTAGGCAGAGAGATGTGTAGGAAACCACTCAGGATCGCTTCTTTTCACTCCCATTCAGTTTTCTAGTGAACAAGCGCCTCTCCGTCATATCAATGTGCTTCCTACATGAACTGGGACAATTACATTCAATTACAGAGAGGCCTGAACTCCTCAGGTCAATTGCAGATGTCCTTTATAGATATAGAGTGACAGAGCAATGGCTTAAAGAAGTAACGCCTCTTAATAACCTCCCCAAAAGACCCACACACAAACTTGCCTTACTATGGCCAAAAAATCCTAATGGCCCTTATGGATTTTACCCTTGTGTCTTTGTTCAAGAGATACCATCTTCAATCAGTACTGGACTTCATGCGCCTGGAGGCAGACATGACAGATGCTGGCAGTTTTTTCTCCATGAGTTTGGTTAACCCTTTATAGGGATAAGAATGTTTCAAAACCATAGCAGCTCCAATTAATCTTCATAGTATTTGGGCCATGGAGAGTGTTATATCAGTACTGTCAGAGTTGTAGTACATGATAAATGATAAAGTATCCCCCTCCCACCCCTTTTACTGATGTAACACTGCTCAACTAAAAGCAGCAAGACTGTCCGGATTGATCGCAGGGAGGGACAATCTTCATTGAGCATAAGGAAAAACCTGTCAAGGGGGGCAGGGTTTTCCTTATGCTCACAGTAAGATGATTGTCCCTTGCTGTGATCTGTCCAGTCAAGTGACCAGAATCCAAATCTGAGGGGAGCTGCTGTTATTGTGAAACATTACTATACCTTTAAAGGGTTAGTAATATGTATTTAAAAGTCGTTTGCTGAGTCTTCTTTATATTATAATTAACAGATTGTGTAAGACCTTACACAAAAGTCTAGAGGAAGGTGGGTTGGACACAGAAGGAGTAAGTGCTATTGGATGTAAGTGTCTCCTACCCGCTGAGCTGCCAGTCAGTGGGTGGGAATGAGAAGTGCTGTTGAGTGCAGTGGCTCAGGGAAGGGGTGGTTTTTGGTGATAATGTTTATGGAGGTAGTTGATAGGCTTCCCTGAAGAGGTGAGTTTTCAGGGAGTGTCTGAAGATCTGAAGGCTGGGGGACAGTCTGATGTGGCAGGAGAGGGAATTCCAGAGCTGGGGTGCAGCATGGGAGAAGTCCTGTAGGCGGGAGTGGGAGAAGTCCTGTAGGCTGGAGTGGGAGGATATAATAAGAGCCGTGGAGAGGAGAAGGTCGTGTGCAGAGCGAAGATGGCGAGTGGGAATGTATTTGGAAATGAGAGATGAGATATAGGGGGGTGCGATGTTAGTAAGGGCTCTATAAGTTAGCACCAGAATTTTGAATTTAATTCTATGTGCTAGTGGGAGCCAGTGTAGGGATTGGCAGAGGGGTTTGGTGTTAGAGAAGCGATGAGTGTGGTAGATTAGTCGTGTAGAGGAGTTAATTATGAACTGTAGTGCAGTTAGTCGGGCAAGAGGAAGGCCAGTTAGTAGTGAGTTACAGTAGTCAAGACGGGACATGATGAGTGTTTGGATTAGTATTTTAGTAGTGTCTTGGGGGAGGAAGGGTCGGATTCTAGAGATGTTGTGGAGGTGGAGGCGGCATGATTTGGAGATTGAGTGGATGTGGGGAATAAAGGATAGGGCAGAGTCAAATGTGACCCACAGGCAGCGTACTTTAGGGGTTGGTGTGATGGTGGTGGTGTTGACATTGAGGGTAATGTCTGGGGTAGGGCTGGTAGGAATGCTCTGTGTGATGTAATACGATGTTACAGTATCTGTGCAGCACTGAATTCTCTGTGTGATGTAATACAATGTTACAGTATCTGTGCAGCACTGAATGCTCTGTGTGATGTAGTACAATGTTACAGTATCTGTGCAGCACTGAATGCTCTGTGTGATGCAATACAGTATTACAGTATCTATGCAGCCCTGAATGTTCTGTGTGATGTAATAGAATGTTACATTCTCACTGCAGCACTGAATGCTCTGTGTAATGTAATATAATGTTACAGTATCTCTGCAGCACTGAATGCTCTGCGTGATGTCATACAATGTTACACTTGGAAGTTGCTGCATGTCTGATCTGTACGGATGTCTATGGGATACTGGTAGATCATTCAAAAGAGAGATATTGAAGGTCATAGCATCCTCCAATAACTGTCCCACGTGTGTCAATCAATCATATGTGGGTGATGCCCAGGTGACCACCTTCTGAGACACCTCAGTCACACCTCCTACGTTAGAGGGTTGTCAGGGGATTGGCGGAAACTAAGTCTGGGCAACTTGGCCTGTGCTCCAAGTTGCCCGTGTAAACATAGCCAAATCTGGTCAGAAAATCCTAATGGCCAGTAGGAGTCAATTCTGTATGGATGCAGTTTCCAAAATATATGTTTAAGTAGTCCGTGGAGTCAGACATGAAAGACTTTCATGTGAAGGGTTCTTAGAAATTTTTAATTGGGAGGAGTTTGGAGTCCATGGGTTCTGCAAGAAAAAAAACATGTCTGCCTCCGTGAAGAGGATATTCAGTATTAATTAAAGATTCTTTTTGAAGAACCATCCCACAATCAATGGAGTTAATAGGCCTATTGTATTAAAAACAAATAGGAGCAATTATACAGCAAACCAGCTCCACAATAGGAGACAGATAATTCCCAGAATTTCCAAAAGTATAAATGAGGATTTTAACCCCTGGAATGCTTGAGATGGCTCCACTGCATTGCTCCACAATGCATTGGAGATCTCTCTAGCATTCCAGGGGTGAAAAAAAGAAACATTTAAAGGGATAGTAATACTTAAAATATAAAAACAAATATGTTGTAGGATTATCCCCTTAGTAAAATATTAGAGATGCACCAATACCAATTTTTTAAGACCGAGTACAAGTACCGATACTTTTTTCAAGTACTCACCAATACCAATTACCGATACCTTTTTTTTGCGGTCATTTGCCAGTTTTCTAAGTACCTACATGTTTTAGGTTTTGGCAAATGACCCTTTTTGACTCTTTCTCCCACCTTTTGCTTCATTCTACCCCCTTGAGCCCCCTTTTGTCTTGGCTTTTGATCCCCCTTTCTCCCGCTCCTCCTTGACTCACCCTTTTGCCTCTCTCTCCCTCCTGATCACCCCTCCTTTTGCCTCTTCTTGGCCCCCTCCTTTGGTCTCCTGATCATTCCTCCTTTTGACTTTTTCTCCCTCTTCACCCCACTGTCTGCCTCCTTTACTCTCCTCTGCCGGGTGCTCACTGTTCTCTTGCGAGCCCCAGCAGAGGTCAGCGTCGGAGTGTTGCCATGGTAACCCGCGGAAATGCTCCGACGCTGTAGGAGTGAGAGAGGTGACCGGGGAGCATTGTGAGCAGCTCCCCGAGCTCCCTCTCTGCAGCACCGACCCTGACACAGGGTATCGGTGCTGGCATCGGCCGCATTTGCGCGAGTACAAGTACTCGCACAAATGCTGGTATCGGCACCGATACCGATACCAGTATCGGTATCGGTGCAACCCTATAAAATATGGATACTCCCACTGCTGAAAGGACTTTTATTCAAAAGTTATTAAAGCTTAAATTTGATTTTTATAGGTGCAATATCACAGTGGCATGAAATGGTACAGTGGCGCTGTTGCTACACCATCCTATGGAGATTTATGGTCAACTGACCAGATCTGTCCATTAGATGGTGTAGCAACAGCACCACTGTACAATTTCAGGCCACTGTGATACTGCACCTTATAAATTCAAGTTTGAGCTGTAATAACTTTTGAATAAAACACCTTTCAGCAGTGGGAGTACCCTTGTTTTACTCAGGGGGATAAACCCAACAACATATACGTATTACATTTTAATTATTCCTGTCCTTTTAAATGGGGCTTTTAACCCTATGGGTACCAGAGGGGAATGCAGTGTGTTGCGAACCCCTCTGACACTCAAGGGGTTAACTGCTTGAACACTAGACACGTCTCTAAAGCATTGGAAAGCAATGCATCGTAAACCTCTCGAGCATTCAACTGATTAACTCTTTCAGTGCTGAAGGGTTAAAAGACCCATTTAAAGGGACACTCAACACCAAAAAGTTAAATTAAGAAATGTCATTTTAAATGTCATTTACTTCCCGCCAGCATCTGTAAAATGTTAGATTCCTAAATTCTAATCCTAAACCTGTATTTTAATGCACACGTAGTCTGACCTATATACACATGATTTGGTTAATTGTTTGTGTAGCGCCAATACTGTTTAAGGCTGTTTACATTGTCTCAGGGTGACTTGCCGACAATAAAACTCTTACACTTATCAGATAACTATCCAGATTGATATTATAATGGGAGCCCTTAAGCCCTGGAAACTGTAGGAAACGGAGCCCCTGCAGAGCGTATGTAAGAGTAGATTTTAGGCTTCAGAAAACAGAGAACTTTTACAGACATTAGCATGTAGTACAGGGTATTTAAAGGGATAGTAATATTTCACAAAAACAGCAGCTCCAATGAATCTTCATAGTATTTGGACTTTGGAGAGCGTTATTTCAATACTGTCAGAGTTGTAGTTCAAGAGTAATTGAATGATAAAGTATCCCCCTCCCGCCCCTTTTACTGATGTAACACTGTTCATATTGAAATAACACTCTCTAAGGCCCAAATACTATGAAGATTAATCTGGCCTGCTTTTATTGAAGCATTACTATCCCTTTAAGTACATCATTCTTAGTGAACTTTAACCCTTTGAGTGCCAGGTGTTACGTAATGCATTGCATACCCCTCTGGCACTCAAAGGGATATGATATATAGAACTGTTTGCTGTTTTTTTAGAAGTTTGGGACTGTTTTTTTAAACATTTTTTTTCCCTTCTTTGGTCCTAAACCAGACCGTGTCTGAGCGTGATTATTAGAACAATCTGCGGTTTTTTTACAAGTGGGAAATGTTGCTGTAAAAAAATAAATAAAACGTTTGTCTTTGCCATTTGTTTAAACAATATGTATAAATACTCTTAATTGAAAAATCATGTTCTTGTAACCATTTCCCACTGTAACATTCTCTGATAAAGACCATGCAGAAAAAACAAACTAGGTCATATGTATGAATTCTAAAGTGGAGTCATTCTGAGGCAGGCCAAATCCTATATAATAATTCGCCAAGTTGTGTGTAACGCCCGACATGCGCAGTAGATACTTCTGCGCGCGGCTGATACAGAGCTGGGCGCTCCGAAGGAGCGTCTAGCTCTGTATCAGCCGAGGCGCGGGCAGTCTCCACTGCATGAGACTGCCCCGCGACAGGCTGCCAGAGGCTCTGTATCAGCCGAGGCGCGGGCAGTCTCCACTGCGTGTGACTGCCCGCGACCGGCTGCCAGAGGCACTGTGGCCCGTGTAACGGGCTGTTCAACTAGTACACCATAAAGGACAAACTGATAGACGATAGACTTCACAGCAGTGTGCAATGTCAGTCAGCTGCTGCAAGAGCAAATAGGGTAATGTCACAAGCGAAGGCTATAGGCCCTGCTGAGACAGTGGGGAGAGCGTGGGAGTGAAAGGGTTAACAATTCCAGACCCCTGGTTACCTGTTACTATTCCTACCAACCACCAAATTAACCCCTGGAATCCCTCCTGCACTGTCACCCCAGTACTACAATTTGCTGCCACCACCAAGACTTTATATCTGGGCATCTTAGGTTACCCCAAAAACAACAGAATTACAGTATAAAATCACCTTAATAATCAGACATAGAATTAACCCTTTACTAACGTGTGCTACCTGAGCTTCCTTCAGATTAGTGAGTTCATATTGGAGAACAGAGACAAGAGCTGATTAATTGAACATTTAATCTGAAAAAAGGCTTCACAGTGCTGGGTACAAAAATACAGAAATAAAGGACATGCACAAATAAAGATTACACATAGGCAAAACAGTCCATAAAATAAAATGGGAGAAACACAAGAGATCCTTAAATACAATTACCGATATTTATGATAAAGTATCCCCCTCCAAGTGGTCATGCACTAAGACTAGAGGAAATGTGCTTCTGACTGAAACAAAGGTAGGGATTTTTATAGTAAGGGCAGTAAATGTTGTGGATGCTGTGTTTATAGATACTAGTTGCTTTAAAAAATTAATGGATTACTTTTTAGCTCATAACAATATTGAGAATTATGACACTTGGTTTCAAAGCAGGTAGTATGTTGATCCAGGGTAATATCCAATTGCCTTTTTGCAACAGGGAGGATTTTTTTTACCCATTTGAGGCTTAATTGAAAATGGCTTCATTGGGTTTTTTTTTTTGTCTTTCTCTGGATCAACAGGGGTGATTTGACGTGGGCTGGACTTGATGGACATATGTCTTTTTACAGCTTCATCAACTATGCTACTTTAATTTATAGGGTCAGTAATGCCCGTTTATAACTTTATTTAATATTGCAGAGGTTACAAAAATAAAGTATTTGGAGAAAGTGCCATCTCTCAAACCCTTACAGTTTGAGAGATATTTTCTGCTAAAGTTCCCCCTCCCTCCCCTTCTCCTGATGTCAGTGCCTTACTCACAGCAGGAGAACCTGGTCCTGGGACCAACCAGTGGCTCTGCAGCAGAGCTGAAATTGCGTTATTTTAAAATAATTGCTTCATTGGAAC
This sequence comes from Rhinophrynus dorsalis, assembly GCA_037306005.1. NCBI lineage: Eukaryota > Metazoa > Chordata > Amphibia > Anura > Rhinophrynidae > Rhinophrynus > Rhinophrynus dorsalis. Next base: position 31,050,202 of record CM074723.1, read on the forward strand.
GGTCTACAAAGTGTGCCTGGTTTACAAGCACACTTTGTAGACTGTTCCATTGAAGTAATTCTTTTTAAATATCTCAATTTCGGCTCTGCTGAAGAGTCTCCTCGAGTCGTCCAACACGAATCTCCTGCTGTCAGCTGTAAAGGGAAACTTTAGCAGTGAATATCTCTCAAACCGTAAGAGTTTGAGAGATGGCAATTTCTCCAAATACTTTATTTTTGTAACCTCCACAATATTAAATAAAGTTATAATAACTTATAACTTATAATAACCCACCGGTTACCTTACTATGGCCAGAGCATCTTAATGGCCCCTTAACACTTCGAGGTCCGGGGCGGTGCTTAACACATTGCTTGCAATACATTGTGCTTAAAAGGAACACTCACTCTGCCTGCTCCAATTTGAAAAATAAAAAATTGCTATCAACTGTCATGTCTGCCTCCATGGACCTAATATCCAGGTCTGACTGAAGATGTTATCTCCTGAAAAAAAAAAGGCACAAGGATAAAATTCCTAGTAACCGCTAGGGTTTTCAGGACAGTTGAAGGTTATTAACAGGTGTTAACTCTCCTAAAAACAAAAAAAAAAAAATAAGTTTTTCCGTTTTTGGGGGTATATATATATATATTAAGGAAAAAAGTGAAGCAATTTCACTATAGGAAACAAATAAACACCTCAGTTTATTTCCATGGGACTTATAGTGCTTTGAACGTTAGAGAAGTCTCCAACACACTGCAAAGCAAAGGGGTAATAAACTCATTTAAATGAATGGGAACTTGAATATATGTATTTTTGCCCTAGGAAGCAGCTGGCTTGCTGTTTATAATATAACTGTTTTGCAGCTCAGTAAGGTGTGTGGGGGGTGGAATATAGCTGCAGACAGACACGGCCTGTACATAACACAGACAGGACCTATACATAACACAGACAGGACCTATAGATAACACAGAGTGGGACGAAAGGTCAGGAGGTTTTTGAGCTTATCAGGGGCAGATGAGTCATACTGCATCCCAAAACATCTGACGTTTGCAATGCATTCCGTACACCTCCGACACTCAAATGCTTAACCATTTTGCGTGTCAGAGAAGTATCCAACGCATTGCAACGTAGTAGGAAATTACACCTCCTAGTAATAGTCCCCCACTTACGTTACCTTGGCCAACAAGTCATGATGGTTTCTGAGAATTTTATTCTTTGTTATGGTGAACAGAAATGTCTTTAAAGGGATAGTAATACTTTGTTTTATCTTTATTTTATTTTGTAGGCATTAAAAAAATATGAAGAACGATAAAAGTCTTATCTCTCAAACCTTTATGGTTTGAGAGATATTCACAAGCAAAGTTTCCCCTGAATGACCAAAACAGTCAAGTCTGCCATCTAGCTGTCAGATTTGGAATCCGGTCCTCAGATGAACCGGTGGCTCTTCAGCAGAGTCGAGATCACAAGATATAAAAATAACTATTTCATTGTAAGGGTCTAAAAAGTGTGCTTGCAAACCAGGCACACTTTGTAGACTATTCAAATGAAGTAGTTCTTCTTATATCTTGAGATCTCGGCTCTGCTGTAGACCCACAGCCGGTCCTCGGACTGGATTCCAAATCTGACAGCTAGTTGGCAGACTTGACCGTTTTGGCCAGTGAGGGGAAACTTTGCTTGTTAATATCTCTCAAACCATAATGGTTTGAAAAATAAGACTTATATTGTTCTTTGTGTTTCTTTAATGCCTACAAAATAAAATAAAGTTAAAACGAAGTATTATTGTCCCTTTAAAGGCATAGTAATGTGTCACAATAAAAGCAGCTCTAATGAATCTTCATCGTATTTGGGCCATGGAGAGTGTTATTTCAATACTGTTAGAGTTGTAGTTCAAGAGTAATTGAATGATAAAGTATCCCCCTCCCACCCCTTTTACCTAGTGTAAGCCACCTCCCCTCAGATGTGGAATCTGGTCGCTTGACCAGACAGCTCACAGCTTACTGTGATCATAAGGAAATCCCTGCCCCCCCTTGACAGGTTTTTCCTTATGCTCACTGTAGATTGTCCCTCTTGTGATCCATCCGGACAGTCTTGCTGCTCTGAGGTGAGCAGTGTTATATCAGTAAAAGGGGAGGGAGGGGGGGATACTTAATCATTCAATTACTCTTGAACTACAACTCTGACAGTATTGAAATAACACTCTTGTTACTATGAATATTAATCGGAGCTGCTTTTTTTGTGAAATATTACTATACCTTCAAATGCAGACACTTATGGGAAACATAATGCAGGGTTGCCCTTGTTCTGCTGAAGTCCTGCAGAGTGAAATTCCACATTGAAAGGGAATCTGGTCACCTTGGGTTTGTTCAAGAGAAAACCCTCTTCATTCAGTCCTGATGTCATATCCACAAAGGGGGACATCACATGACTCTGGCACTCTAAGGGTTAAAAGGGTTACAATTAGAATGTGGAGGATCCTGTGATCCTGACAGCAACGCTCATGTATGCCCTGGAACTGCCATGTCTGCCTCCATGGACATGTCATCCAAGACTGACTGATGATATTAGTTCTTGTACAATTGTAAACAGGAAAAAACATAGGAGACGTTAACATTTTCTGAGCATAATCCAGTTGTTAGCTCTCCTTTAAAAGAAAAAAAAAATCAATGTTCATGAGATTTTCTATGGCTAAAACTTGCATTGCATCCTCTTGCCAGCCTCTAGGAATCCAGCTCACATACACTCCTCCACATACCGACATGCTTCCATAGCAATCTGTTGGGATTGACTTGATAGAGGACTTGATGGAATCCAGATGTCAGCTTAATGACTCACAGCTGGCTGAAAGGAAGGTTTATGTAAGTATATCTCCATACGTTAATAGAGCACAATGGTCCAGATTTAATAAAAACTGCTCCTGGAATCTGCAAGGAAAATAAGTAATACTGCAGAATTCTTCTCAACTTAATTATATATGTAGTACTAGGCAATAAGTATTTTTGTAAGGCTGGTTCAAGTAAGTGCCAGCCAGTATTACTGCATTACTGCAACTACACTGCATTCTAGACAGAATACAGTAAAGGTGCTGCATGCTGGACTCTGGGTTGACCACACGAGGCGATAGTCACTCACGTGAAAGGTGCCATAGTCCAGGATGTCAACTTTCACCAAAGGAGACCTACAAACATTGTGAAGGAACAAGATAACGTGTCTCGTTCTGAGGCATGGTGGCCTCTCAGTGGTTCTACAAGCCCTGTTTTTTCACTCCCATATGCCATTGCAGAGATTAAATTTCCATAGCTATATCAGACTGGTCCTGTCCACAGGCAGTCCAGTACCGAAATGTCAGGCAAATCCTCCCTGCTTGAAAGAATCAGCACAACCGCAGATATATGTTTCGGCCTATGTGTCCTAGTCGGCGTGGTGTAGTTGTTTCTCTCTAGGAACATGGAGAGCAAGGATCCATGCCTGGGATTCCTACAAACAAATATTGTGACGAGCATCCATTGAGAACCAACAACATACAGTCTATTGTTGTGAGGCATGTTGGCCCCTCAGTGGTTCCACAAGTCACATTTTTCACTCCCATATGCCATTGCAGGGATGACATTTCCATCTCTATATCAGACTGGTCCTGTCCACAGACAGTCCATCTCCAAAATGTCAGGCAAATCCTTTCTGTGCGAGAGAATCAGCACACCCACACATATACGTTTCAGCCTACGTGGGCCTCGTCAGACAAACTGAGTTCTGCATTCAGTTCATAGCAGGACATGAAGAGTAGAAGGAAAATGCACTTCCCCATCTCTATCACTTCATAAGTTTCAATTGGTATAACTTTTGTGTAAAACAACTGCAAACAGGGCTGGCCCTTACATGGGTCCCGGTGGGTCCATGGACCCAGGCGCCACTCTGATAGGAGTGACAATTTGCCGCCCCAAGGCATGCTACTTTGTGCGTGGTGTCTCCCCACTGTCTGCACTGATGATAGCTGGGACTCGGAGTCACTGTGTGGAGCATGCCGGGGTTTTCTTCCTCTGTTCGGAGACCAGTGCAAGTTTAAAACTGTCTCCCAGACTGACAAACAAAATCCCAGCATGCACCACACGGCATCTCCACATGTGACATGGTCCCGGCTGTCATCAGTACTGGGCAGTGGAGAGACTGAGTAAAAAGCAAACGGAAGAGCCAGAAGGAGAAGAGAGAGCCAGAGAGAAGAGAGAGTAAAGGAGAAGAGAAACAGGCAAGGGGGAAAAAGGCACAAGGGGTGAAAAGAGGGGAAAAAAGCACAAGGGGTGAAAAGAGGGGGGAAAAGCGGTACAAGGGGTGGAAAAAAAAACATTACAGTTCTATGTGGTTTTAGGGGCAGGAGAGGGGTTAATATAATTAAGGATGTGACGTGTTTTGGTGGGTGTAGTTTTGGTGTGCGGGGAGGGGGGGGGCAGCATTTCATTCTTGGTCCCAGGCAGCACAATGTCTTGGGCCGACTCTGACTGCAAAAAATGTGTGAGGACCTTTGTTTTACTCAGCAGAAAAAGCTTTGTAATGTGTGTGTATGTGTGTATATATATATATATATATATATATATATATATATATATATATATATATATATATATATATGTTTTATGTGGGCTGGGAGGGAAGCACTCATGCTTAAAAGGTGCAATTACCTGGATGCCACATCCCAAGGCCAGTAGACAATTGTGTAGTGAATGAACAGGCACCCTCAGGATTTGATGATGAAAATAATAAAAAGTTTTATTTGATCAAATAAAACGTCTTCCTATTTTCATCATAAAGTCCTGAGGGTGCCTGTTCATTCACTACACAATTATATATATATATATATATGTATATGTATATAAGCATCAAAGGTTGGCAGTGGCACTCTTTATCATATAATTATTTAAAGAACATTAGTGAAATGGTGCACGTCCCATGTAATGTGCATAAAAGTATACTCAGCTTAAGCTGGATCAAACGAGACAGCACTCATTTGATAGATGAAGAATGAAGAAATTTATTCAATGCCGGTTTCTGTATTAGAAACCGGCATGGAATAAATTTCTTCATTCTTCATCTATCAACTGAGTGCTGTCTCGTTTGATCCAGCTTAAGCTGAGTATACTTTTATATATGTATATATATATATATATATATATATATATATATATATATATATATATATATACCAGTAGAAAGGGAAGCACTCACACTTTGAAGAGAAAATCTGTGTGCTAAAGATGGGTGGAATAGTTCAAGATGAAAATAAACAGAAGGATCAACCAGCACTCTCAGGGTATATTCAAAAAAGGTGTTTATATTAGCGTGTCAGCATTTCAGTGCACCCACGTGTCCTGATGAAAATGCACATGGGTGCATTGAAACATTGACACGCTAAAATAAACACCTTTTTTGAATATACCCTCCGAGTGCTGGTTGATCCTTCTGTTTTATATTATATATAAATATATATATATATATATATATATATATATATATATATATATATATATATACTAGCAAATTATACAAAATAATTAGTCATCCCTAAAATGTAATGCTAAACTTGCTTTTTAAAGGGATAGTAATACTTTGTTTTATCTTTATTTTATTTTGTAGGCATTAAAAAAAACATGAAGAATGATATAAGTCTTATCTCTCAAACCTTTATGGTTTGAGAGATATTCACAAGCAAAGTTTCCCCCTCCCGCCCCTTTTACCTAGTGTAAGCCATCTCTTCTCAGATGTGGAATCCAGTCCATAGACCAGACAGATAACAGAAGGGGACAATCTTCTTCCTATGAAAACAATGAAAGCCCTGCCCCCCTTGACAAGTTTTTCAGGTTTTTCCCTTATCTTAATTGAAGATTGTCCCTCTCTGCAGTCTACCTGGGCACCTCCCTTCTGCTCTGGCTGAGCAGTGTTACATCAGTAAAAGGGGCGGGAGGGGGATACTTTGTCATTTAATTACTCTTGAACTACAACTCTGACAGAATTGAAATAACACTCTCCAAAGTCCAAATACTATGATGACTAATTAGAGCTGCTTTTATTATGAAACATTACTATCCCTTTAATGCATGTTTAAATTGTACTGTTTTGAAAATCAGTTATTTCATGTTGTTTGTGTAGATTGCATTGAGAAATAATAGTTACAGTCAGTTATTGTGATTAATTCTCAATGCTCTTGTATTCAGAAAGGCTGTTATCTTATCTCAGCTCATTTACAGATAATCCTGGACAATGAATGGGGGCCCTGGAATGGGCAGGAGTTACTTCTCCATCCATGTAACACTAGATTTTAGTCCTCAGAAAACAATGTTTACAGCCGCTAATATGAAGTAGAGGGTGTGTAAGTGTATCCAGTACATTTTTGGTGTTAGTGTTGCTTTAAATCTCTTGTGCAGAAAAAAGTGCAGTTCTGAAGCATGTCAACTTAACTATAGGGGACAAATGAAAATTTGTAAAGTGATAGTAACACTAAGATGCAAATATAGATATATTATAGGGTTTATCCTCCTGAGTAAAACAAAAAAGGTACTCCCACTGCTAAGAGATGTTTTATCCAAAAGTTACTCCAGCTCAAACTTGCATTTATTTTGGTGCAGTATCTCAATGGCCTGAAAATGTACAGTGGCGCTGTTGCTACACCAGCCTATGGACAACTCTGGTCAGTTGACTGTAAACCTCCATAGGATAGTGTAGCAACAGCGCCACTGTAACGTTCAGGTCATTGAGATATCACACCTGAAAAAAAGCATTTGACCTGTGAAAAGTTTTGAATAAAATATCTCTTTTTTTAAACTTTAAGTAGTACTATCCCTTTAAAATTGCTCATTAATTTTAATGGGGACCCTTGAATTGTAGAGAAGTAGCTGGTGAGCAAAAGGTTTGGGTATCTTTGACTTATATGTAAAGTAAAATCTCAGGTATAATACGCAGGTGTATATTATACCTAAGATTTTAAGGGAAAACAAGAGTGCCTATGTATAATGTGTACTCTTGTTTTCCCCTGTTACACATAATAAGAAAAATGGCAAATTTCCCTTCTTCCCTACCTTTCCGCTTACCCATGGCCGCCTCTGCCCCTCCGGAGTCCAGATTCCACAGCCTGACAGGGTTCCAGCTTGCATCCGCCGTGCACTTCCAGCATGATCCTGTCAGGACCTCCTGTGCCCAGCCAATGGTAGTGTCTTGCGAAGGCCGCAAGGTCCTCACAGGGAAATACCATAGATCCAATGCTTGTAGCTATGGCAGCCATGGGTATACGGGGAGGGTGGGAAGAAGGGAAACTTGCCATTTTTTTTGTTAAAGGGATAGTAATGTTTCATAATAAAAGCAGCTCTAATTAATCATCATAGTATTTGGGCTTTGGAGAGTGTTATTTCTATTCTGTCACAGTTGTAGTTCAAGAGTAATTCAATGACAAAGTATCCCCCCCTCCCCTTTTACTGATGTAACACTGCTCAGCCAGATCAGAAGAGAGATGCCCAGGTAGACTGCAGAGAGGGACAATCTTCAATTAAGATAAGGGAAACACCTGAAAAACTTGTCAAGGGGGCAGGGTTTTCATTGTTTTCATAGGAAGAAGATTGTCCCCTGCTGTTATCTGTCTGGTCTATGGACTGCATTCCACATCTGAGAAGAGATGGCTTACACTAGGCAAAAGGGGCGGGAGGGGAAACTTTGCTTGTGAATATATCGTTCTTCATGTTTTTTTAATGTCTACAAGATAAAATAAAGTTAAAACAAAGTATTACTATCCCTTTAATAAAATGTTCTCATGTATAATACGCAACCCCCACTTCACATAAGTTCACGAGGGGCAAAATTGTATGTATTATACCCAAGATTTTACGGTATATAAATATCGGGTGTTTTTAGCCTGTCTATCTTTAACCCCTTGAGTGCCAGAGATGTATTCAATGCTGTACAACACAATGCCTTGATCCCTTTGCATACTTTACATGTTAAGTAAGTTCACGATAGGTAAAGTGCAATTACCTATATTTTTTATCATTACTTTTTTCATCCTCACCTTTATGTTACTGACGGGAAGATCTCTGGATTTCTGTTTCAGAGAGCTTTCTGTAAGGGACTGTGGAAGCACGGGATAATCATACAGTGTTACACTACCCTTTCAGCACACGTTGCAATGGAATCCCTGTCTGAGATATAAAAATGTAAAAAAAAAAAAAAAAAAATTGAGGATGAAAAAATAATTTTTATATATTCTTCGCTTCCTAAATATAAGTCATAAAAGAAGGTGACTGTCACTTTAACATGTCCAAAGGAGACCTCTCTTGCATTCAAAGGGTAAGCCAAATCAGCCGATGAGCCGACACCGCAGCCCTTCATCCAGTGATTTTCATTATATTATGGCGGTAAAGGTCACATTACCATTTTGATAGCCTCCTATCGTACTGACCCGTGATTAATGAGTGATATAGGTTTCCAGATCAGTCTGTAATATTATCATCCTTAATTGCACTTGTGTTTTATTGGGAGTATATTTGGCATCCGCTGTCCGATTTGATCTGCTGAGTTTATAAATCCCTGATGCACGCTTGTGTAACAAGCGCACTTTACTGAACGAGAGTCGGATTCAAAAAGGTTTTACCAAATAAACCTTTGTGTATTGGTCCATTAATTTAAAAGCCCTTTCGAAAGCTTTACAAATAGCCATAAATATGTATAAATAGTTTCAGTACATGCTCAGAATGTTTCATTGAGGCCCTGTGTTTGAACGAAAAGAGGAATAATTCTGGGACAAACCACTGTTGCCATAGGGGACAGTAGAAAATGTCCATTGATTTAAATAGGGATTTTTCACCCCTTGATTGCTGGATAGGTCTTCAACATGTTGCTTTTGCAAAAATGCTAGAGATCTCTCTTGCCTTAATCCCTTAAGGACCGGCCGCGCATGCACGTGGCGATCATTTAAGGACCACAGAGCATTTTTTTCTTTTATTGAATCCGATTCTGGATTCCCTGAATGGCGTGCAGCCACACGGGGAACCCGGTATTCCATGACGGTCCTGGTACATCATTGGTCCTTAAAGGGATAGTAATACTTAAAATGTAAAAAAATATATGTTGTAGGGTTTATCCCCCTGAGTAAAACAAGGGTAATCCCACTGCTGAAAGGTGTTTTATTCAAAAGTTATTAATTTTCAAAGTTTAATTTTTTAGGTGCGATATCACAGTGGCCTGAAGCTGTACATTGGCGCTGTTGCTACACCATCCTATGGACAGCTCTGGTCCCGGGACCATAAATCTCCATAGGATGGTGTAGCAACAGCGCCACTGTACAATTTCAGGCCACTGTGATATTGCACCTAAAAAATTCAAATTTAAACTGTAATAACTTTTGAATAAAACACCTTTCAGCAGTGGGAGTACTCTTGTTTTACTCAGGGAGATAAACCCTATAACATATAAACCCTATATATATATATTTTTATCCCTTTAACCCCTTAAGGACCCGTGACGTACCAGGACCGTCACGGTCCTTGATATACTCAAGGACTGATGACGGTCATAGTACGTCACGTACTTTTTACTTACAGCGCTCTACCGGGAGCGCTGTAAGTAAAAATAGGGCCTGAAATTGACTGCACCAAGATCGGAGCGATCTCTATCAGGCCCCATAATGACGCGCCGATACACGCGACAGGTCACGTGTACCGACGTGTCCAAGTGCCCCTATGCGGTCATTATGGGACGGAAATGTCCCTTGACTGCCGGTCCTTAAGGGGTTAAAGCAAATCCAGCCATGATGTACCAGGACCGTCAAGGGTCCTTAAGGGGTTAAAGGGTTAGTAATGCCTTATAGAAATAAAAGGAAATATTGTAGCTATTCAAAAAATAAGTCCATCGATGCCACTCCGATCTCTTAAAACTTTATGGTTTGAGAGATATAAGGTGATAAATTCCCCCCGCACTGATGTCAGCTGTAAGCTGACAGAAGAAGATCCTGGTCCCAGGGCCGGCAGAAGGCTCTTCAACAGAGCCCAGATACTGCAATCTACAAAGAAATCCTTCATGGAAACGGTCTACAAATATACCGTAAAATCTCAGGTATAATACGCACCTGTGTGTAATACGCAGGTGTAAATTAAACCTATGATTTTGGGAGAAAACAAAAGTGCCTATGTATAATACTCCACCTTGTTTTCCGTCCCTCTGCCCACCAAAAAATGTAGTTTCTTGTCTGCTTCCCTCCCTCAATATACTCCCTCCTTCCCCTCCCTCTACTCACCCCCTCTGGAGCCATCTTGGATATCCATGTGAGGACCTGTGTTAGTTACAGATACTGCTAGTGCCCTTTGGGCATTCTGCACAGATGTCCCAGATGCCTCCGGGGGAAGGGGTTAGTGGCTCCGAAGGAGGGGAAGGTGAGAGCATATTGAGGAGGGAAGCAGACTTGAGGATGTATATATATTTTTTTCTCGTGCATAATATGCACCCCCAACTTCACACAAGGGGAAAAGGGGCAAAATTGTGAGTATTAATAGTGAGATTTTATAGTATAAATGTCCCAAGGCATGCACTCACTGTAGATTAAATCACTGAAGTCAGCAATATTAACATGTAGAAACTTATACCCTATTAAACTAATAGCAGCAATCACATGTACCAGCAAAATGGCTGACATTGACTACTCTGGTCCTGGAGAAGTCAATATCAGTCTCCCCAGCATGATCACAGTGCTGCCGTGATAGGCTAGGACCGTCATTGGTCCTTAAAGCGGACCTTTCACCAGAATACCATAGCGCCGCAAATGATAATTACATTAGCGATATGCACAGACTTAGTTTTAGTTTCAAGTATAATCGCTGCATTAATGAAAAAAAGAACCTTTTAAGCAGACAGGCGGCGGGGAACAGCACAGACATCTTGCAGAGCCGGCATCTCTGATTCCCCTTCAACTCCACGACTGGTGAGTTGGAAGCTTTTGTGCCGAAAAACACGGGAAGGGACTGACATCGCAGGCGCAGAGAGTGACTACAGAAAGATCCTAGCCGCCATTATACTGGAAAATAAAACTAAGTCTGTGGATATCACTAATGTAATTAAAAGGTAAAAGTTCCGCTTTAACACAGGGAGTACAGTGACAGCCCTGGCAAGTCACTGGTCATTAAGGGGTTAAAACTGCACAACCAGGTAGCTGCATCTTCCCTATAGTTTTACTGAGAGACTGAGATGTTGGGAAAACCTTGCTACGCTGTAGCATTAAAAACACACTAACTTTTTCAGTTGCTACAAAAAAAGTCATGCTACAAATCCGTTGCACTACAAAGTCGCCAGTGTGTAATGCATTGGAAACAGCAGGGTGAGAGGACTCTGCTCCCAAAAGCTTATGAGTTATCATTGTGTTAGTACAAGATACTCATGAAAAACACATGCTGCATGGTTGTTCTGATTCTTAAAGCGGAAGTACTACCGCTAAACAAGTTGATGTGTAATAAATCCCCATCAGGCGACTAGCTGCTCAGTAGCGCTAGTCGCCAGAATTATTACCTTGTTAAATAGAAGTATCCTTTCTTCTCGGGCTGACAGGCAGGACGGAGGGCAGATATCTTTCAATACTAATGTCTGCACGCCTGCCCGGTCAGTCCCGGCCGGCTCTAGTAAGAGTTGCTAGGAGCCATCCGGCTCCAAAAGGGACTGACAGCGCAGGAGTGCAGACATCACTATTGAACGATGTCTGTGCTCCGTCCTGCCTGTCAGCCCTGGAAGAATGGAGAATTCTATAGAACAAGGTAATAATTCTTTAAACAGCGCTTTAAACAGCACTACAGAATTAACTTTTCATAAGTGTCATGTATTAACCCTTTGAGTGACAGAGAGGTGCCAACACACTCAAAGGGTTAACTGGGAGTTCTGGTCATTATATGTATGAGTCTTTTTCACAGTGTTTGTAATAGATTGACTCACCTTGTTACAGCTTTGATATGGTGGCCCATCAATGTGTCTACACGGCTTTTGTACTATGGTTTACAATGGCATTTCATAGACATTGGTTGTATCTCTGCTATTTATATGTCATGCAAAGGATTCTGGGATGGGAAAAAAAAACCTTACTCAGTTGTGTAACTAATCCTTGCCCTGGTACAATTTGAACAATGCCTAAATCTGTCATTATTACATCCTCTCCTTTCTTGTGAAAGCAAATTGAATTTTCATATTAGTGCACCTTTAACCCCTTAAGGATCACAAGTTTTGTTCTCCCGATGACCAGGGTAATTTTTATTTGCAAAGCCGGCATACGTGATCACATGTACTGGCTCGCCGAGAGAGAGGCTGAAAATGACTGCTCCGGTCTTCAATCGCTCAGTTTCAGTCTCCTGACATGATCACAGTACTCCCTCAGGTGTGCTGCTATTATTAACCCCTTGAATGCCAGAGGGGTATGAAATGCATTGCTTTTGCAATGCATTCCGTACCCCTCTGGCACTCAAGGGGTTAAACTCATGAAGTGCCAGGACTGTCACTTAACGTACTGAAATTTGGAGGTATTTGGTCAACTGACCACAACTGTCCATTGGATGGTGTAGCAACAGCACCACTGTACAATTTCAGGTCATTGAGATAACTGCACCTAAAAATATCTCAAGTTTGAGCTGCAATAATTTTTGAGTAGAACACCTCTCAGCAGTGGGAATACCCTTGTTTTACTCAGGAGAATAAACCCTATGAAATAAATATATCTTCCGGTTAAGGACCAGTGATTGTCCTGGCATGTTAAGAGTTTAATGGTAATTACTCAGCAGGATAAACCCTAGAATATATATTTTTTTTTACATATTAAGTGTTCCTATATCTTTAATGATCTGAATGCAAGAGCTATCCCTGACACTGCACAGGTGTGTCAGTCAAATTACCGCTCGACTGATTCATTTCCCCATGTTGCAACCCCCTTGTCCTGGGTTCAGATCTCAGAGGGAACTTCTGTCCTGCCTTCTTTTGAATTTGCATGGGATCCAGCAATGAAAAAGGTTAAAAGTTGCCTCTCACAAAAAAATGCAAATCTGAAAACTATTCCCGACCTTCAGACCTATTGGGTTTCATCATCTGTTTGCCAGCTGTGGTGTAGGGCTCTGCTGTCCTGTGTGTGTGTTTTTTGTACCTTACCTCCTGTGCTGGGTTTTTGTCTGCTGTGAAATTCAAGTACACCTGGCATCTGAAATCACCAGCCGGGAAAGGGAACATTTCCCCCCTCTAGGGGTTTAATTAGTTAAAATATAGATTGCGGACATGTTCTCTTTTTTTATTTTATTTTCCATTCTCCTACTTTGTTCCACATGAAGATTAATTTGCGCTGCTATCGTTGTGCAAGAGACTGCAGGTAACATTTGTCATGGTCTGGAAGTTGTTTACTGCTAGAGGATGAAAAACACATTCTGAAGAGGTACTTTATTTAAAGGACATCTGTGCCCTCAGTATATGTGAATCTTAATTGAACAGATTAAGTTACCTAGGTAGGTGTTTTTCATAGCCATCAGGTACGTGTATCTATATATTTTTGGCATTGTATCTGAACTTTCCTGTGTATAGAGATCTCTGTTGTAGTCTGACTCTAAGTTAGGGTGACCAGAATTCCCCTTTAACTGGGGACATATGAAAAATGCATACTGCAGGGTTCATTTGATTTCAGTGCAGTACTGAACTATGCTTATTTCCTTTGTGTCCCCAGTTAACCCCTTAAAGACACATGACACGCCAGGACCGTCATGGGTAAGCTTGTGTAAAGGACCAGTTCTGGTCATGGAGATGTCATGGAATTCAGGAACCCTCATGCGGCTGCTCTGGGACCCCTGAACCAGACTCATCCTATGTAATAATTCACTAGGATGTTTGTCAGAAGCCGTCATGTGCAGTAGAGACTGCACACGCTGCAGTTATGCCCAGTAGAGACTTCCCGTGCTTCAGTCATGTGCAGTACAGTGTGCCCGAACGCGCCACGGCAGATACAGAGCAGGGCGCTCCGAATGCAGAGAGGATTGCGGTCCGAATTCGGAGCTCCCCACTCCACGCATTTGGGCACTCTAAACTGCGCATGACTACAGCACAGGCAGTGAGCAGAGAGGCTCCGGGTACCAGCCGAGGCTGCTGGGTGGCACTGTGGCCTGTGTACACGGGCTTTTAAACTAGTGGAAAAATAAAAAGCTCTGTGGTCCTTAACTTGCGGCCGGTCGTTAAGGGGTTAAAGGAAATGTCTAATCTGCTTACTCTAGGTGAAACATCATCACAGCAAATGGGCTTCCATTAAGGTGATCGCATATTCCTTTAAATCTGAGACCCTTATTGGAAAAAAAAAAAACACACACACAGACTAAAGGGTTACACGGATTCTTGTGGTCCTTCAGAATGCCGTTTTTAGAATTGTCCCTGATTTAACCCCTTAAAGTGCCAGATGGGTACGCAGCGCAAAGCTTACGTACCCCTCTGGCACTCAAAGGGTTACAGGGATATGTGGTCTAAGACTGCTCAGTAATCAGTGTAACCCTGCAGTGTGTGGTTTTATAAGAGTTCCTGATTTAAAGGGATGTGTGGTTGCCTTACCCATAAACCAGAATGACTTGTAATGGAGAATTTCCCTAGTTCCTCTTAATATAGTGGTTCCTAACCATTTTTTTTACATTATGATATATCTTTCTTTAAATGGATAGTAATACTTAAAATGTAAAAAAAAAATGTTATAGGGTTTGTCCCCCTGAGTAAAACAAGGGTACTTCCACTGTTGAGAGGTGTTTTATTCAAAAGGTATTACAGCTTAAAGTTGAATATTTTAGGTGCAATATCACAGTGGCCTGAAATAGTAGAGTGGCACTGTTGCTACACCATCCTATGGACATCTCTGGGAATAAAGAACCTTTCAGCAGTGGGAGTACCCTTGTTTTACTCAGGGGGATAAACACTACAATTACGTTTTAAGTCATTTCTATCCCCTTAACCCTTTGATTGCCAGATGGGTAAGCAACACATTGGTTCACAATACCTTGCTTACCCCTCTGGCACTCAAAGGGTTTTAAAGGGGAACTAAGATCTCCTAATAATAACCAGAACATCCTGATGGCCCCTGTGAATTGTGCCCTTGTACCCTTGTTCAAGAGATAATATCATTAATGAGTCTTGGGTGCCATGTCCCTGGAGGCGGACATCACAGCTGTTGGCAGTTTTTTATTTCTCTCTCAAACTGAAGCAAGCAGAACCCGTGAGTCTACTTATCCCTTTAAGATCTGCAATGCGTTGCGTACCCCTCTGGCACTCAAAGGGTTAAGAACTAGATGGGTGTGTAACGATTGAAAGCTAATACTTTGCACACCCCTTTTGTCCTTAATGGGGTAGTAACACTTACTATGTAAAAAATGTATCTTGTGGGATTTATCCTCCTGAGTAAAACAAGAGTACTCCCACTGGCGGGAGGTGTCTTATTGAAAGTTATTGCACCTCAAAGTTGCATGTTTTAGGTGCAATATATCAATGGCCTTAAAGGTATAGTAATACTTCAGTATTACAAATCCCTATATTAAAGCCCTAGTAAAAAAAAACGTATTGCCCCCAGTGTCATCTCTCAAACCTTTATGGTTTGAGAGATGATCGCTTCTAAAGTTGCCCTCTCCCTCCCCCTTCCCCGTAGTCAGCATTTTAGCTGACTCAGGGAAATCCAGTCAGAGATCATCAGGCGGCTCTGCAGCAGAGCCGCGATCGCGTTAACTAAAAAAAAAAACCTTTCACAAAAATGGTCTTCTACGTGTGCTTGCAAACTAAGTTAGCTAACGCGATCAGGCTGTGCTGGAGAGCCGCCTGAAAGTCGTACGACTCTCTTCCCTGCAGTCAGCTAGAATGCTGACTACGGCGAAGGGGGAGGGAGAGGTCAACTTTAGATGCGTTCATCTCTCAAACTATAAAGGTTTGAGAGATGACACTGGGGGCAATACGTTTCTTTTTACAAGGGCTTTAATATAGGGATTTGTAATACTGAAGTATTACTATCCTTTTTAAATGTTACAGTGGTGCTGTTGGTACATGATCCTATGGACAGATTTGGTCAGTTGACCATAAACCTCCATAGGATGGGGTAGCAACAGCGCCATTGGCATACTGCACTGCAAGTTTGAGCTGTGATAACTTTTGAATGAAAGACTTCTCAACAGTAGGAGTACCCTTGTATTACTCAGGAGGATAAACCCTACAATATTTATTACTAGTGTTACTATTCCTTTAAAGTTTAAGATTACCGTGTGCAGTGAGCACAGTCTGAATACCTGTGGTCCTTATAGCAACTGTCATGTCCGCCTCTGTGGACATGACATCCAGGGCTGATTGAAGATGTTATATCTTGAACCAAAGACTCAAGGGCAAAACTCATAGGGGTCATTAGCATTTTCTGCCCATGGAAAGATGGAGTGTTGGAGGGAGAGGTATTATTAACAGGTGTTAGTTTTCCTTTAAAGGGATAGTAATGTTTCATAATAAAAGCAGCTCTAATTAATCTTCATAGTATTAGGTCCATGGAGAGTGTTATTTCAGTACTGTCAGAGTTGTAGTACAAGAGTAACTGAATGATAAAGTATCCCCCTCCCGCCCCTTTTACTGATGTAACACTGCTCACCTCAGAGCAGCAAGACTGTACAGATGGATCACAGAGAGGGAAATCTTCAATTAAGATAAGGGAAAAAGCTGAAAAATCTGTCAAGGAGGGCAGGACTTTCATTGTTCTCAGACTAAGAAGATTGTCCCTTGCTGTTATCTGTCTGGTCTGTGGACCAGATTCCACATCTGAGGTGAGCAGTGTTACACTAGGTAAAAGGGGTGGGAGGGGGATACTTTATCATTCAATTACTCTTGAGCTACAACTCTGACAGTAATGAAATAACACTGTCTATGGCTCAAATACTATGAAGATTAATTGGAGCTGCTGTTTTTGTGAAACTTTACTATCCCTTTAGGTAGTGACATGTAGTCAAACACACGAGCAGGGCCGTCTGATCCTTTTGTCTTCTATGTTCCATTTGTACTATTAAAGGGGAACATTCACCTCATAATTTTTTTTTTTTTTTTTTTTTTTTTTACCATAGGTTTAGTTAATAAAGTAGTATTAGGAAAGCTGTTTTTTCCCTAAATATACATACTTTTAATTGCATCTTCAAGCTGTGCACTTGTGCATAATGTGGCACCCTGAATCTTTGGCACTGCTCTTCTTCTCCTCTCACCTCCCTCCCAGTTACCTCAGTATAATGCTAAGGTTGCAACCTCAGTATAATGCTAACCGGAGCTTGATGTAACAATAGAAGCCATTCACACCACACAGAAGGGAAACGTGAACGCGCTCCTTGGGACAGCTGGGAGGGAGGTGGGAGGAGAATTAGGAAGTGAACAAGAATACATTAGATGCCTTTAACCCCTTAAGGACAAGCACGATCCTGTGCGGCCGGCACTTGCTGACCACGGGGCATTTTTTTGTTATTATCTCTTCCGGTTCAGGGCTTCCGGAGAGGCATGTAGCCGCTCTGGGAGCCCTGAACTCCGTGCTGTGCCAGGACCATAATTGGTCCTTAAGTGCCGGACCGCCGTGACGGTCCTGGCACGGCAATGGTCCTTAAGGGGTTAAAAAGGGTCTGGATACTTATTTAAAAGGACAGAACATAGAGGGCTATGTACGTTCGTATTGGGATTAATATGTAGTTAGTGTTTGTTAATCCAAGGAGAAATCTGATTGCCATTTGGAATCAAGAAGGTAGAATTTGAAATTGCTATATTGAGGGGTTTTTTTGGGGGGTTTTTTTGCCTTCTTTTGGATCAGCGATGG
This sequence comes from Rhinophrynus dorsalis, assembly GCA_037306005.1. Lineage (NCBI taxonomy): Eukaryota > Metazoa > Chordata > Amphibia > Anura > Rhinophrynidae > Rhinophrynus > Rhinophrynus dorsalis. The sequence goes on from CM074723.1 coordinate 31,067,999, forward strand.
TAAACAGGAATAGGAAAAGGGTTGAACTAGATGGACACAAGTCTTTTTTTCAACCTAAATTACTGTGTTACTAAAGATTCAGCATGTTGCATTATGCTGACCGGCAAAGCTTGAAGATACAATATTTTTAAAAGTACTTACATTTACAAAAAAAAAAACAAACAAACAGCTTTCCTTTATTAACTAAACCTATGGTAAAAAAATGTATGAGTTGATTGTTCCCCTTTAAGTCACTATGGGGGGATGTATAAAAAGCCTTCTTTATAATTGTCGCTAAAAATTCACAGCGCCTGCTCTTTATAAAGAAGTAAAATCACATTTATAAATATGTCTATCTGAGAATATTCTGAGAACATTTGCACCTACAAATATATTTTAGTGCACATAGCCATCATTATCTACTTCCATTAAGGACAGGTTATACCTGGCGTTAAGATTTAATCACTAAAACTGCCTTTATTTTTGACGCAATTAGCGCATTTCTTTATAAATACATTGGGACACAGTTCATATGTGGCCAAGACCATTTCTATTCCACTGTTCAAAAAAGTCAACTAACTGGATTTAGCACTTAGAGACAATGTTGCTAAATGTTTATACATATCCTTATGTCACTTTGAGACAATTTTACAGACACATTCTTTATAACGCGTTTCATACCTCTCCACTTATGTGTGTGTGTAAACTGTGAGATTAGTTGGTGCTCCCTAAATAAAGGATAATAATTATTTCTATGACGTGTGGGCATCAAAAATAATATCCCTTAATGATTGTAGGTATTTAGAGAATGTTTTTGTAAAAAAGGAGCTAAAAAGGAGGTGCAAAAAAATCCAAATGCCATGTTTTATTCCTTGGAGCTTTTATTTAGAGGAGGAGAACATTTTAAAGGGATAGTAATACTTCGTTTTATCTTTATTTTATTTTGTAGGCATTAAAAAAACATGAAGAACGATATAAGTCTTATCTCTCAAACCTTTATGGTTTAAGAGATATTCACAAGCAAAATATCCCCCCTCCTGTTCAGCCACAGCAGAAGGGAGGTGCCCAGGTAGACTGCAGAGAGGGACAATCTTCAATTAAGATAAGGGAAAAACCTGAAAAATTTGTCAAGGTGGGGCAGGGATTTAATTGTTTTCATAGGAATAAGAGTGTCCCTTTCTGTTATCTGTCTGGTCTTACAACCAGATTCACATCTGAGAAGAGATGGCTTACACTAGGAAAAAGGGGCGGGAGGGGGAAACTTTGCTTGTGAATATCTCTTAAACCATAAAGGTTTGAGAGATAAGACTTATATCATTCTTCATGTTTTTTTAATGCCTACAACATAAAATAAAGTTAAAACGAAGTATTACTATCCCTTTAAACACTTAGAATACGTACAAAGATCGGAATCGAGGTGAATAAGCCTAAAGCTGGCACGCTCATCAGCTCCCAACCTGGTGCTACACAGCTTTTGTTTCTCTCTGTCAGCAATGTTGATGGTGCCAAGCAAACTGAATTGCTTTTATGCGCTAGTTATGTATATTTATTCATACAGGCCCTGGAATATATATCTCTTGGGGAAATTCTGTTTCCCTTTTTCTGGCAATATTTTTGCTGTTACTTCTTTGGGGTTTTACGTGCTTGACGAGCTTGACAATAGTTTTGTCTGTATTTGCACAGACTTGCACATGTCTTTGTGTTTTTAATCTGTCTGTGTTCTTTCTACTGTTTCTGTTTTTTGCTATATAATTGATTGATATACGCTAAGTGGTCTTTTTATTCTGGAACCGTACCTTCCTTTTCTGTAAATGATTGCTTCTCCTGTGTTTGCTATGCTTTGTACAAAGACAAACACAATTTCTGAGACACTGAGGCTAATGCGCTCAGAGTTACAGTTGCAAAATAAGGTGCTAATTTAAATCGTTGAATGCCACCTGTCTGGCACTTAAAGGGTTAAGACACTGGGACATTCCGTATGGCTCTTAAAAAAAAAAAAAAACCATAAACATGGATTGAAGGCCTACAGCAGCAAGACAAGTCTAAACATTACTAGTAATGGGTGAATGACATAAAAGTATTGGTTTGCTAGAGTCAATGGGCAAAGCAATGGAAGCACTCGGCTCCCTTATTCAAAGCGCTCATTGTCTGAGGGTGTGTCTGACAAGTAACCTTCACACAGTCACTGACCGACTGACATGCTACTTACAACAGAAGAAACATAATTGTGACCTGAAGTGGCAGTAGGGAAGCTTCTTGCACTTACCAGAAAATATGCAATTGGGAGAGGCAATTAAAGTGGTATCTTTTAAAACGTTGCATGCATAATAGCGTTTGGCTACATGCTGCATTCAGCATGTCACTGTAATGAAAAGGGGAACATGAGAATCTCGGCCTGCATAAAAGCAAGAGATTCTCGTGTTGCTCCATGAAAGGTCTCCTTCAATGGTTAGTTATAAGCAATGCAGTTATAAGCAGTGGTGATCGAGAGAAGAGGAGAGAGAATACATTGATCAGGTTCTCTCGCTGGGCAGATACACTGCTGCTTGATGGAATGACTTACTGGTATTTCTCCCATGGGGAGCAGGGAAGAATTGATTCAGCTTGTTAAACCCAAGAAGCTGAACCCAACTGGAGTCTTCCAGCAACCACAGGATGAATGGAGTTGTAGTGCAACACTGTAAGGCATTCCATCAATCGGCAGTAACTTCAGTTCAGTGTAGCTGGCCAGCGAGAGAACCAGATCAATGTATTCTCTCTCCTCTTCTTTTGATCTCCTTTGCTTATAACTTGATTGCTTATAACTGAACATTGAAGGTGACCTTCCATGGTGCGACATGAGAATCCCACGCTTTTATGCAGGGCAAGATTCTCATGTCTTCCTTTTCATAACAGCGACATGCTGAATGCGGTGTGTAACCACACGCTATTATGCATGCAACGTTTTAAAAGTGAACCAGCTAAAGTTACCCTCTTCTTTTCTGCATGCAAATTCAAAACATTTACAACATACATCAAATTTACTAGAGGACAGACTCTATAAAAACTCCAAAAAAAAGAGGACATCCTGGAAAGTCTTGACATACAGTAACCCTAGACATACTAAGAAAAAATGTTGCAGTTCTGGAGTAAAGCAGCTTTCAATGGTGGACAGATAAAATAGTTTTTGGGAAATGTGTTGAATACCCTTCAAAAAGGTTAAAGTGTACGTCGCCCTATAATAAGTTTAGTTACAGGCAGATTTTATTTCTCATTAAAAGTATGTTTTACTAACAATTTGTATGTAATATGTGTTGTGGTAATTTATGCTAATTAGACTTTGTACCTGGCCAATGATATCGCACACTGTACTGTGAATGAATCTAGGCAGGGCCCACAGACAGGGGACATTTCTAATACTGCTGTAAGTGTGGCCTTGAACAGAACTAATAAGCATACCATGCAGGAAATTATCATAAAGTGCCACCAAAACATAAAGTTTAATTGCTCCAAAACTATTTATTTTACAGTAAAATAGCTAGTACAACATATAGAAAGATATTCAATCAACTAATCTTATCTTAACGGGATTGTAATGTAGGATTGGGAGCGTTTAGTTTAGGTTTTTAATAGGTACAATATTTCATTTTATGAAAATGAGACAATACTATCCCTTTAAGTCTGGATCTGGTAGGGAGGGATTAGATGTACTGATTTGTAATGCACTAACCACCTCTAGCTCACAAGGAAAACATTTGTATTTCAGCAGTTGGTGACTAACTGCCATTGTCCCCAACAAGCCAACTCAAAAAGCTGATGTTTTGTAGGTTACATACCGCTGATCCATGGGATTAATGTGGATTGCTGATTGGGCAATACATTTTACCTTGCCAAATCAGCGTGGAGCTTAATTATTTCACTAATACGGATTATGTGATCTACATTGTTACTTGTAACGTCAACAATCACTAATCTCTTCTGCACCGAATCAGGCTTAAAGGAATAGTGATGTTTCGTAATAAAAGCAGCTCTAATTAATCATCATAGTATTTGGACTTTGGAGAATGTTATTTCAATTCTGTCAGAGTTGTAGTTCCAGAGTAATTCAATGACAAAGTATCCCCCTCCCGCCCCTCTTACTGATGTCACACTGTTCAGCCAGATCAGAAGGGAGGTGCCCAGGTAGACTGCAGAGAGGGACAATCTTCAATTAAGATAAGGGAAAAACCTGAAAAGCTGGTCAAGTGGGGCAGGGATTTCATTGTTTTCATAGGAAGAAGATTGTCCCCTGCTGTTATCTGTCTGGTCTATGGACTGCATTCCACATCTGAGAAGAGATGGCTTACACTAGGTAAAAGGGGCGGGAGGGGAAACTTTGCTTGTGAATATCTCTCGAACCATAAAGGTTTGAGAGATAAGACTTATATCGTTCTTCATGTTTTTTTTAATGCCTACAAAATAAAATAAAGTTAAAACAAAGTATTACTATCCCTTTAATTTACACGCTTGCCCCATTGAAACAATCTCACTTTGGAGACGCTTTAAATGAAAAACAACTCGCGATGATTAAACGCTGTGGAATCAGACGCCGTTTTCAGCAAAAACTGCCTGATTTAAAATGCAGGAAGGATCAAAGCAAAGCCCTTTAAATAATACAGTTCATAGTCACTTTGTAGTTTAAATGCTTTAAAGTGAGGCACAAGTTGCCATTCATTAAGGCCTTCATTTAAAAAGAAAAATCCAGATTTTTAATTCTTTGAGTGTCACAGGACTGTGCCATGGATGGGTAAGCACCATGTTGTACACTGGCACTTGAAGGGTTAAAGAATTCATTGCTTAAAGGAACACTAACACTGCCTAATAATTCCACTTCATTTGGGGGAAAAAAATCCTTATAAACGCTACAAATCATTTCTGTCTGGATTGGTTCCCTAAAATAAATCCTTACTTTGGACCTGGATATCGTGTTCAAGGAGGTAGACATTAAAAGAAAAAGCAATGGTCGCACCTAGGGCAATATATAAATAACCAGCACCAACACCCGTGTTAGGAGTTATACTCACAATATTAGTTTCTGGACTTCAACACTTATGTGTATCCCAGAAAACATGAATGAATGAATATGTTTATATTAGTTGAAAAGGCCGTGTACACGGGCCAACGTGCCACACAGCAACCTCAGCTGTTGGCCTGATCCTCTCTTCTCACTGGCTGTGCTGCAGTCATGCGCAGTACTGACTGCCCGAACCCACCACGGCTAATACGGTGCGGGGCGCTCCGAATTCAGACCTGAGTTCCCAGGAAGGTGTGCAGAGAGGTCTCCGGTCTGAATTCGGAGTAGCCCTGCTCCTTACCAGCCGCGGTGCATTCAGACAGTCAGTACTGCACATGACTGCAGAGCGTCCAGTCTCTACTGCGCATGACGGCTTCTGACAAACTTCTTAGCAAATTATTATATAGGATAGCGCCACAATGTACGCAGCTCTTTACAATTTAAGGCTTTAGACAATACAGGGTTGCAGGTGCTTTGTAGAGTGAAACATTGGTGTGAGGTCCCTACCCAAAAGCTTACAATCTAAAGTGGTAATGGGAGACATACAGAGTACATAAGGGTCAAGTGCTGAATACAGTGCTAGAGTTCTGATGATGATAGAGGACACAAGTAGAGTAAATAATTTATAAGAGCGTTCATTGTACAACATCTGTGCCTTCTAGCAAGTTGAGGTTTTATCCAGGAGGTGAATTTTACATTAAAGGGATAGTAATACTTCGTTTTAACTTTATTTTATTTTGTAGGCATTAAAAAAACATGAAGAATGATATAAGTCTTATCTCTCAAACCTTTATGGTTTATGAGATATTCACAAGCAAAGTTTCCCCCTCCCGCCCCTTTTACCTACTGTAAACAATCTCTTCTCAGATGTGGAATGCAGTCCATAGACTGGACAGATAACAGAAGGGGACACTCTTATTCCTATGAAAACAATGAAATCCCTGCCCCCCTTGACAAGCTTTTCAGGTTTTTCCCTTATCTTAATTGAAGATTGTCCCTCTCTGCAGTCTACCTGGGCAGCTCCCTTCTGCCCTGGCTGAGAAGTGTTACATCAGTAAAAGGGGCGGGAGGGGGACACTTTGCTTGTGAATATCTCTTAAACGATAAAGGCTTGAGAGATAAGACTTATATCAGTCTTCATGTTTTTTTAATGCCTACAAAATAAAATAAAGTTAAAACGAAGTATTACTATCCCTTTAAGACTTAAAGACCATCAAAGAGGTGCAGTGGCGCAGGGTGGGAGGTAGAGCATTCCATAGATACGGAGCATGTATATGATATATTTAAACTGCCCCAATAAACAGTATAGGACCCTTTAACAGGCTGGTTTGGCTGCTGCTCTTTTATAAATTCCCAAGCGGGAATCCAAACATGTTGAGAGAATCAAAAGAAAGGGCCGAACAGTATAGTATCCCACAGTTACTGTACATAAGATATTAAAATACACTCCTGTTTTTCCATGATGAGCGGAGTCTTATAGTGCACACTGGCAATAACAGCACGAAGAGATGATAACCTGCCTCTGCTCGAGGATGCCATGTGACAGGAAACTGCTTCTCCCAAAGAGTAATATCTTCAAGTAAAAGATCTTATCCGAAGAGATAGTAATGGTACGATGATTAATTCAATGTGACTTGTTGTTATTATACTTTTTTTTTTTTAATAATTCTCTCTACTTTTGTAATTGTCCATATCGGTGCAGTTGTTTGGGAATTTTATTTTAAAGTTCCCCCTCCTGCCCCTTTTCCCTCCGTCATGCAGTTTCCTCATATCTGAAAGTCGGTCTAACTTGTTACATTGTATTACCGTTTGGGCGAAGCCGTTTGTAAGCTTATGATCTCTGCATGCTGTTATTGTCGGTGTGTGATCTACATACCTGGGAGCTTTGTTTTCTGGAGTTCCTGGAGGTGGACATGATTTGTGCCAAAAGGGGTGTGGCTTACTTGTGGGGCAGGGCTTAGATGACGTGTCACAAAAGTAGTCGGGGAGTGGGCGTAAGTGGGTAGGGAAGGAGGAGAAGAGCCCGGGAAATGGGAGGAACAGGGTGGGAAGGAGCAGAAATGGGCAGAGTTTCTTATGAAACTACCCACCGCCAGAGAATTCATATCTGTTCCCACAGACCCGGTAATCGGCTATAAAAAAAATGAAGTCTCCAGAGCAGATCCAGAGAGTTCCCAGTTATGGAGATATAAGCCTCAGCCAATCACTGAAAAACGTGCGTGTATTGTAGGATCTTATTCACAATACTACACAATTTGGCTCTTTGTTTTGTCTCCTTCTCTCTCTACAAGGAAGTGGACATGATTCTTTAGTTGTGCTGTCCAGGACTCTAAACTCCTCCCTCTAAAAGGGTTCTAGGCAGGAAATAAGAAGTCTGACAGTAAAAGAATTATGTCTGTGTCTTTGGACATGTTATCTGATATTAATTAATTAGTCCATAGAAACAGACATAATTCTTTTATTATCAGACTCAAGAACCACAAACCACATGCATTCTGTACCCCTCTGACACTCAAGGGGTTAAATATTAATTTCTGGAAACCAATATATAGAAATCATTTATGCTGGCCAATGGGATTTTCTGCTCAGTTTAACTCTTTGAGTCTCAGAAGGTTGTGCAACTCTGCGTGTGTTGACCCCCCCCTCTGGCACAAAAGGGTTAAGATAAAAAGACGTTATTTTCCTTTAACCCTTTGAGTGCCAGACTGGTAAGCAAAGCATTGCTTTGCAATGCGTTGCTTACCATTCTGGCACTCAAAGGGTTAACATTTTATGGGATAATAAAGATGTTTAAGAGCAACATCTATTCCTGTTTGTCTCCTCGTAGATACTGAGATATTCTTAAACGTCCAGCAGTTGGGGCTCACCCATCATACCCCAACCAACTGCTGGTTGTTTGGGGACAATAGAATTTGTAGTCCTCAGCACTATGGGCAAACTGTGCATGGTGGAAAACACGTTGCTACTTTAAAAACCCTTTGAGTGCCAGAGGGATACACAACGCTCTGCAATGGATTGTGTACCCCTTTGACACTCAAAGGGTTAACACCAAGGAGAAGGTGCCTCCACTTCCTGTCCACGATTCATGACGTGCTTTGGGAGCTTGGACTGACACAGAGGCGTAAGTAGAAGCCACCGGGCCATGTGGCTGCCATGGACCCCCCCCAACCACATGTCCCCCCTCCATTGCCCCCCCATTGCCTACCAATCTCCACATTGCTCCCCCACTGCCTACCAATCAGCACATTGCTCCCCCATTGCCTACCAATCTCCACATTGCTTCCCCCATTGCCTACCAATCTGCACATTGCTCCCCCACTGCCTACCAATCAGCACATTGCTCCCCCATTGCCTACCAATCTCCACATTGCTCCCCCACTGCCTACCAATCGGCACATTGCTCCCCCATTACCTACCAATCTCCACATTGCTCCCCCATTGCCTACCAATCTGCACATTGCTACCCCATTGCTCCCAATCTCCACATTGCTCCCAATCTCCATATTACTCCCCCATTGCCTGCCAATCTCCACATTGCTCCCCCATTGCCTGCCAATCTCCACATTGCTCCCCCATTGCCTACCAATCTCCACATTGCTCCCCCATTGCCTACCAATCTGCACATTGCTCCCCCATTGCTCCCAATCTCCAGATTACTCCCCCATTGCCTTCCAATCTCCACATTGCTCCCCCATTGCCTACCAATCTGCACATTGCTCCCCCATTGCCTACCAATCTGCACATTGCTTCCCCCATTGCCTACCAATCTGCACATTGCTTCCCCCATTGCCTACCAATCTGCACATTGCTCCCCCATTGCTCCCAATCTCCAGATTACTCCCCCATTGCCTTCCAATCTCCACATTGCTCCCCCATTGCCTACCAATCTGCACATTGCTCCCCCATTGCCTACCAATCTGCACATTGCTTCCCCCATTGCCTACCAATCTGCACATTGCTTCCCCCATTGCCTACCAATCTGCACATTGCTCCCCCATTGCCTGCCAATCTGCACATTGCTCCCCCATTGCTCCCAATCTCCAGATTACTCCCCCATTGCCTACCAATCTCCACATTGCTCCCCCATTGCCTACCAATCTCCACATTGCTCCCCCATTGCCTACCAATCTGCACATTGCTCCCCCATTGCCTACCAATCTGCACATTGCTTCCCCCATTGCCTACCAATCTGCACATTGCTCCCCCATTGCTCCCAATCTCCAGATTACTCCCCCATTGCCTACCAATCTCCACATTGCTCCCCCATTGCCTACCAATCTGCACATTGCTTCCCCAATTGCCTACCAATCTGCACATTGCTTCCCCAATTGCCTACCAATCTGCACATTGCTTCCCCAATTGCCTACCAATCTGCACATTGCTCCCCCATTGCCTACCAATCTGCACATTGCTCCCCCATTGCCAGCGAGCTGGCTGTATAGGGGCCTGAGACACAAATCCCAGCTCCCATAGCACCACATGCTAATTGTGTACAGAAAGTAGAGGCTTGTTCTCTCTAGCCTTAAGGACACACCGTGTGATTAGCCCTACAACTCTTAAGTATTAACACCAAAGCTACCGGAACATGCTAGTGGTAGTCTTTTAGTTTAGGTATGGTTTACTCTTCCTTTAAAACCCAATAAACTGATCTGATTTGTTTAAATAAACGCTGATGCCTACAGATTGATATAACCTTAGATATAGATCTGTATAGAAATATATTAACTAAGCTTACTATGGGGAACTTTGCAGTCTAAGCTCTGTTCAAACAAAACATGATCATCCCTTAAAATTAAAGTAAAGAAGATTTCACCTTCAGCAGAGGAAAGGGTTCTAGATGGTGAGACAAGTAGAGATGTGGAATTCATTAGTGCGGATGGTGATGGCGGATGAAAAAGCGATCTTCAAATAGTGGCTGAATACCTTCTTAGCAGAGATTGTCATACAGTGCTGTGACCTTTTGAGTTTAAATACAGCCAAGCCTGTGAATCTAAGCAAAATCCAATTTCTATTTTAACAGTCGGAGAGGATTTTCCTTTTATTGAAGGAATAATTGGAAAGTTATGGTGGAGGTGGTGGTTTTTTTTTGTTTATTGTTCTTGTTTTTGGAACTTGGAACGCTAAATGGGAAAGAACGGACGTCTGGTCATTCCTATAGCTCTCTTATTGACTAATAGACTTTATTGTATTATCCCTTCTCTGTCTGTCTATCTTAAAGCGGAACTTTCAGATAACAGCAAGTTGCCATACATTCATTAAATGCATGGCGACTAGCTTGAAAATAGATGTCTTACCATAAAAAAATAGATGTGTCTAAAGGAATCCGTCCCGTTTGGAGACCAGAGCTGTGGCTAGAGCGCAGACATCTTGTCTGTGCGCCTGCGCCGCACTCCCAGCCTCCATAGAATAGACTGCTTTGCACCATATGGTCACCGGAAGGGACTGACGGCGCAGGCGCACAGACCGCACTAACCTGCCCGTTAGTCCCAAAACTGGACGGATTCATTTAGACACACATATTTTTTTATGGTAAGACATCTATTATCAAGCTAGTCTCTATGCATTTAATGAATGTATGGCGACTGGCTATTATCTGAAAGTTCCGTGTAACGTGTATTACTTGGTGTGCGAGTTCCTCTGTGATCGATCCCAAAGGCTCTTAAAAGGCCAGGTTCAAAGAGAGGCTCTTAAAGGGCCAGGTTCATTTAAAGGCTCTTAAAGGGCCAGGTTTGTTTTTTTTTTGTTTTTTTTTTAAAGCTATTAAAGGGCCAGGCGCATTAAGCAATACACCGGGTGAGACTGAGGTAATGATTTTAAGCTCAGAAAGTAAACAGGGGTAGGGGTAGGGGGGTTCTTATCCCATTGATAAATGTAATCTGTTTTCTTCTGGTACCTGTAGATCACAATCTTGGGGTTCTCATTGACTACAGACTTTTTCATTGCGGCCGCAGTGAAAGCTACATTTCATTATTTAAAGGGGCAGTAATGTCCCATAAAAACATTTTATAGTTTTATAGAGCCTTAGAAAATAAGCAGAATAGTGCAAACCCTATCTCTCAAACCGCTATGGTTTGAGAGATATAGGGATTCAAAGTTCCCCCCTCCCTCCCCTTCTCCTGATGTCAGCTGTAAATCTGACAGCAGGAGAATCAAGTCGTACAACTCAAGGAGGCTCTGCAGCAGAGCCGAGATTGCATTATCTATAAATAATTCATTCATTGGAAAGATCTACAAAGTGTGCCTGGTTTGCAAGCCCACTGTGTAGACATTTCCAGTGAATGAATTCTTTATAGATAACGCAATCTCGGCTCTGCTGCAAAGCCGCCTGCTGGTCCCCGGACCGGAATCTCCTGCTGTCAGCTAGACGCTGATGTCAGGAGAAGGAGAGAAAAGGGTGATCTTTCAATTACTATATCTCTCAAACCATAGCGGTTTGAGAGGTAGGGTTTGCACCATTCTGCTTATTTTCTAAGGCTCTATAAAACATTTTTATGGAACATTACAGTCCCTTTAAGAATTCTTTGGTCTCTTCCAGGGACTTGGGATCGTTGGTTCATGTCTTTGTGTTTACATGTTTGGACTATGGGAATTCTCTTTCTACAGACCTTCCTTTGGGCATCATGATGAATCCTCAAATGGTACAAAATACATCTGCCTGGATGTTGAGAGATATCTCTAAATTTGAGCATATCATTCCCATCCTGCTTGAGCTACATTGGTTGCAGATGGTCTTTCTTGTGAGGTCTGTTATCCGTTGTGGCTTTGCATGGTGTCAGGTCTCAGTATTTGCAGACTCTGCTTAACTCCTTCACGTCCTGTGACGTACCCGGACCGTCACGGTGGTCCGGCACTTAAGGACCAGTGACGGTCCTGGTACGTCATGTACCTTTAGTCACTGTGGACTGAAGTTGATTGCTCCAAGACCGGAGAGATCTCTTTCAGTCCTCCTTTCGATGTGCCGCCCCATGTGATCAGTCACGTGGGACGGCACGTCGAACTCGTCTATCTGGTCCTTTAAAAGACCAGACACCGCGAGATCGTCGGACCTTAAGGGGTTAAGAGTAGAGTGATCTTTAATTATAACCTGTGGTCCTTAGGGGGTATCCTGCTGGTGAGGCCAAAAGTTAACCATTACACCTTAGATGGCAGGACATTCTTGAGTGCTGCTCCTGTGATCTGGAACTCCCCGCTGATGGGACTCTGATTGACTCCACATATCCCATCCTCACATTCCTAGTGTTTTATGTGAAATGTTTTGATGCCTCCTTAAGTAGGGGTGTATTTAATTATTTTTTTTGGTTTGTTTTTTTGTTTTATCCCCCTTCAAAGTTAGTGAGGTCTCCAACGCAGCTCATTCTCAAAGTGTAACTTAGTGAATGATAGGTTTGTTCCATAAGAGGTTCTGCAGTAGTAGTGGTCTGTGTAATTAACGCCTTTAGGACTAGATTGATATGCAACACTCTGATCTGTAATAGGATAGAACCGTTACACTCTCCTGTGGGATTAAAAAACAAAACCACCCAGAAGTAGCTATCCCGGGAGATACTCTATCAGCTATAATAGACAGTATAAAACTCTAGGAACATACCAGCCTGCTGTCGGAGCTCAGAATGTGACCCTCAGTGACCTCTGTAAATATCAAAGGTCTTTTTTTCCAGAATATTTGGAAAAAGGTAAAGTCTATGGACTAGATCAAATATTTATGCTTGCTGCAAAATCATTTAAAAGTTTATAGAGATAATAAACGTATGGAGAAAAAATTTATATATTCTGCCTTACTTAAAACCGCTTAACCCCTTAAGGACCAGCGGTTTCGGGGAGTGTGGTCCTTTAAGGACCAGATAGGGAAGTTAGACGTGTGCCTCATGTGAATGATCACGTGTTCCTGCACGCCGAACGGGGGACTGAAAGAGATCTCTCTGGTCTTGGAGCGATCATCTTCAGTCCCCGGTATTACTCGCAGTGAGTAAAAGTACGTGACGTACCAGGACCGTCACTGGTCCTTAAGTGCCAGACCAGTGTGATGGTCCGGGTACGTCAATGGCCCTTAAGGGGTTAAACTAACGTTCTTTTGTGTCTTTTGGAGTTTACCATTTCTTGTGGTCAATCCAGAATATCTACACACCCATCCTTCCCTTTCTTTTGTGCAATTGTATTCTAGTCTATAAATGGACCGAGGCATTTCACTATCTGAAAACGCACGATGTTGATGTCTCTTGTCTAATATGATATAGAAAATATATAAAAACGCTGTGTGCAAGAAGATGCCTATTGCATTGGAAAGCAGTGGTCACTCCTGTGGAACTTAAAGGGTTAAACAAAGCAAAAGTCATCTGATCCTAAAATAATAGTATATATAAATAATAGTATGTTTGCAACACATTGTATGTATTTTATGTTTAAAGGGGAACATTCACATAAAAAAAAAAAAATTGACCATGGGTTTTAACCACTTAACGACCGGCCGATCGGTGCGGTTAGTTAAGGACCATGGAGCATTTTTTTTTTTTTTTTTTTTTTTTTTGTTCCTTCCGGTTCCGGACTCCCTGAACGGCGTGCAGCCGCGGGGGGAGCCCGGAATTCCATGAAGGTCATAGTACGTCATGGGTCGTTAACTCGGATCGAACCATTACTTACTATGACCGTCACGGGTCGTTAAGGGGTTAATCAATAAACCAAAATTAGCTCTTTTAAACTTCCCTACAAGTGGAGATAAGAAGCCTTCAAATCAGGCACTTCCACGTTCCATGACACCCAGTATGTGCCGCACAACGCCGCAGGACTTACCAGCTACCCCTGGAAGTGCGTTCACGCTCCCTTTGTAGCTGTATTTCTGTGGGCTAACGTTACAGCAAACTCCGTTTACAATGCTACTGAGGTTGCAACCTGGTAAATGGAGTTTGCTGTAACGTTAGGCCGGGAAGGGAAGTGTGAACGCGCTCCCTGGGGCAGCTGGGAAGTCCTGAGGTGTCGTGTGGCACCGAACGAGGAAGTGCCCGATTTGAAGGCTTCATATTTCCACTCGTAGGTAATTTAAACAAAAAAAAAAAAAAAAAACAGCGATAATCTTGTTTTATTGATTAAAACCCATGGTCAAATTTTTTTTTGTATGTGAGTGTTCCCCTTTAAAAAGTGCTTGCTGTATTTGTAAGTTTGTATCCAATTGTTTGTTCATCGTGCACCAGCTGACAGGATTTATGGACGGATATGGAACAATGTAATTATAAATATTTTATGATATCAAAAACCTGAATGCCATATACACTTCTATATTAGTACCAGATGAACAAAAGATTTTATGGAGCAGTAAAATTGTATTATATAAAAACAAATCTAAATATTCTAGTGTAAAACCCGTGTACACGAGCCAAGGTCCAGGTGATATTAACCCTTTGAGTGCCAGAGGGCACTCAGAGGGTTAAAGGGATAGTAATACTTAGAATGTAAAAAAAAATATGTTGTAGGGTTTATCCCCCTGAGTTAAACAAGAGTACTCCCACTGCTGAAAGGTGTTTTATTCAAAAGTTATTCATTTTCAAAGTTGAATTTTTTAGGTGCAATATCACAGTGGCCTGAAATTGTACAGTGGCGCTGCTGCTACACCATCCTATGGAGATTCATGTTCCTGGGACCAGAGCTGTCCATAGGATCGTGTAGCAACAGTGCCACTGTACAATTTCAGGCCACTGTGATATTGCACCTAAAAAATTCAACTTTGAAAATTAATAACTTTTGAATGGAACACCTTTCAGCAGTGGGAGTACTCTTGTTTAACTCAGGGGGATAAACCCTACAACATATTTTTTTTTTACATTTTAAGTATTACTATCCCTTTAAGAAGCTGGTCCTGCTCTGCATCCTACTGCCGCCGACACAGTCATGTACTGTAGAGACTGCCCGAAAGCACAGAACTCCCAGCATTCCGTGAGTTCAGGCAGTCTCTACTGAGCATGACGGCTTCTAACAAACATCCTAGCGAATTATTATATAGGAGGATATATAAAAGTAAATATATATTTTCCTATTGAGTAAAACAAACTGAGGGGAGAAGCTTTATTTGAAAAGTTTTTTTCCTAAGCAAACTGTTAGCGGCAAGGCCAAATGGGGTTCAATAGGGGGACATATTTATTTCTGTTTGTGTGGAGAACTTTATTTCCACAACTGAAAATTGCAGTTTAATTTTGAAAGAAGCAAATCCCAACTGTGAGTATCCTTGTTTTATTCAAAAGGAAAAAGCACATGCACACAAAAGCTCAATCCCATATATAATTTTTTGTGTATTTATATTTTTTTAAAAAAATGAATCCTTTCTGCTCTTATTTATCACCTTAAGGGTTGTACACCCCTTGGGTTCTTAACCCTTTGAGTGCCAGAGGGGTACGCAACGCATTGCTCTGCAATGCTCTGTGTACCCCTCTAATACTCAAAGGGTTAAGGCAGTAGTGTAAAAATAATGTTCGTAGGGGTCGTGTCTGTGACGGGGCACGTCACTCCAGGGGCCCGGCCTCCCCTCTGCTATACCACCTCCACTACCAGCAATAAAAAGCTTTGCCAGTGGGAAGATCAGACTCATCTCCCCACCAGCAAGATGAGGTCTGTGCCTTCTTCAGCACAGACCTCTATTAGCAGTTTCCTCAGCCATCTAGTAATGCAGAGCTCTGGAAGATAACATCATCTCCCAGTGCTCTGCATTACTGGAGGGAGGCCCGCACAGGAGCTGCTCATAGAGGTCTGCGCAGAAGGCGGCATAGACATCTCCTGCCACGCTGCATGCTGCTGGACCACTAGGGAGGTAGAGGGTGAACAGTGGGGACTAATGTGGAAGCGGTCAGTGGGGGCTTGCGGAGGTGGACAGTGTGGCGATGGACAATGGGGGCAATGTGGAGAATCTGAGAATGACAGCTGGGCTTCTTCCTTTAATGGTATCTGCGCGCCTGTGTCATCAGTCCCTTCCTGTTACCTTAAGGTACAATGCAACGCCTCCTAGAGGAGACCGAGATGGACAGCGCAGGCGCTCAGATGTCTCTAAGCCAAGATGTCTGCGCTGATGCCTGTCCGTCAGTCTCAGGCAAAGTAGGATTTCTTAATAACATGGTAGCTATGCTGGATAATGGTACTATTTCTAAGCTTATCGCTATATGACTAATTATTAGGGGGGAACTTTATTTGGGGTGATAGTTCTGCTTTAAAGTTCCCTCTCTAATCAAGAGACACTCTAGTCTGCAATGAACCATTAACATGCAACAAATTAGGGATATCGCTGCTAGAACACACACATAAGACTCACTGGACTTCTCGCTCTGGTTTCCTGGTATAAATGGCACCAAAGACTAAAGAGGAGGTTAAATTGGGCAAATCAGAAAGTAGGTAACTGGGTATCCTATCGAAACGTCGCCCTCTATTTGGTGACCAACAAAACATTGCGTTTAAAATGTCGCCAGCATGAAAAGGGCGATATTAGAATTAGCATCAAAAGGGTGACATTCTGATGTCGCAGGCTTAAATGGTGCTGAGTAGCCTCCATCTTAACCCTTTGAGTGCCAGAGGAGTCCACAACGCATTGCAAAGCTATGCGTTGTATACATCTCTGATGCTAAAAGGGTAAATATAAAGTTATGTCCTCCAATAAGCAAATCTTATGTATATACAAAATATTACAATAAACTGTGATTAATCAACACGTTACCAGTCGCTGTAATGTACTGGGATGTGTAGGAGACAGACAGCTCTCAGTCTCCTCTCAGGTCCCCCTCTCTGTGCAGGACAAGCAACAATGAACGCTCTCACTCTGATAATTTGGCCCTTAACCCTGAGACCCTGAAATTTGGTCAAAACCCTGAGTCTCAAGGTCAAATCCTGAGTGCTGGCAGGTATTTCTGTAATTAGGTGCGTCATTTTCATTGGAGGATCTGCGCAAAATCGCTGCCATCTGGGAGTTCAGATGGAGAGCACTGGTTTGGATGCATCCAACGGTAAAGGAGACAGAGAAAAAGGATATTTTGTAGCACAGTACATAATTGTATGTAGATTTACATAATGGTGTGAACATGGTATTAATATGTAAGATACTGCAGATGCTGTTCTAAGGAGAAATTAAGTGATTTGGTACCAATACATGTGCAAATTAACCCTTTGAGTTACAGAGGGGTACACAACGCATTGCAAAGCAATGCGTTGTGTATCTCTTTGGCACTCAAAGGGTTAATGGACACAAAAAATTATCCAAATTCCCATTAATTTCAGTGGGATGTACTATGTTTTAGTAGGATTTACTAAGGTGAAAAGGAGTCCTTCTGAAGCAAATCCTCTAGAACACAGAGAAATAAAAATTCCGAGTGTGTAAAGGAGCAGTAAACTTTTTTTATGAAAATATATATATTGTAGGGATTTTCCTATTAAATAAAATAAGGGTACTCCCACTGCCGAGAGATTTATATTTCCAGAATTATTACAGTTTAAACCCATGTTTTTTTACAATAGCAGTGCCCTCTAGTGGTCAAATTCTAATTAGTTTTCCTGATAGATTCTAATGGAGAGGAAAGTCAGAAAAGTCAGAGACATACAGTTCTCCATAGAATGTGATAGAAACTGCCTGTCACTTCCTGTCAGTTAGAACTATCAGGAAGTAAACACAGTAAATTCACTTCCTGATTATTTCAACTGCTATAAATTTTGAATAAAACATCTGACAGTGGTGGGAGTGACCTTGTTTTATTCAGCAGGAAATTCTCTATAAAATGTGTTTTTCATAAAAAAAAAGTTTACTACTCCTTTAAATATGGCTTTTAACGCCTTGAATGCTGCCGAGTTCCCCATTGCATTGCTTTGAAATGCGCTGGAGTCTTCTTTGACTTTTAGGGTTTTAACCCCTTAACAACCGGCTGCTCGGCCAGCAATTAAGGACCACGGAGCTGGGGAACCCTGAATTCCAGGACTGTCCTGGTTCCATAACTCGAGTTTACCCATGACGGTCGTGGCAAGTCATGGATCCGTAAGGTGTTAAAGCGATAGTAATGTTTCACAATAAAAGCAGCTCCAGTTAATCTTCATAGTATTTGGGCCATGGAGAGTGTTATTTCAATACTGTCAGAGTTTTAGTACAAGAGTATCCCCCTTCCACCCCATTTACTGATGTAACACTGCTCACCTAGGGGGACCACATGTCCCGGATCGCCTGGGACTGTCCCTTAATTGTGGTCTGCGTCCTGCTTCCTGGGTCATCCCCCACCAGAACAATAAAGAGTCCCAGAATAAAGGAAATGAGTCACCCAATGCTTTCCCTCAGCCGTATTCTGACAGTACCAGCCCAGTCACAGCCTACTTACAACAAGCAACACAGTAACACATACGCTGCAGGCACCACCACCAGCCAACGAAAGAGGAGAGTATTTGCACAATGGTCCTCTCCTCATTGGCTGGCTGGTGAGTGGCAGTGATGGATAGAATGGAATAGGAGAGTTTGGAACAGCACAAGTAAACTCCATTTCCAGGAAGTGAGACTGACTCCCGCCAGAGCTGACTCCCGTTCTGAACATGTGTCGTCACGTGAGTAGACTGCCGCTTTAACAGTGTCCCGGCATGGAAGGAAGTAAATGTGGTCACCCTATGCACACCTCAGAGCAGCATGACTGTCTGGATGGATCACAGAGAGGGACAACCTTCAGTGATCATAAGGGAAAAACCTGTTAAGGGGGCAGGGTTTTCCTTTTGCTCACAGCAAGTAGATTGCCCCTTGCTGTGTCATGACCAGATTCCACATCTGAGGGGAGGCGGCTTACACTAGGTAGTAAGCGGGAGGGGGATACTTTTTCATTCAATTACTCTTGTACTACAACTCTGACAGTACTGAAATAACGCTCTCCATGGCCCAAATACTATGAAGATTAATTGGAGCTGCTGTTTTTTGAAACATTATTATCCCTTTAAAGTCTCATTTAAATCAGTGGACCTGATTATTCCTTCCCTATGGCACAGCTGATTTCCTCTGAATTACTCAATTCATCTAAGTTCATAAAACTACTTCTTGTCAAATACATCACTAATATGAATATTGTCTTTCATTTGCAGGTGTCAAGAATTCATTAATGTAATTTTGGATCCTCTACATCAGTGAATCAGGATAGATAGAGCACACAGTTAATCTACGTTCTACGCCCACACAGCCAGCTACAACCAAAAAAACCACACTACATATCACTCAAATTGATTGAAGAATTAAATCTCTGGTATTTCTTCTTGATCGAAAAACCCCTCTAGGAGAAAATTAGCAGCTGTCCTATCAGTGACGAAGTTCTTAAATTAAGACAAAAGAAGGACAATTCTGAGAAAATCACTCTTGACCCCCCCTATGGTTTTGCTGCTATCAAGCAGGTGTAGACTCTAGAGTAATTATCTCAAAAACCATTCTGCTCAGCCTACTGGATATATATATTTTTCACGGATTTGAACCGGTACTCTGACACTGGATAAAACATGGTTGCCTTAAGGCAGAGGAATTTAAAATTGTTTACCTTGGCCTTAACGTTTTTTGCTGTTTTCATCACTACCTTTCTTCTGAATTACACTCAGAACTCAGGAGGACATACTGTGCTCTCTCGGTTTTCAGAGCAGCTGAGAAGATTGATGACGTCCGGGAGACATTGTAGCTGTGACACTTGCGTAGCAGAACCAGAAATTTCTCTTTGGTTTGATGAGAGATTTAATCTTTCCATCTCGCCGCTGCTGACCAAACAGAACAATGTGATTCCAGATAGTGTCTACGTATGGTGGTTGGTAAGTTATTACTGTAGTTCAGTAAATGCCTGAGGAGTTTTGAATTAGAGGAGTGCTTAGGTTCCCAGTAAGATGCACTCTACAGCTCAGTTTCACCATTTTACATGTCCAAGTTGGCAACATGACCCAGGGGGTATAGACTGAGGTGTGATCGAGTGAGATATCACTGTTCCAATTCCTTTATTATTCTAGGAAGCCTGTCCCCAAGATCTTTCATACTTGAGAAACCTTAGTGCATGGACAGCATATAATAATTTAGGGACTGTATGAGGTGGGGTATGCACGATGGTGTGATAAAGAGGTAATAGCCATTCCTGGGAATGCGTCTCAGGATTTTACTCTGAGACTTAGGGTTTTGACCAAGATCTCAGGCTGAAGGGCAAAATTCTAAGGGTCAGAGAGACTAGAGTTTCCTACTATCTAATCTGCTCCAATTAATAACTTCTTTATTCCATGAATTTGTGTCATTTATACCAGAAAGGCAAAGGGGAGAGGTCCTGCTCATCTTATGTCTGTTGACGCAATGATATCCCTAAGTTGTTGCATGTTAAAGCGGAACTTTCACATCGTAATAAGTTGCTCTTCAATCATTAAACATATGGCAACTAGCTTGATAATACGTGCATTACATATCAAAAGTGCCAGATTCTAATTAAATCCTTGATCTTCGGAGACTGACGGGCAGGTTAGTGCAGTCTGTGCGTCTGCGCCGTAAGCCCCTTCCAGTTACTTTGTGGTACACTGCAGTGCTACTTACAGAGACCGCAACTGACAGTGCAGGTGTGCAGACAAGATGTCTGCGTTGATGCCTGGCTTCCGGTCTCTTAAGATGAAAGATTTCTTTAGAATCTGGTACTTTTGATAAGTAATATATGTATTATCCTGCTGGTCGCCATATGTTTAATGATTGAAGGGCGATTTATTAATATGTGAAAGTTCCACTTTAATGGCTTCTTGAGGACTGATTAGAACGTCTCTCAGTAAGCGCCAGCAGGAACCTTTTGCTGAGATTCTGTATTCCAGGGAATGTTAAGAGTTAGAATTTACAGTACCTAAGGTAAGCTCGTTTTGAAAGTTCTCAGGTATGGTGATAACTTGTCCAGTGATATCACATCTCCAATTCCTGCGTTATCATATTGAGCCTGTGCACTAAGCTCTATTCACACTTGGTTTGTAGACTCCATAGAATAATAAAGGAAATGGAGAAGACATCTCTCTTCGTTATCACACCTTAGTACATCTACCCCTGCGGATTTAGCCCTATCAGCTGGTGCCAGGCAACATTTCTTGATTGAATCTAGCAGGGCTTAAAATTGGAAGTCCTTTGCTACTAGTCAGACCTGAAAAGTTACTCGCCACTGCAAGCCATAACATAACCGCCAGGGCCGAATTTCTACTCGCCAGGGCTGAATTTCTACTCTCCAGGGCTAAATTTTCACTTGCCATTGGCTAGTGGCGAGTGGAAATTTTGAGCCCTGGAATCTAGCATTCCTATATTTGAATTTGAAAATACTGAGGCTGATGTACTAAGAATAATTGAAGTATTTATGAAGCAAATCAGCTGCACCACAGGACTTTTAATCCCTAGGATGCAAGGGGTTAAAAACATAAATTGACATGGATAAAACCCAATATAGGTCTATCGTTAAAAAAAAAAAAAAAAAAAAGCCCTATTTAAATCAATGTGAATTTTTTAACCCTTTTGAGTGCCAGAGGGGTACGCAACGCATTGCTTGCAATGCGTTTCGTACCCCTCTGGCACTTGAAGGGTTAAATATATTTCTTTTGTTGCCATTGGTTTGCTCCAGTTAATCTTTGTGCATCAAGCCACAGTGAGATGTACTAAGAACCGAGCAATTCTAGAACAAACCAACCTCACCCCTGGGGGGGTTTTAACCCTTTGCATACCCCTCCAGCACTCAAAAGTTTAACCTCGAATGCTAGTTTTCAAAACATTGCTTCACAAATAAAAAGTCTTATTGATTTAAACATTTTTTTTTTTTTTTACCCCGTGATTGTTAGAGAGATCTCGCACCACACTGCAAAACGACTGAAGGGCTGGAGAACCTAATTTAGGTTTATGGAAATGTAGATAATTATTATTTGTAACCAGTGTTTTTCTTGGTTTGCTCCATTTAATTTCCCTGTCTCCATGTCATTTAGTCGGGGGCTGTCTAAACTCTGTAAATGATCTCCGAGTTGATTTGCGTCATGCAAACTGTAATTTTCATGATGGAAATGCAAAGTCTGGATTTTCAAAGGTTATCTCAAAGCTAATTAGACTTACCATATGGTTAAAAGCAAATATTCTGATCATAAACAGTGTTAACATGGAAATGATATTCAAATCCTGTTTGCTCACATTTTGTATCATTAAAATGGAAGAAAACATAATTTCACACACACACGTACATACATGTGTGCATATGTGAAGGGGGTCCCTATTTAGGAACATGTTTGTATGTAAATGCATATGTGCACTTGTGTATGCGTGTGAACACACACACGCGTGCATATATGCATTTACATACACACACGTTCCTAAATAGGCACCCCTTCACATACGCACACAGAAGTACACATGCACAGACCTACACCTACAACCATGATTTCTTAGGTACCTTTAGCAATGCTTATGGCCCCACACTCTTAACATGGACATACCTGGGAACGCTCCAAATCTCCCCAGCAGACTACAGTTTTTAGTGTTAATTACTGGGTCTCTGGGGACATAGGCTAATTCTATGGCAGTGGTGACTTTCCTGAGAGACTCCGCCAACTTCTCCTCTTTCCCACCCTGTTCTGCCCACTTCACAGCCCAATCCCACCAAGTTCTGCCCACCTGCTTAAGCCACACCCACTTTATGACACAATTCATGTAACTAACATAAGACTGGTGTTGGCCCATGAGCCCTTTTCGGGGAAGTTTCCAGGTATGAACATGACCCCACCCCATAGCTCCATCACTGTTGTCTACAAGGGAAATGCCCTCAATCTATACATATATAATATCCCATCGTGACCTCAGTGTGGTCAGAGCTAAGTGATGATGGCATAGCCACATGCCAACCCTTCAGAGGTCACAATACTCCATATCAGACTGGGGCATGTAGGGCTCACCAGGAAAGGAGATTATTACAGGGTCCAGGAGTGTGTGTATGTGTGTGTGTGTGTGTGTGTGTGTATTTCACTTATAGGCCTTACAAAAAAGTGATTTATTTGCATGCATTTATACATTTTTATGCTAGTAATTCACTTCATATATATTTTACAAAGACATGTGACTAAATAGCTGGCAGGGACAGTTGGAGAAAAGGAGTAGCTGGAATCAGAGGAGATGGTATAAGAACAATGGAGGAGGATGGGAGAAAGTGGAAAAAGGGAGTGAAAAGAGAGAATGAGGAAAGAGGGAGTGACGGAGGGAGAATGTGGAAAGAGGGAGTGGAAGAGGGATCGACTGAGGGAGAATGTGGAAAGAGGGAGTGACGGAGGGTGGAAAGAGGGAGTGATGGAGGGAGAAAGTGGGAAAGAGGGAGTGAAAGAGGGAGTGACGGAGGGAGAATGTGGAAAAGTGAAGGAACAAAGGCGAAAGAAGATGGAAGAGGGATGGATGAAGGGAGTTAGTATCTGGAAAGGGGACGGGATCATAGAGGGAGACAAAAGCTGAGTGGAGGGATGGAAGAGCTGGAAATAGGGATGGAGGAGGGAAGCATGCACTCTTTCAGTGCCATGGTAGTGAAAACAATAAACCCATATAACTGACTACAATCCCACAGTGCTCCTGTAAGACAGGGAACAGGAGCCTCCACCTCTGGTCACCATCCGCTACGGGAGCTGGGACTGATGTTCCGTGAGATTTCGGTTCTGTGGAAGTGCACTGACTGATTAACCCTTTGAGTGCCAGAGAGGTATGCAATATATTTCTTTGCACTGTATTGTGTACTCCTGTTGCACCCAGCGGGTTAACCCTTTGATTGCCAGAGGGTTACACAATGCATTCTGTATACCTGTGGCACTCAAAGGGTTAAGATGTCAGTCCCATCTGTCACCAATCGTGGGCTGGAAATGGCCGAGCCCCATAGGATCAGCATATGATTTTTTTTTTTAATTATTAACCCCTGAGCCACCTGAGCAGGTGAATGATTAGTCAAAAGGTACCTAGCCAACATTTTTTTATTATTATTATTTGCTGTGGGTTTACTGTGCATTTTCAAAAGGTTAAACTTTTGAGTGCCAGAGGGGGTACGCACGCAATACGTTGCCTACCCCCTCTGGCATTCAAAGGTTTAACTTACTTTGATTTTTCCAGGTGTTAGGGCTCCCTGCAACCAATTTGGATTTTAAATTTCCCCTGTTATCCCCACTGCGGGGGTGCTGTTATTGCAGACACTCTGACACCCACAGTGAAGGAAGGGCACCACACTAATGTATATAATAATTTGCTAGGATGTTTGTCAGAGGCCGACATGCACAGTAGAGCCTTCACGCTGCAGTCATGTGCAGTAGAGACTGACATCGCTGCAGTCATGTGCAGTAGAGACTGACATCGCTGCAGTCATGTGCAGTAGAGACTGACATCGCTGCAGTCATGTGCAGTAGAGACTGACATCGCTGCAGTCATGTGCAGTAGAGACTGACATCGCTGCAGTCATGTGCAGTAGAGACTGACATCGCTGCAGTCATGTGCAGTAGAGACTGACATCGCTGCAGTCTTGTGCAGTAGAGACTGACATCGCTGCAGTCTTGTGCAGTAGAGACTGACATCGCTGCAGTCTTGTGCAGTAGAGACTGACATCGCTGCAGTCTTGTGCAGTAGAGACTGACATCGCTGCAGTCTTGTGCAGTAGAGACTGACATCGCTGCAGTCTTGTGCAGTAGAGACTGACATCGCTGCAGTCTTGTGCAGTAGAGACTGACATCGCTGCAGTCTTGTGCAGTAGAGACTGACATCGCTGCAGTCTTGTGCAGTAGAGACTGACATCGCTGCAGTCTTGTGCAGTAGAGACTGACATCGCTGCAGTCTTGTGCAGTAGAGACTGACATCGCTGCAGTCTTGTGCAGTAGAGACTGACATCGCTGCAGTCTTGTGCAGTAGAGACTGACATCGCTGCAGTCTTGTGCAGTAGAGACTGACATCGCTGCAGTCTTGTGCAGTAGAGACTGACATCGCTGCAGTCTTGTGCAGTAGAGACTGACATCGCTGCAGTCTTGTGCAGTAGAGACTGACATCGCTGCAGTCATGCACAGTACAGACTGCCTGAACACTCTGCGGCTGATATGGAGTGGGGTACTCCGAATTCGGACTGGAGTCCTCTCTGCTCTCCCTCCTGGGACCGCTTGGTGAGCTTCCATGCACCAGCCGAGGCTGCTGGGTGGCACTGTGGCAGTGTACATGGGCTTTTAAACTAGTTATAAAATACAAACTGATCCCACCAGGTTAAAGGGCATCTCATTGCACAGCTGTCCCTTACAGACCAGTTCAGGGCTTCACGAGTTGACAGCATTTCTCTATTTCATAGTTACACTGCCGGTGGCCCAGCTGCACATGATACAAACATGGGAGGAGGGTGAGGTTTATATTTTGTGATATTAATAAAAGGCCTCTTTCCCAGGACTTAGTTGACTGTTAAGGTTAATAGTATTGTAGTCATATCACAGTTTCAATAAGAAAACACTCATGGGAAATATATACTTTTTGAGACATGAACCTTTACAGTGTTATGTTTTCCAAAAGGGATAGTAATGTTTAAAAAAAATAAAAGCATCTCCAATGAATATTCATAGTATTTGGGCCGTGGAGAGTGTTATTTCAATACTGTCAGAGTTGTAGTACAAGAGTAATTGAATGATAAAGTATCTCCCTCCCGCCCCTTTTTCTGATGTAACACTGCTCACATCAGAGCAGCAAGACTGTCTGGATGGGTCACAGAGAGGGACAATCTTCAGTGATCATAAGGAAAAACCTGTCAAGGGGGCAGGGTTTTCTTTATGCTCACAGTAAGAAGATTGTCCCTTGCTGTGATCTGTCCAGTCAAGAGACCAGATTCCACAATACTGTCAGAGTTGTAGTTCCAGAGAAACTGAATGATAAAGTATTCCCCTTCCACCCATTTTACCTAGTGTAAGGGGGATATTTTATCATTCAGTTTCTCTGGAACTACAACTCTGACAGTACTGAAATAACACTCTCCTCGGCCCAAATACTATGAAGATTAATTGGAGCTGCTTTTCTTGTGAAACATTACTATCGCCTTAAGAGTAGCACCTACTTGAGTAAATATTAAAGCGGAACTATCACCCCAAATAAAATCCCCCCCCCCAATAATTAATCATATAGCGATAACCATAGAAATAGTAGTATTATCCAGCGTAAGTACATCGTTATTAAGAAATCTTACTTGATCGAGACGAACAGGCAGGCATCATCACAGACATCTTGCCTTAGAGGCATGTACGCGCCTGTGCTGTCCTGTTACTGTAACAGGAAGTAACTGATGGTGCAGGTGCACAGATGCCTCTAAAGCAAAATGTCTTCCCGTCAGTCTCAGATCAAGTAGGATTTCTTAATAATGCTGGACTTACGCTGGATAATACTACTATTTCTAAGCTTATCGCTATATGAATAATTATTGGGGGGGGACTTTATTTGGGATGATCCGCTTTAAAGATAATGAAGAGTTAATAGTTGGACTGCCATATAACCAGCTTTAATTATTTTTGGTGTGCTTCAGAGCTTACAATTGATACTTAGCCACATTAGTGATACCACAGAGCTTACAGTTGAAATGAAGCCACATTAGTGATACCACAGAGCTTACAGTTGAAATGAAGCCACATTAGTGATACCACAGAGCTTACAATTTATATGTAGCCACATTAGTGATACCACAGAGCTTACAGTTGAAATGAAGCCACATTAGTGATACCACAGAGCTTACAGTTGAAATGAAGCCACATTAGTGATACCACAGAGCTTACAATTGATGCTTGGCTACATTAGTGATACCACAGAGCTTACAATTGATGCTTAGCAACATTAATGATACCACAGAGCTTACAGTTGATACTTAGATACATTAGTGATACCACAGAGCTTACAGTTGAAATGAAGCCACATTAGTGATACCACAGAGCTTACAGTTGAAATTAAGCCACATTAGTGATACCACAGAGCTTACAGTTGAAATGAAGCCACATTAGTGATATCACAGAGCTTACAATTTATATGTAGCCACATTAGTGATACCACAGAGCTTACAGTTGAAATGAAGCCACATTAGTGATACCACAGAGCTTACAGTTGAAATGAAGCCACATTAGTGATACCACAGAGCTTACAGTTGAAATGAAGCCACATTAGTGATACCACAGAGCTTACAATTGATGCTTGGCTACATTAGTGATACCACAGAGCTTACAATTGATGCTTAGCAACATTAATGATACCACAGAGCTTACAGTTGATACTTAGATACATTAGTGATACCACAGAGCTTACAGTTGAAATGAAGCCACATTAGTGATACCACAGAGCTTACAGTTGATACTTAGCTATATTAGTGATACCACAGAGCTTACAGTTGAAATGAAGCCACATTAGTGATACCACAGAGCTTACAGTTGAAATTAAGCCACATTAGTGATACCACAGAGCTTACAGTTGATACTTAGCTATATTAGTGATACCACAGAGCTTACAGTTGAAATGAAGCCACATTAGTGATACCACAGAGCTTACAGTTGATACTTAGCTATATTAGTGATACCACAGAGCTTACAGTTGATACTTAGCTATATTAGTGATACCACAGAGCTTACAGTTGAAATGAAGCCACATTAGTGATACCACAGAGCTTACAGTTGATACTTAGCTATATTAGTGATACCACAGAGCTTACAGTTGATACTTAGCTATATTAGTGATACCACAGAGCTTACAGTTGAAATGAAGCCACATTAGTGATACCACAGAGCTTACAGCTGAAATGAAGCCACATTAGTGATACCACAGAGCTTGCAATCCTGTGGCTACCAATGGAGAGAGAGAGAGAAAGGGCAAAGGAGGAGAGGGGCAAAAGAAGGAAAGGGAAGAGGCAAAATGAGAGAAGGAAGGAAATGGAGGGTAAGGAGAGGAATAAAAGCAAGGGGGATAAGTTGGGGGGTAATAGAGGCAATTAGGGAAGAGAAATGGGATAGAAATGGACAATGGGGTGGAGAGACTTAGATGAGAGGGATATGGGTGGGGAGGGGGAACAAAGAGTAGAGGGCATCACACATTATGTTAATCTTTTGAGTGCCAGAGTAGTCTAGTGACTGGACACCCATTTGGCATTGAAGGGGTTAAAGAAAAATATGTTCAATGAGGCTCCATTCCCCTTCTCTAGCCACCTTATTAACCCTTTGTACCCCCTCTGGCACTCAAGGGGTTAAACCTTTTAGAAGCATTTTGTTTCGTACCCCCTCTGTCACTTAAGGGGTTAAACCTTTTAGAACCAGATGGGGGGCCCCCACACACACGCACCCAGGACCATCCCTACCTGTGGGATGGGTCTGTGATATAGATCGCTGATCTAATTAGTGACCCTATGAATGCCAGAGTACTGTCCAACTCCATCGTCCTGGTCACCGTTCTGGCACTCAGATGGTTACAGAAGAATACAATTGGCACACAGCTTCCTTCTGTAACTCTCTGCCTGTTAATGATATAATTAGACCTGGCACTTCCTGATAAGTATATTTATATAGTCTATTACATCAATCAGTGTGAATAAATACTTATAGGGTTGGAACCAGCCCAGCACTTGACTTCCATGACTGTACTGCAGAGGTACTTAGAATACTGCACGTAAAAAATTATATATTGTGCAGTATGAAACTGCTTTTATTATGGGATAGCAAAGGGATGCTTAGTAGCGCTAGTCACCAGAATAATGACCTTATTTAATAGATTTCTGCTCTCTTCCATGGGTGACAGGCAGGACGGAGCGCGGACATCTTGCCATTGTGATGTCCGCACGTCTGCTCTGTCAGTCCCAGCCGGGTCTAGGAGGCGTTGCTAGGAGCCATTTGGCTCCGGAAGGGACTGACGGTGCAGGCGCGCGGACGTCACTATGGCAAGATATCCGCGCTCCGTTCTGCCTGTCACCCATGGAAGAGAGGAGAAATCTATCAGTGGCTTCGCCAGGGGGGGGCCAGTGCCCCCCCTACATTCCACTGTGCCCTCCCATGTGCCCCCCCAATTTTCTTCACCTCCCAGTGTGTTTTTTTTTTTTTAATTTTTTTTTTTTTTTAATATGCTTATATATGCCGCCCTGGATGTCAGCCTGCAAATGGTGTGTCACATCATGGATACCGCGAGGGAGCGCTTGGTAGCGTAAATCAGCGCTCCCTCGCGGCGTCCATGATGTGACATACCGTTTGTAGGCTGACATCCAGGGTGGCAATCCAGCTGATCTCCCGGAGGCAAGCGCTCTAGTAATACAGAGCGCTGGGAGATGACATCATCTCCCAGCGCTCTGCATTACTGAGCACAGCACGCGGGAGCTTCAGCTCTGTGCCGGAGGAGGCACAGATCACTTTCTACACCGCTAGACTACCAGGGACTCAAGGTAGGGCAACAAGGGGCAATGTGGAGATGAAGAGGCTTTATGGAAGGGTGCATTGTTGAAGGGGAAATGTGGAGATGAAGGGGGCATTGTGGAGATGAATTTTGAAGGGGGCATTGTGGAGATGAAGGGGGCATTGTGGAGGAGGCATTGTGGAGATGAAGGGGGCATTGTGGAGATGAAGGGGCATTGTGGAGGGAGCATTGTGGAGATGGAAGGGGGCATTGTGGAGATAGAAGGGGACATTGTGGAGGGAGCATTGTGGAGATGGAAGGGGACATTGTGGAGGGAGCATTGTGGAGATGGAAGGGAGCATTGTGGAGATGGAAGGGGGCATTGTGGAGATGGAAGGGGACATTGTGGAGGGAGCATTGTGGAGATGAAGGGGGCATTGTGGAGATGGAAGGGGACATTGTGGAGGGAGCATTGTGGAGATGGAAGGGGGCATTGTGGAGATGGAAGGGGACATTGTGGAGATGGAAGGGGACATTGTGGAGGGAGCATTGTGGAGATGAAGGGGGCATTGTGGAGGGAGCATTGTGGAGATGAAGGGGGCATTGTGGAGATGGAAGGGGACATTGTGGAGGGAGCATTGTGGAGATGGAAGGGGACATTGTGGAGGGAGCATTGTGGAGATGGAAGGGGGCATTGTGGAGATGGAAGGGGACATTGTGGAGGGAGCATTGTGGAGATGGAAGGGGACATTGGGAAGATGAAGGGAACATTGTGGAAGGGCCAATGTGGAGATGAAGGGGACATTGTTGAAGGGGCAATGTGGAGATGAAGGGGGCATTGTGGAGATGAAGGGGGCATTTTGGAGGGGCAATGTGGAGATGAAGGGGGCATTTTGGAGGGGGCATTGTGGAGATGAAGGGGGCATTGTGGAGGGAGCATTGTGGAGATGAAGGGGGCATTGTGGAAGGGAGCATTGTCTGAGAGAGTGTGTGTGTGCTTAGTCTGAGAGAGAGTGTGTGTGTGTGCTTAGTCTGAGAGAGAGTGTGTGTGTGTGTGTGCTTAGTCTGAGAGAGTGTGTGTGTGTGTGCTTAGTCTGAGAGAGAGTGTGTGTGCGTGTGTGCTTAGTCTGAGAGAGTGTGTGTGTGTGTGCTTAGTCTGAGAGAGAGAGTGTGTGCTTAGTCTGAGAGAGAGAGTGAGTGTGTGTGTGTGTGCTTAGTTTGAGACAGAGAGCGTGTGTGCTTAGTCTGAGAGAGAGCGTGTGTGCTTAGTCAGAGAGAGAGAGAGTGTGTGCTTAGTCTGAGAGAGAGTGTGTGTGTGTGTGCTTAGTCTGAGAGAGAGTGTGTGTGTGTGTGCTTAGTCTGAGAGAGAGTGTGTGTGTGTGCTTAGTCTGAGAGAGAGAGGGGGACTGTGTGTGTGCTTAGTCTGAGAGAGAGGGGGACTGTGTGTGTGCTTAGTCTGAGAGAGAGGGGGACTGTGTGTGTGCTTAGTCTGAGAGAGAGGGGGACTGTGTGTGTGCTTAGTCTGAGAGAGAGGGGGACTGTGTGTGTGCTTAGTCTAAGAGAGAGAGGGACTGTGTGTGTGCTTAGTCTGAGAGAGAGGGAGTGTGTGTGTGCTTAGTCTGAGAGAGAGAGGGAGTGTGTGCTTAGTCTGAGAGAGAGAGGGAGTGTGTGCTTAGTCTGAGAGAGAGAGGGAGTGTGTGCTTAGTCTGAGAGAGAGAGGGAGTGTGTGTGCTTAGTCTGAGAGAGAGTGTGTGTGCTTAGTCTGAGAGAGAGGGAGTGTGTGTGTGCTTAGTCTGAGAGAGAGAGGGAGTGTGTGCTTAGTCTGAGAGAGAGGGGGACTGTGTGTGCTTAGTCTAAGAGAGAGAGGGAGTGTGTGTGTGCTTAGTCTGAGAGAGAGAGAGAGTGTGTGCTTAGTCTAAGAGAGAGAGGGAGTGTGTGTGCTTAGTCTGAGAGAGAGTGTGTGTGCTTAGTCTGAGAGAGAGGGAGAGTGAGTGTGTGCTTAGTCTGAGAATGTAGTAGCAATAGAAATCCTTACAACTTCAAACACCTCATCAAATAAAATGCCCAGTGGGATGGGGATCATTTTCTACCAGCTCTTTTCTTGCACATATTTAAACCAGTAAGCAGCACTGGTCAAAAGGTGCTCTCTCTGTTGCACCCTTCCCCTTTCCTTTCTTCTCCCCTTTGCCCTTTATTTCCCTTCTTTGCCCTTTCTCTATAACTCGGTATTGCTTTGGTGGTGGCATCTAACTGTAGTGCTCTGGTTGTGGTGTTTTGCTATGGTGGTCACATAGCTCTGTATTGCTCTGGTGGTGGCATGTAACTTTGCATTGCTGGGCTGGTGACATGACTTTATTGCTCTGGTGGTGGTATCTAACTGTAGTGCTGTGGTGGTGGTATATTGCTTTGGTGGTGACATATAACACTTTATTGCTCTAGTAGTGGCATTTTACTGTGCTGGCAATATAACCTTATTGCTGTGCTGGTGACATAACTTTATTGCTCTGGTGGTAGTGTATTGCTTTGGTGACAAATAACTGTATTGCTCTAGTGGTGACATAACTCTGTAATACTTTAGTGGTGGCATTTAACTGCAGTGCTCTAGTGGTGGCATGTAAATCTGTATTGCACTGGTGGTGGCATATAACTCTGTATTGCTCTGGTGGTGACATATCTGAAGCTGATTAAGAAAGGAATACAAAAGGACCAGTGATGAGATGCATCATGCTAGAGCTTTAACAATTGCTAGGAAAATAAATCAATATTTTACCAGTCTACCAATGTTTTCCATTGCTATGGTGTGCGTACACACATACCCAGTGGCCTGAATGTCACAATTTTAGGTGTAAAGACTTTGTTACTGCTCATTAAATTGGCCCCCCATTTTTTCTTCTGGCCCCATGTGTGCCCCCCCTAAGTAGAAATCCTAGAGTCACCACTGAAATCTAGTTGCCAGATGGGGACTTAGTGAAGCTAAAGATTTTGTCGGGTGGTAGTTCTGCTTTAAAGGGACAGTAAACCCTAAATATGAAAATGTATTTGTTTTATAAACTTTTCTTGTTGAGTAAAACTAGGGTAATGCCAGTTCTGTGAGGCTGGGTGATATGAGCGCTCTTGGGAGATTGCTTTCCTCTTCTATACAGAAGCCCATTGATGGTAGATTCACCAACATGGGACTTCTTTAGAGAAGAGCACAATCTCCCATTAATGCCAGCTGAGGAGTGACATCTCACAGAGCTGCAGATATCTGTGATCGTTAGGAAAAATCAAATGAAAATGGAGGAGTTCTAAGGTATGAGTACACTGCCAAGCATTGTTAACGGATATTTATTAGCCTTATACTTCCCCCTTTAATTATGGCTCTCCATAGTAAGTATTAGGGACAGCTCCACCTAGGGACCAGAATAGAAAGTTGACATTTTATTTTAACTGTATGAGGTGTAATACCTTTGGAATTAAAAAATCTTCCTTGCTTTTTCTTACCAATGCAATATTTATAATGTTTTCACTGAAACTTTTACTGCTCATTTTAAATGGTTATTTTATTAAATTCACACTTTTTTTTTCTCTGTCTCATTTCCAGCGTCTGCAGGGTGAAACCAATCCCAAGGATATTAACCAGGTGGTTGAAGAATTATTTCAAACTATCCCTGGGGATCCTGACTTGACGGATCACAGTCCGTACCGATGTAGGAGTTGTGCTGTAGTGGGGAATTCTGGGAATCTTAAGAACTCTCAGTATGGACCAGACATCGACAGTCATGACTTTGTTTTGAGGTGAGAGTATAGAGCAGGATGAGAATCCTGAATCCCATTGGCTGTGGTTAGCCTACACTTTCTGTTGTTCTTGATTAGAGAAAAGGATGGGAGCTCTAAGTCGGCAACAAGTGAATATTGATTTATCAAATTTGTATCTCTCAAAGGGTTAAATTGAAACTGTCCACATTCTCATCATTTTCAGTGGATTTGCATGAAAGTCAGTTGGTTGTCTATTGGGAAAAAAGCTAGGTGGACCATGAAGGAGTGACTGGTGGGAAGGAGAGTAGTATGGATTGTTAGTATCAGTATGGCAATGAGTGACAGGTGGGAGGAAGTGTAGTGTGGAATGTTAGTGTCTTGGCTGGCAGGCAGTGCCAGGTGGTTGAGAGAGCAATGGGGACTGTTCAGATATTTGTGGCAGGTGGGAGGGAGAGAAGTGTGGAATGTTAGCATCTGCATGGCAGGCAGTGGGAGGGAGAGCAGTGTAGAATGTAGTATCTGCATGGCAGGCAGTGGGAGGGAGAGTAGTGTAGAATGGTAGTATCTACATGGCAGGCAGTGGGAGGGAGAGCAGTGTAGAATGGTAGTATCTGCATGGCAGGCAGTGGGAAGGAGAGTAGTGTAGAATGGTAGTATCTGCATGGCAGGCAGTGGGAGGGAGAGTAGTGTAGAATGTAGTATCTGCATGGCAGGCAGTGGGAGGGAGAGTAGTGTAGAATGGTAGTATCTGCATGGCAGGCAGTGGGAGGGAGAGCAGTGTAGAATGGTAGTATCTGCATGGCAGGCAGTGGGAGGGAGAGCAGTGTAGAATGGTAGTATCTGCATGGCAGGCAGTGGGAGGGAGAGTAGTGTAGAATGGTAGTATCTGCATGGCAGGCAGTGGGAAGGAGAGTAGTGTAGAATGGTAGTATCTGCATGGCAGGCAGTGGGAGGGAGAGTAGTGTAGAATGTAGTATCTGCATGGCAGGCAGTGGGAGGGAGAGCAGTGTAGAATGTAGTATCTTCATGGCAGGCAGTGGGAGGGAGAGTAGTGTAGAATGGTAGTATCTGCATGGCAGGCAGTGGGAGGGAGAGTAGTGTAGAATGGTAGTATCTGCATGGCAGGCAGTGGGAGGGAGAGTAGTGTAGAATGGTAGTATCTGCATGGCAGGCAGTGGGAGGGAGAGCAGTGTAGAATGGTAGTATCTGCATGGCAGGCAGTGGGAAGGAGAGCAGTGTAGAATGGTAGTATCTGCATGGCAGGCAGTGGGAAGGAGAGTAGTGTAGAATGTAGTATCTGCATGGCAGGCAGTGGGAGGGAGAGCAGTGTAGAATGTAGTATCTTCATGGCAGGCAGTGGGAGGGAGAGTAGTGTAGAATGGTAGTATCTTCATGGCAGGCAGTGGGAGGGAGAGCAGTGTAGAATGTAGTATCTGCATGGCAGGCAGTGGGAGGGAGAGCAGTGTAGAATGTAGTATCTGCATGGCAGGCAGTGGGAGGGAGAGTAGTGTAGAATGGTAGTATCTACATGGCAGGTAGTGGGAGGGAGAGCGGTGTAGAATGGTAGTATCTACATGGCAGGCAGTGGGAGGGAGATCAGTGTAGAATGGTAGTATCTGCATGGCAGGCAGTGGGAGGGAGAGTAGTGTAGAATGGTAGTATCTACATGGCAGGCAGTGGGAGGGAGAGCAGTGTAGAATGGTAGTATCTGCATGGCAGGCAGTGGGAAGGAGAGTAGTGTAGAATGGTAGTATCTGCATGGCAGGCAGTGGGAGGGAGAGCAGTGTAGAATGGTAGTATCTGCATGGCAGGCAGTGGGAGGGAGAGCAGTGTAGAATGGTAGTATCTGCATGGCAGGCAGTGGGAGGGAGAGCAGTGTAGAATGTAGTATCTTCATGGCAGGCAGTGGGAGGGAGAGCAGTGTAGAATGTAGTATCTTCATGGCAGGCAGTGGGAGGGAGAGCAGTGTAGAATGGTAGTATCTTCATGGCAGGCAGTGGGAGGGAGAGCAGTGTAGAATGTAGTATCTTCATGGCAGGCAGTGGGAGGGAGAGCAGTGTAGAATGTAGTATCTTCATGGCAGGCAGTGGGAGGGAGAGCAGTGTAGAATGTAGTATCTTCATGGCAGGCAGTGGGAGGGAGAGCAGTGTAGAATGGTAGTTATCTGCATGGCAGGCAGTGGGAGGGAGAGCAGTGTAGAATGGTAGTTATCTGCATGGCAGGCAGTGGGAGGGAGAGTAGTGTGTAATGTTTAGTATCTGAATGCCAGGGAGAGTCAGGAGGGCAGGAGAGTAGTGAGAAATGTTAATGCCTGCTGGCTGGCAGGCAGGGGGAGTGAGAGTAGTGTGGAATTTTGATGTCTTCTGACTGGCAGGCAGTGGGAGGGAGATCAGGAGAGTAGTGAGGAATGTTAATGTCTGGTGGCTGGCAGGCAGTGGGAGGGAGATCAGGAGGGCAGGAGAGTAGTGAGGAATGTTAATGTCTGGTGGCTGGCAGGCAGTGGGAGGGAGATCAGGAGGGCAGGAGAGTAGTGAGGAATGTTAATGTCTGGTGGCTGGCTGGCAGTGGGAGGGAGATCAGGAGGTCAGGAGAGTAGTGAGGAAGGTTAATGTCTGGTGGCTGGCTGGCAGGCAGTGGGAGGGAGATCAGTGAGGAATGCCAGTATCTGTATGGCAGGGAGAGGCAGGGGGAGGGAAAGCATGGTGGACTATTAGGATCTGAATTTCAGGGATAGACAGGTGGGAGAGAGCAGGGAGGATTGTTAATGTCTGCCTGACATGCCAGCCACTACAGCCTAATTTGCATATAATGACAATAAATAAAGCTAAATACATCCTAGACTGTTTTAATACTTTGTGTGCAAGAGGGTTTTACGACCTCCCTGGCAAGCAAAAAGGTAAAATAAAAATGGCCAACATTACAAAATCAACTCTTTGTTGCCAAGTGACAGTTTAACTTTTTCATTTGCTTCCAAATAATTCAGTAAGTCTATATTATTTTTTTAAAAGTGGTAAAGCTCAGTCTTATATTGAATTAAAGCTCAGTCTTAAAAGTGCAGTCTTATATTAGATTAACCCCTTAAGGACCAGCGGTCCAGGGAAGTTACCTTCCCTTAAGGACAGCTTTGATCCTTGCCGACGAGCCAGGACATGTGACCGGTTTCGTGTACCGGGGCTCCTAGCAGAGGTCTGAGAGAGGCCGATCCGCTCTTGGAGCGATCACTTTCAGACCCCATTTTTACTTACAGCGCTCCCGTAGGAGCACTGTAAGTAAAAATTGTGACATGCCAGGACAGTCACTGGACCTTAAGGGGTTAAAGCTTCGTATTAGATTAAAGCGCAGTCTTAGATTAAAGCTCAGTTTTATAGTAGATCATTTCTGCTACCTCCACCTCTGGCTGTATCAGCACTATAAATGTATATTTCTAAATGGCAAAGGCCCACAGCAAGCTTCTTCTCCTCTCTCCTGTAAAAGTGGAAGGTGTCAGTGGCACCCTCATTCCTATTGTATGTGCAGGTGGGCGTGACATCACGGCAGCCAATAGGAATAATCTGCTGCCTCTGTGGACCAGCTCCGCTGAGGAGAAGCCCAAGTAGTAGTAACAAGTGACTGGTCAGTAGAAAACCTTATCCAGTGCTGCTGCTGTTCTGGTTACCTGTTTGTGATCTGTCCATCCCTCAGAATGAACCGTGCACCTACAGCTAATTATGAGATGGATGTGGGAAGCCGAACCACGCACCACTTTATGTACCCGGAAAGCGTCCAGGACCTGCGCAGCAATGTCAGCATGATACTAGTCCCTTTCAAGACTCTGGACCTTCAGTGGATTATCAGTGCTCTTACTGATGGGTCCATCAATTAGTAAGTACAATGTCTGCGCCAGCCTCTTACTATCTGACACAAACCTGCTATCACTGCACACAAGGCCAGCGCCACCTATAGGCGAGGTAGGCGCCAGCCTAGGGCGCACATGTACTGGGGGCGTGGGCATGTAGCAGAGAAGAGCTGCGCCTGCACGCACCACGACGAGAACCGCAGCACAGTCAGGTCTGTGTCGCTACTGTGCTCCCTCATCGCCGTCGGCTCTTTAGTAATGCAGAGCGTGCTGGGAGTCATGATCTCTCGGCGCCCTCTGCATTACTGAAGAGAAGACTGCGCAGGAGCTCCAGCAGCTACAGGTATGTGATGGGGGGCAAGTTGGAGCTGATGGGGGTGCAAGTTGGAGCTGATTGGGGGCAAGTTGGAGCTGGTGGGCGGCATCTCTTACAGGCATCTCCAGACCAGGGGCAGACTGGCCCAGGGAGCAGAGACAGGACAATCATGAAAAGAGGTAGAAATCATGAAAAGAGGTGGGTATAAGTAGGCGGGGTATAAAGGGGTGGGACACAAGGGGCAGAGCCAAATGGGTGGCAAAATTATGTTTTGCCTAGGGTGGCAAAAACCCTTGCACCAGCCCTGACTGCACACTTAGCTGGGCGTCTGAAGATTGTACAGTGCATTGTGAACCAAGTAATCGCACAACTTTCTGGCACTCGACAGTTTAATGGAACTTTTTTGTTAAAATGTATTAATGCTTGTATATGTAAGCGTGCACAGAAAGGTTTGTGGATATATACAGTATGTTAAAGTGTACAGTTCAGTTATTTCATGAAATTGCTGTTTCATATAATAACTGTTTTAGTTAACCCTTTGAGTGTCAGAGGGGTACGCAACGCATTGCTTTGCAATGCGTTGCTTAACCCCTGGCACTCAAAGGGTTAAAGGGATAGTAATAAGGCTCAAATGGGTGAGGAACACATGATGAAGAAATGGGCTGCACATTCCTTGAAATGGTAAAAATCTGTAATGCTTTTGAAATGGAAAAGTTGAATAAAACAAGGCTCCTCCTAATCGTTCAAACTGTCTCATAGCGATGAAATGGTTTCTGTTACAATCTATGGAGGACCGTAGTCAGTGACTTGTCTGTTCAGACATTAACAAAGTGATGGAGCAGTTACTGGAGCATTGTACTTTAGAACCATAGTTAGAACTCGCCTCTCCCATAGAATGCCGTTGTATAACTGTCTAGACAGAAGGAGAACAATAGGGGATCTACCTGGACACCAAATGGCACTGGTAATAAAATAGTTTGATCCATAATAACTTTAGAATGTTGCTTCTTACAGCATTGGGAAAAGCATTATTTTATGCTACAGAGCATGCTCTACAATAGATTTTTTTCTTACTCTTTTTAACTGGGATCACTTAGTTATTATATAAAATAATATGGAACAACCTTTAACTGCTGCTTACAGTTATTTCATGGAATGCGTAGGTATATAACTCTGAATACTATGTTATTTGATACGCCCCTACCTTGGTATAGTTTGTGTTTGTGATATATACCTACCTGTTAATGACCCAGGACCGTCATGGGTAAACATCCCATAGGGACCCATAAAGATCCTGGCAGTCCTGGGTTAAAGGATAGCAGCTCACCTCAGTGCACTCTACTATCATGCTTTACAAGCTCAAACTGAGCGCTACAGGACTGGAGTGTTGAGTTTCAGTGCTTCTCTCTTCTGCCAGTACATGTGATCACTCCAGGAGCGATTGCATGTACCGGCATTTTCATTCACAGAGGCAATGTGTTTTACCATACCTCTCAAGTGTCCCTCTTTAGGAGGGACAGTCCCGCTTTCAGACCCAAATCTCTCTGTCCCTCTTTCTCACCCTGGTGTCCCTCTTTTTACGAGGTCAGACTATGGGGTATGTGTATCACATTGCTCCACAGCAATAAATGTCAAAATAATATTTGTTTGAACTTCAGTTTATGTGTTTAAAATAATTTATTTAGTTACAAAAAGAAGCATTCATAGGTCAAGAAATAACCTACAATTTCTTAGTAATGCCCCACCCACCAGCCTAACCCCCAGCAACACCACTTAAAACAAAAGTGTCCGTCTTTGACCATTTGAAATGTTGGGTTTTACACATTGCCTTTGTGACTGCTCTCTGCCTCTCTCTTCCTTACTATTAAAATAAGGTGGAGAGAAGCAGAGAGCAGACACACACAGTGAGAAATACAGAGCAGAGTTGGGGGTATTAAAGGGATAGTAATACTTCATTTTATCTTTATTTTATTTTATAGGCATTAAAAAAACATGAAGAACGATATAAGTCTTATCTCTCAAACCTTTATGGTTTATGAGATATTCACAAGCAAAGTTCCCCTCCCGCCCCTTTTTCCTAGTGTAAGCCATCTCTTCTCAGAATCTGGTTGTAAGACCAGACAGATAACAGAAGGGGACAATCTTCTTTGTATGAAAACAATGAAAGCCCTGTTCCCCTTGACAAGTTTTTCAGCTTTTTCCCTTATCTTAATTGAAGATTGTCCCTCTCTGCAGTCTACCTGGGCTCCTCCCTTCTGATCTGGCTGAACAGGGGGTGGATACTTTGCTTGTGAATATCTCTTAAACTATAAAGGTTTGAGAGATAAGACTTATATCGTTCTTCATGTGTTTTTAATGCCTACAAAATAAAATAAAGATAAAACAAAGTATTACTATCCCTTTAAATCCTTCAGAGCTAGATCTGTGGGCTGAATGTATGCAGGTCCTTTTTGGACCTGCTAGCTGCAGCTGTTTTTTTTTATATTTGTTTTAATAAATTTGAGCAAGAAAAAATTATTATTAAACCAATGAATTATAAAACACATCTAGTGAAGATTAAAAACAAACTAATGGTCGTTTTACTGTTGTGGAAGAATGTAATACACTTATACACACTACACAATCATATGTAAAACAGATGGGAAAACTAGGGAGTGTAAGAGGGACATGGGGATTTTCACCCCAGAGGGACAGTGCCACTATAAAACAGCATATTTTGTAGGTATGAATGACTGGTCATACCTTTCATGCAGTTGCCATAAAAATGTAAACCATTGCGCCCAAATGATCACAAGAGAAAAAATAAAAATGGTGGGTTTTTTACATTTTTTTTTTAACAGTTTTCTTTAATTTTAATAAAACTAATCCATATAAGTGTGTTATCAAAAGAAAGCCCTGCTTGTGCATAAAATAACGGTATATACTTTTTGTGGCTGGAATAAAAGACTTAGAGGGAAAACACTGTTGAACAAAGAGATGGTCAAAAAGATCAAAATTGCTCCGGTCCTTAAGTGCAATCCACCCTAGGTTTTGTGTTTGAGTGTGTTATGCACCTACCTCTGTATAATATGGGTATATGTTATGTGGCATGCATCTTCCTCTGTATAGTGTGCATTTTGTAATCACCTACCTGTGTATAGAGCATGTGTTATGTTCCTACCTTTCTATATCCTTTTCTTTATTATATTTGCTGTTGCAGAATAATAATAGTTAATAACAATAATAAAAAAAAATGTAAATGAAAAACCTAAATTGTTTAGGTTAATTTTAATTCTACGTTACCAAAGACAAATGAGTCCATGAAGATTTTGTGGGTTCTGTCACCACCTGGTGGATACTCTGTAGAATTACAACCCATGTGGATTGGATATGAAGGTTATTTCCCAACAAACACATAATGGAAATGTTAGGAGTTGGATTTGCAGGCAAGTCATTACTGAGTTAAGAAAAAAACATTGAACTGCAGAACCTAAACTGTGAATTAACTGTAAACAAGCTCTATGCTGCTAAACTAGCCTATGGACCTTATTCAAGGAGTTAGAAATATCTCATTATAAACTGTAACTACGCACAGTTATCAAATACATTTTAGTCATGGCTGGTGTGACAAAGTTTAATGCTTTTTATTGATTCTATTTTTTTTTTCTCATTACAGTACGTATGTTCCCGTGCCACGCAAGATCCGTGTGAACAAGGACAAGGTGAGCTGTGAATGTTCAGTCATTAGATTTATAACCGTGTCTAGCACTCGTGTATCCAAGTTCGGTCCTCGAGCTATTATCAGTCCAAGATTTAACCCTCTGAGTGCCAGAGGGGTACACAATGCATTTTTCTGCATTTCTCTGAGCATAGCTGGGCCAATCAAAATGATCCACTGATTAACTCACCTGTGCTTAATGAGGGAAATCCTTACATCCCGGCCCTTGAGGATAGAGCTTGGACAGCTCTGATCTAGCAGATACGCTCCGTGCCCAGATGAAAACGGAATGTTTTTGATTGTTTGCTTTTTTGAGAAACAAATTAAAGATATAGTAATGTTTCACAATAAAGACAGCTCCAGTTAACCCTTTGAGTGCCAGAGGGGCACGCAACACATTGCTTTGCAATGCGTTGCGTACCCATCCGGCACACAAAGGATTAATCTTCGTAGTATTTGGGGCATGGAGAGTGTTATTTCACTAATGTCAGAGTTGTAGTTCAAGAGTAATTGAATGATAAAGTATCACTGATGTAACACTTCTCACCTCAGAGCAGCAAGACTGTGCGGATGGATCCCAGAGAGGGACAATCTTCAGTGATCATAAGGAAAAAAACTGTCAAGGGGGGCAGGGTTTCCTTATGATCACAGTAAGAAGATTGTCCCTTGCTGTGATCTGTCCGGTCAAGAGACCAGATTCCATATCTGAGGGGAGGTGTCTTACACTAGGTAAAAGGGGTGGGAAGGGGATAATTTATCATTCAATTACTCTTGAACTACAACTCTGACAGTATTGAAATAACACTCTCCATGGACCAAATACTATGATGATTAATTGGAGCTGCTTTTATTGCAAAACATTACTATCCCTTTAATACATTTTTTTTCTTATCTTTAACGTTATACTTTTTTGCCAAATTTTCTTTAGCCCCACTGGAAAATAAATGCCTGCAGCACAATGCTTCACAATGCACTGGAGCTGTCTTCATCACCCATTTATTACAAAATAAATCAAACATATAATGTGTGGCACATTTATTGATCATGGTTAACCCACTGAATGCCAAAAGGCTGCACAATACATTGCAAAGAAGTGTGTTATGCACCCCTCTGGCACTTAAACTGTTAAATAACCAGTTTTATAAAAGGGAATGCCCCCCCCCCCCAACCAAAACAGACTATCCATGTAGGAATTTTTGTGCTGAATAAAACTGTTTGGAGATAAGGTTTTCAAATGTTGTTACAGTTCAAACTTTTCAATTCCATATTAAACTGTTACGAACAGTGCCACCTGGTGTCCAAACAGTTATTCTATGGATTATATTCTCTGAGAGAGATTAGCTGCTGGCTACAGTTCTATATCAAACATGACAATAACAGCTCCACCACCTTCTGACTGTTATTTCAACTATAATAATGGTTGACTATATTATCTCCCAGCAGTTGAAGGCCCCTTGTTGTATTTCCCAAGAAAAGCCCTTCAGTATGCTTAGTAATAAAACTTTACTAATTCTTTAGACCTTTGAGTGCCAGAGAGGTGGCAAATTCATTGCTTCACTGCTCATTGGCCAACCCTCTGGCACTTAGTGTTAAACAGACCGTAACATGTTTCATACCTAATAGTACTATATAAATAAATGTATACATACATACAATTACACCATTTTTACTTTATTTATTGGCGATCACACGTACTTCAGAGGTTGCACACATGGAAAATAAGTATGAGCGGTTTAAAATGGAACTTTCACCTTAATTCAAGTCTGCATATTTGAAAACTGCATTAAAAACTGCCTATATGTCATATTACCCAAAAGTACAGCAGATGTCTAGTTTAGGAGAAATTCACTCTTTTATTTCCGGGAAAAATTATACTAAACATTTCCTGGTATTGCACAGAGCTGCTTTAGCATATAAATAGTAACTGAAACCTTCATTAGCATGTGACAAATCACTGAAAAGGCTTAATTAGCATATGAAATGTAATTGATTAGCTTAACCCTTTAAGGACAGCTGATTGCGCATGCGGCTGTCACTTAAGGACCATGGACCTTTTTTTTTTTTTTTTTTTTTTTTTTTTTTTTTTTTTGCCATATCCGCTTCTGGGCTCTGTGCGGGGAGCCCGGAATTCCATGTCCTTAACGTGATTCTCCCCACGATGGTCCTGGACTCTGCAGTCTACCTGGGCACCTGGGTAAAAGGGGCGGGAGGGGGATAGTTTGTCATTAAATTACTCTTGAACTACAACTATGACAGTATTGAAATAACACTCTCCAAAGTCCAAATACTATGATGATTAATTAGAGCTGCTTTTATTATGAAACATTACTATCCCTTTAAGGGATGCACGAGACCCCCTAGACCACCAGTGAGATGCATCTTACCATTCACAGTGAATTGTGGGTTCTGTAGTTGGTACGACCTCCTCACACACATATATACTTTATTGTACAGATTCTTGTCTACAGTCCAGAACTGATGAAGTATATTCATGATAAGTGGCTGATGAAACATGGACGCTACCCATCAACTGGAATATTAAGTGTGATATTCGCACTACACATCTGTGATAAGGTACGGCTAATATCCAGAGTCTGCTATGTGACAGTGTGATTGTTTGTTTTTTGTTTTTTTGTTTTGTTTTTGTTTTTTTGTCTTAGTTAAAAACAGGATAACGACTACAATTCAGATAGGGTGACTTATACTTAAATGCCTTCACCTGTAAAACTTATTTGTTAAAGGGATACTAATAATTAATATCTAAAACAAAATATGTTGTAAGGTTTATCCACATGAGTAAAACAGGGGAACTCTTACTGCTGAAAGAATTTTTTTTTAGTCAAAAGTTATTACAGCTCAAACTTTAATTTTTTAGGTACAATATCATAGTGG
Source organism: Rhinophrynus dorsalis (assembly GCA_037306005.1). Classification (NCBI taxonomy): domain Eukaryota; kingdom Metazoa; phylum Chordata; class Amphibia; order Anura; family Rhinophrynidae; genus Rhinophrynus; species Rhinophrynus dorsalis. The sequence goes on from CM074723.1 coordinate 31,111,819, forward strand.
CCTTAAATTATACAGTGGCGCTGTTGCTATACCATCCTATGAACAGCTCTGGCCAGTTACCTATAAATCTCCATAGGATGGTGTAGCAACAGCGCCACTGTACAATTTCAGGCTACTAAAATACTCCACCTAAAAAAAAATATATAGTTTGAATAAAACACCTTTCAGCAGTAAGAGTACCCTTGCTTTACAACAATTTTTTTAAAATATTATTACCATCTCTTTTAAAGGTAGACTTACGTTTAGTTTATTTTACAGAAAATTACAATCTTTCTATAAGTTGTATTAGCTATTTTTTGGTAAAGTAAATAGTTTAAGAGAAATTAACCCCTTAATGACCCTTGATGTTCAAAGTACGTCATGGGTCGATCTGAGTTAACGACCCATGATGTACTATGACCGTCATGGAATTCCGGGTTCCCCCCGCGGCTGCATGCCGTTCGGGGAGTCCGGAACAGGAAACTGAAAAAAAAAATGCTCCGTGGTCCTTAACTGACCGCGCCTCGCCAATTGGCTGGTCGTTAAGGGGTTAACCACTGTTTTATAGCACAGTGTGGTTCTTTATGTTAATTCCATGTTGCAGGCCAACATACCTCTAGCTGCGATAACAGAAATGTTCCCAGTGTGTGGGTGCTGCCTAGATTAAATCATAGCACAGTCTGTGATAACACTGTCCCAGCAGACTAATTTGCATAAAGTGCCAGACTGTGCCAGTGCCAAATAAAAGTTAATTTCTCAAAAACTATGTTACAGATAAATGATAGTATCACATGGACAATTTTTAATGAACAACATTTATCATAGGTTTCTTAATTATTACCTGTGCAATCATCCATTAAAGATTGGTGAAGGACCTTCGAACCTCATTAGCAAAACTACTATTGACAGACATCTCAGAAGTGATAGTGCAGTATTGTCTGTAATCTGTCAGCCATAAGAGAAAAGTGTTACTGAATGAGATAGGCGCTTGTATCATTCTCAATAAATGGTCTGCGTCGGCTCAGAAATGATAAAATTATACAAACAAAATTAATGAAATAGTGACTTTACTATAACCGTTTAAACATGTATTAGAAAGGTATGTTAGGATTACAATTTTAGCATCTCTTCAGCCTCATCAACTTTGATACTATAGGCCGCATGCAGGAAACATGCGCAATCACTATTTCTACTGTGAAAATCACTAGAGAATAAGTGTGCACATGATAATGTTGAATTGCGCATGAAAAGTCAAGATTAGTGGGTGTGATCAGGATTAATGAATCGGAGTGGAATTGCTGATGTACCGACGGCAGGAAGTTCTACTGCGCACAGTTTTATACTAACGTGTAATGTTGTAAAAGCTAACTTGTTTATATCCAATTCAAGAAGATTTCAGTATACGACTTCCTGGATTAGAATAAGTGCAATATCGATCTTCAGGGGAAAAATGTGTTTAGCACATGCACACGTTTCTAGTATCCCCCTGTATTAGTTCTCCTTCATGCAACACTTGACTTTTTCAATATACAATTTCTCATTATGTACACTAGACATATACAAATAACAGTTGATACTTAAAGGGATAGTAATACTTAGTTTTATCTTTATTTTATTTTGTAGGCATTAAAAAAACATGAAGAACGATATAAGTCTTATCTCTCAAACCTTTATAGTCTGAGAGATATTCACAAGGAAAGTATCCCCTCCCGCCCCTTTTACCTAGTGTAAGCCATTTCTTCTCAGATGTGGAATCTGTGTGTAAAACCAGACTGTTCCCTTCTGTTATCTATCTTCTTCCTATGAGAACAATGAAAGGCCTCCCCCCCTTGACAAGCTTTTCAGGTTTTTCCCTTATCTTAATTGAAGATTGTCCCTCTCTGCAATCTACCTGGGCACCTCCCTACTGCTCTGGCTGAACAGTGTTACATCAGTAAAAGGGGCGGGAGGGGGATACTTTGTCATTCAATTACTCTTGAACTACAACACTGACAGAATTGAAATAACACTCTCCAAAGTCCAAATACTATAATGATTAATTAGAGATGCTTTTATTATGAAACATTACCCTTTAAATGCTCAAAGTTAAACATGCAAAACATCCAAAGGACTCACCCTGCATGTATAGGTCTCAGTAGGCCCAGAGTTGCTCCCAACAATCATAGCTACCATTCCACAAACTTGAGGACAGCTGGGTCACGGGTCCACCAACACATATCAGCCATGTCCCACAAATGAATTAAAACCTCTCGTATTTATTATATCAGTTTAAAACAACCAACTTGAATATCAAATCCCATGGAGACAAAGTTAAGACTAACACATTTCATGTAAAAACAAAAATAACTTAATCATAGGCTCAGAGTCCTAACTCTGTCTCCATGGGATTTGATATTCACAGTCATTTTTTTAAACTGATAGAATAAACGTGAGATGTTTTAATTCAGTTTTGGGATATGGCTGATAATGTGTTGGACCCGTGAGTGCTTCAAGTTGTCCGCATATTTCTCTATACATATTGCTTTGGAAATATGTTGTAATGTATAGCTGAATAGCAATATTTCACCATTTGAAATAGCTTAGTTTTCTTAAGTCATTGAGTTGGGTACCCCCTCTGGCGCTCAGACATGTTTTTGCCATGGGGATTCTCGGGGTCTGTTAAAGGTTATTGTGATGAAGTATGAACCGAATTCAGATTATAATAATAATAAAATACAGGCAACGGCAGATGAAATGGAAAAAATATATCTTAAAGGGAAAGTAAAATAAACATAAAAGCAGCTTCATTTAATCTTCATAGTATTCGGGTCATGGAGATTTGTTATTTCAATACTGTCAGAGTTGTAGTACAAGAGTAACTGGATGATAAATTATCCCCCTCCCGCCCATTTTACCTGGTGTAATACTGCTCACCTCAGAGCAGCAAGACTGTCCAGATGGCTTGCACAATCTTCAGTTAGCATAAGAGAAACACCTGTCAAGGGGTGCAGGGTTTTCCTTATGGTCACAGTAAGAAGATTGTCCCTTGCTGTGAGCTGTCTGGTTTCAAGACCAGATTCCACATCTGAGGGGAGGTGGATTACACTAGGTAAAAGTGGCGGGAGGGGGATACTTTATCATTCAATTACTCTTGAACTACAACTCTGACAGTACTGAAATAAGTCTCCATGGCCCAAATAATATGAACATTAATTGGAGCTGCTTTTATTTTGAAACATTACTATCCCTTTAATGTTTTTATCTGACTGCTGTATGAAGAACTCTTACCGAGCTAAGTCCTTCTGTTAACCATTTTAATGTTGGAACTACTCTGATGCATTGATAAGCTTTTTTTTTTTTTAATCCTTAAGGACCCATGATGTGCCAGGTCTATCATTGGAAAACATCCCTAAAGGACCAGTGATGTTCTGGCACATCACCGATTTCAGTTCACACAGTGAGGCTGCACACCATTCAGGGAGCCTTGAATCCGATCAAGTTAAAAAAAAAAAAAAAATGCTCCGTGGTGCTGTCTGTATCAGATTTCTTGTACTGATAAGAAAACATTACTAATCTGTAGTGATATAATTACTTTTCTGTCTATATGCAATACAGGTGGATTTGTATGGCTTTGGCGCAGACAGCAAAGGCAACTGGCACCACTACTGGGAAACGAACTATGCATCGGGAGCTTTTCGTAAAACAGGAGTCCACAATGGAGATATTGAGGCAGAGATTATAGCAAATCTTTCTACAATCAACAAAGTACTCTTATTCAAAGGAAGATGACCTTACAAAGAGGACCTTTGGTGGGAAGAATTTATACAGATATTCTGTGCTCATCATTCGGTGATGCCAAATTTGCACTCTAGGATAATAATTATTAGGTGAAGACGCTGATTTAATGCTGCAAAATAAACTTTATCTTTTTTACAACCTTTTGGAATGATATTCACTTCTTTTTAATCGACATGGAATATGCAGTCGTTCTCTGGAATTGAAGGGATGACTTTGATGCAGGGTGACCAACATTCTGCTAGTACATTGTCCCCAGCCAGATTACCTGTGGGCATGTGAAGCAGCAATAATGATGAATCGGCTCACTTATTTCCCTAATCAAGCAAAGATCGAAAAATTATAAGGATGAGTGCCCTCCACATTCATTGGAAAATTATAAAATACACAGTTCTGAAGACATCTCAGACTGGATTCTACATGAATGTTTTCTATGTACCCATAATTGCAGAAGATCATGACTGTTTTTCTGTCCCTGGTTCATCTATTAAAAAAAAAACTGGTTGTTATCGTCTGTGTAATCTGTAGTGCAAGAGGGTCCTGTTACATTGGATTCCCATGTGTAAGTGAACTTAAACAATGTTCATGTCCAATGCTCGATTGAGCATTAAAGTCAATCACCAAGTTAGTGTAAACTTGGTTCTATACGACAAGTCACATAATTCATGTTGTACTCCATAAACAAAGTATGTGTTGCTCGATTAGTCATCTATGTACCCATAATTTCAATGGATCTTGTCTGTTTCTATGTCCTTTTGGTTCGCATATAAAAGATATAAATTTTGTTGTTCTCGTATTCGGTGTAAGCGCTGGTCCAAAAGGATCTTAAAAACTGTCTTTTTTGAGATTTCAGTTCTGGTGTGTGAGTGGTAAACTTTAGCCACGTTCTTGTTCAGTTCTTAAACCACTACACCTGGCAGTGGCCAAATTAACTTGGCTCTTTACATCTATCCACATGATTCAAATTTATACTCAATGAGCATAGTATGTTTTGGACTATTTTCTTTGTGTTTTTCTTTAAATCAGCTGAGATTTATTAAAGAATGTAACATAATCATCAGTGATTTTATTTTCTAACTGGTGAAGACCTCAACTATTTGGACCAGAGGTAAAATATGTATATATATATATATTTTTTTTTTATACTTGAAACCTTTGTTCCATTTCTGGGTCCCTTTGGTTTGGGATCTCTGTAGAACCAAGTCATTTGTAGAAATAATAAAATAATGGCGTGTAAGGATTTGTGTCAAATTAAAGTGCGCAAATGATATAAAAAAATTGAATTATTATTTTATTCTATTAATGATTTGCAGTATATCTGAATAACTGGTTTATTTATTTGTTGTTGGTTTTTGCTAATCCTCACAAGTACCATTATGATTTTCAAGATTTTTCTGGGGTATAGGTGCCTGCAGAATTTATTATTTTAATTTATAATGGTGCTTTAACCGTTTAGAGAGATCTCTGTGTATAGTGCTTTAATATGTTGCTGAAATTTCTGCCATCCGAGGTGGGGGGGTAAAAATGATCACATTAAATAAATGTTGGCCTTATTCTTTAGAAGCTGTAATTAATTCTTTGAATGCCAGAGTGGCGTGCAACACATTGCCTTGCATACCCCTCTGGCACTCATAGTGTTAATGGTGGGTTTTTATTTCAAATACAGCTGTGTATTATTGAAAAGCAGCCACCATTTTAAACACTATTTGCTACATTTTTTGAACACCTACTTATAATAAACCTCCGCTTATCTTAACCTATTAAGAAAATACTAATCACTATGAATTATTTGGCATGGATTGTTTACCCAGATTTACTTTTTAATTGATATTGCACTTGATTCTTTGTGCTTAAACTCCAAGACCCTCCAACTAAAGTCTGCTTAGAAAGGAAGAAAAAAACTTGAGTGGGAGAAGTTTTGGGTCATGGAATCTGAATACAAAACAATCATGTTTATCTCAGTGGACATGATATTGAGGTCTAATTAACCCTTTGGGCCATATGTTCAAAGTAGTAGTGATATAACTTTTGTCGTTTGTAAAACCTATTCAAAGTACAGCGTCATTGGGCTCATTAATATTTTCAGAGAGTGTCAGTTGTGATTGGCAATATGTCATTTGCCCTGACTGAAATTGTCGTATGTAAAGACAAAAAAATTTCTTAGAAAATGTCTTAGCTAAAGACAGAAATTCTCACATTCAGAACTACTCATTCCCTCCACTTTTTTCTTAATGTACAAATGTTGTCTTTTGCAAGACAAATTTTCTTTTCCTCTGTACAACGCTGGAGAATAGTTTAGACACGCCCTTGCCCCTCCCGTTTGACCGGCAATTCTGGAGTTGTTGTACACAACGGACATTACTAGTTTTTTGTCGTATACTGTATAGAAAATATCTCGTTCATGCACACAATTACCTATTTTTGGCATTCGTACAACATTTTTTTGTTGTTATCTCTTTGAACATATGGCCCTTTGAGTGCCAGAGGGGTACGGAATGCATTCCGTACCCCTCTGGCACTCAAAGGGTTAACAAACTTTACTGAGTTTGCATAGAATTAATTCATTGTCACCAATATGATTTTCCCGGCAGATAAAATTATTAAAGGGACAGTAATGTCTTAATTATATAAAAATGAATATTGAGGAACATAAAATAAGAACTCAGTAGATGCAATTCCTATCTCTCTCTCTTTATGGTTTGAGAGACAGAGCGTTTTAAAGTTCCCACCTCCCTGATGTCAGCTGGAAAGCTGACAGAAGGAGATCCATGCCAGCTGACACGAGGAGGCTCTTCAGCAGAGCTGCAATAGCACGATTTAAAATTAAACTCTTCTTTGGAATGGTCAAAAAGTGTGCTTGCACACTTTGTAGACCGTTCCAGTGAAGTATTTCTTTTTGAATTGAGCGATTTAGGCTCTGCTGAAGAGCCACCTGTCGGTCCCCGGACCAGGAACTCCTGCTGTCAGCTTACAGCTGACGTCAGGAGAAGGGGGGGGGTGACTTTAGAATGCTCTGTCTCTCACACCATAAAGGTTTGAGAGATAGGAATGGCATCAATGGATTTCTTATTTTATGGTCTACAATATTACTTTTTATATAATTGACATTACTGTCCCTTTAAGGGTATGTTATTAGGAGTTATTAGTGTTGCTGTTTTTGGAATAAACTGTCTTACACACGAGTTTACAATGGCTTAACCCTTTGAGTACCAGAAGGGTATGCAACACATTGCCTTGATTCAAGTTTGCGTATTTGAAAAAAATCATTAAAAATTACCTATGTGAAATCCTACTTGATCCGAGACTGACGGTCAGGTTTCTTGCTTTAGAGGAATCTGCAAACCAGCACCGTCAGTCACTTCCTGTTACCTTAAAGGAGGAGTAAACTTTTTTTTATGAAAACATATGTTTTATTCAGCAGGAAATGCTCTGTAAAATAAGGTCAGTCCCATCGCTGTCAGATGTTTTATTCAAAATTTATAACCGTTCAAATAATCAGGAAGTGAATTTACTGTGTTTACTTCCTGATAGTTCTAACTGACAGGAAGTGACTCAGCAGTTTCGATCACATTCTAAGGAGAACTGTGTATCACTGACTTTTCTGACTTTCCTCTCCATTAGAATCTAACAGGAAATCTAATTAGAATTTGACCACTAGAGGGCACTGCTAATGTAAAAAAAACATAGGTTTAAACTGTAATAACTATGGAAATATAAATCTCTGCAGTGGGAGTACCCTTATTTTACTCAGTAGGAAAATCCCTACAATATATATTTTTTCATAAAAAAAAGTTTACTGCTCCTTTAACATACAATGCAACTTTCCTCATCAATCCTGGAGGAGACCAGGATGGACAGCGCAGGCTCAAAATGTCTCCAAGGCAAGATATCTGCTCTGATGCCTGCCTGTTCATCTCGGATCAAGTAAGATTTCTTAATAACGACTTATTTTATCATACTGTTATTTCTATGCTTATCTCTATATGAATAAATATTTTTGGGGACACTATTTGGAGTGGTAGTTACATTTTAAGCAGATATTTAAGCTAATGAAGCTTTTCAGTTATGTATCATATGTTAATTATGTTTTTTCAGAGATACTTATTATGCTAATGAAGGTATCAGTGACATTTCATATGCTAGACCAGGATACTTTCCCTGTCACTTTTCCCATAAAAATGGGAATATTTTCTAAACTATACATCCTTTCGACTTTTAGTTAACATGACAGGTAGTTTTGAATGGCGTTTTGAAATATATATATATATATATATATATATATATATATATATATATATATATATATAAATAATCAAGTTGACAATTTAAATTTAACCCGCTGAGTGCCAGAGGGGTATGCAACGCATTGCTTTGCAATGCGTTGCATACCCCTCTGGTACTCAAAGGGTTAAAACTATCAGTCACAAAGCTGCATAATGTTCCTATTAATGACAGTTTTGTAATACATTTCCTTTAACATCAGTGGTATGTGCTGGGCCAAGACTCTTTCAAAAGCTAAAAAAGGTATTTTATATAAAGGTGAAGTTTGTTCCTTAGTAAATTCCTGTAATTAAAGGGATAGTAATGTTTTGTTGTTATAGTACAATTCGAGTCGTCTTCCTACATTTTTATAACGGTGTGTAGCAGTAAAATCTTATAAAACGTTGCCGTTTTACATTAATACTCTAATAAAGTTTCCCCCTCCCTCCCCTTTTACTTCCCTCAAGCAGCTTCCCCCCCAGATCTGTAATCAGGTCCTGGGACCAGACAGATCTCAGCGAGGGACAATCTTCCCTCTTTCATTATAAGGAAAAGCCTGTCCCCTTGACGAAGGAAGGCAGGTTTTTCCTGATGCTGGAAGAAGATCGTCCCTTGTCGCCTTCTATCCGGAGGTGAGTAAAAGGGGCAGGAGGAGGAAAACTTTATTAGAGAATAAATATAAAATGGCAAAGTTTTAAAAGGTTGTAAAATTGTTGTAAAAATGTAGGAAGAAGACTCGATCTTTAAAGATGAACTATCGCCCTATATTAAGTCGCCTCCCCCCCAATAATTAGGCATATGGAAATTAGGTTCTTAACAGCGCTATTATCGGGCACAAATACCAAGATTTTCTCCTTGCTCTGAGACCAGTGGCCAGGTTTGCACGCAGACATCTTGGCTTAGAGATGTCTGTGCGCCTGCCCTGTCCATCCTGGTCTCCTCTAGGAGGAGTTGCTTGGTACCTTAAGGTACCAGAAGAGAGTGACGGCGCAGGCACACAGACCTCTCTAAAGCAAGAAGCCTGGCTGTCAGTCTCAGAAAAAGTATTGCTTCAGAAGTTGGTACTTGTTCCCGATAGTAGCGCTGTTAAGAACCTAATCAACATATGCCTAATTATTGGGGGGGGGGACTTAATATAGGGTGATAGTAATGTTTAGTTATTAAAGTGTAACTATCTCTTTATGATACCGACCGGTGTGAAACCAATGTCTGTAGGACTCCATATTGAACTTGGTTAACATCTTGCATTCTAGAAACACCTCTCAATGCATCCAGGACCTTTCTATCGTGTATGGAGTTTAATTTTATACTCCATGTAATTCATGTTTAAAGGAAAACCATCACTCTATAATTTATTTTATTGATCTTGTAAAATATCCCAAGAGATCATAAAAGGCATTTGAATATATTTAAGTATTATGTTAAATCTTAGCATGTCCAATAAATTCCTTCTTCATCTTTTGTATACAGATGTAGAAAGGTTCTTTAGTATAGCCATTAGCTTTGATAAAGCGGTGTTGGTCACTGCGAAACGCGTAAGTTGGCTTTTATTATTATTATTTTAAATATATATTATTGTTTTAAGCATAATTTTTTTTAAATTAAACCCTGCATTGGTATTTCGCATTGGGAGAGTAGTCTTTTATTTTATTTTGATCTCCCAATCTTGAAACAACACAAACCCGAGTGGAGAAGGGAGATATTTTCCGCGTGCCTATTTTGTGAGTGTTTGGAATAATAATTAGTCACTGACCACCACTACTTGTGAGTGCAACTTTTACTTTTACCTTATTGGCTGCTGGTACAATATAACACTATTATGGCGCCCTCTCTTGTTTTGTTGTATGATGGCATACAGACATATCCCACATATTACTATGAAATCTGCCACAGGAGATGCTGGATATTTCTCATTACTAATCCTATATAATAATTCGCTAAATCGTGTGTAACGCCGTGACATGCGCAGTAGACACTGCTGCGCGTGCTGCAGTCATGCGCAGTAGAGACTGCCCGCGCCACTGCTGACACAGCTGTGTATTAGTTGTGGCGCGGGCAGTCTCTACTGCGCGCCACTGCACCTTGACCGGGTGGCAGTGGCACTGTGGCCCGTGTAACGGGCTGTTCAACTAGTTCCTATATAATTCTGTGGTATGGTCTACTTTGGTATGTGCTACAGCATCTGCCACATATGCTTGTGATGAATACTGTAAAATCTCGGGTATAATACGCACAATTTTACCCCACTTCACCTTATGTGAAGTGGGGGGGTGCGTATTATACACAAGAGATTTTTTTAAGATTTATTTTTAATGCTGGCAATCCCTTCCCTCCCCCGGCGCTATCCGCCTTCATTATAAAGCTATAAAGCTTACTGAGGTCTGTAGGCAAACTTCATGTGTATCTGGGTAAATCTCTGCGGGTGACATGCTTGCCTTTGCCGTCCGCCCGCTTCCTTCCATGGCTTTCAGGACCTTCTGCCCCCAGCCAATAGCAATGCCCTGTGTACCATTGGCTGGAGGCGGAAGATCCTGAAAGCCATGGAAGGAAGCGGGCGGCCGGCAAAGGCAGAGCTTTTACTTTTTTTGTTTATTTTTAGAAAACTGACAGTTTTGTGTATACTTTCTGGAGGGATTAATGCAAAAAAATAGTATTAACAATTACTAGAAAATGTCTAAAAAAAAAAATTTGGGGAATGATACCATTTGTTGTCAGAAGAAAACGGTTTTATCTATGCACCTTTATATTATTTGTGCAATCACAAATTTGCTTCACTGTTTGAATTCAGTATGAGTGGCATCTACCTCTTTAGCTACATAACAATGTTTCTTTACAAACCACTGTACAGTGGAACTACCATGTCACAAAATGTTTAGCTTAACTAAGTCCTCTTCTGGTGACTAGATGCTTAGTAGCGCTAGTCGCCAGAATTATTACCTGATTTAATAGATATGTGCTTTATTCCCCAGCTGTCAGTTGCACGGAGTGCGGACATCTTGCCAGAATGACGTCCGCGCGCCTGCGCTGTCAGTCCCAGTTGGATCTAGGAGGCGTTGCTAGGAGCCATTTGGCTCCGGCTGGGAGTGACAGCGCAGGCGCTCAGTCATCATTCTGGCAAGATGTCCGCGCTCCATGCTACTGACAGCTAGGGAATAAAGCATATATCTATTAAATCAGGTAATAATTCTGGCGACTAGCGCTACTAAGCAGCTAGTCACCAGAAGGGGACTTAGTTAAGCTAAATATTTTGTGACCTGGTAGTTCCGTTTTAAAAGGGGGTCAATGCCTGTGCCAAAAATGTGCGTTAGATATGATAGATTGCGCAGATAACACCCTTAGTTGCTAGAGATGTGTCCAACGCATTTGAAATCTTTCCAGCATCCAAGGAGGTATCTGCAATGCGTTGTAAACTACATATTTAAACATTTTAAGAATCAAAACTATTGATGCCAGAGTGAACATTTTCGAAGGATGAAAGAACTGGATCAATTAATATCTTAAGTTGCAGCTTTGTTGCCCTATTTTCATTGGACATTTGGAAATGTCAAACAGTTGTACAGTGAGATTAGAAAATCTTTAATATATTGAAGAAAAAATATAAAATGTTAAACACTTTGAATAATTTCCTTACACCTGAGTACTTTATTGAGACTGAAATAGGTTTTTTCTTCTCAGACAGATGGCTGGATTGCATTTCCTTAGAAAACCGTTTTTACGAGATTTGGGGAAAATTGTATTCTCTTTTTTGTAATGAAAGTAGTTTTTTTTTAAGGATTATATAGTGTTAATAATGCTATTTAATATGAATATATATGTCTTTCTTTATTGTGTCTTTAAAAATGTTAAAAGAATAGTCATTTCTTATGAAAACAAATCTGCTGGTGACCATATTTTTTTAAACTAAAAAAAACAAACAAAATAGTTTCAGCTGTAATAACTTGTGAATAAGCACCTCCCAGCAGTAGGAGTATAATTTGCTTTACTGAGCAGGAAATTCTTAGAGTAGAAAATATTGAACTAAATGAGAGAGAAATTATTTAATTTTTTTGTTTTGTTTTTTTTGTTTTTTTGTAATCTTTATTGTTTATTACCTTACTGAAAAGTAAGCAGAAATTAACACTTTAAAGGGATAGTAATACTTGTAAATTACTAATCGCCATATTGTAGCTTTGTTAAAAAGAAACTTATTGCCCCCAGTGTCATCTCTCAAACCCTTATGGTTTGAGAGATAATAGTGCTCAAAATTCCCCCCTCCCTCCCCCTTCCCTGACTGAACGCTGACTGCAGGGATATCCGGTATTACTTGCATCAGGCGGCTCTGCAGCATTGCTGAGATCGCGTTTAAAAAAATATATATTTCACTAAAACGGTCTTCTACGTGTGCTTGCAAACCAAGAGCAAACCAAGCACACGTAGAAGACCATTTCAGTGAAAAACTTATTTTTTATAAACGCGATCTCTGCTCAGTTGCAGAGCCGCCTGATGCACATAAGACTGTCGTTCAGCAGCTTCCCCTGCAGTCAGTGTTCAGTCAGGGAAGAGGGATGGTTGGTAGAAGTTTGAGCGCTATCATCTCTCAAACCATAAGAGTTTGAGAGATGACACTGGGGGCAATAAGTTTTTTTTTTAACAAAGCTACAATATGGGCATTAGTAATTTGCAAGTATTACTATCCCTTTAAGGAAAATGCACCCTTTAACCCAGCATCTTCCACTTGCGGCCACTGTATTCTAAAAGGAAAATTGCTGATTTACACAAGATCTATTTTAAATTATTTGCTTTTTCCAAATTTAGCCTGTTCACGAAGCTATGTGGCAGCTAAGCTAAATATCCTTTTTATATTCCTATACGTGTCTGTCAGGACCAAAATCCTATTATTTTGGGCCTTATTCATTAACCCCTTTAGGAACCATGGCGTGCCAATTACAGTATTTAACCATGGTCCTGGCACATGATGGAATTCTGGGATGGCAGCACGTCTGCACGCCGCTCTGCCACCCCAGAATACTCTACTACAAAAAAAGGAAAAAAAATGCAGTTAAATAGTACATCATCACAGGAAACGTTTGCTAGTCCATTAATAAAGTGTAAAGCAAGGTTCTTGTCTTACTTAATGTAACCTAGGACAGGAGCAGTCCATTTAATGTTCTACAACTGACAGTAGCGATGGCATCTGCTAACATCGCCAGACACACTGCTCAAGGCCAGCGGCCTTGCGCAGTGTGCGTCTGTCAATGTGAGTAGGTGTGAAGCTCGTGTGCGTGTGTATTGTGCGCACCCTGTAGTAGTAGTAAGGAAGTTTTGCATATTGAAAAGAAGAAAGCTTGCAGTTGTTTTCCTGCTATACAGAGAGCAAGTGAATATATGAATATAAGTGTATTACATTTATCCAGAGCAATAAAACTCACATTTGAATAAACTTCTCTATATGTGTTAAGGGGAGGGAGGTTGTGTGATCATGGCTGTAGCTGTACAGGGAAATTCCAGCTTCAACAACCACAAGATGGCGATGTTGGAACTCCGACAGAGTATGCAGCTGTTGGAGCTTAGGGAATGTGGCAATGTTCACATTAACATGTACAAACACACACACACACACACACACACACACACACACACACACACACACATATGAAATGGCAATGGTTCATTTAGCTGCATTTCCAAAGTAGTCAGTGCAAATTTGTAAACCTGTCAAATGCACGGTGGATTCATGGTGATGGCGTATTTATGGCGTAGTCACTGGAATATAACGGTAAAGACATCTTAGTGCATATTATCGATTATGACATAGACACAAAAATGACACAAGATCACCAAACTCGCCCCTTATGGAATCTTAGTGCAGCTCCCCCAGGATCTTGCGTAAACATTCTTTCATTCTCACTGCAAGGAGCTTTTTCCTTCAAAAGTTAATACAGCTCAAACTTTTTTTTTTCTTTACATTAAACTGCTATATTCTGCTGCCACCAGGTGGGGCTGCTCTTATCACTTGATATTTTTTTATTTAAAAAAAAAAAATAATTACTTTATTGCCATCACTGCTTTTTTTCTCTACCCCTGGTCTGTACATATACCGGGAAAATCTCCGGGTCTACCCCCAGAGACTCCGGTTTTCAAACACAATTACCCCTTTGAGTGCCAGAGGGGTACTCAACGCATTGCTCTGCAATGCGTTGAGTACCCCTCTGGCACTCAAAGGGTTAACAGGTGTCAGGGGACAAAGGCTGATTTTCAGACTTCTCGAGTTCAGCTATAACCCCGCCCACTTCCCAGCCCACTCGGCCTACTCACATCCGTTTCATGGCACACTCCTACCCACAATAGGATGCAAAACACATCATTTCTAGACCCAGTTTTGCTCAAAAATGTCCTCTGTGCAGGGCCCCTGTGCATGATAAACATTATTGAAAAAAGAGGTAAAAGCAATCATTCTGTTCTTTCACTCTGGCCTCTATGTTGATTCTATATCCAGTTTTTCTAAAGCATGTTATTTACCTTAAATTGTTTTCTATACTTTACCTGTTTACATGTGCCTTTGTATTTGTGAAACAAAGATGCATTTCTTTTGTTTGTTTTTTTACAAGAAAATGCATAACGATATGATTCTTTTATGTAGAAAACCAAAGTTTCTCTCCATGAGATTGCTTTTAAATTGTTTTATATCCAAAATTGCTGTATACTTATTTTACTTGAAATAAAATCATGGTTATAATTAAAGATTATCCTTCTCTTTTGATATGAAATTTTGCAAAAAAAATGTGTGTGTATAAGTGCTTGTGTGCGTGTGTGCATATAAATGTGCATATCTATCTGTGCTTTTTGACACTATTTTGCTCCTCGTGTCAATAGACAGCAGCAGTAGACTCCAAATGCAAATGCCTCACCTAGAATCACCTCTACACCTTCTGTTAGCTCTCTTGCACATGAACTAATGAAGAGGCAAGACTATGTATTAAAGGGGAAGTACCATCCCACAAAAACTTTATCTGAATCCAGTCTCCATCTGGTGACTAGCTGCTTAGTAGCGCTAGTCGCCAGAAATATTACCTGGTTTCAAAGATTTTCTACTTATTCGGAGGCTGACAGTAGCAGGATGTCCGTGCTCCTGCGCTGTCGGTCCCTTTTGGAGCCGGCCGGCTCCAAAAGGGACCGACAGCGCAGGTGCACGGACGTCACTATGGCAAGATGTCTGTGCTTCCTGCTACTGTCAGCCTCCAAATAAGTAGAAAATCTTTGAAACCAGGTAATATTTCTGGCGACTAGCGCTACTAAGCAGCTAGTTGCCAGATGGGGACTGGATTCAGATAAAGTTTTTGTGGGGTGGTAGTTCCCGTTTAAAGTGGGTGTAATTCCAACACAATTCCAAGTTAATGGACGTAAATGCCCTCAAATTACCCTTTGAATCCCAGAAGAGTTTGCAGCCTTCTTAGTGTATACTTAAGAACTGTTGCTAGAATTCCCAGCGCCAGGTCATATTTATAAAGACATCTGCCTACAGGCGCTCCCCACAGAGGGGCGCCTTTAATTGGAATACATTTTTTTTTAAATATTTTCATTCACAACTTTGCGCGCAGTGGCAACAGTAACCTGCCGCCAGCTGCATGATGAGGTCTGTGCCTTCTTTGGCACAGACCCGTAGCTGCTGTTGCTTCCTCATCAGCTCTTTATTAATGCAGAGCACTGGGAGATGACATCATCTCCCAGCGCTCTGCATTCCTAAAGAGAAGATAGTGCGGGAGCAACAGCAGCTACAGGTCTGTGCCGAAGGAGGCACAGACCTTTCCTGCCGCTGGACCACCAGGAAGATAATAAATTGATACGGGGGGCAATGTGGAGATGATGGGGCCAAGATGGAGATGATGGGGGCAATGTGAGGGCAAGTTGGAGATGATGGGGGCAATGTGGAGATGATGGGGGCAAAGTGAGGACAAGTTGGAGCTGAAGGGGGCAATGTGAGGGCAATATGGATATGGGGGTAATGTGGAGATTTGGAGCACTGTGGAGGTGTCCGGTGGAGATGGCCAATGGAGGGGGGCACTTCAGATTTCTGTGCCTACGGGCTCCTGAGATGTAAATCCGGCCCTGGGAGCCCTAGCCAGGGTATCCATGTTTTCTTCCCTACCCAGGAAGTTGGTGCCAGCTCAGCAGCAGACAGTCCACAGAGGCCTCCTGAGGGGACCTGCACCTTATGTCTTTCCATGGATTCCATACAAGAGGGAATCCAGCCTTCTCTAGTGGACCCTGATGTGGCTCCATGTGGCAGCTTCCTTCACAGAGCACATGTTCTCCCCAACCACACTAATACTCCCTAATAATACTCCTTAAATATTTTCACCATAGGTTCTGCCAGGCTACCTAGATTCCATGAAAAACCTAAGAGCCCTACATTTATAATGTGACATATGACTTTTAAAGGGCATGCTTTTTGTCATCACTTGGTAATTTGTGGTTTTCCTAGTACTAGCTCTAAATCCAATTCTAGTCTGTTTTTCCTATTGCTGTTCCTTCGATTTCAGGGAGATAATATTCATTAAGACATCAGACAAAGGAAAGAGGTTGAAAAAATATAGAACCATTTGCAGTTAACTCAGGCTTCATTTGCTACAATTGCACATCCATTATAATAATGACATCAAAGTATTTTACCAGGAAAATACAATGAGATTTTTTCGCACGTCCTAGGATATAGATATTATTACTCAATTTATCTACCTCGAAAGGATGAAAAGTTGGGTTGACCTTGCTGGGACTAGAACCTGCGACCCTGAGGTTTGAACAGATTCTACAGTTGATGCATTAACCAACTGAGCCATCTCATCATGTGTCTAATGGTCACTACATAGTCTACTGTGTTTGCAAACTAAAACCAATCAGATCATGTACCAAACTCATAATTACTAGATAATATCAAAAATGTAATCTACAGTTTTTCCTAAACGAATTAAGAACTTGCCCATGGTATAGACTTTACCTAATACATGATCTAGGCTCAGCAATTTACTTTTTAAACTCAGAATTCTTACAGGTCCTAAGGAAGATCAGAGTAAGGGGTGCCCATCTTCCCTGGGTCTCTGATGACCTGCTTGAGTTCTACAGTTCCAGAAATGCCTTATGGACAAAATTTAAACAAACCTCCTATGCTTATGATCTCACTGCATACAGGCAGTTGTGGAATACTTGTACAAAGAAAACAAAACTAGCAAAATCTCAATATTTTTCTGACAACTTGAACAATAACATATCAAAACCGGCAAACTTTTGGAAGGTTATTAAAAGCATCTACAACCCCCCTAACCATTCTCACCCATCAACTATACAGTGGTCCATTGCAATACTAATTCAAATAACAGCTAAATTAACAGATAAATTAACATCTAAACTTTATCTCAAAATAGGTGCTGTGTTTAGAAACAAATCCTGTTTAAATCCCCTGGTAAGATAACCCATTGTACAATGAATCTTAAAGCCAGGCATAGACTATGGGGTCGTAGTATATGCTCCTGTACCACAAATCCATCTTGCTAAACTTGACACTCTGTATAACTCATTATGCCGCTTTATCCTCCAGTGGAATTATACAACCCATCATTGTGATATGCATGAATAACTAACTTGGCTAACACTCAAATCTAGATGTACCAGTCACCTCTCTTGCATGGTTCATAACCACTTCTCTAGAAAGCTACAAGACTACCTGAGCAGTATGCTCACTTCAACTCTCCATACTAACTATAACCTCCGCTCCACTACTAACAACTCACTGACTATTCCACACTACCTGAGCAGTATACTCACTCCAGATCTCCATACTAACTATAACCTCCACTGCTAACAACTCACTGAGTATTCCACAATACAAGAAAGAAGCCGGTCGATCTGTTTTCTCCTTCAGAGCTCCGAAAGTGTGAAATAACCTGCCTGAAAAAATAACTGCAATCTAAAAACAATATATAACTCTATATAAATGAGTGAGTATATATATATATATATATATATATATATATATGTCATGTTGTGGAATGCACTCACTGTTTGTATTTACATACTGTTGCCTGGGTGCTCATCCGAAAACTTGGGAGCATAATTGCAAAAACAGGGTGAATTGGAAAGCACGCTCAGGAGACTTCTTTATCAGTGAATAAGTGGATTTATTCTAATCGACGTTTCGGCCTGCACCGAGGCCTTCTTCAAGATAATACCACAACCGTGATACATAGCTTAAATACCTTAAGACACCCATCTTAATTGAGATTGGCGCCAAATTGCGCTCTCGACGCTACTTTAAAGCAGCCAATCACAGCCAAGTAACAAATAAATATTCATGACATCGTGCATGTAAAAGACAGTGAAACAACAAAGATGAACATTGTTAAAAACAAATCACATCTAGCTAGTGCTCTAACTAGCCAGAGAAAGATAGCAATTAACCCCTTGGTCATGAATTAATGATAATACAAAAACATGTAGCGATATTATACAAATCAGCCATGCGTCAGAACTAGTGTCATCAAAATTGATTATATAGTTATAACTTGCTATTATCTCGTATATCCCATTGATCATAGATTGAATCAAACACTCAGTTCTACCTGGGATAGTATTACCGGGGTTTATATATGCCGCGATGTCTCCATCGCATCGCGTAGAGTTCTATAAGGGTGTACTTCGTGTGTTAAAGCCTATATCATCAATTAACCACAACAAGAAACACCTACTTCACATAATACTGGTAACCTACAACATCTCACTCAGTGTGTCGGGATCGCTCAACGCTTCAATGGTACACACATATGAATGAATACAATGTCGCACCCTAGTTAGTCAAAATTAAACAAGACTGCATAAGCATTTAAGCATATATATGAGGTATAAATAAATCGAGGATACTTCCCATGTACATAAAGTATATAAAGCGTGGTACATGCATCAGACGTGTGGAAGATCTATAGATATATGCATCATTGAAGTTCAAAATAGTACAGTATAGTAGTGACAGGGCATACATCACTATGCATTATGAACATGAAATTAGTATGTTCAACAAGCACAATTGTGCCAAATGGCAAAGTAAGTTATTGATATAATTCATCAACATGTATGCAAATAAAGCGTTCAATTCATAATGGATATTGGGGAGCATTATGTTGTATCTGCACAGCTCGTGGGAATTGGTCACAGTATAGTAAATATATGTCTTCTTTTGCATGATCCGGTTCAAGCCATATAGTCTCTTATTGGTATCGAATCCAGTATGAAGACTAAACTGTAGTTCAGAGTTTTGTATTGCACGTAACACATAGACATAATGATCTATAGTGTAAGAAAAATAAATACATACCAGAGTCTCTGCGTCCTAATCATGTTGGAGAGTCTGTCATATATTACCTGTACATCTGGTGTTTTAATCCACTCACTTTGCCAGGTGAAGTGATCCATCATCATCGACTCTTTACTTATGGAAACCAGCAATAAGGCACTTGTATTGCATAGGTAGCTCATAGTACTGGTATTTTAATCCAAACTTATATTGTCGGGTCGGATCATTCTTAAAGGGATAGTAATACTTCGTTTTAACTTTATTTTATTTTGTAGGCATTAAAAAATCATGAAGAATGATATAAGTCTTATCTCTCAGACCTTTATGGTTTATGAGATATTCACAAACAAAGTATCCCCCTCCCGCCCCTTTTAACTGATGTAACACTGCTCAGCCTGAGCAGAAGGGAGGTGGCCAGGTAGACTGCAGAGAGAGACAATCTTCAATTAAGAAAAGGGAAAAACCTGCAAAGCTTGTCAAGGGGGGCAGGGCTTTCATTGTTCTCATAGGAAGAAGATTGTCCCCTGCTGTTATCTGTCTGGTCTATGGACTGGAATCCACATCTGAGAAGAGATGGCTTACACTAGGTAAAAGGGGCGGGAGGGGAAACTTTGCTTGTGAATATCTCATAAACCATAAAGGTTTGAGAGATAAGACATATCATTCTTCATGTTTTTTTTAATGCCTACAAAATAAAATAAAGTTAAAACGAAGTATTACTATCACTTTAATCCTGTATACATATTGTGGAAACCAGAAATATGGTATTTGTAATCCAAGCGGGCATATCAATTGTAATCCAACAGGGTAATGCTGCCATTATCATGAGGCTTCTAGATCCTGTAGAAGTCAAATGGCAAACATAGTCGGGGCATCATGTCCCTTCGTAACCTCTATCTTGAATGTCCTTGGTTTGCCATCCCGTTGGTCAAAAATGTCGCCCTTGGGTAACAGAATATTATATCCAACTGGTTGCAGAGTAAAAATTGGTATGTGAGTCCTAATAGATAATCCATGCAATAACTCCAAATTAAACAGAGAGTACTATGACAATACAGATTCAATAAAAGCATGCATAAGAGAGCATTTCATTAAGTCCCATTGGGTGTTGAGTATGGAGTCTCCTATTCGATTTAAATTCCCTTTGGTGTAGGGTTTTGATACGATCGCCACCCCGTGGAAGTGGAGGTACATGGTCAAATGCCATGTATCTTAAAGTAGAAGGTGAATGTGTAAAAGTAGACCAGTGTTTAGCAACCGGTTTGTTGCTTTTATTGTCAGCCAAAGCTTTGATAATTGATGCCCTATGGTTGGCGATTCTCTCTTTTAACATGGTAGTTGTTAGTCCTATGTACAATTTATCACAAGGACACTTGATATAATATATTACAAAGGTACTAGTGCACGTGAGCCTATATTTAATTGATATTTGCTTTCCATCACTAGGGTTTACAAAGCTGGGTCCTGTTATTAAACTTCTGCAAGTAATGCAATCAGGGCATCTATAACATCCTAGTTTGGGGGTACTCAGCCATGTGCTCTTGGGTTTATTGTAACAGAGTTGGGGATCCGTTTTTACCAGAATGTCTCTTAAATTGGAACCCTTCTTATAATTGATCAGTGGCTTGTTTTTAAAAATATCTGGTAAGGAGGTATCCGTGGATAATATGTCCCAAAAGGAGTAAATGGATTTGATAATATCCTTAGTATCACAGTGCCTGTGATTTTTCTGTCACTCTCATCTGTGGCAGACTGTGATTTGTTCACTTGGTTTGGCCCGCCCCTTGGTGACCTTTTTATACCTGACTCTTACATCTGTCAGATGCCCTTTCGTGGTGTTTCTGAGCCAGACTTGCTGTTGCTGTGTTCCTGTATCCGATTCCTGTGTACCGACTTTGGCCTGTCCTGACTACTCTCCAGTGTTCCTGATTGTGTATGACCCGGCTTGTCTGAGAATCTTCTACGTGCTACGACCCGGCCTGTCTGAGAATCTTCTACGTGCTACGACCCGGCTTGTCTGAGAATCCTCTACGTGCTACGACCCGGCTTGTCAGTGAACCCTCTACGTGCTACGATCCGGCTGGCCGACTTCCTGCTTCAAGATCATCCCGGCCTGCTTGGTTGTTGTCGCTGCCGCGACATTCTGAATCCTGCATCGCTGTGCCGATCGAGTGTGACCATTACCCTCCTGGTTAACCCATCCATCAGTGCAGAGTACCTTGCTGACTTGCGTAAGCTGTGCCTCTTGTACCGAGCCTCTACATGCTGCAGAGCTAAGCTACCATACCGAGCCTGGGAGATTCAAACGTACCTTTTAACCCTTGCACTACCGCTGCTCTCTGACTGGACCTCCTTTCTAAATACAGAACCGTTACCTTGTAAGTCTACTGCTGCTGAGTTGGCCGCTACTTGGACGGCGACTCCCGGTTACGTTTGCAGAGTAGTCTATCCTGTTAGGCCGGTTGGGCATCTTTAGCTCTTGGTCTCACGGTTATCAACGGAGGTGTCCGGTGCGGCTATTGGTGGCAAGGTTAGGCTCCAAGCTCTTGCTAGATCCGTAGGTAAACACCCGTGGGGGCTATTGGCTCGTGTTGTGCTCACATTGGTCTCCGGTTATACGCCCGTGGGGGCTAAAACGCCAGCTTCGCATCTCAGGCTAGTCTCGATCACGCCCGTGGGGGCTACATACTCTCGCACTCGCAGGCTCAGTGGTCTATTGACGAACGCCCGTGGGGGCTATTTTGGGTTACTGTGCTGCTATAACTCACATTGGTCACTGAACATCTACTACCCATCTTTATATGAACTCTGTGCTGTGCACATTTGCTCACTTGATCACTACACCACACGGGCGTGCCAAACCCCACAGCTGAGACTAACAAATTGCTCTCATTCACCCTTTAGGGGCCAGTTCCCTATTCTCTGTTCCTATGTTGGGTGCCTTCTAGCCATATTATTAAAGCTATGTGTACTGTGTAATAGCTTGCAATTGTTGCTATCAACTGTAGAGGGCAATCATTTGTATTTATTTTCTTTCAATAAAAGTTTGTTTTATTTTACCTACTGGTCTGAGTGTCAAAACAAACCGTTACAGTATGAAAGGGCCATGACCTCAGACAGTAAGGGTGAAAGTAACTGGAGAATGGATGTCCATGAGCAGCGCTTAGATCAATTGGCACTGGCTCTACAAACCCTACTTGAGCGTACGGTACACCTAGACAAGCCTAATCCGAATCCGGTGGTCTCCCCAGTCTTGACACCGGACAATCCGCATCTAGCTCCTCCTACTTGTATCAGAGGCTTAACGGCTACGGCGCCGTTACCATTGAGATATGATGGCGAGCCTTCCCTATGCAGGGGCTTTATTAATCAGTTAGAGATCTATTTGGAATTAACGCCACAAAATTTTCCTAACAACCGAAGCAAGGTCGGATTCATGATATCGCTACTAAGAGGCAAAGCTTTGGCTTGGGCAAACCCCTTGTGGGAAAGTGCCAGACCTTGCACGCTGAACTTTAATAAGTTCGTAAGGAAGTTCCGCCGTGTGTTTGAGGTTCCTGGCAGAGTGGCCTCCGCTGCCAAAAGGCTAATGGAGATACAGCAGGGCGAACGTACATTGGGCAGTTATGCGATAGAATTCCGGACCCTGGCAGCAGAGGTGGGCTGGAACGATGAGGCATTATTGGCAGCTTTTGCTAAAGGGATCTCTGAACCAATTAAAGATGAAATAGCTGTCCGAGATGTACCTAGTGACCTGGATGAATTCATTGATTATGTAATGCTCATTGACTCTCGTATCCGGGAAAGACGGTTGGCACGAAGGGCAACCTCCAGAAAACATGGGCAGGACAGCTCCTTTGACCCACCCTCTCCACCCTTTCCTACTGAGCGTCCAGGAGAGGCAGCAGTGCCAATGCAGCTGGGTTTTACTAGACTCTCCAAAGAAGAGAGGTCTTTTCGTAAAAGGCAAGGCCTATGTTTATATTGTGGCAAACAGGGGCACCTTTTGCGCAATTGTACGGTGAGGTCGGGAAACGCACGCACCTAGGGTACCTTGGGGGACAGGCCCTAGGTGGTGTACAACAGTCCCTAGATTCTAACATTGCTAAACCCACCATCCAGGTGACGTTCTTTTGGGCCGATAAGGGCGCAGAAACCTTGGCACTGGTGGACTCTGGAGCAGCCGGGTACTTTATGGACCAATCTTTTGCGGCTTCGCACAATATTCCCCTATGCAAGAAAGAATCTCCATTGGCAGTAGAGGCCATTGATGGCAGACCATTGGAACCCGCCTTTATTACAAAGGAAACCATCCCTATTTCTATGTCAGTTGGGGCACTCCACAAGGAGGAGGTTCAGTTTCAAATTATTCGCTCACCTCACCATGCAGTCATATTGGGGTTTCCATGGTTGCTTCGGCATAATCCTCAATTTGATTGGCAAAAATGTGAGGTTAGTTCCTGGTCCGATTACTGTAAAGAAAACTGCCTATCTCTTCCTGTCAAAATTATGTGTACCTCTCCTGCTGTGCCAGTTGAATATGGGGAGTTCAGTGACGTATTCAGCAAGGGGGAGGCTAGCGCATTGCCCGAGCATAGACCCTATGATTGCGCTATTGATTTGCCTCCAGGTGTGATTCCTCCGAGGGGTCGAACTTACCCACTGTCATGCGAAGAGAACAGGGCAATGGAGGAGTACATTGAGGACGCCCTTGGTAGGGGAATTATTCGCAAGTCTACTTCTCCGGCTGGTGCCGGATTCTTCTTTGTAAAGAAGAAAAATGGCGAACTTAGGCCATGTATTGATTACCGGGGGCTTAATAAGCTGATGCCCAAGAACGCATACCCTATTCCACTCATCACCGAGTTATTTGACAGATTGAAGGGCTCTTCTGTCTTCACCAAACTTGATTTGCGGGCCGCCTACAATGTAATCAGAATCAGAGAAGGTGATGAGTGGAAAACGGCATTTAATACCAGAACTGGGCACTACGAATATCTGGTAATGCCGTTTGGCTTATGTAATGCACCTGCGGTATTCCAGGAGCTGATTAATGATATCTTGCGTGACATGCTTCAGTCCTGCGTGGTGGTATATCTGGACGATATATTGATTCATTCCACCACTTTCTCCCAACATATTAAAGATGTCACGCAAGTTTTGTTGCTACTCCGGGAGAATAAGCTGTTTTGCAAATTGGAAAAATGCGAATTCCATGTGTCACAAGTACCATTCTTGGGGTTCGTAATCTCCAAAGATGGAATCGCTATGGACCAGGACAAGTTGGCAGCTGTATTACAATGGCCTCGCCCTAAAGGGTTAAAAGCGATTCAGCGCTTTTTAGGGTTTGCCAACTATTACTATAATTCATCCGTAACTTTTCTACAATTGTGAAACCTTTGTCTGACTTAACTCATAAGGGCGCTACTCCCTCTCAGTGGTCCGAGGCCGCTGATAATGCGTTTGAGACCTTAAAATCTGCCTTTGCGTCTGCCCCAGTACTGTCCCATCCCAATCCCTCCCTGCCTTTTACTTTGGAGGTCGACGCATCTGAGGTTGGGGTTGGGGCAGTACTCTCCCAGCGTCCTGTGGGAGGTGGTACCTTGAAACCTTGTGGGGTTTTTTCTAAGAAATTGTCCAGCGCACAGAGCCACTATGGGATTGGCGACAGGGAGTTATTGGCTATTATTCTGGCACTGAAGGAGTAGCGTCACCTGTTGGAAGGTACCAAGAACCCAGTATTGATCCTGACCGATCACAAAAACTTGACATAGCTTTCTGAGGCTAAGAGGTTGTCTTCTCAACAGGCCAGGTGGGCACTCTTTTTGTCCCGGTTTAACTTTGTAGTATCGTACCTCCCAGGGTCTAAGAACGTGAGGGCAGATGCATTGTCTCGTCAGTTCGCATCGGACACTGACAGGGAGGAAGCACCGGTACCCATTATTCAGCCCGACCGTATATTGGCTACTATTCGCACTAGTATAACCTCACCTCTGGGAGAGGAGATTTTGGGGTCTCAAGCTAGGGCCCCACCTGAGACTCCAGTTGGTAAATGCTTTGTAGATGAGCCTTTCCGCACTCGTGTATTGGAGACCTATCATTCTTCTAGGGCAGCCGGGCACATCGGCAGGTATCAGCTGGTATGGTCTCTTTCACAATTATTCTGGTGGCCGACGCTCAGAGCCGATTGTTCCGCTTTTACTGCCACTTGTGCCACATGTGCCCGTGCTAAGACCCCCAGGCATCTCCCAGTGGGCTTGCTTCAACCTGTGCCTAATGGAGAACGGCCCTGGTCTCATATATCTATTGATTTTCTGGGAGAGTTGCCAATCTCGAGGGGGTATACATTTATCCTTATGGTGGTTGATCGGTTCTCCAAAATGGCTCATTTTGTGCCACTCAGGGGGCTTCCATCGGCTCAGGAATTGGCTAAGGTCTTTGCTAAGGAAGTGTTTCGTTTGCATGGGGTACCCAGAGTGGTGGTCTCCGACCATGGGAGTCAATTCGTGTCCGGGTTTTGGAGGGCATTCTGTGGCATGATGGGCATTCAATTGTCCTTCTCCTCCGCCTACCATCCCCAGACCAACGGAGCCGCTGAGCGGGCCAACCAGGGACTGGAATAGTTCCTGCACTGTTTTATTACTGATCATCATGACAATTGGGCCGACCTGTTGCCATGGGCGGAGTTTGCCAGGAACTGTGCAGTTAACTCATTGTCCGGGAGCTCCCCGTTCTTAATTAATTATGGGTTTCAGCCAGGTTTGCTCCCGGACTCGTTCCAGTCTCAGCAGATTCCGGCTTTGGATGAGCATATGGAGCAGCTCCGTTCCACCTGGGCACAGGTACAAAGGACCCTCAGTCAGTCTTTCCAGCATCATCAGCGATATGCCAATCGTAGACGGCTGCCAGCGGTCTCTTTCCAGGTTGGGGATAGGGTATGGCTCTCCTCCAGAAACCTCAACCTGCAAGTCCCCTCGAATAAGTTGGCTCCTCGGTTTATTGGCCCATTTAAAATTATTCGCAAAATTAATCCTGTCTCCTATGCGTTGGAACTTCCACCGTCTATGCACATTCACAATGTGTTCCATGTGTCTCTGTTAAAACCCCTGGTTTGCAATCGTTACACGACCACTCCGGTGGTTCCTGGGCCGGTGGACGTCCAGGGGCAAGAGGAATATGAGGTTCAGAGCATTGTTGATTCTAGGCGACTTAGAGGGAAGTTGCAATACTTGGTCCACTGGAAGGGCTATGGCCCGGAGGAGCGCTCTTGGGTTGACCAGAAGGACCTCCATGCGCCCAGACTTGTGCACAATTTCCACTCCAAATACCCTCAGAAACCTAAGCCTCCAGCGGGGAGAGGGGGTCTTTGAGAGGGGGGTACTATCACAGTGCCTGTGATTTTTCTGTCACTCTCATCTGTGGCAGACTGTGATTTGTTCTCTTGGTTTGGCCCGCCCCTTGGTGACCTTTTTATACCTGACTCTTACATCTGTCAGATGCCCTTTCGTGGTGTTTCTGAGCCAGACTTGCTGTTGCTGTGTTCCTGTATCCGATTCCTGTGTACCGACTTTGGCCTGTACTGACTACTCTCCAGTGTTCCTGATTGTGTATGACCCGGCTTGTCTGAGAATCTTCTACGTGCTATGACCCGGCCTGTCTGAGAATCTTCTACGTGCTACGACCCGGCTTGTCTGAGAATCCTCTACGTGCTACGACCCGGCTTGTCAGTGAACCCTCTACGTGCTACGATCCGGCTGGACGACTTCCTGCTTCAAGATCATCCCGGCCTGATTGGTTGTTGTCGCCGCCTCCTGGTTAACCCATCCATCAGTGCAGAGTACCTTGCTGACTTGCGTAAGCTGTGCCTCTTGTACCGAGCCTCTACATGCTGCAGAGCTAAGCTACCATACCGAGCCTGGGAGATTCAAACGTACCTTTTAACCCTTGCACTGCCGCTGCTCTCTGACTGGACCTCCTTTCTAAATACAGAACCGTTACCTTGTAAGTCTACTGCTGCTGAGTTGGCCGCTACTTGGACGGCGACTCCCGGTTACGTTTGCAGAGTAGTCTATCCTGTTAGGCCGGTTGGGCATCTTTGGCTCTTGGTCTCACGGTTATCAACGGAGGTGTCCGGTGCGGCTATTGGTGGCAAGGTTAGGCTCCAAGCTCTTGCTAGATCCGTAGGTAAACGCCCGTGGGGGCTATTGGCTCGTGTTGTGCTCACATTGGTCTCCGGTTATACGCCCGAGGGGGCTAAAACGCCAGCTTCGCATCTCAGGCTAGTCTCGATCACGCCCGTGGGGGCTACATACTCTCGCACTCGCAGGCTCAGTGGTCTATTGACGAACGCCCATGGGGGCTATTTTGGGTTACTGTGCTGCTATAACTCACATTGGTCACTGAACATCTACTACCCATCTTTATATGAACTCTGTGCTGTGCACATTTGCTCACTTGATCACTACACCACACAGGCGTGCCAAACCCCACAGCTGAGACTGACAAATTGCTCTCATTCACCCTTTAGGGGCCAGTTTCCTATTCTCTGTTCCTATGTTGGGTGCCTTCTAGCCATATTATTAAAGCTATGTGTACTGTGTAATAGCTTGCAATTGTTGCTATCAACTGTAGAGGGCGATCATTTGTATTTATTTTCTTTCAATAAAAGTTTGTTTTATTTTACCTACTGGTCTGAGTGTCAAAACAAACCGTTACACTTAGTTGCTGTAGAATAAGTCATGGGAAAAACTAATCTTTCCATGGAGCTTTTTTCTCTATGTTTATATAGTAGATCCTGTTGAGTATGTTGTAATGCTCTGCTAAGTTGTATATCAAGCTCTTTTTCCTGATATCCTCGTTGTAACAATCTGTTCCGTAATTCAAGTAATTGTGCGTGTGCCTTGTCTGGCTCACTGTTATTTCTGATGATCCGAATCATCTTTGAGTATGGCATACTATTAATTGTATGTCTTGGATGAAAGCTATTTTTGTGTAGCAAGGTATTTCTGTCCTTCACTTTTCTGTAATTGGTAGTATGTGTGCTATTGGCAATTATGCGCAATGTAACATCTAAGAATTCAATAGACTCGGGGTCAATCTTATGTGTAAATTGTATGGGTGTTGGAAGATTGTTTAAGTCTGTCACAAAGTCTAGAAATTCTTCAACTGTACTTATCCATATAATCAAAATATTATCGATAAAACTGTAATATCTGTAGATCTTATCCTTGTATATGGATAGTATATATTTCTGTTCATAGTAGTACATGTTGCAGTTAGCATATGCGGGTGCTACGTTGCTACCCATTGCTGTCCCAGATATTTGTCTATAGTATGTATTATCAAACTTAAAAAAATTTAAAGTCAAACATAACCTCAACAGGTCCATGAGAAATACATCAGGGGGACGAGAGGAGTTAGGGTGCACATGTAGAAGATCATTTACTGTTTTAATTCCATCCTCTACCGGAATGACTGTATAAAGGCTACTCACACGAAGTACACCCTTATAGAACTCTACGCGATGCGATGGAGACATCGTGGCATATATAAACCCCGGTAATACTATCCCAGGTAGAATTGAGTGTTTGATTCAATCTATGATCAATGGGTTATACGGGATAATAGCAAGTTATAACTATATAATCAATTTTGATGACACTAGTTCTGACGCATGGCTGATTTGTATAATATCGCTACATGTTTTAGTATTATCATTATTTCATGACCAAGGGGTTAATTGCTATCTTTCTCTGGCTAGTCAGAGCACTAGCTAGATGTGATTTGTTTTTAACAATGTTCATCTCTGTTGATTCACTGTCTTTCACATGCACGATGTCATGAATGTCATGAATATTTATCTATGTTACTTGGTTGTGATTGGCTGCTTTAAAGTAGCGTCGAGAGCGCAATTTGGCGCAATTAAGATGGGTGTCTTAAGGTATTTAAGCTATGTATCACGGTTGTGGTATTATCTTGAAGAAGGCCTCAGTGCAGGCTGAAACGTCGATTAGAATAAATCCACTACTGATAAAGAAGTCTCCTGAGCGTGCTTTCCAATTCACCCTGTTTTTGCTATATATATATATATATATATATATATATTGTTCCTGGTAAAAACATTTTTCTAAATTAAAATAAATAGTGATAAAGATAAGCTAGTAACTGATTCTGTTCACATTAGAGAAAAGGTGTCTAAGGGGGGAAGTGATAACCATAAACAATTACATACAAGGCCAATATAAGGCACTCTCTGGGGAACTCTTTACTCAAAGAGCTGAACAAAAAACAAGGGGCATCCTTTAAGACTAGAGTTATAGTACTTTTGACTAAAACAAAAGCAGGAATTTTTTTTTACAGTAAGGGCAGTAATTATGTGAAATTCCTTTCCTCTGGAGGTTGTGTTGACAGATATTTTAGACACATTCAAAAAAAGTTCTAGGACTACTTTTTAGCTCAGAACAATGTATATAGAACTATGACATATGATTACAATGCAGATAGGTTGTTTATCCAGGGAGATACATGATTGCCTTTTGGATTCAGTAAGAATTTTGTACCTACTTGGGACTTAATTGAAATGGATTACAAGTTAGTTTGTTTGTTTATTCCTACATCAATATGGTAAAGACTAAGCTTAGCTATGTTACAATGTTAATTACCTTATCAGAGTAATGAAAAGAATGTAATAAAATGATAACCATGTTGTGGGTGAGGGTAGTTCATTAAAATCATTTTTCATGGTTGTTAGAATGTTTTGTAACACAAATAACACTAATAATTTGAAGCTTCAAATGCTGCTAAGGTGTCTTTTCACAAAATAACCACTTGGTGTCAGTGTAGTATCAGGACACTGAATTGAGAAAACACACTGTCTAAAATGCTCTCATTGCAGCCAAGTTGGATAAAAAGAGAATTGTGCCCTCTAAATATCATTTGATATGTGTTTGCGCAGCTTAACAGTGTTTAGTACACACCAAATGGAACTTCAGAGATTCAGGGGCAAGTCAGCCGCATCATAGGGGACAAATTAAAAATTCCCTTTGATTTAAAACACCCATTTAGCCTCTGAACTCTTTAAAGGATCAAAGAAGCGTACAACATATTGCCAGAGATCTCTCCATCACTTTGTATAGCAATGTATCGTAGACCTCTCTTGCACTCAAAGGGTTAAAATGTGAATGCAAATCAATGAGAATTAGGGCAATTTTTACTTCTCCCCTATTGAAAGTTGGTTTGGTCCAGAACTGCTCCACTTGTCATTTCGTACTTATTGCCCTTGTGTCTTTTAGGTTTCAAGGGACGATAAGTCAATTCGACCACAAATTTACTATTTGTTAACCTGTTGAGTGCCAGAGGGGTACGGAATGCATTGCATTGTGTGTGTGTGTGTATGTGTGCGTGTGTGTAAAGCTTTGCATTCTGTACCCCTCTGGCACTCTAAGGGTTAAGACCAGGTGAAGCTCTATACGTGTAGGGTTTCATAAAGTAGCTCCCTGTGCCTTTAACATGTACGGGTCTGCATTACTGTTACACTGTTCTACCACATAACAAAACTTATTTAGAGCAGTGATGTACTTAGACTTCCTGCTGCCTTCCGCCCACCCAATGCGCTCATCCCCACATACACATATTGATACACCCACATATTATCTAGCTCTTTTTGCATCCCATGTCCCTCCACTTAAAGTCACTGAACTATGAATGTGAAACTGGAGTAAATTTGTTTATGGTGCTATATGGGTTATTTTATTATTTACTAGTGTATATAATATATATATAATATATATATAATAAGGGGGTGCAACATTGTTACAGCCGCCGCAGC
This sequence comes from Rhinophrynus dorsalis, assembly GCA_037306005.1. Lineage (NCBI taxonomy): Eukaryota > Metazoa > Chordata > Amphibia > Anura > Rhinophrynidae > Rhinophrynus > Rhinophrynus dorsalis. The sequence continues at coordinate 31,142,979 of CM074723.1, forward strand.
TTATGTGACAGCTGTACCATCACACTGGACAAGACTGCTGATACGTGGATATAGCTTTGTGCAACTTCCTAGTTTTGGTGAGTTAAATCATGCTGTTGGTTGATTCTGTATAGGTTTGACATAGAGGAGATAGATCTAGTAGACAGTAGATTGATAAAACTCTCTAAAGATCCGATAATTGGCGTTCTCTGCATGTTGGGCAGATGATTTGCAATGCCCCAGAGACTCACGACGGCTCTTTGTTTAGATATGTATTTACACGTGTGATATCATTTGATATTACCCTTTTCTGATGGCTTAATATTTTGGTTTAAATAATACTATATTCTACTGATGTACTTGCATGATAATTTAACCTTATGATCATAACCTAATTGTTTTAATAATCGGATGTCTGCACACTTCTGTATTTGATTTTATTCTCACACCCAAGGTGTGAAATCACTTATGGTGTATTTTTTTCTACTGTTAGAGAATACTAAGTAATCTCATAGTAGGTGATTGTATTTATTTGTTTACGAATCTAATAAATAATGTAGCGCTAATGAGAAAACAGCATAACAAAAACTATTTAACGGTGGGCAGCTAATACCGATCCATCTCCCAAAGTGGCAATATTCAACAACACTAGGCTATAAAAATGGTTCAGTGCTCCACCAGTTAATGACAGACAGAGAATCTTATCAATAAAGAAGACCATAAATTTATTATAAAACAAAATAATATAAAATCACAAAAAATACATGCTCTATGTATTTCTGTTAAATCCGTGTAAACAAGTCCGCTCCACAGTGCTGCAGAAACCTCACAATGGTAGTAACAACCTACAGGCATATGCTCTGTGGAACTCACATAAAACAAATGTGGCAACCCCAGAGAACCCAGTCTGCTGGAAGAACCTCCAGTGGAAAAGGCACACACACACTTTTAAGAAAGACCTACACACACTAAGTTCACCCAGAACACATACCTATATCTCACCCGTTCTTATACAAAAGCATAGGACTACAAATCAGTCAAAAGTTATAACGTACGTTAACATCGTAGATAACACATCAATCATCAAACTGATACAAAATGATTCAAAATCACTTGATGCCCAGATTTGTTACACCACAAACAAACTGGCCATCAATAGAAACCCCTATCAATCTCTGACTGATAAGTCCGAACCAGATCACATGTCTGTTGGAAAATATCTAGTCATTAAACACTTGCTAAAATCCAATGCAATTATAGGATATGCACAAAGAAAATTAAAACTCATATGACATAACTAAAACTCAGTAGAGGGCTAGCACCTCCATCATTTTAAAAATCCTTGTGAAATGCCGACAATCAATTATTCTTGATGTCTCTCTGTTGTCTGATAACTTGGTCACGAGTCCAATATTAAAATGCCAAGAATATTTATGAAGAAATCACAGCGTTCGTTACTACTCAAAACTCACAGTTCTAGAGATCATATATCTAAACTCACAGTTCCGGGGATCGTATGTTTAACAACCACACCTTCCACACCTGTCTTCATTACAGGTTGGTCTTTGTTTTCTGCTGATCCTTTAATGAGGATATAGGTGATGTCAACAGGACAGTGCTCATGCACTTTATTTGTCTTATGTCCCTTAATCGTGTCCCTCGGTCACTGTGTGACTATGGCGTTTAGCTGTTCCACCGAGATATACATCTTGCCTTCATGGGACATTCATCGGACAACTTTTCTGTCTCCTCTTTCAATAGGACCGCATTATTTGTATCCTTTCACCTCTCCTCCACCAATCTTTACTTGTGGTGTAATTCTATACTGATCCCATGATCTCCTATAAATATCTGCGCTCTCCACCTTCCTCCAACGTGTTTCAAAACCGACTGGTTTCTTCCTCAGGGAATACAATGGTAGAACACTCTTCCTCCTCCTTCCAAGATATATAACCGGAAAATGTCCCCACCTAGCTGTTAACCCTTTTCTCTTAAATATTTCTGTTTCGCTTAAAGGGAAAATTTCTCCTTTCATATATCCATATACACTTTCTCTTAATTTTGCTAATATTATGCATATCCATTTTTCTATTAGAATATATGTAAGGGGTAAAAACACATTTCGTCTAACTTCGTTTAAATCATAAAACTTCCGCTTAAACTCAATTTTTAAAATTCACTTAAAGGGAAAGTCTCACATTTCCTCTATCTATATGTATTTTCTCTATCATTTTCCTTATATTTTCCATATTCATTTTCTCTTATTTTCCTAGTGTTATGCATATCCATTTATCAATATGTAAGGGGTAAAACCACAATTTTTTTATAATTCTCGTTAAATCACAAAACTCAAAACGTAATCACATCAGTAATATATATGAACATAACCCCTATTTATTCCAGATATGCAGAACACTGAATATATAAAACTAGTATAATATTCCAAATGATATAAGGTTCAATACGTAATTAAAATTTTCAATGAATATCCTACCAAATGGTATAAGGTTCAATTCATAATTAAAATTCTCAATGAATATCCTACCCCACACGGGTTCTTCCCAATCCCATTTAGATATCCAATTCCAGATTCGTTCACTAAAACAAAACTTTTATCCTCTAAGGATATCCTAACCTCAGAGGATACTACTGACATATAACAATGATCACCCTACAGACAACTGATAAGTGGAGTTGACTTCCTATATCACTCTAGTTAAGAAATCCAAAAATCTCCACCTCCGAATTTAGTCCATATGGTTGGACTGTCCTTAGATTAAAGATCCACTCAGATTCTCTCCTAGATATCAAACTGATATAGTCTCCACCTCTCCAATTTTTCTTAGCTATATCTATACCCATAAAGGAAAGATCTTTAATATTTGAATCATGATAGTCTGCAAAATGTGCCGAGACACTGTGATTCCTAAATTTGGTCTTAATATTGTATACATGCTCCTTAATTCTATCTCTTAATTCTCTCTTTGTCCTGCCTATATATTGTTTTTTACAGGTACACTCCAATAAATATATAACTCCTGTGGTGTTGAATGTAATTCCTTGATGAAAACGCCTTGATGTTTCTTTCAGTATTACAACTCTTGCAACCCACACACCCTCCACATCTAAAAAATCCTCACTGATGTTCCAGCCAAGTCCCTGTTTTCTTCATATTCTTTTTGCCACAAGATGGTGCTATTTGCATTCCTAATGTTGGTGCTTTCGTGAATATCATTCTTTGTTCCTTAAAAATCAACTGATTTTGGATCTTATCGTTGCAAAGAATCTCCCAATGCTTTCTAATGATATTTTTAAACTTAGTACACCCTATACTATATGGGCATACAATTATTGGTTCTTCATCCTGTTTTCCCATAATGGTAGTCTCTTTTAGTAATTCCTCTCTATCCTTCCTTGCTATCTCTCAGATAGTATGATCCATAACTGCTGTCTCGTATTTTTTCTCCTTAAATCTATCTTTTAAAATCACAGACTGTTCTTCATATACTGTCACTTCTGTACAGTTCCTCCACACCCTTATGAGGTGTTGGCTAAGGGATTGAAATTTGCACCCAGAAAGAAATTTAACAAATTTGAAGCATATGTTGGTATTCAGAAATATATGTGACAAGTTTGTTTGAAAAAATATTTTTATAAAAACAAATATGTAAAAAGGGAAGATGTCTCACAATATAAACATACTGACTTAAAATCAAAATCGAGATTTATTTCCAAGGAATGAAATGAGTGAAAGTATGATGGCCTTTCAAAATTTGGTTGAAAAAGATATTAGAAGGTTAAAAACTAACAAGATAAATTGTAATATGAGTAGACAGGAATTATCTATTGTGAAAAAACTACAGAATAATGAGGAGTTAGTAATCAGGCTGGATGATAAAGGTGGTGGGATAGTGGTAATGTCAAATACCCAATATAATGAAGAGGCAATAAGACTACAGTCAGATACCACCACCTATAAAAGAATATCAGCCAATACTACTATGATTTTTCAATAGAAATTAAGAGATCTTTTAGAGATTGGATTACAGGAGGATATTATTAACCAAAAAGAATCCACACATTCCAATATTTTATTTTTTACCAAAAATACACAAGTGTATGGAGAAACCTCTTGGTCACCCAATAGTTTCTGGAATCCAGTCAATTACTAGTAATTTAAGTAGATATATAGATACATTTTTACAGGTTCCTGTTAAGAAATTACAGCATATTTAAAAAATACAACTCATGTTATTAACGTTTTACAAGAGGTTCAGTGGAAGGATGGTGACATCCGTTGATGATGGATGTCTCCTCCTTATATACAATAACTGATCACGGGGCTATAAAAAATTTTTTGGAGAAGGAACAAGATTTGAGTTCTGCACAAATGGAGTTTATTGTTATTTTAATTAAGTTTATTTTGGAACATAATTATTTTTGGTTTGATGAACAATTTTTCTTGCAGATTCTTGGTTCCACAATGGGTACCAGGTTCGCACTGAGCTATGCTAATTTGTATAAGGGTTTTTGGGAGTTCCATCATATTTGGAATAATAACCCATTCGGTGTGAACCTGGTATCCTGGAGACGATATATAGATGATATATTTTTTATATGGAGTGGGACGGAGTCATTGTTAAAATAATTTATTTTACATTTGGGTAATAATTCACAGAATTTAAAATTTACATCAGAAAATAATACATAAACTATCAATTTTCTGGATCTATCGATATATAGAAAATGGTAAAATTAAAACAAAAACATATTTTAAAACCACAGATATTAACAGCTATATTTCATTGGATAGCTGTAACTTCTCTCCATGGTTAAATTCACAAGGGTGAGGAGGGACTGTACAGACGTGGCAGTATATGAAGAACAGTCTGTGATTTTTAAAAGATAGATTTAAGGAGAAAAAATACGAGACAGCAGTTATGGATCATACTATCCGAGAGATAGCAAGGAAGGATAGAGAGGAATTACTAAAAGAGACTACCATTATGGGAAAACAGGATGAAGAACTACTAATTGTATGCCCATATAGTATAGGGTGTACTAAGTTTAAAAATATCATTAGAAAGCATTGGGACATTCTTTGCAACGATAAGATCCTAAATCAGTTGATTTCTAAGGAACCAAGAATGATATTCACGAAAGCATCAGCATTAGGAATGCAAATAGCACCATCTTGTGGCAAAAAGAATATGAAGAAAACAGGGACTTGGCTGGAACATCAATCGGGATTTTTAGATGTGTAGGGGGTGTGAGTTGCAAGAGTTGTAATATTGAAAGAACCATCAATGAGTTTTCATCATTGAGCACGGGGGAATCATATAAGATCAAGGAAGGAATTACATGCAACACCACAGGAGTTATATATTTATTGGAGTGTACCTGTAAAAAACAATATATAGGCAGGACAAAGAGAAGATTAAAAGATAGAATTAAGGAGCATGTATACAATATTAAGACCAAACTTAGGAATCACAGTGTCTCGGCACATTTTGCAGACTATCATGATTCAAATATTAAAGATCTTTCCTTTATGGGTATAGATATAGTTAAGAAAAATTGGAGAGGTGGAGACTATATCAGTTTGATATCTAGGAGAGAATCTGAGTGGATTTTTAATCTACGGACAGTCCAACCATATGGACTAAATTCGGAGATGGAAATTTTCGGATTTCTTAACTAGAGTGATATAGGAAGTTAACTCCACTTATCAGTTGTCTGTAGGGTGATCATTGTTATATGTCAGTAGTATCCTCTGAGGTTAGGATATCCTTACAGGATAAAAGTTTTGATTTAGTGAACGAATTTGGAGTTGGATATCCAAATGGGATTGGGAAGAACCCGTGTGGGGTAGGATATTCATCGAGAATTTTAATTACGTATTGAACCTTATATCATTTGGAATATTATACTAGTTTTATATTTTCAGTGTTCTGCATATCTGGAAAAAATAGGGGTTATGTTCATGTAAATTACTGATGTGATTACGTTTTGAGTTTTGTGATTTAACGAGAAAAAATTGTGGTTTTACCCCTTACATATTGATAAATGGATATGCATAACACTAGGAAAATAAGAGAAAATAAATATTGAAAATATAAGGGAAATGACAGAGAAAATACATATAGATAGAGGAAATGTGAGACTTTCCCTTTAAGTGAATTTTAAAAATTTGAGTTTAAGCGGAAGTTTTATGATTTAAATGAAGTTAGAAGAAATGTGGTTTTACCCCTAACATATATTCTAATAGAAAAATGGATATGCATAATATTAGCAAAATTAAAGAAAATGTATATGGATATATGAAAGGAGAAATTTTCCCTTTAAGCGAAACAGACATATTTAAGAGAAAAGGGTTAACAGCTAGATGGGGACATTTTCCAGCTATATATCTTGGAAGGAGGAGGAAGAGTGTTCTACCATTGTATTCCCTGAGGAAGAAACCAGTCGGTTTTGAAACGCGTTGGAGAAAAGTGGAGAACACAGATATTTATAGGAGATCATGGGATCAGTATAGAATTACACCACGAGTAAAGATCAGTGGAGGAGAGGTGAGAGGATACAAATAATGCGGTCCTATTGAAAGAGGAGACAGAAAAGTTGTCCGATGAATGTCCTGTGAAGACAAGGTGTATATCTTGGTGGAACAGCAAAACACCATAGTCACACAGTGACCGAGGGACACGATTAAGGGACATAAGACAAATAAAGTGCATGAGCACTGTCCTGTTGACATCAACTATATCCTCATTAAAGGATCATCAGAAAACAAAGACCAACCTGTAATGAAGACAGGTGTGGAAGGCGTGGTTGTTAAACATACGATCCCCAGAACTGTGAGTTTAGATATATGATCTCTAGAACTGTGAGTTTAGATATATGATCTCTAGAACTGTGAGTTTAGATATATGATCTCTAGAACTTGATAGTGGTTTCTATTGATGACCAGTTTGTTTGTGGTGTAACAAATCTGGACATCAAGTGATTTGGAATCATTTTGTATCAGTTTGATGATTGATGTGTTATCTACGATGTCAACGTACGTTATAACTTTTGACTGATTTATAGTCCTATGCTTTTGTATAAGAACGGGTGAGATATAGGTATGTGTTCCGGGTGAACTTAGTGTGTGTAGGTCTGTTCTTAAAAGTGTGTGTGTGCCTTTTCCACTGGAGGTTCTTCCAGCAGAGTGGGTTCTCTGGGGGTGCCACATTTGTTTTATGTGAGTTCCACAGAGCATATGCCTGTAGGTTGTTACTACCATTGTGGGGTTTCTGCAGCACTGTGGAGCGGACTTGTTTACACGGGTTTAACGGAAACACATAGGGCATGTTGTATTTTTTTTTATTTTATATTATTTTATTTTATAATAAATTTATGGTCTTCTTTATTGATAAGATTCTCTGTATATCATTAACTGGTGGAGCGCTGAACCATTTTTATAGAATAGTGTTATTTATTTGTTTAGCACTAGATTATATGTGTTTTGAAATTCACACTTTCTGGCGGGAGTTTTGGCTCCAAAGGTCACAGGGTATAGAGGGGGGTGTTTAGCGTTTGGTTGCCATCTTTTTTTTACTTTTCTGAATAATATTTCCAAACAGAAAACCGTCACCTTAAAATAACTGAACTGATTTTCAGCCTTATGAAATAAAATATCATACCCAACCATATTACAATGCACCATTTATCATTCGGTAATATGAGAGAATTTGTCAGAAAATAACTGTAGTTTAACCCTTAGAGCATTAAGAAGCAGTGTGTTGCATACCTCGTTGTTCCTTAAAGGATTCATATCTGATTTTTTTAACAATATAAATGTATTTTTGTTTTCTGTACAATATAAAGCAACGTATGACTCTGCATATGATTAACCCTTTGAGTGCCAGAGGGGGTACTCAACTCATTAGGGTTAACAGTTTTCATGTGATAAATCCCATAAACACCCTACAGATGACTTTTCATACAAGTCTAATTTAGTATAGAAAGTCACTTACCTCATTATTGAACTTGATGAAAAGTTATTATAAAAAAAATGACACAAGTGGCGCACAGGTTGAGAGAGGGGGAAGTTTGACTCTATGCAGCATGAAATGGACCAGCACTCCTCATAGTCCAAACCCAACATGTACTGTATAGTCTAGCGTGTAAGTGGCAAATGGAGACCGATTATACAGAAATCACGGCCAACACAGTAATAAGCACAAGATAATTTTTAATCAAAATTGTGCATCATGCGTCATGAGCAAGAAAAAGATAATGAAATGATGTACAAAACGGAAATACTCTGTTTAAAAATGACACAAAATGAGAAAACACTATTAAAATCCTATATAATAATTCTCTAATATATTGTCAGAAGCTGTCATGCACAGTACAGACGGCTGCGCGCGCTGCATCATGCATAGTACAGACTGCTCGCACTGTGGCTGATAACGGAGAGGGGAGCTCCGAATTCAGACTGTAGTCCTCTCTGCACATGAAGGTGCACAGAGAGGACTTCAGTTTAAATTCGGAGTGCCCCGCTCCGTTATCAGCCGAGGCGCGGGCAGTCTCTACTATGCATGACTGCACCGCGGCCGTTGCTGCCTGGAACTGTGGCCCGTGTATACGGGCTGTTCAACTAGTAATATTATAATGGGGTAATCTTTCTTTGGGGGTACCAAAACCACTTATTATTATCTTGGGATACTTTTGAAGTTCCTCTTCTAATAAGCGGTTTTGGTACCCCCAAAGAAAGATTATCCCATCATATTATTATTTTAATAGTGTATTCTCATTTTGTAGGTCTATTTTAAAAAGTGTATTTCTAATTTGTACACCATTACCTTTTCTTGCATATGGACATGTAAGGCACTATTTTGAATAATTATTATTTTGTGCTTATTACTGTGTTGGCCATAATTTCTGTATATTCGGTCTCCATTTGCCACTTGCGCGCCAGACCATACATTACTAGATGAAAAGTCATACTTGTATTTGCCTGCTTCAAAGGCACGGTAAACTTTAGTTATATGAAAAAAAAGAGCTTTTCCTGGTGAGTATAACACATGTACTTCTATTGTAAGAGGAGCTTTATTCAAAGGTTATTACACTTTTAATTGTTGAGAGTTTTTATATTAAACTGATACAACGGTGCCCCTTTTATCCAGGCAGCTATTGTGTTGCATTCTATGGGAGACGTGACCTACTTGACTGCAGTTCTCCATTTAATGTGAGAGTAACGGCTTAACCAATATATAACAATTTGAATTGTAATACGTTTTGAACAAAGCAACCCCCAGCAGTGGATGTATACTCGAAACACCCCATTGATTTACATAGGGCTATTAACACCTTGGGGATTATACACTAAGGTGTGATAAGTAGGTGATAAAGCAGAGATCACTTCTCCAGTGAAATCACTTCTTCAATTCCTATGTTATTTTATGAAGCCTATGCACTAAGATATCCAAAGCTGGAGAAATCTTAGTACATTGGCTCCATAGAATAACACAGGAAATGGAGAAGTGATATCACTGGAGAAGTTATCTCTGTGTTATCACCTCTTTATCACCATTTAGTGCATATCCCCAACTTGAGTGCTAGAAAGGCGTCTAAAGCATTGATTCATTACGCTTTGGAGACTTCTATGGCATTCAAGTAGTTAAAGAGCCATTTAAATCAATGGGGAATTTTATTGGTCTCCTGTTGTATAACTGGTTTGCTCCAGAAATCTTTGCACATAGACTCAGTGCTCTATTACACAAAGCAGCATTTCCATTATCAGTGTGTAAATACTCCATATAGAGGGATCATTACCAGGGTGTAAATACTCCATATAGAGGGATCATTATCAGCATGAAGATAAGCAGAGTATTTACTCAGCATAATATGCTTGTTATCATTTTGTAGATACTCGGTGGCATCATAGTGCATATATCATGGTAAATATCAGTACATATTTGCTGAACATCATTAGAGAACACAGTGATCTCATTATCATTCTGTAGATATCCAGCCTCACTGTAGAACTAACACATAGACCAAAGATAACCACAGGGACGCATTTCTCATTAAACAGATAGGGACACTCACACCGACATAAGTGAAGCTTCATGAAGCCACCTAAAGTGTTCTGGGGGCTCTGTGCACCAGATGGCGACCCCTCCACTGGGAGTCTAAAACAGTAGCCATCTTGTATTTGTCCAGGAGCATGTATACTTTTACTACAGAAAGGAGAGAGGCAGTTTTCCAAATGGTAGACTTGTCTCTTGAGGAAAGGCTGTGAACTCCCATTGGGTATCTCTAAGTGGTGCAATCAGCAGCCATGACACTTTAAAAAGCTCCATGATGGTTGATGACTGCAAAGAGGTAACAGGCGCACATTCTAACTCAGAAAAAAATATATATGTCAAGATTTACACTGTTGAGTAAAACATGGGTAGTCCTGATGTGTGTTATTCAAAAGTTATTGCAGCTAAAACATGCATTTTTGGAGGGTAGTAATTCCATGGCCTGAAATTGAATGGTGGCGCTGATACGATAGAAGCCTATGGACATCTGTTAACAGCAAAAATAGCTCTCCATAGGTTGCTATAGCAACAGCACCAATGTAAAATTATGGCCATGGATGTACTGCACACCACAAAAAATATAAGTAGGCAGTCAGAATACCCTTGCTTTAAATCCTGCAATACATATTTTTCCATATTATGTGAGGACAACATCTGCAATGAGTTTGTATGTTCTCACCATGTTTGCGTGGGTTTCCTCCGGGTACTCCGGTTTCCTCCCACACTCCAAAAAACATACTGATAAGTGAATTTAGATTGTGAGCCCCAATGGGGACAGGGACCACCATGACCAATATGAGTGTAAAGAGCTGAGTAATCTGTGTGCGCTATATAAATAAATAAATAAAATAAATGTGATACTGTCTCTTTAAGCAGAGTAGGTTACAACCTAGAGAGGGGGTTGGCAACCTGAAGCCGTCCAGCTGTTGAGGAAGACAACTCCCAGGACCCATAGCCAACCAAGAGCTGGAGCTGCCAACCAACAGCTGCCCATCCCTGACTGAAGGGTGGTGGCTGAGCTATGCTGGCCACTCCCACACTGTGTTGGGGATGTGGGCGTGGCCAGAACAATGTCAGTATCCCTGCACAAGACATACGATCCTGGATTAAGGTGGCTTTTTTTGTTTTTAATCAGTTTACACACCTCTTTACTGACTAATATTTATCCCCTAGAATGCTAGAGTGCCCAGTAACATATTGACAAACAGCCTGGGGGGTTAAAAGCATTTTTCTGTTTTAGTGTTATCCCTTTGAATGCAGAAGGGTATCTCTGGCACTCAAAGGGTTAATAGGCTAAGAATTTTTTCTGTGCCAGGGAACAGTGGATGAGGCAGGGCTGGAGTCATGTGAGGAGTGGGGGTGTGGTCATGGGTGGGGCTAAGAGCACCTTGGCTGACCCACCCATAGAGAGCCAAATTTACCAGATGGCAGCACTGGCAGCAAGACAGGGGATCATATAAAACTAGCAGCTAGGCCGTGGGCTATACTGGGCAGGTGACTGGTCGGTCAAGTAAACGAGAAGTGGCCAGTAATAGGATTTGCAGTCAAACAGTGGAACATGCAGCCAAGATGGTCTCAGGTTCAAGGGTGAAAATCTCAGTGAGATGCATCATGCACTTCAATTCCATTATAATGTCATCTCTGCATAGAAACTGGAAACTCTGAAAAAGAGATAAAATCTAAATGCTGGAGAAGTATTCAATATGTAGGTGCAATGTATGAACAAGATTGAGTAGTCAGAACTCCATATTATGTAGTGCAGGGCTAGGTAACATCTGGCTTTCACCAACAGTTGAAGAGCCAGAGGTTACCTACTTCTTGAGCTTGTGGAAAGGTCTCTATGTCTTAACCCTTGAATGTCCAGGTGATGTGCCACATACATCCCAACATTTCAAATTGCCAAAGATGGACACTTGTGCTTTAGGGGTGTTTTGGGGGCGTGGCTGGTGGGAGGGGTATTACCAATTAATTTGTAGGCTATTTCATGATCTATTGACACCTCCTTGTATAATCTAATAAATTACTTATAATAAGACCAAAGTATTTTATTTACACAAACTAATTTATAAATACACATATACTGATGTTTAAACAAAAAATAATGTGAGTTTTATTGCTGTAGAACAATGTGATACACTTATATACACACCACACAATCTGATCTCCTAAACACAGGGACACCAGGGTGATACACTTATATATACACCACACAGTCTGATCTCCTAAACACAGGGACACCAGGGTGATACACTTATATACACACAGTCTGATCTCCTAAACACAGGGACACCAGGGTGATACACTTATATACACACCAGACAGTCTGATCTCCTAAACACAGGGACATCAGGGTGATACACTTATATATACACCACACAGTCTGGTCTCCTAAACACAGGGACACCAGGGTGATACACTTATATACACACCACACAGTCTGATCTCCTAAATACAGGGACACCAGGGTGATACACTATATACACACCACACAGTCTGATCTCCTAAACACAGGGACACCAGGGTGATACACTTATATACACACCACACAGTCTGATCTCCTAAACACAGGGACACCAGGGTGATACGCTTATATACACACCACGCAGTCTGATCTCCTAAACACAGGGACACCAGGGTGATACACTTATATACACACCACACAGTCTGATCTCCTAAACACAGGGACACCAGGGTGATACACTTATATATACACCACACAGTCTGATCTCCTAAACACAGGGACACCAGGGTGATACACTTATATACACACCACACAATCTGATCTCCTAAACACTGGGGCATCAGGGTGGGAAAGAGGGACAGAGGGATTTGGGTCTAAAAGAGGGACTGTCCCTCCTAAAGAGGGACACTTGGGAGGTATGGTACCAGGTCACACCAGCCCGGAGGGTCCTGGCACATCATGGAATTCTGGGATGGCAGCATGGCTGCATGCCACTCTGCCATCCCAGAATTCATAGCGAAGAAAAAAAAATTCTGTGTAATACAAGGATACCTCCAACTGACAGCAGTGGAGGTATCCTTGTATTACACAGCAGGAAAAGCTCTATAACATATAGTTTTCATTAAAAAAATGACTGCTCCTTTAACCCCTTAACGACTACCCAGTCTGGGGGTGGGTGGCTTTAAGGACCACAAAATGTTTTTTTCTTCGCTATGAGTAAAAATATTGTTCTCCTCTCCTTTTATGTCTAACTGTAACATTTCAGGCTACCTGCTCCCCATCTGTACAATTTCCACCACTGTATTTTCTAAGCCAGATATTATTCTAGCATTGAGGGAGTTTGGAGCCCTATTTTAATGAATGGGAATTTGAGAAATATTTTATCTTCTTCTCTATCTCTGGGTATTAAAAGTATTGCCTCAATATTTGCTGATAACACTAAACTAAATTGTGTAAGGAACTATAGAAAGAGAAGAATATTTTTTCATAGAAGAAAAATTTGGATCAACAGAGTGAATGGGCTAATAAGTGGTAGCTGAGGCTTAGTATTGATAAATGTGAGGTTATGCATTTTGGCTGAAGAAACAAGCATGCTAAATATACACTAAATGGGAAACTACTTGGCAAATCCTTGTTAGACACATATTTAGGAATACTGATAGATGATAGACTTCACAATAGCATGTAAATCAGCTGATGCGAGCACCAATAAGGAACTATCATATATAAAAAGGGGTATAGATGCCTGAGATAGGAATATAATTTAACATCCCTATAAATCAGTGGAAAGACATTGTACAGAATATGGGAGTTCGATTTTGGGCACCTTTTCTTAAAAAGACATTACTGAGACTGCAAAAAGTACAGAGAACTGCAACAAAAAAAAAAAACAATGGAGGATTTTAGTTATAAACTGAGATTACACAAATTGGGTTTATTTACATTACGGAAGAGATGTCTAAGGGGTTATATGTTTACTATTTACAAATATATTTAACGCCAACACAAAAAACTATCTGGTTAACAATTTACTTAAAGTACTCATCCCATAAGACTAGAGGAAAGGAGCTTTCAACTAACACAGACACAGGATTTTTACAGTAAGGGCAGTAAAGTTGTGGAATATTTTGTCTCAGAAGGCTTTGTTTGCAGATACTGTAGAGGCTTACACAAATGTATTGGATACCTTGAAGCTCAGGACAACATTGATAATTATGCCTGCTGGTTTCAATGCAGATAGGATGTTGATCCAGGGAGATATTGCACTGCCTTCTGAGCTCAGGAAGGATATTTTTTTTTATCTGCTTGGGGCATTTTTGGAAATGGCTTCAGTAGTTTTTTTTCCTTCTTCTGTCATCACGAAGTGTAGTATGGCAAAGTTTAAACTTGATAGACACGTCTTTTTTCAGCCTTATTAATTAGTTTACTGTTACATTCTGCTCAGCAAACAGCAAACCCCTCTCAAGATTGCCTATCTCTCTTAATGTTTCAGAGTGCTTCTCCAGATCTCTAACCTCAGGTTCCAGAGAGGCTACTTGCTACATTTGCCACATTGTCACCTCTCTTTCCCGGTGTTCTATTGTGGCCTTCGCTTCACCGCTTCCTTTCTTTTCCCCCGCGCCCTTTCCTACTGGCGTCTTCCCATCTTTGCTGTGCGGCCTGTTCCCGCAGCTCCACTCACTCTCAGTGGTGTGCCAAACTTCGGCATTGGACGCATCACCACCCGGAGATGTCACTTTCTTGCGCCTATATAAGGCAGCGTTCACAGCAGCTCGGAGCACTTTCACAGTGTTCCTTAGGCTATGCAGACCTGGTCTAAGGCTTCAGTGCCTGTATCATTAGTCCTAGTCAGCTCGTTCAGCTAACCTTGTCCTTTCTCTTATCTTCCAGTGTATGCCTCCTGGTTTGGCTATTCACTACTCTTGTACTGCTGCCCTGCTCCTGAATTGATCTCCTGTGTATGACCCCTGGCTATCCATTCAACTACTCTCCTGACTGACAAAGCCATGTATCCCTTGGCTACTCCTTAGACCATTCTGATTGATGAACTTTTGATTTACGTTTCCTGGAGAGTTGTCGCTATACTATGGCCTACGCCCCCCAGCCACGTACCCTACTCCTCACACCCCAGCTCTCACTCTCTCCTGCAGGAGAGCTTGTGCTGTCGGTAAAGGGGCTATCCTGGACTTTCCTCCGGCCTTGCGTCTGGCACCTACTCTCGGCTCACGCCGTAGTACTGCCCTTCTTCAGGCAGCCTCCGTTTCACGAGCTTCGCTCTCCAGCTTCGCACCTGAGCATTCCCTCTCTTGCAGGCTACATCCTGCGTCTGACACACATAAACCCTGGAATGGTTGTTCCAAATGTGCTCACATATAGCAGCTTGTACACTGAGTTAAGTGGAGAATCATATTAACACAACACTCATTATCCCAGTTACTGCAAGTTAAAAAGGCAGGCCAAAAAAAAAGAAAATAATAATGCACAAGTTTTAAGTTAATAAATAATCATTGTCACCCTATTTAATCCCTTACGTTTACATTCCAAGCCCTTAAACAACATCTAGAAACTGCTGCAAGATTCACATGTTCCAAATATTCACTCTGAGCCTGCTTTATATAGCTGGAGGCCAGGAGTTACAACACAACAATCAAAGTCCATCCCTCACAGGCATACAACACAACCACAGAACAAACCCGGAAGGAAAAAAAACAAGGCTTGTTTTTTAACCACTTCTTTGCTGCACTAATAGAACACAATTATTAAGGCAGAGATTTAGATCAGTGCACTTAGAATTGACTGTAATAGGAACTCACAGGCTCACAGTTCTCATTCCAAGCTCGCTTACTACAGTAGAATGCCACCAATTACAAGACACCAATCAAAGTCCAGTCTGCAAGGCACACACTGCAATCACAGAGCTCATCAGGAGCTAGATTCAGTTAAAGCCGGTAAAACACATGGTAGGACCGAAGTGAGTTTCGGCCATAACACACATCGATGTACCATAGGAATTCAATTGCCCTACCAACATGAATTACAACAAGATTTAAGCACCAGAGCATGACTTGCAGCCCAGCGTTTCATTGTAGATTTTTGTTCCTACAATGTACACTAAATAGCGTGAATAATGGAAACATCAAAGGAAACTAGCTAACGTTCAATGTTTGACACAGTGCCAAATATCAACAGTAAGCTAACAAGAGTCACGCTCCCCTACCCTCCCAAACACTATCCAACTAACTAAAGTTAAAATAAAATACTAGCCCTAACACTATTCCATGACCCATACTCTTTGTCTACTATAAGCTTCTTTCTTCTCTTTCTTCTGCTTTTCTCTTCTTTCTTCTTCTGTAATGTTTCTCTATAAAAGAAGAATAAGCAATTAAATCCACTGACCCCATAAAGTCTCACCTCCGCCAGAACACAAAAAAAAATCAGATCCTCATTGAGGTACCTTTCGAACCATTGCACAAGCAAAAATTAGGGAAATTTGAACAGAGATCGGGTTTTATATGGTCAGCCTCTGTCTAAATATATTCCCACGCTACTATTGGTTGGGATGTGGGGTTACACAGGGCACATAAAATGCCCTGCAGAAACTACACCTCTCAGCCATCAGGTTCTAGCTATAGTAGTCACAAATGCGTGTTTCATCATCCCTGCCGCTAGACAATAATTGAACATGCTTTTTTTTTTTTAAACATTTTTCTACAGCACGTCGTTGATAATTAACAATCATTAGGGACTCAACTCCTAGGTTTGCTAGACACTAATGCAAAAAAGAGAGTCCTTAACACGTGTTACTAGCCAGTGCATGTAATCGAATACCAAATTCATCTGCTGGTGACTTGTTATTTGTTCTCCTTGTTTGTGGTGTCAAAGGAGAAGTGTATTTACCCCTTAAGTACCCATGATGTACCAGGATCATTATGGATAAACTTCCTTTAAGCACCAGGGACAGTCCAGGCACATCATGAAATTCAGGAGTACCCATGCGGCTGCATGCTGCTCAGGGACCCCTGAATGCAATGATCAAACAAAAATGCTCCGTGGTCTTTATCTGCCAGCTGCGTGCCGTGTGGCTGGTCCTTAAGGGGTTAAAATTCAAAATATTGCAATGACTATAATCCCGCTACACTCATTACATTTAAAACTAATTTGTAGTAAAGGGATCTTATACCACCAAAACCACTCATTATGTATAATTTTCTAAAGCTCTTGTTATAATGAGACAAAGGCTTGCATAGGTAATGAAGCGTATTAGAGACCCAGACAGGTTTTTTTATATATATACTAGCAATGTGGGACGGCGTTGCCCGTCATGTTATGACCGTTGGGCGCACGTGTGTGAAATGCAGACACACTGATAAACACAGACATATACAACACACAGGCAGACACATACCATACATCCCAAGTGTCCCTCTTTGAGGGCCAAATCCCTCTGTCCCTCTTTCCCACCCTGTTGTCCCTCTTTTTAGGAGGTCAGACTGTGTGCTGAGCAGCTCCACCTATAGGCGAGGTAGGCGCCAGCCTAGGGCGCACACGTACTGGGAGCGCGGGCATGCAGCGGAGAAGAGCTGCGCCCGCACACACACCACGCCGGGAACCACAACACAGTCAGGTCTGTGTCGCTACAGCGCTCCCTCGTCTGGTCGGATCTTTAGTAATGCAGAGCGCGTTGGGAGTCATGATCTCCCGCCGCGCTCTGCATTACTGAAGAGAAGACTGCGCGGGAGCTACAGGTATGTGATGGGGGGCAAGTTGGAGCTGAGGGGGCATAGTGGAGCTGAGGGGGCAAGTTGAAGCGCATGTGGGGCAAAGTGGAGATGATGGGGCAAATTGGAGCTGTTAGGGGAAAGCTGGAGCTGAGGGGGCATAGTGGAGCTGGTGGGGGCAAGTTGGAGCTGATGGGGGCAAAGTGGAGCGGATGAGGGTCAAAGTGGAGCTGAGGGGGGGCAAGTTGGAGCTGAGGGGGGGCAAAGTGGAGCAGATGGGGGGCAAGTTGGAGCGGATGGGGGGCAAAGTGGAGCAGATGGGGGCAAGTTGGAGCGGATGGGGGCATAGTGGAGCTGGTGGGGGCAAGTTGGAGCTGGTGGGGGCAAGTTGGAGCAGATGGGGGGCAAGTTGGAGCGGATGGGGGGCAAAGTGGAGCTGATGGGGGTAAGTTGGAGAGGATGGGGGTCAAAGTGGAGCTGATGGGGGCAAAGTGGAGCTGAGGGGCCAAAGTGGAGCTGGTGGGGGCACGTTAGAGCAGATGGGGGGCAAAGTGGAGCTGGTGGGGGCACGTTGGAGCGGATGGGGGGCAAAGTGGAGCTGATGGGGGCAAGTTGGAGTGGATGGGGGGCAAAGTGGAGCTGATGGTGGCAAGTTGGAGCTGATGGTGGCAAAGTGGAGCTGGTGGGCCAAAGTGAAGCTGATAAGGGGCAAGTTGGAGCTGGTAGGGGGCATCTCTTACAGACATCTCCAGACCAGGGGCAGACTGGCCCAGGGGGCAGAGAGAGGACAATCATGAAAAGAGCTGGGGTATAAGTAGGCAGGGTATAAAGGGGTGGGACACAAGGGGCGGAGCGAAATGGGCGGCAAAATTAGGTTTTGCCTAGGGTGGCAAAAATCCTTGCACCAGCCCTGACTGTGTGGTGTGTTTTACTTTGCTCTCCAGCAATAAAGCAATACACTTCAGTATATGTGTTTATACATTAGTCTGTGCAAATAAAATACTTTGGTCTTGCACTAAATCATTTATTCAGTTACATAAATAGCCAGTAATAGGTCATGAAATAACCTAAAAATTCTTACTAATGCCCTGCCCACCAGCCACGCCCCAACAATATCACCTAAAACTACAGTGTCCCTCTTTGGCCATGTGAAATGTTGGGAGGTATGCACATACACACAGTGAACGGCAGAAACATGCAAAAGACACGCACACACAGACTCACTGGAGATGCACACATATGTAACAGATGTACACACACAGACACACTGGAGATGCACACATGGACACATATATGTAACAGAGATGGACACAAACACACATGCAACATATATGAGCAGAAACACATGCACTCATGAGTTGTGCACCCCTCTGGCAGTCAAAGGGTTAAGATATACAGAGGCATGTCAGAGTTAAATAGCAGTGGGAAGTGTGTTCATACCTGGGAACTTTGACTTGTGGAGTCCCTAGAGGGGACTGATGTGGTGCTGATGTAGAGAGATAAATGGGGCAATCTGGGTTAAAAGGGGGCGGGGCTTAATCGCGAGTAGGGGGCGGGGCTTAAAATAAATGTGGAAAAGTGTTAGTAATAGGCTGGGGAAGGAGGAGATGTGGGAGGGAAATGCAAGTTTACAATGTGAGGGGTTTGAACACACTCCCTGAGGGCTAAAACTTGATACGCAACCCTGTGGCAGTCAGTGAGTTAAGTGTGAATCTGATGGCTGTCTGTCCTGTGTCTTGTATGCCAAATGATGACAGTGAAGAAATAATTGAGCAATGAGGGCCTACCTTAACCCTTTGAGTGCCATTTTGTTCTTCTGGTGCTGCACTACAGGTCCTGCTGAGGCCACTGGGAGTCAGGGTGAGTGAGTGTGTGTGTGTGCCAGCCATATTTATTTCTGGCTTTGTGTGTGTATGTGGTGCTGTGTGTGTGAGTGGGGGCATGTGTGTTTGGTGCTGTGTGAGTGGGGCATTGTGTGTGGTGGTCTGTGTGTGTGAGTGGGGCATGTGTGTGTGTTTGTGTGGTGCTGTGTGAGTGGGGCATGTGTGTGAGTTTGGTGCTGTATGAGTGAGGCATGTGTGTTTGTCTGTGGTGTAGGAGCAAGTGGCGGCCATATTGTTTTTTTCTGACTTTGATAGTGGTGGGCGGGCTGCATAGTGGGGGCGGGCCAACTCCCTGCATGATTGAATCACCCAATAGGAATAGTAACTCCTGCTTTATGCCTCCCCTGGGTGTGTTTTGGCAGGCACAAAGTCTTCTTTTATATATATAGAAAACGTGTAAGTAAAGCACTTTGTTAAATCGATGCATGTGCACAGTCCTTAGCTCCACGCAGGAACTAACGATCGGGATATTCAAGTACAACTTAGTGTTGGGGTAACCAATTTGGTCAGACAATTAGATTTGAAATTAATATTTGATTGCCTTGTTTTGAGATCAGAAAAGGAGTGGGTACTATTTCAGATGTAAATGAGTAAAGAAGAGCGGCGTGGTATCCAGATTAACCCATAAATTGCCCTATGCATTTCAATGCTTTGCAATGCGTTGGTTACCTCTCAGGCACTCAAAAGGTTAACCCTTTCAGTGCCAGGGGGTACAAAAGGGTTAAGAGTCACAATACAGTCACTTATGAAATGTGGCTAACTGTGGCAAGTAATGTGCGGAAGACCATTCTAGAATTCAATGGTTTAAAAGCCCCATTTAAAGTCATTAGGAATAGGGAACATTTTTTTTTTTGTGTTCCCTATGACGTGGTTGGGTAGCACTAAAATAGATCCAGTTAGTACATTATCATCAAGTACATTGCCTGTCTATAGGCCAGTCTAGCTGTCAAAATCTGAGAACATTATTGGAATCAGCTGGAACTGTGGGAATTTTTTATTTGTCAATGTAGGGAAGTTGATTTCTCCCAGAATCACTGCATTTTTTTTCTTAGTGACTCAGCCTCAGTGAGTCATTGTAATATTAACCCTTTGAGTGCCAGATGCATTGCCTACCCCTCTGGCACTCAAAGGGTTAAAGGGATAGTAACACATCGTTTTATCTTTATTTTATTTTGTAGGCATTAACGATATAAGTCTTATCTCTCAAACCTTTATGGTTTGAGAGATATTCACAAGCAAAGTTTCCCCTCCTGCCCCTTTTACCTAGTGTAAGCCATCTCTTCTCAGATGTGGAATGCAGTCCATAGACCAGACAGATAACAGCAGGGGACAATCTTCTTCCTATGAGAACAATGAAATCCCTGCCTCCCTTTACATGTTTTTCACGTTTTTCCCTTATCTTAATTGAAGATTGTCCCTCTCTGCAGTCTACCTGGACACCTCCCTTCTGCTCTGGCTGAGCAGTGTTACATCAGTAAAAGGGGCGGGAGGGGGACACTTTGTCACTGAATTACTCTTGAACTACAACTCTGACAGAATTGAAATAACACTCTCCATGATGATTAATTAGAGCTGCTTTTATTATGAAACATTACTATCCCTTTAAACATGATCGCCAGTAAAAGAATGGCTGCCTGCTTGATTCAAGGTCATATTTAATAGACTGTACAGATGTTCCTTATAGCAGACGTGTGAGTGAAGGTCAAACAGTAAAAAAAGACAAGACGTGTTATCAGGTACGGGAAAAGTGTCTTCGTATTCTGAAAAGAAACTTAGAAGAATTGTTTGCTACATCTAGTAACACTACACTGTTTGCTTTATGGTGAACACAATATTTTAGTCTCTGCTGAGTTAACCATTAACCGGAATGCCGGCTGAACCCTCCTTTAACAATGAATTCCCACATGCATCTGATAGCGCTGCTTTTATCAGCTGTTAATAAGTAACTAAGCCAGAATCAATACACCTGTGTCCAGCAGTCTAAATAAATGTGCATTATTTGGGAGTTTAAGGCGATTTTGCTACAGAGATAACACTGAAAGTATGTCTTAAAGGAGAACCGACACTTTCTATTGACACTTGCCTTGCTATCACCAGAAAAGCCTAATGACCCCTAAGAATTTGGCCACTGTGCCTTTGTTCAAGATATAAATTGTTCATGTCTTGTTCATGGAGGTGAAAACAGGAAATAGGACACAACCTCCAATCCATGCACATGGCAATCTTAAAGGGATAGTAA
The DNA here is from genome assembly GCA_037306005.1 of Rhinophrynus dorsalis. Taxonomy (NCBI): domain Eukaryota; kingdom Metazoa; phylum Chordata; class Amphibia; order Anura; family Rhinophrynidae; genus Rhinophrynus; species Rhinophrynus dorsalis. Next base: position 31,164,833 of record CM074723.1, read on the forward strand.
TGTTTCACAAAAACAGCAGCTCCGATTAATCTTCATATTATTTGGGCCATGGAGAGTGTTATATCAATACTGTCAGAGTTGTGTTTCAAGAGTAATTGAAGGATAAAGTATCCCCCTCTCACCCCTTTTACCTAGTGTAAGCCACCTCCCCTCAGATGTGGAATCTGGTCTCTTGACCGGACAGCTCACAGCAAGGGACAGTCTTCTTCCTATGAGAACATTGAAAGCCCTGCCCCCCTTGACAAGTTTTTCAGGTTTTTCCCTTATCTAAATTGAAGATTGTCCCTCTGTACAAGCCATCTGGACACCACCTTGCTGTTCTGAGTTGAGCAGTGTTACATCAGTAAAGGGGGTGGGAGGGGGACACTTTGTCATTGAATTACTCTTGTACTACAACTCTGACAGAATTGAAATAACACTCTCCAAGTCCAAATACTATGATGGTTAATTAGAGCTGCTTTTATTATGGAATATTACTATCCCTTTAACAGTTTAATCCCTTAAGGACCAGCTGTCCTGGGGTGTGTGGCCTTTTAAGGACCAGATAGCAACGTCTGACGTGCGGTCTATTAAAATTTCTCGCAGGAGAGCTGTGAGAAAAACATACGTGATGTGCCAGGACCGTCATTGGTCCTTAAAGGGATAGTAATACTTTATTATTACTATCCCTCATATTGTAGGTATTTGTAAAATAAGTTAATCGTCCCTAGGTTCATCTCTCAAACCTTTACGGTTTGAGAGATAACTGAAGGCAAAGTTCCTCCCTCCCCCTTCCCTGAAGTCAGCATTATACTGATTGCAGGGATATCCGGTCTGTCTTTCATCATGCGGCTCTGCAGCAGAGCCACGATCGCGTTAGTGACAAAGAATTATTTCACTGAAATGGTCTTCTACATGTGCTTGGTTGGCACGTCACTGGACATTAAGGGGTTAAGGACCAGAAGGATGTAGAAAATATTACTCTGAAATGCCTAAAAGATTTAAATACTTACATGCATTCTGCCTGCTTCCATTTTAAAAAATGCTACTCATAGGAACCATTAGGATTTTCCACCCATAGTAAGATACATTGTGGGTTATTACTAGGTGTTACTTCTGCTTTAATGTCAGATGCCATGCAAAATAAATGAATATAATACAGAAATATATCTGAATAGGAAAGGGTCTCTGTTAATCAAATGAGCCCCTTGAATGCTAGAGAGATTCAATGCTAAATAACATACATTGGACTTGGCAGCAAAGTAAAGGGTTAAACAGACTAATGGTAGAGTATAGGTGTTACTGTTCAGTAGCAGTAATATATTTACTTGGAAAGCATGATAGCTCTGTAACACTTTACAAAGCAATGTACTGGAGACCTTTCAGCCATTCAAAGGGTAAAATGAGCAGTACATTTTTTGTGCATATATAAATACAATAGGACTTTCTTGCTGAGTAAAATAAAGTCACTCCCACTGATAGAGGATTGCTCATACAAATGTTATTGCCAAGCACATTTTGTTTACTTTTACTTTAAACTGCCACTTTCTATTGTGGTCACTAGGTGGTGCTGTTTCTATCATCACTTACTATGGAGAGCGATAGTCACAATCTAAGACTAGCTATATATTTTTGAAATACAGGTTTCTGTGTCTGTTTAGTGGGATAGCAGTAAAGTGGTGCTTCTATTCATTTTTTTCGATTGGGTCCCTCATTATGATTGCAGCTTCCTGCCTGGGCAAAACTTCCACCCCTTAATAAATTTACTGATATCTTTGCAAACTAAGACATTTCTTACCGTACTCATTAGTAGGGATGGTCAAAAAGTCAGAGAAATTTCACCGCAGGACTTTTTCGCAAAAAAACAATAATTTTTTTCACAAAACTTCACAGTCAAAAGTCTGCGATATTTTCAAAGTGAACTGGCTTGCTGCTCTGAGGGGAAGTAACATTACATATGGAAGGGGGTGAGAGGGGGACACTTTTATTTAAAGTATCAAGTTAGCAGCTGCCATTGTCATGGAGGGAGGAGAAGGAAAGAGATGGGTCCCGTCATCTTCCCTTTGCATCCCAGCCAAGTTGAGGTGGCTGCAGCAACGAAACACATGACATTGGCAATGCAGCACACAATGCACACTATGTGAGGAAAACAATGGAGTGAACCGCTACCTGGACAGGGTCCAACAAGCAAGGAAGGAGAAGGGTGTGTGTGTGTGTGGTGTGTGTGTTTAGCTGCTGTTTGAGTGGGGCATGTGTGTATTAGGGTGGTATAGGAGTGAGTGTCATCCATTTTGTTTTTTTCTGATTTGTATAGTGGTGGGTGGGTCAACTCCCTGCATGATTTTCACAAGAGTAGCAGTGGCCTTCAGCCACTGCAACTCTTGTGAAAATCATGCCCCCGCTGAATCACCCAGTGGTAGCAGTAACTCCTCCTTACTGCCGCCCCTGGGTGTGTTTTGCCAGGCACAATGTCTTCTTTTATATATATAGATTACTTTCTCTTTAATGATTACATATATATATATATATATATATATATATATATATATATATATATATGTGTGTGTGTGTGTGTGTGAATATTACATATACTGAGAGGATTGTTAGAGGCGCTAAGGGTCCTGTGTCAGTCTAGCACCTATGAACCTCCTTGCACTCATACCTGGAAACGTTCTTCTTTGGAGCCCCCCTGGAGAGGGCTCAGTTGCTGACAATGGACATGTCTAAATGATGTGAATTGTGTCATACGGTGGGTTGGAGCTTAAAGCGGAACTATCACCTCCACTAAAGTCGCCCTGCAATACTTAAGCAGGTGGTGACTAGCTTTGTAATCATTATTTTACCTCTCAAAAGTGCCCCCGAATAAAGTTATAAAGCTTCCAAGACTGACGGCCAGGTTACTGCAGCCTGTGAGTCTGCACCGTTAGTCTCTTCTGGAGCCATCCGGGCCAGTGCAATGCCTGTGTAGGGTGAAGAGGACTGACAGCACAGGCGCGCATTCAAGATGTCCGCTGTGATGCCTGGCTTCCAGTCTTGGAAGCTTAAGGATAACTTTATTTTTGGGCACTTTTGAGAGGTAAAATAATGATTACAAAGCTAGTGGCCACCTGCATAAGAATTTCAGGGCGACTTTAGTGGAGGTGGTAGTTCCATTTTAATCGGGTAGGTGGGGCTTAATCAGGATTGAGAGGAGGAAAGGTGGGGTTTAGTCAGTGGCATAACTCTAGGGGTCGCACCTGCAACCGGGCCCATCACTCCAGGGGCCCGGCCGCCCCCCCTGTGACCCCTCCGCCTGATGCCCGCAATCTCCCTCCAGTGCTCTAGTAATGCTGAGAGCTGGGAGATGACATCATCTAGTAATGCAGGGCACTGGTAGATGACATCATCTCCCAGAGCTCTGCATTACTAAGAGGACTGCGCGGGAGCTCCAGGGAGGTAGGAGATGGGGGCATTGTGAAGATTGAGGGGCATTGCAGAGGAGGTCAGTGTGGTTGAGGGGGGCCAGTGTGGTGGTGGGGGGGCCCGTGGCACTCTTGGGGGGAACAGGGTGAGAAACATGAAAGCCGGAGAATTAGCCTCTGTTCCTGTATACCCTCAACGCTGCACCTTGTTTGGAGACCTCTTTAGCATTCAAGGAGAGAGAGTTTCACTAAGGTGTGATAAAGAGGTGATAACGCTGAGAACACTTCTCCAGTTTATCACTTCTCCAGTTCCTATGTTATTCTATGGAGTAAATGCGCTAAGATTTCTTCAGCATTGGAGAAATCTTAGTGCATAGGCTCCATAGAATAACACAGGAACTGGAGATGTGAGATCACTGGGGAAGTCATCTCTACTTTATCACCTCTTTATCACCGCTTAGTGAATCTCCCCCAGTGTGTTAAACACTCCATTTAAATGAATGCTCCTTTTCTTGGTTCCCCATCCTGACTGTGCAGCGCACTGCTGATCACTCGTGTGTGTAATGGGAAGATGACCCACTTCTAGTGCAAACTAATAAAGAAACATTCCCTTTGCTCTAAATCAATTGGAGTTTGGGGAATTTCATTTCTTCCCTATGGTGTAGTTGGTTTACCCTATAATTGCTGCATTTTGCATTAACCTTTTGAGTTGTGCACCCCTCTGGTGCTCAAAGGGTTAATACATACAATTCAGCTGCAATAATTACCACCCTTCCTCCCAAATACCTTCCCTCTCACCTGCTCTTGAAATCACTTTCCTGACTGCCCATAAAATCCCATATTTTTTTAAACCCTTTGAATGCCAGAGAGGTATCCTACACATTGAGTTGGAATGCGTTGGATACCTCTCTGACAGTCATAAGTCACTTTCTTCTTTTGCACCCTATTAAATGTCTGCTCTCATCTCCTGCCACACCCCTTGCGTTCTTCTCACGGGTTCTTCCTGTCCTCTCCCTACACAACTGGAGCCATCTCTCTGCTGCAGTCATTTTCACTAACTGCCTGCAGACTTGGAATGTCCTCCCTATCACTATTTGCCAGTCGTTCACAATCATCACTTTCAGCATCTCCTAAAGGCTCACCTGCTCAAGGTGGTATCGCAGTCAGATATGGATTAAGGCTCCATACGGCCCTAGGCAAGGTACTAATTTAGGGTCCTACATCTCTTGAACTGTTACCTCTAACACAGAGTGCTAATAGTAGGTAAGAGGGTGAGAAAGCTCAGTGGTAAATTCCCTGACTGCAGAGCCTGCTCAAACTACAAGGTTGCAGGTTCGAATCCCGCCAGGGTCAAGTCAGCCCTTCATCCTTCCAAGGTCGATAAATGAGTACCATTGATTGGGTAATAATAACATCTATTATTCAGCTACCGATTTGATTAATTCCGAGAGCGTGCACTGAAATCAAGAGAGGGAGAAGGGCATTATATAAATACTAGGTATTATTATTACTAGTTATTATTATTGGCATTGTGGATCTAATAGAAGGTGCTGGTCTCTTTCAACAAAAAGGGTATCTGACACAAGGGGGGAGATTCACTAAGTGGTGATAAATAGGTGATAAAGCGGAGATGACTTCTCCAGTTTATCACTTCTCCAATTCCTATGTTATTCTATGGAGCCTATGCACTAAGATTTCTTCAACTTTGGAGATATTAGTGAATAGGCTCTACAGAATAACATAGGAACTGGAGAAGTGATAAACTGGTGAAGTCATCTCCATTTTATCACCTCTTTATCACCGCTTAGTGAATCTCCCCCCAAGATATTAGTGGCAGTCACTGTGACTCATCACTTGCATCCAGGGTCCCTCCTATTACAATGGGCCCTAGGCAGTAGCGTAACTATAGGGGTCGCAGAGGTCACAACCGCGACCTGGCCCGTCGGCTGCCCCCTGTGACCCCCTCCTCCTGGCACCGCAATCTCCCTCCCACGCTCTAGTACTGCAGAGCGCTGGGAGATGACATCATCTCCCAGCGCTCTGCATTACAGAAGAGGACAGCGTGGGAGCACGTCGCACCAGCCCGCCTCTCCTGCCACTGCATTGGACCACCAGGGATTGGGAGGTAGGAAATGGAGGCATTGTGTAGGGCCCGGGGGCCAGTGTGTTCGGGGGTTGGGGGGGCCCATGTTACTTCTTGCACCAGGGCCCAGACCGTTTTAGTTACGCCTCTGGCCCTAGGCAGTAGCTAGGTTCCCATAATGGAAGATTCAGCTCTGATCTCAATAACAATATCCCCCTTGTGCACACTGACAGTCAAATCAAAATCATTCTGCACTTCCATTACTAAAGTCTCCTACTGTATATATATATTGTCATGATCACTAATTAGATTGAAAGCTCTTAGGATCAGGGTCCCCTTCCCACTGTATTATCCCCTTAGCTGCACTTTCCCCCTACTGCTAATGTAATGATCACACTTTCACCTGATGCTCTTAACCCTGTCCTGTATTTTTGTTTTTTTGTATTGTACTATTACTATTTCTGTAAAATGCTGTGTACATGTCTGACGCTTGATGATACATACATAATACATCTCAGTGAATTATGGGTGCTTCTTGCAGTGAAAGAGTTAAGAGAGCTTGTATTTCAACCTAACTGTATTTTTCCATAAATGACATTGTATCTCAGTCACATGCTCCTAAACTGCTACCTGCAGTTTTACTACAATTTTACAATACTTTTGCAATGTTTTTTTACAGCAGACCGGTAAGTCTATTGTCAATAAGTCAGATATGTTCATGCCTTACAGCAAATGGTAATTTTCCATTTCAGAAAAATGTTCCTTTTATCTTCTTTAAAATGCAACTAACATAAAAACATATGTTAATGTAGACCTGTCACCTTAAGACAAGTTCACTTTGTGTTACAGAGAAGTAAAATCTTCCTATATGTTGTACTATTTAGTTTTCTGTAAAATAAATAGTCTTCAAGAGACTCATATTTATATTTTGGTGGCAAAGTGTGGCACGTTATGCTAATTCCCAGCAGAGTATGCAAATTAGTTCAGTTCAAGACCAAACTCACCTATCACTGTGCTATTAGATGGGCCCCTAGTGTGTGGGGTCTGCTTAGATTCAATTATAGCCCGATGTGTGGTAATATTGCTATAGGACAGAAACTAATTAGTATAAAGTACCAGCCTGCCACCAGCAAGTAATGATTAATTTCTCAAAAACTATTTATGTTACAAACAAGTGGCTAGAACATCATATAGCCAGTTTTTCATTATATTTAAAAAAAAATAATAAATAATAAAAAAAAAAAAAAAAAAAATATATATATATATATATATATATATATATATTGTAGGGTGTTTTCTGTTGAGTAAAATAAGTGTACTCCCACTGCTGACAGAGGCATATTTCCAGAGTTATTACTGTTTAAATCTGTGGGGTTTTTTTTTTTCATTTACTGTGCCCTCTAGTGGCCAAATTCCAGTTAATTATTCTGTTATATTTTAATGGAGATGAAAGTCAGCGACTTAAAGTTTTCCATAGAATGTGATAGAAACTGCTGAGTCACTTCCTGTCAGTTAGAATTTCCAGGAAGTAAACACGTTAAATTCACTTCCTGGTTATTTGAACTGTTATAAAGTTTCAATAAAACAACTAACATCGGTGGGGGTACCCTTGTTTTACTGAGCAGGAAAAGCTCTGTAACATATAGGTTTTCATTTAAAAAGTTTACTGAATTTAATCCCACCTGTGGCAGTAGGAACATTATAAGCGTACACATCTTGGTGTACAAGTCCTCCCCAAGCTTCTTGTCCTAACTCCTGCAGGAGCAGAATCTACTAGTGGCTGTGAATCGCTGCCCCTGATTATCTGCATATGTGGTTGATCTCTGCCCCATACCACCCCAGGGCAGGGAGGACAGTGAACCAGAAACCACTTAGATTATCTATTTTATCAGGTTCAAACATACACACAAGTACAAGAAACTATGTGTAACCCCCTGCTGTCCACACAACTTTAATATAATATACACTCTTTACAGTATAACTACTTTTTGTGATTCATACTGATTTGCCAAATTCATTTGTTCATAAGCTCATGTGTTTACACCAACTCCATGAAGCTCCAGTTCCTGTACCTGTTTGCTATACAATTATTGCTGTGGCATTTTGTACTCAGGTTTTTCTATTCCACTTTGGTTATTGTATTAGGTTCTCCCTCTTCCCCACATCCCTCACCAGTGGGTTATAATACTTATTGGATGACAGATTGAAGGTTGGTAATTTCTTAAACATGAAGGGGCTCAACTCTTCTTGGAAGAGGAGCCTACTGTTAAGGGAATGTACAAGACTTTTGTTCAAATTGACTAGCACTCCTATTCCTTTCCCCTTTCCCCTGCCCCTACCACATTTGCTGTGTCACTATCTACAAATCACACTAACACTCCCTGTAGCCTTCCAGAAAACTAGCTAGAAACAATGCCCCTTAACCCTTGAGTGCCAGAGAGGTATCCAGCACATTGTGTTGCAATACATTGGATACCTTTCTGCCACAAAAAGGGTTAAATCAAGCAACTCCAGCTCCTCCTCTTTGCCTGTCTGTCTCCACAGTAGTAGCTAGTGTTACTAGCTTTCTCTTTCTCTCCCAGTGACTGCAATGTCAGGTTTCACAGTAAAGTACAGTATGACTTTATATTTCAAGAATCAGCAGTTTTCAAATTGCAGTTAAGGATAATGGACACAACATTAGGTGAAGAACTGGAGTATACCACACCATGTTATGTATGCTTGTACCTCTTGTTCTTCTCTGTGTGGATGTAGAAGTGAGTGTATGTAACACAGTATGTCAGGTTGTATCTGCTGTCTGTTTATGTAGTAGATGACTGTCACACAGTCTCAGTTCAATCTCAGGCTCAGTCAGCTCAGTTAGGAATGATCACCTGCCTGTCTGTGACTGCCTCCTGTCAATCAAACATAGTAACATAGTAGATAAGGCTGAAAAAAGACATGCGCCCACCAAGCCCAGCCCATGCCAAAAACACCCCTGTTGATCCAGAGGAAGGCAAAAAAAAAGCCCTCTGGAGCCATTTCCAATCTAGTCCCAAGTATGGGGAGGGGAATTATTCCTTCCTGACTCTCCTTTAATGCTTTACAACCACACTGCCTACATCCCAACTTTCCAGAAAGTAACTGGCTACCACTCGTAAATCAAACAACTCCAGCTCTTTCTACTGACCTGTCCACCTCTACACTAGCTACCATCAACAATTCAGCAGCTTGCTCTCTCTTTCCCAAGCACATACTCACCTGCAATTATACTGGTATGTTTGTATGCATAGTTTTTATTTACATAGCTCCAACATGTGTACTTAGCACTTTACAGTTTACATTTAGCATAGAGGGGATACAAGAAGTGCATCAGTTAGGCAGACGATTATCCTAAGGGGAACACCAGGTGACCAAATATTAGGATAGGATGTCCCTGTTCTGTAGAGCTTACAATCTAAGTTATCATTGTGAGAATACATGGGGGGAACTCTATGTTGGTGGGATTGCATTATTATCATTTATTTCAATGCAATGAAGAAATGGGATAAAAGTGGAAAAAGCACACTTTTTCTAGGAATTCTCTCAGCGGGCAGGAAGTGCTGTTTTACTCACCATGTGCTTTTGAGGTGAGAACTTTCACCCATCCGTAACTGGAAGTACAGGCAAATACACAATTTATTTTCCTGTCATGCCCACTATAAGGCATGATGTACAATTACAAAGCTTAAAGAGGTGTTTTATTATAAGCTAACTAGTTGAAGAGCCCATTACACGGGCCACAGTGCCACTGCCAGCCGGTTGTTGGGCAGTCTTACACAGTAGAGACTGCCCACGCCGCAGCTGATACAGTGCCAGACGGTCGCGGTGCAGTCATGCTCAGTAAAGACTGCCCGCACTGCGGCTGATACAGAGCGGGACGTTCCTTCAGAGCGCCACGCTCTGTATCAGCCTCTTCACGGGCAGTCTCTACTGCGCACGACTGCGTCGTTACACACATTTTAGTGAATTATTATATAGGATATCTTTACAAAATATGTATTTATCAATTGAATCCAAATCTTGAGCTATTGCACACATAAAAAATAATAATCACGGGTCAAAAGTTAGTAGGGATTACCGATTAGGATCTCTGTATTCTCTGAAACTGTTGTTAATAGTGCAGCTTTTAACCTTCTCAGTGTCACAGGCTGTGCAATTCACATCCCTGAAAGGGATACAGGAGAGATGCTGTTTGTGGTGCCGAAGTGTGAGGGCATCCTGTCCATTCCATCAGAGGACAAGTGGAAGAGAAGAGAGAATCCATTCAGGCTCCAGGGTTGTCGAACTGCCGACGATGTGTAAGGGAGGAAATCCCCTCCACATCGCCAGCAGTTCGACAGGATGATATGGTAATGATTGAATTCGACCCCCATCCCCTTGTATCCCTAATTCTTAGCTCATATGGAGATGTTCGTCTCTATTGCCGAAGCAATGTGTTCACCACAGATCAGCAGACACACATCTCCATAACATCGACCCTTAGTGCATCTCTTCCCTGGGAGAAGGTTGACTGGAACTGGCATTGAAGTGGAAGGTGATACAAGGAAACTCACTGAGCCCTGAGAATTAGCCTCTATCACCAGAAATCCAGTAATTAGGTATAAAAAACAGAGTGTCTGGATCATATCCAAGGAGTTCCCAGGTGTGCTGAGCTGATCCTTTAATGTATATGCATAAGGGTCAGATAACAGGAAGTGAACCGGTGCCCCAGGAAGTGCTTGGGAGTGCACAGTAGCGCAGCCAGGCAGTGATTGCAGAGAGCTATAATTTAGAAGTTGTTTTAAACAGAACCTTGTGAATCTTTCAGTACAACAAAAAGCAGAACAACACAACGGGTATGGTCATTCTGCAGCAAACCAACTGTAAAGTTGCAGCATGTGCTGGTGCTCTGACTTGCAGAGCGACAGTCTCAGTGGGAGCTTGGATAATTTTCATTTCAACCACATGATGCAATTGGTTTAGCTTGAGGATTAGTGTTCATAGTTGGTGGATGTATCCCCCCAGTTACACCTACCTGAGCATGCCACAAGTAAACAGGTGCATTGATTTCTTGGTTTCCTTACAGACAACAGATTAATCCTCAGGTGATTAAGCACAGGTCTGTCTGTTCCTCCAGAAGAGGTATCTGTCTCTGCCATAATGTACTACTATTTACCCAGCTGATGATGGTGCCTTGGTACATAGATATGCTAGGAAAGTGTGTCATTTCTCCAGAGGCCTTGATCTGTCTCAGTTCAATACACCTGACTTTCTTCTTTTTTTTCTTAAACCTATCTTATGGGGGTCTCAGGGCAAACAGCAGGTCAGGTTTTTAGCAGGGTATGTATAATTAAGAAAACAAAACACACAACAAATCTGGGTGCTCCGGCTCAAATGAAACAGATAGATAAATACTTTTCAACCCAAGATATATTTCTCAATAATCAAAGATGGCTGTCCTCAGCAGAACAAGACTGACTTGTGCAATAGGGACAAAGTCTTTTTGCACTTCTAGTAACCAGTAACCTGGAGAGTCAGTCTTTGCGTATTTGGCATTCAATCCTCCTTTTTACAGGATTCTCTACAGTCGCTGCCCCATATCACACCTGTGGTTTGTGTGCAAAAACAGGAAACCTGTATATACCAAACAGAAAAGAGAAAATAGGCTGATGCTTCGTCAGGGATAGTTTTAAATGGAGCTGTATCTATTTTAAAATTACCCCTGATGAAGTGACGTCAGACACGAAATGCGTTGGATAAACATGAGAATACTGTATAAATAAAAACAAGAAAATTGAAAGATACCGGCTCCACTGTGAACATTGTTGGAATATATATATATATATATATATATATATATATATATATATATATATATACACAGTTTAGAGAGGAGAGATGGCACTCACAGGGTCCTTTTTTCAAATTCAAAGTGTTGTTTTATTGATATCGACGTTTTGGCTATCACTGTAGCCTTTATCAAGATTATCTCGATAAAGGCTACAGTGATATCCGAAATGTTGATTTCAATAAAACAACACTTTGAATTTGAAAAAAGAACCCTGTGAGTGCCATCTCTTCTCGAAACTGTATGTATTATCAATTTGCCTATGATGTGCACCCAGGTCATTCATTAGGATTAACAGTCCTAATCCCAAATGTGTACATATATATATATATATATATATATATATATATATATATATATACACAATCAGCCTGGGCTTACCGGGACGGAATGGCACACAGAAGCATAAACTTAAATCCAATTTATTGTAGCATTGCTTCACACCGAACGTTTTCGGTCCTTAATGGACCTTCATCAGGGTAGTGAATATACACAAATTTCAGACATTTAAATACCTTAACATGACTCCCCTTCAATAATCTTCCCTGCCTGAATTGCTGACCAACATGATGCGACGTGAACCGGAGACCCGGTAGCTGACGTCACTCACACGGGCCGCAACTAAAGGCATCAAAAAAAAGGACCGAATGAGTCCTCAAGTTTAAAAATAAATCCACTCATATTTTCATAATATAAATAAAAACAAAAAATAAACCACAAGTGTTCAAAAATGAACTTACCCCTATTAAGCTGAACTTCCCTCTATGATTATATGGAGAGATATAATTATTTTCTCCATTCATTTGTTTTTTGCAAGAATTGAGAATGATTTTGGAAAGATTTCTTTTTTTTGTTTCTTCTTTATTCTAGCTTGTCATTAATAATTTTTAGCCGCTTTCAGCCGGTGGCTATTATTTGAAACCTCTCATTATTAGATAATAGAATGTGATTTGTATTTCATGTGAATATTGGCCAGTTGTAATGTTTACTTTTTTAGATTCTTCATCGTATAGTAGAAGAGGTGATGTGCACAGTGTAGCTGTGTTCTCGATTACATTGTCATTTATAGAGTTTCTTTAGCATATGTGCGATTTGGTGTGCGCATTGCCTCTGCTACGTTATGTTGTTAGATACATTGTTGCGAGTGGGTGATGGTTACATGCTACATTCATTCAATCTGGCTCGTTAAGTTGGAGTTCCATAAAGCGGAGATGTGAGACCCGTGGCATAGGGTCCACGTGATCGCTTTGGAACGCATGGGGTCATAATGCTTATCATAGAGGGAAGTTCAGCTTAATAGGGGTAAGTTCATTTTTGAACACTTGTGGTTTATTTTTTGTTTTTATTTATATTATGAAAATATGAGTGGATTTATTTTTAAACTTGAGGACTCATTCGGTCCTTTTTTTTGATGCCTTTAGTTGCGGCCCGTGTGAGTGACGTCAGCTACCGGGTCTCCGGTTCACGTCGCATCATGTTGGTCAGCAATTCAGGCAGGGAAGATTATTGAAGGGGAGTCATGTTAAGGTATTTAAATGTCTGAAATTTGTGTATATTCACTACCCTGATGAAGGTCCGTTAAGGACCGAAAACGTTCGGTGTGAAACAATGCTACAATAAATTGGATTTAAGTTTATGCTTCTGTGTGCCATTCCGTCCCGGTAAGCCCAGGCTGATTGTGTATATAAATCTTTATGGGATGTGCACCGGACTTCTGGTGTTTATTGATAATATGAGTGCCACTGCCTTGTTGGGTTATTGTCCTGTATATATATATATATATATATACTTGGAAAAATAGGGCAAAATCATAAAACTCTTCAACAGATTTGCTCTTAGAGGGTCGGTACCATGTTTTCTCTTTTCTGTTTGATACATCTCTAATTAAGCACCGGCAGCTCAATCACAGTAACTGGAGCAGTGATTTCTCACCGGTGACATTAGTAGAGATATTGTGAAAAGCTGAGCTGTTTGGGCACCCCAAAGATTAATTTTGAGAAACACTGGATTAAAGTGACATTGACTTTTTATAATCATCATTTTTGCACTGTCATCCTTTTTTTTCTACTTTTATTTACCTGAGAGTGAGATCCCTGGATCTTTGTTTACAGAGAGCTTTCTGTTGGGGGCTGTGAAAGCAGACATAGATACAATGTAATATCATGCCTGCAGTAGAAAAGATTGCCTCCAGGCTATTAAATACAGCATGCAGAGCACTCAGTGCTGCAGGAACTGTGTTATGTTGTTCCAACATCCCTGCTTTCACAGTCCCCAACAGAAAGCTCTCTGTAAAATGAGCATATCTGGAACTTTCTGAATTTGCCCTGGAGACTCCAGTTGTCATTCTGCATTACCGGGTCTCTGGGGCAGAGGCTAATTCTCTGTGTGTGGGGGGGTTCTATTCAAACTCTGCCCACTTATGCCCCTTTCCCTTCAGTCCCTCCTTCCTCAGCCTATTCTACTTATTTTTGACTAGTTTCTCAAGCCCAACCCCAACTCAGGATTAAGCCCAGCCCCCTTTTGACTTGAATTACATCATTTCTCTCCCACCAACAGCACCACAGGACTCCCCTTCTTCGGGTGCCAGAAGAAAATAATCCCAGGTATGGTAATAAGATCCATGGATCTTCCTGTCAGGGACAAAAAAAAAAAAATATTAACCCTTTGACTGCCAGGGAGGGTTGCAATGAATTGTGCACTCTTCTGGCACGCAAAGGGTTATAAAATCAGATGAAGATGAAAAAAAAAACGTATAGGCAATTTGACTTCATATACTCTGCAAACACAGGTTATGTAAATTGAAAAAGGGAGTTACGGTGACTTTATAAGAAATTGTGATATTCCCTCAGAAAAACAGTAAAAGGCCAAGGGGGGAGATTCACTAAGCGGTGATAAAGAGGTGATAAAGTGGAGATAACTTCTCCAGTGATATCACTTCTCCAGTTCCTATGCTATGGAGCCTATGCACTAAGATTTCTTCATCTTTAGAGATCTTAGTTCATGGGCTCCATAGAATAACATAGGAACTGGAGAAGTGATATCACTGGAGAAGTTATCTCCACTTTATCACCTCTTTATCACCACTTAGTGCATCTCCCCCATAGTGGCAGGTATGAACGAGAAAGATAACTACATGAGATACGTGGTGACGCACAGGGAGGAATGCTCATACATAATGTCTGTTCATCTCAGTAATGACAACCTGTGTATCTGTAACTCAGACACTGGCTACATACACTGTGTCCTTGTCCCAGACTGGATGACACAGTAACACTGATAAGTTCAAATCGTACCTCAAAGTTCAAAAGTCACGTCTGTTAGAAGAAGTTCTCTTGTAACAACTCAGGTCTCATCCGTAGAGATGAGTGAAATAGAACAGATGATGTACCTGTGGGTAAGGCTGAGCTGTAGGACACAAGGTCTTTACTGATTCGATGAAACAAACCATAGAAAGATTCTTGCTTTGTTCTATGTTTCAAACAATTCCTCTATGATATTATGAATAATTTCTATTGCATGCTCAATTTGTTTTTAGACAACTCTGCATTCGTTTTTATGTTTGTTTGTTTGTTTTTTGCACTGATTTAATATTGTTAGTGCCAGAGGGGTGGGCAAATCATTGCAAAAAAAAATGACCTGCGTACCCCCTGGCATTCAAAGGGTTAACTGTTGTGTGCCAGAGAGGTATCCAAAGCATTGCAATGTGTTGGATAACTCCCTGGCACTCAAAGGGTTTTAAGGAACCCGTCCCAGAGTAAAACCTAGTTTAGGCGAAGTGGGGCTTGACAGGGCTAGGAGGGAAGTAGGTAGGCAGACACATGAGCAAGGAGTTTCCCACCCTCCCACCCTGTCAAGTACCAGGTGAGGGCTTTGGTGCCGGTACTGGGCCTCGGGTGTGGTAGCTGTGGGCATTGGTGGTGGTGTTAACTGGCCTCATTGGTGTGCGTTGGAGGTTGTCACAGGTGTGCTTGCTGGGTGAAGCATGGAAGCAGCAGATCATGACTGTTGGGCCTGGTCATGGGGTAAGGCTGTTGGGCTAACACTTGCCACATTCAAATAGTTAGGGGTTAGATGGTGGCAAGGCCCGAAGCCAAGTAGTGTTAGAAATGTGTGGGCATTGTCAGTACAGCAATAGTCAGGTGATCGATATGTACTAGCAAGCATAGGGTAATGTTTATATCTGATTATTTATTTAAGTTATTATGGTTATGTAAATAAAATGTTAATTGGGTTTTGTGTGTTTATAATAAAATTGCTGTGGTCTTTTCACTCCATCCCAGCTGTCGTGGTTAATTGGAGGGAGGGTAATAAGGGGTTAGGTGGATGACTTCATGCCCTTGTCATAAATCCTCTGAGTGCCAGAGGGGTACGCAACGTATTTTGTTACAATGCATTGCATACCCCTCTGGCACTCAAAGGGTTTGAACCACCATGGCATCATATAAAATGTAGACATTACACAAGACAGAAAAATAGGAAAAAGACTTTTATTTTTCCCTTTATCATTAATATAGTAATTATTAAAATCAGCCAAATCCTATGATTAACTTGAGACCAAAGCAACTCTGAGACTGATGTTCTGAGAAGATATGGAGCAAACCAACTGCACCATAGCTGATCATTAGAAATTCCCCTGGATTTAAATTTAACCCCTGGAATGCTGGAGAGGTCCCCTAGATTTAAATTTAACCCCTGGAATGCTGGAGAGGTCACCAGCGCATTGCAAAACAATAGTTAAAAGCTCAGTATGTCTATGGGAATTTGGGGAATTTGTATGTGTTCGTTATGGTGTAGTTGGAGTGTGCCAGGTTTGCTCTGGTTCCTATTAATGTATACGCCACACTGAGGCTCATGCACTAAACACAAGTGGAGCAATTCTGGAGAAAACCCACTGTTCCATACAGGACAAATAAGAATTCTCCAAACGTGTTTTGATATAAAGGACTACTAACACCTATTGGTAATAACAAACTCCCACTTCCTTTACTGTTGCCCAAAAATCCTAATGGCCCCTCTGAATTTTGCCCTTGTGCATTAGTTTAAGAGATAACTCCTTCTTGTCATGGGCGTCCACAGAAATTTTTCAATGGGGAGCAAAGCTGTAAAATGACCTCCTGACCAGCCCTCCAAGCCCTTATGTTTAAATGGAAAGGGCAAGTGTAAGGGGGAGGGGTCAAGTGCCTCCCCCCCCCAGATGCCCATGATCAGTTCTGAATGTCCATGGAGGCGGACATGACAGTTGCTGACAGATTTTTAAGACTAAGCAGGAAGAGTGAATGAGACTACAAATGCCAGAGCGGTGCACAATGCATTGTAAATCAATGTATTGCACAACCTCAGCGTTACAATTATCTTGTGCAGATGTATGTGTCTCTGGTCCTGTGGTCCTGTTAGGAACTGTCATGTCTGCCTCCATGGATATGACATCTAGGACTGATTGGAGATGTTATCTCTAGGACAAAGGCACAAGGCCAAAATTCCTATGGGTCATTAGAATTTTCTGGCCACAGTAAAGTAAATGTGTGTGTGTGTGTGTGTGTGTGTGTGTATATGTGTGTGTGGGGGGGTATTATTAAGAATTGTTAGCTATAGCTTCTTCCCCATGGTGCACTTAGTTATTTAAGAATTGTGCCACTTTTCTTAGTGCATCAGCTCTCTGGATCTGCATGGATTATTTGAGTTTGACTGTTAATTACTGGGTGTCCAGGTGTCCACCTTCCTGAGTTTCTTAGAAGCCCCTCCCCATTTCTCCTACTTCTCACCCTGCTCTCTTTACCCCTGTGATGATTTTAAGAACAAGCCACACCTTCTTATCACAGTAATCCCACCCACCTGGTTATGCACCACCCACATTGTGATGCAAATCACATCATTTTGGACTCACTGCAGCCTTTTTTGATCACTCTGCATATTCCAAGAAAGATGATCATCAGTGACAGAGGTGGAGTATCTGGCATCTTCACCAAGGTTCACTATGGGAATGTCACCCTGTCCTGGGCAACCATGAAAACGACTCATTAAAAATGACTCCTGAATCAAATGGGCGACATGAGAATGTTACCCCAATCAATTCAATCAATTCCATCTCTCAAACTGCTATGGTTTGAGAGATATTCACATTGAAAGTTCCCCCCCTTCATCCCCTCCTGACGTCAGTGCCGTGCTGAGAGCCAGAGATCCTGGTCCAGGGACCAGCCAGTCGCTCTGCAGCAAAGCCCAAATTGCGTTATTTAAAACAAATGACTTCATTGGAAAGGTCTACAAAGTTTGCCTGGTTTGCAAGCACACTTTGTAGACCATTCCAATGAAATAGTTTTAAATAACGCAATTTTGGCTCTGTTGAAGAGCCTCCTCGAGTCGGCAGACTAGAATCTCCTGCTCAGTCTCCAGACTGAGTGGTATGTGTGGAGCAGACACTGAAAGGGGGGTGCAAAGTAAGACGTGCAGGGGAGAGTGACGATGTGCTGTGAGGGTGCAGGGACACTATACTGGTGAATGAGGTACAAACCAAAATGTGCAGGAAGATGTGACCAAACAGACTAAAAGGAGCAGTAAACTTTTTTTTTTATGAAAGCATATATGCTATATATGCTTTTCCTGCTAAATAAAACAAGGTCACTCTCATTGCTATCAGTTGTTTTATTTAAAAGTTATAACAGTTCAAAAAATCAGGAAGTGAATTTTCTGTGTGTTTACTTCCTGATAGATCTCTAACTGACAGGAAGTGACTGAGCAGTTTCTATCACATTCTCTGGAGAATTATTTGTCACTGACATTCTTCTCCATTATAATGTAACAGAAAAACTAATTGGAATTTGACCACTAGAGGTCACTTCTAACGTAAACAAACATGGGTTTAAACTGTAATAACTCTGGAAATATGCATCTCTCTGGGAGTACTTACTCAACAGAAAATCCTTACAATATATATTTTTATGTAAAAAAAGTTCACTGCTCCTTTAAGCGGGCGACAGGAGAATGTTGCTCTTTTGCTTGGGGCAACATTGTCATATCGCCCATTTGATTCAGGTGTCATTTTTTATGCACCGTTTTCACAATCGAACAAGACAGGGCGACATTTCAATAGGATACCCTTCACCATAGCACACTCCTCTGGCTCTCAAAGAGTTAACCCTTTGAGTGCCAGAGGGGTATCCTTTGCAATGTGGTGGATACCCCTTTGGCTTTGAAAGGGTTAAACAGGTGCTAAATAATCAGACGTGGAGGCTTATTGGTACTTCAGGATTTGCTGTATTCTACTAAAAAGAAGTCAAATCAAAATCAGCAAGACAAAAGATCCAGTAAATCTGTCTTGTGACTGTTCATCGCCCACTCAAAATGGACAACTATGAGCCGGGATGGAAAAAATGTGCATTGTGCTGTGTTTAATACAACAAGGGGAAGTTGTGCTTCCCATTCACACAAACCCATGGAAACAGATTTTCTTTGTCGAAAATGAAAAGAACATTATATGAAAATGCTTTAATACACGTTTCAGCTCTGCAGTCGTTTGGAATCTTGCTGGATCAGAACAAAAGTGTTTCATTGGCACAAAGTTTATTTTGTTACAGAAGGGACAATAATCACTATGGCTGATACACAAGAGTAGAGATTCATAAGGAGCATTAGTAGTTACACTATCTCTATGAGTTGGAGACCTCTTTAGCTTTCAATCTAAATCATTTATTTGCACCCCATAGCACAGTTGGTTTGCTCCAGAATTGCTTCTGTTTCCCTTAGTACATCAGTCTCCCTGTATCTAAAATGCTTTTTCATCTGTTCTGTTTGTGTGTGTGTCTGTGTATATGTATGTATGTGTGTGTGTGTGTATGTATATATATATATATATATATATATATATATATATGTATGTATGTGTATGTATCTGTGTTTGTATGTGTGTATATGTGTGTGTATGACTGTGTGTGTTTATATACGTGTGTATACGTTTATGTGTGTATATGTGTGTGTGTATGTATATGTATGTGTGTGTATGTGTGTATATGTGTCTGTGCGGTGTGTGTGTGTGAGAGAGAGTGTATGTATGTGTGTGTGTGTAAGAGACTGTATGTGTGTTTGTGTGTGTGTACATTTTTGTGTATGTATGTGTGAGAGAGAGACAGAGAATATATGTATATGTGTGTGTAAGAGAGTGTATGTTTGTATGTGTGTGTATATGTATGTGCCTGTACGAGAGTGTACGTGTGTATGTCTGTGTATGTGTTTGTGTATATATGTATGAGTGTGTTTGCATGTGTGTATGTATGTTTATGTATGTGTATATTTGTGTATGTGTGTGCGATGTGTGTAAGAGAGAGTGTGTGTATGTATGTGTGTGAGAGAGAGAGTGTATGTGTGTATATATATGTGTGTGTGTGTGTGTGTGTGTGTATGTGCATTTGTGTGTGTGTTTGTGTGTGTGCATATGTGTGTATATGTGTGTGTGTGTGTGTGTGTGATGTGTGTAAGAGAGAGTCTATGTATGTGTGTGTGTAAGAGTGTTATGTATGTGTGTGTGTAAGAGAGTGTATGTGTATGCGTGTGTATGTGTGTGTGTGTGTGTGTGTGTGTGACAGAGTGTATGTATATTTGTGTGTAAGTGAGTGTGTAAGTGTGTGTATGTATATGTGTGCGTGTTTATCTCTGTGGGTGTGTGTGTGTGTAAGAAAGTGTGCATGTGTGTGTATGTATGTGTGTGTGTGTGTATGCATGTTTGTGTGTGTATGTATCTGTGTGACAGTGAGTGTATGTATGTGTGTATGTAAGTGATTGTGTATATATATATGTGTGTGTGTGTGTATGTATGTGTGCGTGTGTTTATGTGTGTCTGTATGTGTGTGTTTGTGCATATATGTTTGTGTAAGAGAGTGTATGTGTGTGTATGATTGTGTGTGTGTGTGTGTGCATGCATGGTGTGTGTAATTATGTGTGTGTATTTATGTGTGTCTGTATGTGTGTGTGTTTGTGCATATATGTTTGTGTAAGAGAGTGTATGTGTGTGTGCATGCATGTGTGTGTGTCTCTGTGTGTGCGTGTGCGTGTGTATGTATTTGGGTGTGTATGTTTGTGTATGTATGTATGTGTGTGTGTGTGTGTGTATATATTTATGTGTGTGTGTATATGTATGTGTATATGTGTATGTGTCTGTGTGATATGCTGCTCAGTTCCAGCACATACTGTAATCATCAACTGACAAGAAATCATTCTTATGTTGTTTCTCTGAAGGGTAAATTGAATTTCTTTCATTTGAAGATACCTGCACATTATCACAGTCTATTATTATAAAGGTTAGTTCTTTACTATGAGAACAACTTGTTTTAGCCATGATTATCCCTCTAACAATAAACCAAATGTACAGTATGTACCGGCATTTTTCAGTGCAAAATTCCTCATACACTTCATCTAACCTCATCTCCCTCTGAAACAGTTACATTCCATCAACATTGTTAAAGGGACCTGTCACCTAAAACCAAGACGTTCAAAATCAGCTATATTTTATATTTGCCATTTTTAATTTTTCAATTTCGTTTTTGAGTTATTTTGATTTATAGAGTGTGCTAATTAAGGCATACGCTATATTCCTCCATCTGCGGATGGAGGCTCTTCTGCAGAGCCGAAATCACAACATTTATGAAGAACTAGTTTATTGGAATGGTCTACAAAGTGTGCTTGCAAAGCAGGCACACTTTGTAGACCGTTCCAGTGAAGTATTTCTTCATAAATGTCGCGATTTCAGCTCTGCTGAAGAGCTCCCGTTGGTCAAACGACCGGATTCTGCAGCTGTCAGCTAGAGCACTGACGTATGAGAAGGGGGGGGGAGTTTAAATGCTACAAACACAAAAACTATGAAGTTTTGAGACATGGGAAATAGCTTATCCTAATTCTATTATCAATATCTACAATTTTAGAGATTTTTATAACAAAGTATTACTATCCCTTTAAACCCATGTTTCTTCTGGGGGCACTTTTTATTTTTTTGTACACACTCTTAGAGCCCTATGTCTAAAAGAAAAGTGGATAGTTCTTGGGTAATCCAACTACACGACAGGTGGGAAATAATGCTTTCCATTGGTATATAAGGGGTGTTTAGACCCATGACTTCACTCTTCATCAGGGAAGGTGACATGGGACGATTCACATGAAATCTCCTGGGTGCATCACGCTCACTAGAGATCTGGTCCCACCCCATATCCCTCATGAGTTTCCTCCACTTAAGCTTGATTGCAGTTGCTGGCAAGCAAGCATTAACCCTGTGAATGCCAGAGAGGTATTGGCATTCAAAGGATTTAACACTTCTGTGGTCTTACATATTGAAACAAAAATTGGACACCTAGAGGCACGTTGCAACCAACCCATCAAGTATAGCAGCAGGGAGTAAGAGGAGATGTTCAGAAGGACACGGACCATGACATTCTAATGGGCTTGAGACCTCGAGATGCCAGATACCAATCTGGTGTATTGTGAGTGTATGTATTTGGCTTGTGAATTTACTCGTATTTTGATATATTGCTACACCTAGATCACTATTATCCTTCTCCTGGTACATATAGTGACTGTGATCTGTGATCTGTCAGTAGAGTGCATGTAGTTATGTGACTCTAACCTGTCTGAGTACTGCGTATATACACTGTGATCTGTCTGTAGAGTGTAGTTATGTGACTTTAACCTGTCTGAGTACTGCATATACACACTGTTATCTCTGTAGAGTGCATGTAGTTATGTGACTCTAACCTGTCTGAGTACTGCATATACACACTGTTATCTCTGTAGAGTGCATGTAGTTATGTGACTCTAACCTGTCTGAGTACTGCATGTACACACTGTTATCTCTGTAGAGTGCATGTAGTTATGTGACTCTAACCTGTCTGAGTACTGCATATACACACTGTTATCTCTGTAGAGTGCATGTAGTTATGTGACTCTAACCTGTCTGAGTACTGCATATACACACTGTGATCTGTCTGTAGAGTGCTTGTAGTTATGTGACTCTACCCTGTCTGAGTACGGCATATATACACTGTGATCTGTCTGTAGAGTGCATGTAGTTATGTGACTCTAACCTGTCTGAGTACTGCATGTACACACTGTTATCTGTCTGTAGAGTGCTTGTAGTTATGTGACTCTACCCTGTCTGAGTACGGCATATATACACTGTGATCTGTCTGTAGAGTGCTTGTAGTTATGTGACTCTAACCTGTCTGAGTACTGCATGTACACACTGTTATCTGTCTGTAGAGTGCTTGTAGTTATGTGACTCTAACCTGTCTGAGTACTGCATGTACACACTGTTATCTCTGTAGAGTGCATGTAGTTATGTGACTCTAACCTGTCTGAGTACTGCATGTACACACTGTTATCTGTCTGTAGAGTGCTTGTAGTTATGTGACTCTAACCTGTCTGAGTACTGCATATACACACTGTTATCTGTCTGTAGAGTGTATTTATGTGACTCTAACCTGTCTGAGTATTACATGTACACACTGTTATCTCTGTAGAGTGCACATTAGTACACACTGTGACCTTTCTGTATCTGTAGAGTGCATGTAGTTATGTGACTCTAACCTGTCTGAGTACTGCGTATATACACTGTGATCTGTCTGTAGAGTGTATTTATGTGACTCTAACCTGTCTGAGTATTACATGTACACACTGTTATCTCTGTAGAGTGCACATTAGTACACACTGTGACCTTTCTGTATCTGTAGAGTACATGTAGTTATGTGACTCTAACCTGTCTGAGTACTGCATGTACACACTGTGATCTGTCTGTAGAGTGCATGTAGTTATGTGACTCTAACCTGTCTGAGTACTGCGTATATACACACTGTTATCTGTCTGTAGAGTGTATTTATGTGACTCTAACCTGTCTGAGTATTACATGTACACACTGTTATCTCTGTAGAGTGCACATTAGTACACACTGTGACCTTTCTGTATCTGTAGAGTGCATGTAGTTATGTGACTCTAACCTGTCTGAGTACTGCGTATATACACTGTGATCTGTCTGTAGAGTGTATTTATGTGACTCTAACCTGTCTGAGTATTACATGTACACACTGTTATCTCTGTAGAGTGCACATTAGTACACACTGTGACCTTTCTGTATCTGTAGAGTACATGTAGTTATGTGACTCTAACCTGTCTGAGTACTGCATGTACACACTGTGATCTGTCTGTAGAGTGCATGTAGTTATGTGACTCTAACCTGTCTGAGTACTACATGTACACACTGTGATCTGTCTATAGAGTACATGTAGTTATGTGACTCTAACCTGTCTGAGTACTGCATGTACACACTGTGATCTGTCTATAGAGTACATGTAGTTATGTGACTCTAACCTGTCTGAGTACTACATGTACAAACTGTGATCTGTCTATAGAGTACATGTACAGTACTTTACAGAAAGCGAAAGGCAAGCAATTCTGGTGCAAACCAGCTATGCAATACCTTGGAGACTTCTCTATCATTCATGTGGTTGAAAGCATCAATTAAATCAGGAGAGTCCAAATTTGGTCCTCAAGAGCTACCAACAGTCCAGGATTAAACCCCTTAGTGGCAAGAGGAGTTATACATTAAGGTATGATAAAGAGGTGATAAAGTTGAGGTAACTTCTCCAGTGATATCACTTCTCCAGTTCCTATGTTATTCTATGGAGCCTATGCACTAAGAGATCCCCACACTTGAGAAATCTTAGTGTATAGGTTCTATAGAATTACATAGGAATTGGAGAAGTGATATAACTGGAGATGTTATCTCTGCGTTATCACCTCTTTATCACGTTTTATTCACACTAGAGTACAAGAGCAGCTTTTCCTCACTGTGATCCTGAGGAAGAGAGAGGTAGAGAACACTGACAAAATGGAATGTAATCTATACATTGCCGTAGTCATGTGGCTTCACAGGCACACATGCAATAATTGTAGCAGTGATCACATGTACCAAGACACTGGGGAAAGGCTTAAACTGACTGCTCTGGTTCTGGAGCAGTTAGTTACAGTCTCCCCGGCATGATCACAGCGTGCCCTGAGGCGTGCAGCGGTTATGAAGTATTTGACATCCAGTACCTTCATCTATTCTTAAAGGACAGATTCCTATGACGGTCTTGGCACATGACCCATTGTTAACAACTAAAGGATTTCCGTGCTTGAGTACAGGTAGGCCAGTCAAAATGAATGAACCACTGATTAACTCACCTTTATCAAGAAGAATCCTAAAATTCTGGTCTGTTGGTGGCCCTTGAGGATCAAACTTTGACATCCTCTCATTTAAATCAATAGGAAATTTGGGAATCATTACTCCGCACTATGGAGCAGTCAGCGTGACCCTGAACTTCTCATCTTTTGCTATCTGCATGAGGTCCATAGTGGTATGTGCATGGTTTTTTACGTTAACCCCTTGAGGACCAATAACAATGCATTGTACACTGCTCTAGTATTCAAGGGGTTAAGAGTTTAGTGAAAAGGTACTTATGTGTGTCAGGACAAACATCATTTGAACACATAAATACGTAGAAGTTGTGTTTCTCCAGATTAGCCACTCTTTTACATGTGACCCTAAAACCTCTTGACCTAGATTCACTAAAGTTCGAATAGGGATGAAAATGTCGATGTCCTGTCGGACCAATGTGGAAAGCACAACAACAGTATTCACTAAAGTGTCTACTACATCACATCACCATCAGGCTGACATCCACCCGACATTTTACAAATTTTCATTCATCACATCGACAATGGCCTATTTCCATATAGAAATGAAGCATAATCACTAATTTCTGTATCGAGATACAGGATAATGAGAACATTTCATATGCATGGGGGGTTGTTTATCTGTTAATATGGCACGTTGACACATTCAGTAAACTCCGATAGCAGCTCAACTTCACCTACCTGAGGTTGGGGAAGTTGGGATGTCCCTGTACTTTCCTATGCAGTAACAGCCCTCAATCAATTAGTAGCAGGGAGAGTTGTGAACTGTTGTCGATGTGGAAGTGATTTCCTCCCTTCACACATCACATTCACCACCACTATGACAATGCTGAAGTTTAAAGGGATAGTAATGTTTCATAATAAAAGCAGCTCTAATTAATCATCATAGTATTTGGACTTTGGAGAGTGTTATTTCAGTTCTGTCAGAGTTGTAGTTCAAGAGTTATTCAATGACAAAATATCCCCCTCCTGCCCCTTTTACTGATGTAACACTGTTCAGCCAGATCAGAAGGGAGGTGCCCAGGTAGACTGCAGACAGGGACAATCTTCAATTAAGATAAGGGAAAAACCTGAAAAACCAGATTCCACATCTGAGAAGAGATGGCTTACACTAGGTAAAATGGGTGGGAGGGGAATCTTTGCTTGTGAATATCTCTCAAACCATAAATTTTTGAGAGATAAGACTTATATCGTTCTTCATGTTTTTTTAATGCCTACAAAATAAAATAAAGATAAAATGAAGTATTACTATCCCTTTAAGAGCATTCTCTCTTCATCACTAGGAGAATAGAGAGAACACTTTCAGCACCATGGACAGCATCACTCCCTTATCCCTGTGAGTGCCAAAGGGATGTGCATTGCTCATCCCTGTTGCAATCAAAAGGTTTTTAAAGGGATAATAAAAATGTAAAAAAAAATATGTTGTAGGATTTATCCCTCCGAGTAAAACAAGA
Source organism: Rhinophrynus dorsalis (assembly GCA_037306005.1). Classification (NCBI taxonomy): domain Eukaryota; kingdom Metazoa; phylum Chordata; class Amphibia; order Anura; family Rhinophrynidae; genus Rhinophrynus; species Rhinophrynus dorsalis. The sequence continues at coordinate 31,190,804 of CM074723.1, forward strand.
GTACTCCCACTGCTGAAAGGTGTTTCATTCAAAAGTTATTAATTTTCAAAGTTGAATTTTTTAGGTGCAATGTCACAGTGGCCTGTAATTGTACAGTGGCGCTGTTGCTACACCATCCTATGGAGATTTATGGTCCCGGGACCAGAGCTGTCCATAGGATGGTGTAGCAACAGCGCCACTGTACAATTTCAGGCCACTGTGATATTGCACCTAAAAAATTTAACTTTGAAAATTAATAACTTTTGAATGAAACACCTTTCAGCAGTGGGAGTACTCTTGTTTTATTCAGGGGGATAAACCCTACAACATATTTTTTTTTACATTTTAAGTATTACTATCCCTTTAAAAAAAACAAGTACAGCAAGCACTACACAATTATCCCCTTAGCTCTGTATAGTATATGATACATGTTATGCACTGCCAAGGGATTAAGGCTGGGAGTAAGACAGCAGTATGAAGACTTTAAGATGTTTCTTGCATCAAAACATGAGCAATCACAAATAGCTTTTTGATTTAATGCTTTTTATAAAATAGTGAATGATCAACTTTCTTGTATTCTCCCCTATGAGACTAATAGAGGAAAAGTTATATCTTCATGGACTAACAGAATATCTCGAGTACAAGCTTTTGAGACCCCTGATGTCTCCTTGTAAGGTATGTAATAGAATGAGAGCTGAACTTCTTATCTATATATATAAAAGAAGACTTTGTGCCTGGCAAAACACACCCAGGGGCGGCAGTAAAAAGGATTACTGCTGCCATTGGGTGATTCTGTGGGAGTGTGATTTTTGGCCTGCCCCCACTATCCAGCCCGCCCACCACTATCTAAGGCTGAAAAAAAAAATGGCTGCCACACACTCCTACACCACAGACACATGCACATGCCCTCCCACACACACAATAGCAGACACATACACACATATACACACACGCACGCTGAGGATGATGGGAACAATGTTCAAGCTACAGCTGGAAGGCCATGGTCCAATCTGTATTATGCAGCTTCTTCATTCCCTGTCTTTGAGCCTACACAGCTCTGCTAATTACTACAAGTGAGCTGATTTCTAAACAATCAGCAGGAGGATACTGGCTTGCTGAGAAAGTGGAAACAACGGCAGAGAGGTGATCAGGCAGTGCAGAGCAAGGCTTCAGCTGAGCTGGTAAATGGCAGAGACATGGATGTGACTGTATTTATATATTGCACAAAGAGAGAGAAAGAGAGCAGGTTGTTTGTCAGTCTGTCTGTAAGTAGAGGTGCCAGTTCCTGCAATCATCTCCATGCTGTACATAGCTCACTGTATAGCATGTATGACAAACTATTTATATATGGTCTGGCATTGTATAGTATACAGTCTGTGTATAAGGACTGGCACTATACAGTATAGGAGGGACAGTCCCTGTTTGACACCCAAATCCCTCTGCTCCTCTATTTAGGAGATCACACGGTGTGGTGTATATACAGTAGGCTGACCAGACCTCACCTTTAACCGGGGACACATAGGAAATAAGCATATTTCAGGAGTGCACCAAAATCAAAGCAGCCCTGCAGTATGCATTTTTCATATGTGTCACTGGTTAAAGGTGAGGTCTGGTCAGCCTAATGTACAAGTGTATCAGATTGCTCCACATCAGTAAAACCCACGGTAATGTGGGTATAAACTTCTGTATATATCTGTTAAATTAGTCTGTGTAAAAAAATACTTTCATCTTCTTCTAAATCATTCACTTACAGAAAGAGTAACTTAACCATTTCAGTGCCAGAGGAGATGCAATGCATTGCTTACCCCCTGGCACTCAAAGGGTTAAAAATTCTCTACAATGGTCTGGCACTGTATAGCAGTGGTTCTCAATCTGTGCCCTCAGTGGCTATTAACAGTAGGGTGACCACGGGTCCCGGAACGTCCGGGACTGTCCCTTATTTCAGGGACATGTCCCGCGTCCCGGGTCCCCTTCAACCGGGACAATGAAGTGTCCCGGAATGAAGCCAAGCCGCCCTGAATGTCAGCCTGCAAGCGGTGTGTCACATCATGGACGCCGCTTGCAGGCTGACATCCAGGGCGGCAATGCAACTTACCTGATCTGGAGGCAAGCGCTCTAGTAATACAGAGCGCTGGGAGATGACATCATCTCCCAGCGCTCTGCATTACTGAGCACAGCGCGCGGGAGCTTCAGCTCTGTGCCGGAGGAGGCACAGAGCACTTTGCACGCCGCTAGACCACCAGGGACTCAAGGTAAGGCAATAGGGTGACCACGTCCCGGAATGGCAGAAGGGAAATGTGGTCACCCTAATTAACAGGCCAGGATTTTAGAATTTCCTTTTAAGAGCACAGGTGAGTTAATCAATATGACTGAGCCTCTGATCAACACACTTGTGTTCTAGCAGTGAAATTCCTAAGTCCTGGCCTGTCAGTGGCCACTGAGGGCATGGGCTGAGAACCTCTGCTGTATAGTATACAGTCTGCATGTGTCTGTGTATAAGGACTGGCACTATACAGTATAGGAGGGACAGTCCCTGTTTGACACCCAAATCCCTCTGCTCCTCTATTTAGGAGATCACATTGTGTGGTGTATATACCAGTGTATCAGATTGCTCCACATCAATAAAACCCACAGTAATGTGGGAATAAACTTCTGTATATATCTGTTAAATTAGTCTGTGTAAAAAAAATACTTTCATCTTCTTCTAAATCATTCACTTACAGAAAGAGTAACTTAACCATTTCAATGCCAGAGGGGATGCAATGCATTGCTTACCCCCTGGCACTCAAAGGGTTAAAAATTCTCTAAAATACACCACCAGCCACGCCCCCAGTAACACCACCGAAAACACAAGTGTCCCTCTTTGGCCATATGAAATGTTGGGAGGTATGTTACTTACACTGCTCACACTGTATGTATTTATGTTCTGATTTGCAGCTGTGTGTCACTGTTTGTGTTGTCAGTGCATGTGTGTGTATATGTGTGTGTTGCATGTGTCTCTGTCTATCACTGTGTGTACCTTTCTGACACGTACACCCTACGCTATAATTCACTATCATAACATTTATTTAAAAAAAAATAAACATTTCCTGCATAACATGACGGGCAACGCCGTCCCAAACTGCTAGTATTATTATATATAAATAAAACAGATAGCACAGAAGATAATCATCAGACATTTATGACAGCAGCAAATAAAAGTCCTGGATTACTTTGTATTCGATTGAAGGTGACAACTTTATCACCAGTCTCTCTCTAAATTACTGCTTACACTTCAGTAGGAGCATCTTTTATAGTCTACAATAAAATCATCCTCCAAGTACAAAACATGCTCAGCTGATACAAGTGCCTCCCTGTTGGAGTGTTAATAGCTTTAACTTTTTTTATGAAAACACATATTTTATAGAGCATTTCCTGCTGATTAAAACAAGGTCACTCCCACTGCTGTCAGATATTTTATTCAAAACTCATATCAGTTTAAATAATCAGGAAGTTAATTTTCTGTGTTTACTTCCTGATAGTTCTAACTGACAGGAAGTGAATTTACTCTGTTTACTTCCTGATAGATCTAACTGACAGGAAGTGACAGGCAGTTTCTATCACATTCTATGGAGAACTGTATATCTCTGACTTTCCTTTCCATTAGAATCTAACAGGAAATCTAATTAGAATTTGACCACTAGAGGGCACTGCTAATGTAAAAAATCATGGGTTTAAACTGTAATAACTCTGGAAATATAAATCTCTCGGCAGTGGGAGTACCCTTATTTTACTCAATAGGAAGATCCCTACAATGTATATTTTTTCATAAAAAAAGTTTACTGCTCCTTTAATATTGGTCAATGTGTTTCCCATCAGTACAGTAACCCTGAAATTGTTGAAACTGTGTCCAGTTTTGCAATATGTTCCCCCACAGGTTTATATTTTTTCTTCTTGTTATTAAAGTTTGTACTGACATAAAGTCTTGTGTTGGGGCATTTCACACACATGAGGAGGTAGACAACATCTGATGATCTGCAGCAGAACTTGTCTTTGATGTTGTAGTGGTGGGCATGTGGTAGAGACACATTATCTATGGTACATATGTTTGCACAGGAGCCACATCTCTTTAGAAGCAGAGAGAAGTAGCATTTTTGTTGCACTGTTTAGAGATCTCTTTACCAACAGCTGTTTCAGACTGGGAGATGGTTTATAAGAGAGTAGAAGAGGTTTTAGGAATGTTTTTCTTTTTTTAATCCGCCTACTGTATTTATTATTGTTTGATGGGTTTTTTAAGGTTCAAGTTTGGGTTGTACGTGACTACAAATGGCACCGTGTTCTCGCTCTGTTGTTGTTTGTGTTCCAAGATTTCTTCTAGATACATTAGTGATGCTCTAAATTTGAGCGTCTGTGACCTTGGCAATATATCCCTGACTGATGAAGACTCTACTGCAATTTTAATACATTCATCCCCATCGGCAGCTGTCCCAGAGCAGATATAACTTATCTGTGAGCAGTTTATTTTTTGTGTGTCTGGGATGGAAACTCGTTTCTGAAATAGTTTGCCTGTCTGTCAGTTTTCCATACAGAGATGTCTGGTTGGAGTTGTTTTCTTTGCTGATTGTGGTGAGTTTGCGGTTAATGATGGAAAGCACTGTAGTTTTTATGAAAAGTTAATCTCTGGAATTCCCATTAGACTCTCCCAGCCTTCAGATCTTCAGACATTCCCTGAAAACTCACCTCTTCAGGGAAACCTATCAACTGCCTCCATAACCATTATCACCAAGAACCACCCCTTGCCTGGACCACTGCACTCAACAGCACTTCTCATTCCCACTCACTGACCAGCAGCTCATGTAGCAGGAGGCACTTACACCCTATAGCACTTACACCTTCTGTGTCCAACCTACCTTCCTCTAGACTGTAAGCTCTCACGAGCAGGGCCCTCTGATCCTTTTGTTCTCCACATTTTATTTGTACTATTTAATACCTCTGTATTTCTATTCCCTATTGTACAGTGCTGCTGAATAAGTTGGAGCTATATAAATAAATAATAATAATCTTCACTGGCAGTGCAAACGATTAGGATTCCCTCTGTATACCTGAGGTTGATCAGGGGTTTTATTTGGCATGTGGGCAAGAATTCTTCTTCCTGTTTCACAGTGAATAGTTTGGCGTATTATGGAGTCATTTGCTTTCCCATTGTATTCCAGTGTTTTATAGGTTGAGATCTTGGCTGAATGTGAAGTAAATATGCATCAGTATGAAGTGTATTAGTTGTGTTACAGGCTGGGTGGGGAATCCCTCTTGTCCTAAGGATACTTTGAAGGCTCTCATGCAATCTTCATGTGGAATATTGGTATATAGGGGGTTCAGCATTCATATGGCAAGACTGTTTTAACCCCTTAAAGCACAATGACATGCCAGAACCGTCACGGCTGGCCAGCACTTAAGGACCAGTGATGGTCATGGAACTTGGGGAGCCCTGAACCGGAACTACAAAAATAAAATGCCCTTGGTCCTCAAGTGTTTTATTCAGAATCTACAAAATTTCAAATAATCAGGAAGTGAATCTACTGTGTTTACTTCCTCATAGTTCTAACTGACAGGAAGTGAATTTACTGTGTTTACTTCCTAATAGTTCTAACTGACAGGAAGCAACAGGCGATTTCTATGACATTCTGTGGAGAACTGTAAGTCACTGACTTTCCTCTCCATTAGAATGTAACAGGAAAACTAATTGGAATGTGACCACTAGAAAGCACTGCTAATGTAAAAAATCATAGGTTTAAACTGTAATAACTCTGGAAATATGCATCTGTCAGCAGTGTGAGTACCCTTATGTTTCTCAACAGGAAATGCCCTACAATATGTTTTTCATAAAGAAAAGTTTACTGCTCCATTAATTTGGGATGAAGCCAAAGTTTAAGAGTTTTGTCATTCCTGTATGTAACAGTATTTTTTTTTAAACCAAGGGTTTGAGGATATTTTCCGCCAGCCATAGATATGTTCTATGAGTCTGAAAGTAGCAGATTTTATTCATTCCCCATTGGGTCCCTTCGTTGTGTAATTTAGGAAGGCACCCTTGGGTCCTTAGGAATAAGGCATTCTAAACGTGACATGTTCAAGAACTTGTGTTCATTGAAATTGTCTATAGTCAGAATGAAAAAGTTCTTCTACCATGGCCCATTAGTTTCTCAGGCATGTGTCTATCATTTTTTGCATCCAATTCAGCCATCTCAAGCAAAAGGAAAAAGCCATCCTTAAAGTGGGTGTGGTTTAGTCTACCATCAAAATTGTAAGGTATTTAAAAAAGATATTCTTTTAGCTGTGACATTTCTGTCTGATTAATGTCATTTTTTTCCCAACAAAATAAAAATGGCCTAAACGTGAACAAGACAAATTAACCCTTTGAGGTCCAGAGAGTGTGAAAATATTGAATTACCCAGACTAATAAAAAACACATCTTCTGAAGTTTAAAGAAAAATGAATGGGAGTTTTACTTTTGTACAGCAATGTAATTCAATTATACACACAACACAATCATATGTTCAAAAATTGGAAAAATAGGGAGTGAAAGAGGGACATGGGGATTTTCGCACCAGAGGCACAGTGCCACTATAAAAAACACAGATTTTGTAGGTATGAATGACTTTGTGACATTTGTTTCTTTGATATAAATTACTTAGAGGGAAAACACAGTTGAACAAAGACATAGTCAAAAAGGTCAGAATTACTCCGGTCCTTACGTGCAATCCACCCCAGATTTTCCAGTCCTTAAGGGGTTAAGCCTTATTTTTTTATTAGGCAGTGATGGCAACTTCCTGTAGTTTGCTCCATCAAAACATTATATGTGGGTCTCTTTTAACCCTTTGAGTGCCAAAGCAATTTTAATGTCTCTTTTCCATTAACTCCACTTTTATAAATCTCCCCCTTAGTGTTCATTTTTATTTTTATGGTGATTTGTAGACTTCTAGCATACAAAGTAACATAGTTAATGAGTTTCAGAAAAAGACAAGAGAGCATCAAGGTCATCCTTTGTACAATCGCCTTTGTTGATCCAAACGGCAGTGCAAGGGACATACTGGGTAATAAGAGGAATATCAATGGAATCTTCCTGGTAAAACACTTTCTAAATATAAATTTAAAAAAAAAAAAAAAAAAAAAAAAATATATATATATATATATATATATATATATATATATATATATATATAATTCAAGTGGTTTCTGGTTTGCTGTCTCCCCAGCTCCAGGGCGGCAAGGGGACAGAGATTGGCCTCAAGCAGCGAATCGTGGCAGGTTCGCATACCTCCCAAGTGTCCCTCTTTGAGATCCAAATCCCCCTGTCCCTCTTTTCTACCCTGTTGTCCCTCTTTTTAGGACATCAGAGTGAGTGGTGTATATATTAGTCTATCACATTGCTCCACAGCAATGAAATTCACATAAATGTTTAGTTAATCTTCAGTATATGTGTTTGTAATTTAATCTGTGTAAATAAAATACTTTGGTCTTGCTCTAAATCATTTATTCAGTTACACAAAGAGGTGTCAATAGGTGACAAAGTAACCTAAAAATTCCCCGCCCACCAGCCACGCCCCTAAAAACACCACCTAAAACACAAGTGTCCCTCTTTGGCCATTTGAAATGTTGGGAGGTATGGGTTCGCCCCTGCCCACTCCTCTGAAAATCACTGCATCAAGACTTGTTGGGTCATTGACGTGCATGGTGTGCCCTATTAAACGGGCATTGACATGCACCATTCACTAGTAAACAAACAAACAAAGTTGCCTATCTGTACACAAAGACAACAGAGAGCATGCACACCTACTAAGGCATAAGGGAATCAGTGTCGTAACTATAGGGGTTGCAAGGGTCGCACCCGCTACCGGGTCCATCACTCCAGGGGCCCGGCTTCCCCCTGTGACCCCTCCTCCTGGAGCCCGCAATCTCTCCCTGGGTCTCTAGTAATGCAGAGTGCTGGGAGATGACATCATCTCCCTGCGCTCTGCATTACAGAAGAGGACTGCGTGGGAGCACAACACGCCAGCCCGTCTCTCCTGCCACTCCACTGGACCACCAGGGATTGGGAAGTAGGAGATGGGGGCATTGTGGAGGGCCCGGGGGCCAATGTGGTTGGGGGGGTGGGGGTGCCCATAGCACTTCTTGCACCAGGGCCCCGGAGGGTTCTAGTTACGCCTCTGAAGGGAATATTTTGAGATGATGGGTACCTCCACCCAGTGAGCCTGAGTCCATCCTCCTTGATCCATTTCCTATGTCCTGAGTTCATGGTTGTGCTGGGTAGTGGAAGCCGCATGTATTCTCTCTCACACTTCTATACAGGGAGCATTGTGTCTGTGCCTCCATGCTTTTACTAAGCACTGCGATTGGCTAACAGATAGCCAATCACAGCACTAAATTGTCACAAGGAAAAAATCTGTGACTGTAGTAGTCAAGGGGGGTGATTCACTAAGAGGTGATTAAGAGTAGTGTTGAGCGAGCACCCCGATGCTCGGGGGTTCGGGTGCTCTGACCGAGCACCCCCGGAGGCTCGAGTGCTCGGCCGAGCACCCGAGCCCCATTGAATTGAATGGGAGGACTCGAGCATTACACCAGGCACCCCCTGCTCTGATGAGGGGAGGGTGCCTGGTCAATGCCCCCCTTCATCTCCACAATGCCCCTCTTCCACAATGTCCCCCTTCCACAATGTCCCCCTTTCACAATGTCCCCCTTCATCTCCGCAATGCCCCCTTCATCTCCGCAATGCCCCCTTCATCTCCGCAATGCCCCCCTTCCACAATGTCCCCCTTCCACAATGTCCCCCTTCATCTCCGCAATGCCCCCTTCATCTCCGCAATGCCCCCCTTCCACAATGTCCCCCTTCATCTCCGCAATGCCCCCTTCATCTCCGCAATGCCCCCCTTCCACAATGTCCCCCTTCCACAATGTCCCCCTTCATCTCCGCAATGCCCCCTTCATCTCCGCAATGCCCCCTTCCATCTCCACATGTCCCCTACCTCCAGTCCCTGGTGGTCCAGCGGAGCGTCTGTAAGATCTGTGCCTCCTTCGGCACAGATCCCTGCCACCCGAACATGGCGGGCGAGCACATGGCGGTACTCGTACGAGTACCGCCATGTGCCGAGCAGAGCGATGCTCGAGCCGATCCGAGCATCGGCCGAGCATGCTCGCTCAACACTAATTAAGAGGTGATAAAGTGGAGATGACTTCTCCGTGTTTCTCACTTCTACAATTCTATGGAACCTATGCACTAAGATTTCTTCAACTTTGGAGATCTTCATGCGTAGGCTGTATAGAATAACATAGGAACTGGAGAAGTAATATCCGCTTTATCACCACCAGTTAGTGAATCTATCCCCCTGGTCAGCAGTGGCACACCTAAAGAATATTGTGAAAAATAATAGTTGTGCCCCAAATTAACAGCCAACTGCTAAAATCTCTAAACATTTTCTATTTTTAGCATCCATTGGGCCCCTATATTAGTCTGGGCCAGGTAATGTATCCTTGCTGCACCAATAATAGTTCAGCCCTTGCTGCTCAGCTTTTGTTGGGACACTGGAACAAGCACCCAAACAAAACAGACCTGTCCCGGAAAACCCAGGGCTTCTAGAAGTCCTATACAATGGTGAATCTTCAAAGCATATAGGCTACAATAGTAAATCATAAATGTGCATCATATTAACTTATATTATTCATTCAAAACTGATAAAGGGAATTGAATATTTTAGTTATGAAGAGAGATTAGCCAAATTAGACTGATTAGAGAAGATACATCAATGGGGAGGATATAATTATCATTTGCAAGTATATTCAAGATCAAAATAAAGGGCTCTGGGGAGTTATTTACTGGAAGAGTTGATCAAAAAGCGTCACCTAAAGACATGGACTTTTTACAGTAAGGGCAGTGAAGCTGTGAATTTTATTGCCTGGGAAGCTGTGTAATAGATGCATTAAAACTGATTACTTTCTAGCTCAGAACAATTCTGAGAATTCTGAAAGTTGGATTTAAGCAGATAGGAGGTTGATCCAGGTATCAGACTGCTTTTTGCAGTCAGGAAGGACATTTTTTTATCAACTTGTGGCTTAATTATTGGAAATGTCTTCAGTAGGGGATTTTTCCTTCCTCTGTATCAAAAGCATAGGCTGAACTTGCTGGACATACGCCTTTTTCATTCTCATTAACTGTTACTATGTATTTACTCAATTGAAAAATCATATACTGATCTCCCAGAAGTATTTGCAGCTGGAATACTTTGATTAATACTTAGCCCGACTGACCCGTTTTCCATGACAGATTAAACAGACTTTGCTCTGGGAGAATGGAAAAAGAACATTGCATTTTCTAAATTATGCAGACTGATATGTTGAGCTCAAAGTGCATGTTTCTAATGATAAGCAATGCGTATTATATATTGCTGATCCTTTTAACATGCTCTGGCAAACCTGTACAGACTTGTAGTACTGTAGATCATTATATCCCTTTATTCTTCTGATCTTGACTTTAATTAAGACTTGTTTATTTTATGTACAATTGTGAGCATATCATGTACATGATATAAAGTGATCTATTAATTCTTTGGATGCTAGAGATGTTTCCAATTCATTTGTTAGTAATGTGTCATCAAACGATTTTACGTTTCAGTGTTATTCAGATATGGAGGGATCAACAAATCCAGTATATGCTATATCTGGACTAACAGAGTGTAGATAATCCTGAAATCTAAAGTACGGAATATATCAGATTCCAATATAACACGTGCACTGTGGTAATTGATTGCACCTGATTTGTGAATGTTCTACAAAGGTTCATTCCCTAACAGTAACACCTGGAAACAACAGACATGGGGGAAAAGTCCCAATTATTTTGGCAGGAATATTCATGAAAAAACTTGCATTTTGCTGTTTTCCTTTCCACAAAAATTACAGAACAAATCAAAATACATCAAATGTTCGCATTCCCACTACCTCCATTGAATTTCTCTTGAGAACTTTACAGTATCCTGCTTATGCTTTCTATGGCCCATGAGCAGACAGTGCTTCTGACATCCTGATCACATCTACTGTGACTCAGAGCCCACCAGACGATAGTGCCTATATTACTGCTATTACATTCCCCAGGGATCTGGGGCAGAACGTCTAACAGGGGCAAATGGTTTATTTCCCAAGTGACTGTGTGCAGTAGTATCAGTATAGAACTGAGCCTTTTCCTGTTGAGTCCGTGAGTGTGACACCAGGTGCACAGCCTATCCTTATGTCACACTTACGGTCATCTCCACCACAAACAAGAGAGGAGGAAGAATATGGTGGTTGTGCGGCTACGAATGATGATGAGGGTGGAAATAAATATTCAGACATGATGTTGACAGCTTTTTTAGCTTAGACAACCAGGAGTGGGGGAGTAAGAGATGGTGGGAATGGATTTCAAAATTCCCTTCTGCTGAATTTTATGTCTTCCAGTCCCACCAGCATTAATAAATATTACAGCAGGATCAGTCCATCATGCTGGGTATTGGTGGGGGCATCTTCCTCACCACAGACTGTGGTGATGGTGAAAGTGGAAGTAACAGCACTGATAAGGAACAGATGGATGTTCTACTTGCTATTAATAGTGCTAATGGGCAGCAGCTAAAGCTGCAGAACCACAATCTACTTCAGGTGTATCTGGGGAGAAGGTGGACAGTCAAGAACATCCTTTATCTTGCTTCACCAACAAGTCATGGTTATGGAAATACATTTCCTTGGTGGAAGGACTCTGCAATCATCTCAAATTGCAGTTTGCATACTGTGTGAAGAGGGTAAAGGAAAGATTGTACCTTAGCATATTTGCCCTAATAAAGAACTTGCAGCATAACCACTTTGGCAATCTTGTGGAACATGTGGAACTGTCCTCCAAAAATAAATCACCTGCACAACTCACCATCAAGGTGGCCTCTGCAAAGAGGTTTCAGTAGCTCACATGTCACACTTTTGTTACCATAGACCAGGTGACAAAGATACCTCCTCCAGAGTCTTCCAGTTAAGCATGATATACTCACTAATTACTTTGTTCTTCTCAAACAAACAATCCAACATGTACAATGTGGATTTCCACTGGTAAGAGCCACCATTTTATTCTGGTAATGTACAAAGCAGGGTATGTGCACCATATCTGCTCTTTCTCAAGGAACCTGTTATATTTGGAGCCATTCTCAGCAGACACCAAGACAGCTTTCAAGGAGTGGGGTAAAAGCCTTTTTTTCTGTGACTTACTGCAGTTTATTGAACACATCTACAGCTTGTGGGATTATCTCTCAAAGCTCTGCGTGCATAAACTGTCATGGTGATGGTATGGGCTAACCTTCAGCTGACTTTTACTAATAGTGCCAAAGCTAATGGCGACATTGGTGGTGACCTGCTGCTGCCACTAATTGAAAATATACCCTATGGTAACTGCCAATCCCTAGACTGGTTCCACTGCCCCCTGGTGGCCGCAGATACCCCACATACACTGTCTGACCCCCTAGCCTAGCTCCACTGCCCCTGGTAGCCACAGATCACCATATACACTGACATCCCAGCCTGTTTCCACTTATAACTACAAAGTCACACATTACTGCATTACTCTAACACTCCAGCCTTGTTCCATTGTTAGTCAAAGAATCATTGGTAGCCAAAGAATCACACACACACACACATATATGCACTAGGAAATTCCATGGTGTTCAAAGAATTTACTATCGTAGAAGTGACTGAAGTTTAAAAATGCAAGTTATTTTTTTCCTGTAGCACCATTAGCCTAGGGATAAAAAGGCAATTGATACTAATATGATGCAGGTGAATGTCTATTTTCACAGGGAACAAAATGAGTGTGTGTGTGTGGGGGGGTGGGGGGGCAGCCGATGTAGGTGTAGGTATTTTAATTTATTATTTTTTATTATTATTATTATTTTTTATCCAAAAAATGAAATCAGACCTCAAGGGATGTATCAGGATCCCTTCTGATGCACCCCTGACATTGATCACCTATCTGACCAGGAAGAAGATTATCTCCCTCCCTTACTTGCCCTGCTCACCCTGCTCAACTCGGTGTTCCATTAACTTCAATACCCACTCACATCATGTGGGTCTTGAAGGTCCTTCTCTCCCAACCTGGAAGTTCATAGAATGTTGGGTTGTGCAGGATGATGCGCAGGGGAAAGTAAGTGAAGGCAGTGGATGCCTTCTTGGTCCCTGCAATGATCACCTGGATAGGTGATCTATGATGGGAGGGGCACAGGGCCGGCGCCACCTATAGGCGAGGTAGGTGCCAGCCTAGGGAGCACAAGTACTGGGGGCGCGGGCATGCAGCGGAGAAGAGCTGTGCCCGCACCCACCACACCGGAACGCAACACAGTCAGGTCTGTGTTGCTACAGTGCTCCCTGATCACGGTTGCTCTTTAGTAATGCAGAGCGCGCTGGGAGTCATGATCTCCCGGTGCGCTCTGCATTACTGAAGAGAAGACTGCGCAGGAGCTACATGTATGTGATTGGGGGCAAGTTGGAGCTGAGGGGGCAAAGTGGAGCTGATAGGGGCAAGTTGGAGCTGAGGGGGCAAAGTGGAGCTGATAGGGGCAAGTTGGAGCTGAGGGGGCAAAGTGGAGCTGCTGGGCGCAAGGTGGAGCGGATGGGGGGAAAAGTGGAGCTGGTGGGGAAAGTTGGAGCTGATGGGGGGGAAAGTGGAGCTGGGGGGCAAGTTGGAGCTGATGGGGCATAGTGGAGCTGCTGGGCGCAAGTTGGAGCGGATGGGGGGCATAGTGGAGTGGATGGGGGGCAAGTTGGAGCGGATGGGGGGGCAAGTTGGAGCTGAGGGGGCAAAGTGGAGCTGGTGGGGGACAAAATGGAGCTGGTGGGACAAAGTGGAGCTGGTGGGACAAAGTGGAGTTGGTGGGGGCAAGTTGGAGCTGATAGGGGGCAAAGTGGAGCTGGTGGGGCAAGAAAAGAGGTGGGGTATAAGTAGGCGGGGTATAAAGGGGTGGGACACAAGGGGCGGCAAAAGTAGGTTTCACCTAGGGTGGCAAAAATCCTTGCACTGGTTCTGGAGGGGCATCAGGAAGGGTTCTGATTTCCCGGCTACAAGGTCTGATTTCATTTTGCAGATGCGCATAGTGTAAGATCTCTTTGATCCTTCAGTATGTGAATTTTTTATATACAGGAGCACTCCCATGCCTATGGGAGCAATTGTTTGTATATGTAAGAGTAAAACATTGCCCTGCATTGTAAGAAAATGTCTTCCCTATGTGCAGGGGACGTTTGAAGCTTCTCCCTGCATCCCTGCACGTGGTTGACTGTGCAAAGCCCACTTTGCCAACAATGTGAAAATTATATGGTCGGCACTCAGAGGGTTAAAGGGACATGTAGTTTTGGGGAATTTTTATTTCTCATCTATGGTGCAGATGGTTTGCTCCTGAATTGCTTCAGGTTTTATGTATAACACAATTTAAGTATTTTTCCTGGCACATCAGGGATTAGTACTGTACACTGAGAAGGTATTAGTGTATTTTTAAACTTAATATGCAAAAAATATATATCTTGTAGGGTTTATCCTGAGTAAAACAATGGAACTGCCACTGATGATATGTGTTTTATTCAAAAGTTATTGCAGCTGAAACATGAATTGTGTAGGGCAATAGTTTAGGTGCAATATATCAGTGGCCTGAAATTTTATGGTATGCTTTGAAAATGTCACATCCAGAAGAGCGTGTGACTTAAAGGCACATTAACCATGGCTCATTGATGAAAAGGGTGACGTGAGAACTTCGCACTGCATCAAAGAGCAAGATTATCATGTTGCTGCATTAAAGGAGCAGTAAACTTTTTTTTATGAAAACACATATTTTACAGAGCATTTCCTGCTGAATAAAACAAGGTCACTCCCATCACTGTCAGATGTTTTATTCAAAAATTATAGCAGTTTAAATAACCAGGAAGTGTTTACTTCCTGATAGTTCTAACTGACAGGAAGTGACTCAGCAGTTTCTATCACATTCTATGGAGAACTGTATGTCTCTGACTTTTCTGACTTTCCACTCCATTAGAATCTATCAGGAAATCTAATTAGAATTTGACCACTAGAGGGCACTGCTAATGTAAAGAAACATGGGTTTAAACTGTAATAACTCTGGAAATATAAATCTCTCGGCAGTGGGAGTACCCTTATTTTACTCAATAGGAAAACCCCAACAATATATATTTTTTCATAAAAAAAGTCTACTGCTCCTTTAAACACTATTTTTGCATTGTTCTTAACCCCTTAAGGACCGGAGGTTATGGGACATTTCCGTCCCATAACGTCCGCATAGGGGCACTTTGAGGCGCCGGTACACGTGACCTGTCACGTGTATCGGCGCGTCACTATGGGGCTTGAAACAGATCGCTCCGATCTTGGAGCGGTCTATTTCATGCCCTATTTTTACTTACAGCGCTCCCGGTAGAGCGCTGTAAGTAAAAAGTACGTGACGTACCAGGACCGTCAAGGGTCGTTCGAGCAAATTTACCCTTGACGGTCCTGGTACGTCAAGGGTCCCTAAGGGGTTAAACCTTCAAATACTTCCTTCTTACCAAATACACAACAGTGTATTTATGTAGAGCGTAACATTCAATAGTGTATTTACTGACATTATTGAGATTCTGGGAAGAGAAATTATATATTTCGGCTTCCATACCTTCACACATAGCCAAATAAACATATGATCCTTCTATGGAGCATAATGAATAATGACACCGCTGCCTCTTCTCTACGTGCTCGCCTTCTCAGCTGTGCTACCCCAGCAACATGTTGCTGAGTGCTGCGCCGTTCTCTCTCTCTCTCTCTCTCACCTTCTCTGAGTGCTCCACTGCGGCCTGTTACTCTGCACATAGAAAAGGGGAGAGAGAGCCCGGCTCAGTACTCAGCAACATGCTGCTGGGATAGCACAGTTGAGAAGGGGAGCACGCGGAGAAGGGGCAGCTGGTATCATTATTCATTACGCACTATAGAAGGATCATATGTTTATATGGCTATGTGTGAAGGTATGGAAGCTGAAATATATAGTTTTTCTTCCCAGAATCTCAGTAATATCAGTAAAAATACGCTACTGTATGAAGGTAAGAAGGAAGTATTTGAAGGTTTAAGAACAATGCAAAAACGGCATTTAATGCAGAGAGATGAGAATCTCGCACTTTGATGCAGTGAGAGATTCTCATGTCGCCCTTTTCATTAAAGGGGAACTTTCACGTACACACGTTTGCTTTAATCCACGTACATTACCGATTCAAACTGTGCTGTGTTTTGGGTTTTTAAAAAAACACAATAGAAAATAAGTTTGACGGTTTACCTTTTCCCTCTTGACGTATTCTCATTTTGATCGGCACAATTTGTGCGGATGAGAATACATAACAGATCCTCCTCCCCGCTGGTCTGTCAGTAAGCTGGAGAACTCTCATTGGTAGAGATCGATATCTAGCCAATGAGAGTACTCCAACTTACTGACAGACCAGCGGGGAGGAGGATCTCCTGTATTCTCATCGGCAAGATGATGCTGATCAGAATGAGGAGAAGATGGATAAAGTTAACCCTCAAAGTTAATTTCTATTGCATTTTTTTAAAAAAACAAAACCCAGCACAGCTTGAATCGGCAATGTATGTGAATTAAAGCAAACGTGTTTAGGTGAAAGTTCCGCTTTAAGACTCCATGGTTAATGTGCCTTTATGTCGCACGCTCTTCTGCTTGCAACATTTTCAAAGTGAACCAAATTTTACAGTGGTGCTGTCCATAGAATGGAGTAGAAAATTTCAGGTAGCTGTAATATATAGTTTCTCTTCCCAGAATCTCAATATCAGTAAAAATACACTAACAATGCAAAAATGGCATTTAATGCAGCGAGATGGGAATCTCATGCTTTGATGCAGTGTGAGATTCTCATGTTGCCGTTTTCATCAAGACACCATGCTTAATGTGCCTTTATGTCGAACGCTCTTCTGCGTGTAACATTTTCAAAGTGAACCAAATTTTACAGTGTTGATGTTGCTGCATTGTCCTATGGAGGTCTATGGTCACTGACCAGACCTGTCCATAGAATGGAGTAGAAAGTGAACCACTATAAGATTTCATGCCATTAAGATCCAGGACACAGAAAAACCTAGACGGATGGTGGTGGTAGTGGATGCTATTATTAGGAAGACAGACAGGGTAATCTGTCACTAGGATCAGTACAAAGAAAGTTTCCTGTCTCCTAGCTGCCCGGGTTAGACATGTGGCAGATCGTGTTGATAGATTGTAGGGAAGGGCTGGACATGACCCGGCTGTCTTGTTACACGTTGGTACCAATGACAAATTCAGTGGAAAATGGAGGACCCTTAAAAAGGATTTCAGACAGTTGGGTTATACGATATATATATATATATATCTATACACACACTGGAGAAAGGTGCACAGCATTACCCATTCAATTGGGTGCACCATGTATGTTTGATACTTGGATTGCTGCAACGAGACTCACCGTTTTGCCCCCTGCCCACCCCTGTGAAAATCACCACCCCTTATTTGCTGCATGCAGGCAATTTCCACCCCCTGCCTCCCCAAGACACAGCAAACCAGAAACCACATATATGTCTCATTGTATCTTAGGGTTAGTGTTCCTTTAAATCAGACACATATCCTTAGCTATGCTACTCTAGCTATCCAGGTGCCCCAGGCTGTATCTCTGGTTCTCAGGAGCTATTAGTACGTGTTTACTGATCAGTAGTAAGAGGAGATTATCTCATGTGACTGGCAGGTGTTGTGAAACTAATGTGTCACATTCTCAAGGATTTTCTCACTCCTGCTCTGAACACAAAAGTCACATTGCCCAATGATGGCTGTCTGCTGTTGTACCACTGTAGTCTATGGAGTAAGATGGCCAGATATCCCTTTAACCCTTTTAGTGCCAGAGGGGTATACAAAACATTGTTAAACATTATTGACTGGATGTCAAAATGACTAAGGAAGCTTCTCTAGGTTGGTCTAATGTCTAGTAGTTGTGTTAATAAATATTTTACTGATTTTCGCATGCTCTGTTGTGTTTCTCATTATTTGCTATTCCCACCCTTGATACTGGGATACTGCTTTGGTGCTACCCTTTGGTGCTACCCTTTGGTGCTAACCTTTGGTGTTACCCATTGGTGCTAGCCTTTGGTGCTACCCTTTGGTGCTACCCATTGGTGCTAGCCTTTGGTGCTACCCTTTGGTGCTAACTTTTGGTGCTACCCTTTGGTGCTAGCCTTTGTTGCTACCCATTGGTGCTGCCCTTTGGTGCTGCCCTTTGGTGCTACCCTTTGGTGCTACCCTTTGGTGCTAACTTTTGGTGCTACCCTTTGGTGCTAGCCTTTGTTGCTACCCATTGGTGCTGCCCTTTGGTGCTACCCTTTGGTGCTAGCCTTTGGTGTGTGCTGCCATGCTGACCAGGGAACCAGGACAATATCAGCTTACCATTAATTTCCTTTCCTGATCAGTAGTCATGGCAGTACTCACCAAACTCTCCCTTCTTCCCTTTTTTTTTTTACATTTTTTAGACTAGACTACCAGCTAGACTGTTGGAAGAAGGAGGGATGGACCTATCTGAAGGGTTTGGTGAGTGATGCCATGCTGACCAGTGAAAGTATTTTATTTACACAGTTTAAATAAACATTAATGTGAGTTTTATTGCTGTGGAGAAAGGTGACACACTTATAAAACCAGTCTGATCTCTTAAAAAGAGGGACACCAGGGTGGGAAAGAGGGAGAGAAGGATTTGTTCTCCGGCAAAGACTGTCCTTCCCAAATAGAGAGACACTTGGGAGGTGTGCAACCCATTACTCAGGGGTGATTAACAGTCCATATCTTTAGGATTTCCCTGCTTATGCATAGATGAGTCTGATTTGGGCCTAATTCACATTGTAGCAACAAAAGAGTTCTGGAAACTGATACTAGAGAGCTTTGGCTTGAAATCAACTCCGGAACGCAGTCATCTAAACTGTTCAACTAAGGTTTGTTCAAGAAAGGTGGCTGAAGTCATTGGCTGGTGATAGACTGGAAGGATGGTCTTTTAAACAAGCTGAGGTTGAGGCATGTAGCAGACAACAGAAGGGTTATTTAACTTTTTAAGGACCTTTTAATGTGTTGCACACTGCTCTTGTTGTTAAAGTGGCGCTTTCATGCATATTAAAACTCCCCCCAAATAATTTTTCACATAGAGGTAAGCATATCAATACTTGTATTATCCTTAGTAGTGATGAGCGAGCACCCCAATGCTCGGGTGTTCGGGTGCTCTGACCGAGCACCCCCTGAGGCTCGAGTGCTCGGCCGAGCACCCGAGCCCCATTGAAGTCAATGGGAGGACTCGAGCATTACACCAGGCACCCCCTGCTCTGATGAGGGGAGGGTGCCTGGTCCATAGGAAAAGGGCAGAAAATGATGGAAACACCACAGAAATGGTTCAGGGACAGCATAGGGAGGATGTCTGGATGCATCTTGGACTCCAGCATCGCTGCTGGGAACGATCTTTCGCCCGTAGTACGCCATTTTTACAGACTGACCATAAAACACACAAAAAGGAAAATAAAAACGAATTTAGGCGAAAAATTGTTACCAAACAATATTTGCTGTATATTTACTTGTATATCATCTGCAAATTCTCCCAAAAATTTCCTTGATTTTCTGAAGTGAGGCCATGATTAAGAGGGAAACGTGCGCAGAGGTAAATTATCCCAAAAATTTCCTTGATTTTCTGAAGTGAGGCCATGATTAAGAGGGAAACGTGCGCAGAGGCAAATTCTCCCAAAAATTTCCTTGATTTTCTGAAGTGAGGCCATGATTAAGAGGGAAACGTGCGCAGAGGCAAATTATCCCAAAAATTTCCTTGATTTTATTGAACTGAGGCCATGATTAAGAGGGAAACGTGCGCTGAGCTGACCATCTAAAACATTATGGGTGAGGGTCTGCTGCAGAGCTGACCATCCTAAACATTATATGCGAAGGCCCGCTAGTGAGCTGACGCTATAAAACATTATATGCGAAGGCCCGCTAGTGAGCTGACGCTATAAAACATTATATGAGAGGGCCCGCTAGAGAGCTGACCCAATAAAACATTATATGAGAAGGCCCGCTGGTGAGCTGACCTATATAAAAATTGGCAAACAGGGCCCGCTGGTGAGCTGGCCCTATATAAAAATTATATCACAGGGCCCGCTGGTGAGCTGGCCCTATATAAAAATTATAGCACAGGGCATATGGAAGAGGAGGAGGAGGATGAGAAGATTAACCATATACCTGTTTTTTGGTTGGAAGGGGTGAATGGGAATACAGAGTATTCCCATCATTGTAAATAATATATGTAAAGTGAGTTTATGTTCCCCCGGGGCTTTCCTCCAGTGGAGTGGAGAAGTCAGGGGAAATCCAGGCCTTGTTCATTTTTATAAGTGTCAACCTATCAGCATTGTCGGTGGAAAGGCGGATACGCTTATCTGTTATGATGCCACCAGCAGCACTAAATACCCGCTCAGACAGAACGCTGGCGGCAGGGCAGGCCAGCACCTCCAAGGCGTAGAGTGACAGTTCATACCACGTGTCCAGCTTGGACACCCAGTAGTTGTAAGGCACAGAGGGATCATTGAGGACGCTGACACGGTCTGCTACGTACTCCTTCACCATCTTCCAAAACTTTTCCCTCCTTGTGACACTAGGCTGCGCATCAGGGTGAGGGTGCTGGCGGGGTGTCATGAAGGTGTCCCACGCCTTGGAGAGTGTTGCCCTGCCTTTCTCGGAACTGCTGTGTGCTCCCCTTTTCTCCCCTTCTCGGTTGGCCAAGGTAGCACGTACTCTGCCGCCAGCGTTGTCAGATGGAAAATTTTGGAGCAATTTTTCAACAAGAACCTTCTGGTATTGCACCATTTTGCTTGTCCTCTCCACCGGAGGAATGAGAGATGAGAAATTCTCTTTGTAGCGGGGGTCCAGAAGGGTGAACACCCAGTAATCCGTGTTGTCTAAAATGCGTACAACGCGTGGGTCACGGGAAAGGCAGCCTAACATAAAGTCAGCCATGTGTGCCAGAGTACCAACAGTCAAGATTTCGCTGTCCTCACCAGGAGGATGACTCTCAATATCCTCATCCTCTTCCTCCTCTTCTGCCCACCCACGCTGAAGAGATGGAACTAAAGTTCCATGGCTACCCTCTGTAGCGGAGGCAACCGTGTCTTCCTCCTCCTCCTCCGCCTCCTCCAATTGTCGCTGAGAAGACGAAGTGAGGGTGCTCTGGCTATCACCTTGTGTAAGCTCTTCCTCCCCCATTTCCACCTCTTCCAAATGCAAAGCGTCGGTTTTAATTGTGAGCAGCGAGCGTTTCAGTAGACACAGAAGTGGGATGGTTACACTGATAATAGCGTTATCGCCGCTCACCATCTGTGTCGATTCCTCAAAATTGCGTAAAACCTCGCAGAGGTCTGACATCCATTCCCACTCCTCACTTCTGATTACAGGAAGTTGAACGGAGAGGCGACGACCGTGTAACAGCTGGTACTCCACTACTGCCCTCTGCTGCTCACAAAGCCGGGCCAACATGTGGAAGGTGGAGTTCCAGCGCGTGCTCACGTCACACAGCAGCCGGTGAGCTGGCAATTGTAAGCGCTGCTGCAGCTTCAACAGGCCGGCCGAAGCTGTAGATGACTTACGGAAATGTGCACACACGCGGCGCACCTTGGTCAAGAGATCATGCACATTGGGGTAGGTTTTTAGAAATCGCTGAACCACTAAATTAAATACATGCGCTAGGCATGGTACGTGTGTGAGCTTGCCGAGCTCCAAAGCCGCCACCAAGTTACGCCCATTATCACACACAACCATGCCTGGTTGCAGGTTGAGTGGCGAGAGCCACTGCTCGGTCTGGTGACTAATCCCCTGCAACAGCTCTGAGGCCGTGTGCTGTTTGTCCCCAAGGCAGATCAGCTTCAGCACGGCCTGTTGACGCTTCCCCACTGCAGTGCTACACTGCTTCCAGCTACTGGCTGATGGGGGAGTGGCGCTGCGTGTAGAGAATTCGGAGGTGGAAACGGAGGAGGAGGAGCCAATAACGTAGGTGCTGGCGGAAACCCTGATGGAGGTAGGGCCCGCAATCCTCGGCGTGGGTAGCACCCGTGCCATCCCAGGGTCCGAGTCGCTCCCAGCCTCCACGACATTCACCCAGTGTGCCGTCAGGGAAATGTAGCGTCCCTGGCCACAAGCACTTGTCCATGTGTCAGTCGTTAAGTGGACCTTCCCAGTAACTGCGTTGGTCAGGGCACGGGTGATGTTACGGGACACATGGTGGTGTAATGCGGGGATGGCACACCGGGAAAAGTAGTGGAGGCTGGGGACCGCGTACCGAGGGACAGCTGCTGCCATCAGGCTGCGGAAGGACTCAGTGTCCACAAGCCTAAATGGCAGCATTTCGATGGCCAGTAATTTTGAAAGGTGTGAGGTTAGTGCTATGGCCTGTGGGTGGGTGGCTGGGTATTTTCTCTTGCGCTCAAATGCCTGGGGTAACGACATTTGGACGCTGTGCTGGGACAGGGAAGTGGATGTGGTCGCTGATGGTGCTTCAGATGGTACAGGTGCAGGGCGGGAGGTATGCGGGCCTGCGCCTTCGACAGGCGATTGGCCGGCACCGAAAACAGGGGAAGAGGAGGCAGTGGTGTGGCCTGCAGACACAGATGGGCGATCCAGGCGTTCCTCCCACTTACTACGGTGCTTGGATGCCATGTGTCGGATCATGCTGGTGGTGGTGAGGTTTCTAGTGTTCATGCCTCGGCTCATTCTGGTGTGGCACAGGTTGCAAACTACAATTCTTTTGTCGTCCGCACTTTCCTTAAAAAAACGCCATACCGCGGAACACCTACCCTTTGGCAAGGTAGATTTACGCAAGGGGGTGCTCCGTGGAACATTTGCGGGCCGGTTTGGTGCGGTCCGCCTTCTTTCTGTAGCCACACCACTGCCTCTTCCAGCCTGTTGCGGTGCTGCAGATGGCTCACCCTCAGGACTGCTGTCATCGCTCGGCTCTACACCTTCCCAGGTGGGGTCAGTCACCTCATCGTCCACCAAGTCCTCCTCCACTTCCTCACTCTGATCATCCTCCTCATGTCTTGATCCCACCACATACTCAGTCATTGACAACTGTATAACATTCTCCTCAACAAGGTCTTGAGACGGAAATAGTGGTTGATTTAATGGCAACTGTGTCTCATCATCATCATCATCATCCACTACTTCCTTTGACCTTAAATGCCGTTCACATCTGTCATCTTCTTGTGATTGGGTACCCTCTAGAGGTTGTGAATCAGGGCACAAGATGTCATGTTCCTCTGCAAGCGTGCTTGGAGAGAGGGTCAAATGAAGGATTGGTGATGAGACGAGCTCCTCACTATATCCCAGTGTGGGATCACTTCTTTGACCAGACCGTGTATGGTGGGAGGAAGGATGATCAGAGTGAGGATTATGTTGACCAGACTCTTGGCTACTGAGAGTGGACTTGGTGGAAGACAGGGTGGTGCTTAACCGACTGGAAGCAGTATCAGCTGACATCCAACCGACCACCTGTTCGCAGTGGTCGGACCTCGAGAGTGATGTCCTGCGATGCCCTGTGAAATGAGACATGAAGCTAGGTATGGTGGATG
Source organism: Rhinophrynus dorsalis (assembly GCA_037306005.1). Lineage (NCBI taxonomy): Eukaryota > Metazoa > Chordata > Amphibia > Anura > Rhinophrynidae > Rhinophrynus > Rhinophrynus dorsalis. Next base: position 31,214,436 of record CM074723.1, read on the forward strand.
TCTTTCTTTCTTGTGCTCTGGCACCAGGCACAGTTTCTCCGCGTCCTGACCCGCGCCCTGAACTATCAGGATCACGTCCACTTCCCCGTCCCTTTTTACCCGCCTTCTTCATCTTACACGGAATATGTGACTTTAATATTTGAGTTTGAAAACTTAACAGTATTTCTTCCTATTCTGCAACTGTGCAGAGTACACAGAATAGGCTGCTAAACGGCGGTGACACACACTGAATGGAATATGTGACTTTAATATTTGAGTTTGAAAACTTAACAGTATTTCTTCCTATTCTGCAACTGTGCAGAGTACACAGAATAGGCTGCTAAACTGCGGTGACACACACTGAATGGAATATGTGACTTTAATATTTGAGTTTGAAAACTTAACAGTATTTCTTCCTATTCTGCAACTGTGCAGAGTACACAGAATAGGCTGCTAAACTGCGGTGACACACACTGAATGGAATATGTGACTTTAATATTTGAGTTTGAAGACTTAACAGTATTTCTTCCTATTCTGCAACTGTGCAGAGTACACAGAATAGGCTGCTAAACTGCGGTGACACACACTGAATGGAATATGTGACTTTAATATTTGAGTTTGAAAACTTAACAGTATTTCTTCCTATTCTGCAACTGTGCAGAGTACACAGAATAGGCTGCTAAACGGCGGTGACACACACTGAATGGAATATGTGACTTTAATATTTGAGTTTGAAGACTTAACAGTATTTCTTCCTATTCTGCAACTGTGCAGAGTACACAGAATAGGCTGCTAAACTGCGGTGACACACACTGAATGGAATATGTGACTTTAATATTTGAGTTTGAAGACTTAACAGTATTTCTTCCTATTCTGCAACTGTGCAGAGTACACAGAATAGGCTGCTAAACGGCGGTGACACACACTGAATGGAATATGTGACTTTAATATTTGAGTTTGAAAACTTAACAGTATTTCTTCCTATTCTGCAACTGTGCAGAGTACACAGAATAGGCTGCTAAACGGCGGTGACACACACTGAATGGAATATGTGACTTTAATATTTGAGTTTGAAAACTTAACAGTATTTCTTCCTATTCTGCAACTGTGCAGAGTACACAGAATAGGCTGCTAAACGGCGGTGACACACACTGAATGGAATATGTGACTTTAATATTTGAGTTTGAAAACTTAACAGTATTTCTTCCTATTCTGCAACTGTGCAGAGTACACAGAATAGGCTGCTAAACGGCGGTGACACACACTGAATGGAATATGTGACTTTAATATTTGAGTTTGAAAACTTAACAGTATTTCTTCCTATTCTGCAACTGTGCAGAGTACACAGAATAGGCTGCTAAACGGCGGTGACACACACTGAATGGAATATGTGACTTTAATATTTGAGTTTGAAAACTTAACAGTATTTCTTCCTATTCTGCAACTCTGCACAGTACAAAGAATGTGCTGCTAAACTGCGGCGAAGCACACTGAATGGAATATGTGACTTTCATATTTTAGTTTGAAGACTTAACAGTATTTCTTCCTATTCTGAAACTCTGCACAGTACACAGAATGTGCTGCTAAACTGCGGCGAAGCAAACTGAATGGAATATGTGACTTTGATATTTTAGTTTGAAGACTTAACAGTATTTCTTCCTATTCTGCAACTCTGCACAGTACACAGAATGTGCTGCTAAACTGCGGCGACGCACACTGAATGGAATATGTGACTTTGATATTTTAGTTTGAAGACTTAACAGTATTTCTTCCTATGCTGCAACTCTGCACAGTACACAGAATGTGCTGCTAAACTGCGGCGACGCACACTGAATGGAATATGTGACTTTGATATTTTAGTTTGAAGACTTAACAGTATTTCTTCCTATTCTGCAACTCTGCACAGTACACAGAATGTGCTGCTAAACTGCGGCGACGCACACTGAATGGAATATGTGACTTTGATATTTTAGTTTGAAGACTTAACAGAATGTGCTCTAATCTGCAACTTTGCACACTAAACAGAATGTGCTCTAATCTGCAACTTTGCACACTAAACAGAATGTGCTCTAATCTGCAACTTTGCACACTAAACAGAATGTGCTCTAATCTGCAACTGTGCACACTAAACAGAATGTGCTCTAATCTGCAACTTTGCACACTAAACAGAATATATATATATTTTTTTTTTTTTTTTTTTTTCCCCCCACACAAAATAACCTGCTGCCCCCAAACACAGTAGTCCTAAAAAGGACTTTTGGTTCTTTTTTTTCACAATTTTGCTTTTTTTCCTCCCTACACTGACTTTCCCTTCCTATCCTCAGCTCTCCCTGGCTAAGACTGAGCTGAACTCGCTGGTCAGGTGCTATACAGCACCCGACCACGGGTTCTGGCCAGCCAATCAGTGTAATGCCAGCAGCCAACATGGCTGCTGGCATTACACCGATGTCAGAGCTTCCCTGCACGTTTATTGGCTGCGCAGCAGCCGCAAAACGTGCGGGGGGGAGACCCGAACATGGCGGGCGAGCACATGCGGTACTCGTACGAGTACCGCCATGTGCCGAGCAGAGCGATGCTCGAGCCGATCCGAGCATCGGCCGAGCATGCTCGCTCATCACTAATCCTTAGCAAGTCCGGCATTATTTAGGAATCCAACTTCTTCGGAGACTCACCTCAGACGACAGAGCAGACATCTTTCCAAAGAGGCATCTTTGCATCTGCACTGTCCGTCCGTCTCCTCTATGACTGGTAAGGGGGAGTTGTATTGTACCTTAAGGTACAGAAAGGAACTGACAACGCAGGCGCATAGATGCCTCTACGTCAAGATGCCTGATGGTGAGTCTCGGAAGAAGCTTGATTTCTAAATAATGCCGGACTTACCTAGGATAATACAAGTATTAATATGCTTAATAATAATATGCTTAGGCTATGTGAAACATTATTATTTGGGGGGCACTTTAATACACATGAAAGTTCAGCTTTAACCCCTTAAGGACCGGGAAAATCTGAGGTCGTTTTCCCTTAAGGACCGGAGCAGTTCTGACCTTTTTGACTATATCTTTGTTCAGCAATGTTTTCCCTCTAAGTCTTTTATTCCACCCCCATAAATTATATACTGTTTTTTTAAGCACAAATAGGGCTTTCATTTGATACCCTACTTATATGGATAACCCACCATTTACTTTATTAAAATTTAAAAAAAGGTAAAAAAAATGTAAAAAAAACATCATTTTTGGTTTTTCTCTTTGGATCAATTGGGCACAAAGGGTTAAAATTTTATGGAGACTGCATGAAAGGTATGACCGTTCAGTCATACCTACAAAATGCACAGTTTAAAGTAGCCACTGTCCCCCCTGGGTGAAAATCCCCATGTCCCTTTTTCCCACCCTATTTTGACACTTTTTATCCGTGACATTTGGCGGTGTATATAAGTGTATTACATAGCTCCACAACAATCACACTTACACTTTTGTTTAATTAGATTATTTTTTTTTAAAATAAAATATTTTTGTAAAAAAAAAAAAAAAAAAAGTGTTTTGTGTTTTTAAAAAAAAAAAAAAAAAAAAATTATTGCAGGTCAGAAATTAACCTGCATTTAGCAACCCTTTGGCACCAGCAGTGAAGGGGTTAATACCCCTAGCTGCTGTATTTTCTTTCACCACTAGGTGTCTCCTGTCTACTTCTGTCTCCGTTACTTTCATTGCAACGGAGCCAGAGGCAGACTTGACAGGCACAGACAGCATGCTTTCTTTGCTGTCTGTGTCTGTCACTTTGCCGGAACATGTGATCGCTGGAACGGCGATCGCATGAACCAGCAAAGGCAAGAAGGGTTGAGACTGAATGCCCCGGTCTCGGAGCATTCAGTCTCAGCCTGGAATTAATGATAGCAGCGTGCACGGAGGCATGCTGCTATCATTTAAGCCATGACGGTCCTGGACCGTCATGGGTCCTTAACGGGACTGCAACCCATGACGGTCCAGGACCGTCATGGGTCCTTAAGGTGTTAAAGAGTTAAATAACAGAGGTCAATGGCGGATGGCAAACAAGGAGTATGGGTTTTTAACTTGGCAATAGGTCATACAGGAGTCGAATACCTGAAGATCTGGAACCTTTCCAAGTACGGCAGAGTTACTAATCCAGAGCATAGGAGAGAGTTTAGGAGCAAGCTTAAAGGGATAGTAATACTTCATTTTATCTTTATTTTATTTTGTAGGCATGAAAAAAACATGAAGAACGATATAAGTCTTATCTCTCAAACCTTTATGGTTTAAGAGATATTCACAAGCAAAGTTCCCCCTCCCGCCCCTTTTTCCTAGTGTAAGCCATCTCTTCTCAGATGTGAGTCTGGTTGTAAGACTGGACAGATAACAGCAGGGGACAATCTTCTTTGCATGAAAACAATGAAAGCCCTTCCCCCCTTGACAAGTTTTCAGGTTTTTCCCTTATCTTTATTGAAGATTGTCCCTCTCTGCAGTCTACCTGGGCACTTCCCTTCTGATCTGGCTGAACGGGGGGGGGGGATACTTTGCTTGTGAATATCTTTTAAACCATAAAGGTTTGAGAGATAAGACTTATATCGTTCTTCGTGTTTTTTTAATGCCTCCAAAATAAAATAAAGATAAAACGAAGTATTACTATCCCTTTAACAAGGCAAATTCAGCTCCAGAGTATCTGGACCGGATTATCACATCATGCCTCTCTTTCAAAGTGAAACGCTAATAAAATGTTTAAAGACATCTACAGCTGTACGTTTTGGACACAATGTGATTTTTTGTAGTGAATTAAAGGAACGCTAACATCTAAATATGAATCATAAACCAAGCACACTTCGCAGACTGTTCAAATGAAGTATTTAGTTTCAGATTGCTCTATTTCGGCTCTGCTGAAGAGCTTCTGGCCGATCCCGGGACCAGGATCTCCTGTAGTAAGATAGATGATGACGTTGATGAAAGGGGACAGAGCAGGGAACTTTGGAACATTATATCTCTCAAACTATACAAGTTTGAGAGATCAGACTGGGATCGATAGGTTTATGTTTTTCATATCTACAATATTAACTGGAGTTAACTTGATCCATTACTATCCCTTTCAAAGAGGACACATATGAGCAATGCCTACTGCATGGCTCCTTCGGTTAATTATTAGGTTGCAGTGTTTTTTGTGTAACAAGGCAGTAGGTATTGTTCTTATGTGAGAAACAAAATAGAGCACAAGGGATCACCAATAGTGTAATGAATCTTCAGAAAGTTCTACAACCATAAACACCCCACACATGGGTACTTACCAACAGGGTGGCTGTCAATCAAATATATGATAATCAGCAAACACACAGCTATGGTTATTATGTCTGATCCAAAGCAGTAAACAGGACAATCCCTATCCATTTCTAAAAGGCTGCTCCTCCTCCTCACGGTCTCTCCAAAAATGGCAAACCCAATTTACCAAAAAAAGAAAGAGGGGGGTGCCACAGTGTTGTACTACTCAGCAGAGGAAAGTTTTTTTTACAGTAAGGTCTGTTAAAGGGATAGTAATACTTTGTTTTATCTTTATTTTATTTTGTAGGCATTAAAAAAACATGAAGAACAATATAAGTCTTATCTCTCAAACCTTTATGGTTTGAGAGATATTCACAAGCAAAGTTTCCCCTCCCGCCCCTTTTACATAGTGTAAGCCATGTCTTCTCAGATGTGGAATCCAGTCCATAGACCAGACAGATAACAGCAGGGGACAATCTTCTTCCTATGAGAACAATGAAATCCCTGCCCCCCTTGACAAGTTTTTCAGGTTTTTCCCTTATCTTAATTGAAGATTGTCCCTCTCTGCAGTCTACCTGGGCACCTCCCTTCTGATCTGGGAGGGGGATACTTTGTCATTGAATTACTCTTGAACTACAACTCTGACAGAATTGAAATAACACTCTCCAAAGTCCAAATACTATGATGATTAATTTGAGCTGCTTTTATTATGAAACATTACTATCCCTTTAAATTATAGAATTCCTTGCCCAAGGACGTGGTGATGGCAGATACAATGGATACACTTAAGAGAAGATTAGATACATTTCTTTGAAAAGGGAACATACAGTGTTATACTGTGTATTAGTAGGCAAAACATAATTTTTATGTCACTGGGGTATGAGGCAAGGGTTGAACTTGATGGACTTGTGTCTTTTTTTGACCTAATTTACTATGTTACTATGTAAATATTCCAAACAGAATATAAGAAGTTCACTCACATGATACGATGGTCAGTGGAGGAATACTCCTAGTGCAGAAGGTAACTACTGTTTTCGATTGGGACTTCACTATACACTGGAACTGCTGCAGTACGATGTAAGGAATAGAAGACTGGCTGGTATCACAACAGTTAATAAAATTAAATAAAAGTTATAAATGTAACATATAAAGATAAAGGGTAAAAAAATCAGCTTATTAGCTAATTCGTTTCATGGTTCAAAGCTAAATGTATATGTGGCGCTCCCTATTTCTTTCTGTGGTACATTATTCATATGTCTACTTTTAACCCTTTGAGTGCCAGAGGGGTATGCAATGCATTGCTTTGCAATGCGTTGCGTACCCCTCTGGCACTCAAAGGGTTAAAGAGATGTTAAAGAGATGTTCTAGGAAACCTACATAATCGCAGATCATTTTTTGATTTTAGTGCTCTTTTAATACAAATGCAACTGGCAGTAAATGTGTAAATTAAATAAAGGACATTAACAGAATCTAGCTTTCATGAGGTTAAAAAGCCCCTGATAAGCTGACCAGACCTCCCTGTGGACTCTTTGAGTGGTCTGCAAAGCGTTACGTACCCCTCTGGCACTCAAGGGGTTAAACGGGGATATATATGAAATATGCGTGTTGTATGCCATGTTGTATGCATTTTTCATATGTGTTCACAGTTAATGGGGATGTCTGGTCAGCTTAACCTAAGGTATCCGCATAGCCCTTTAAATCAGGGGGACTTGTAAAAATATACACTGCAGTGCTGCACTGATTCCTGTGCAGTCCTGCAAGATGACATTTTCTTAAAGGGATAGTAAAGTCCGATTTTATTAAACTCTGATAGAGTAGCTGTTACAATAATAAACTAAGCAATAAAAGTTCTATCTCTCAAACCTTTATAGATATAGGAAGATAAAGTTCCCTCCTCCCTCCACTTTCCCTGACGTCACTTGTAAAGCTGGTTGCAGGATATCCTGGTCCCGGAAGCAGACAGAGGCTCTTAAAGGGATAGTAATGTTTCATAATAAAAGCAGCTGTAATTAATCATCATAGTATTTGGACTTTGGAGAGTGTTATTTCAATTCTGTCAGAGTTGTAGTTCAAGAGTGATTCAATGACAAAATGTCCCCCTCCTGTCCCTTTTACTGATGTAACACTGCTCAGCCAGAGCAGAAGGGAGGTGCCCAGGTAGATTGCAGACAGGGACAATCTTCAATTAAGATAAGGGAAAAAACTGAAAAACTTGTCAAGGGGGGCAGGGCCTTCATTGTTCTCATAGGAAGAAGATTGTCCCCTGCTGTTATCTGTCTGGTCTATGGACTGGATTCCACATCTGAGAAGAGATGGCTTACACTAGGTAAAAGGGGCGGGAGGGGGAAACTTTGCTTGTGAATATCTCTCAAACCATAAAGGTTTGAGAGATAAGACTTATATCGTTCTTCATGTTTTTTTAATGCCTACAAAATAAAATAAAGTTAAAACAAAGTATTACTATCCCTTTAAGGAGAACCGAAATAGCGTGATTGTGAAACAAATACTTCATTGGAATGGTCTACGAAGTGTGCTTGCAAACCAGGCACACTTTGTAGACCGTTCCAGTTAAGTATTTGTTTCTAGATTCTGCTATTTCGGCTCTGCTGAAGAGCCTCTGTCAGACAGCTTTACAGCTCATCACAGAGAAAGGGGAGGAGGGAACTTTATCTTCCTATATCCATAAAGGTTTGAGAGATGGAACTTTTATTGCTTAGTTTACTATTGTAATAGCTACACTAACAGAGTTTAATAAAATCAGACTTTACTATCCCTTTAATCATTCCTGATTTAAAGGGATACGTGGTCGTCTTTACTTAATCACTTGCAGTTGGTTTGCTAAAAAAATTGCTCATTGTCTGCTTTCTGCATCAGGGGAGGGCTGGCAACTTAACCCCTTAATGCTGCTTGGCCGGGACCACCAAGCTTTTTTTTTTTTCTTATCGGATTCAGGGGTCCCTGAGAGGAGTGCAGCCGCGTGGGAACCCCTGAATTCCATGACGTGCCAGGATCGTCACTGAACTGCTGTGATGGTCCCATGACATCACTGGTCCTTAAAGGGTTAAAATGTCCTTATTCCTTATTATGAACGTTGGTATTTATAAAGTATTCTAGATACATGTATAAATGTGGAGACTGCAAACATAACAACAAGCCAGACATGGCCTTAGATATTTGGTGAAAATTCTGTCTCTAAATTGTCACAAGTAGTGACATTTCTTTATAAATTTGCTGCACTTCCTTACTCCATTTTTTAAAAAACGTATGACATAAATCTCCCCATAAGTGGCTTCAGTGCTATTACCTATTGGCCCTGTGATATTCATAAGGTTGTCACCTCATCCTTTTAACCCTTTGCCAGATGGGTATGCAACGCATTGTTTTGCAGTACGTTGCATACCTCTCTGATACTCAATGGGTTAAAAAAGCCCGACACATATGAAGAATTCACTCTACAGGGCAGCATGGAGGCCATTACAATCCTGTAGTTATCATTGAAGCCCTGCAGAGGGCATCTTCTTTATGTGTTCCATTTTAAAGGGATAGCAATGTTTCACAATAAAAGCAGGTCTGATTAATCTTCATAGTATTTGGACCATGGAGAGTGTTATTTCAATTCTGTCAGAGTTGTAGTTCAAGAGTATTTGAATGAAAAAGTATACCCTTCCCTCCCCTTTTACTGATTTAACACTGCTCACCTCAGAGCAGCAAGACTGTCCGGATGGATCACAGAGAGGGACAATCTTCAGTGAGCATAAGGAAAAACCTGAAAAACATGTCAAGACGGCAGTGTTTTCCTTATGTTCACAGTAAGAAGATTGTCCCTTGCTGTGATCTGTCCGGTCAAGAGACCAGATTCCACATCTGAGGAGAGGGGACTTACACTAAGTAAAAGGGGCGTGAGGGGGATATTTTATCATTCAATTACTCTTGAACTACAAATCAGACAGTATTGAATTAACACACCCCATGGCCCAAATGCTATGAAGTTTAATCTGAACTGCTTTTTATGTGAAACATTACTATCCCTTTAAAGGGATGAAGTGACAACTTTTGAATTTCAGGTGCAATTTTATTAAATTAATCCTTGAATAATCTACCCCCCCCCCATAAAAAAAAACAAAAAACATTTGCCTTCAGACCTGAAGACCAGAGTGGTAGACAAAATGTGTTGACCACCCCCTGGTCCTTAACCCCTTAAGGACCGGCCGCGCACGCATGCGGCGGTCACTTAAGGACCACAGAACATTTTTTTTTGTTTCCGGTTCCGGATTCCCCGAACGGCGTGCAGCATAGTCCATCATGGGACGTTAAGTCAGATCTACCCATGACGTGCTATGACAGTAAAGGGTCGTTAAGGGGTTAAAGACTGAACCCCTTGAGTACAGAGGCTTACTCAATAAAACAATGTGGAACTGTCTATATTCTAATGTGCAATTTTTCTTTCTTGTCTCTGTATCAGTGTCTATCTATGTATCGTAAATACTCTCCCGGATATACTTTAACCCTTTCAGTGCCAAAGCGATGCATTGCGTATCCCTCTAGCACTGAACGGGTTAAATGAGAGAAATTTCAATGTATTCTTCCTGGGAAACAGTTTCTAAATAAAATGTAAATGAAAGGGTGATGTATAGAGGTGGTTGGCTTGAAGGCAGATATGCTGATGTAAGGAGGCAGGCGGAACGTGCAATACCTGCACATAGTGATTGTACATAGCGCAGCAAGATTACATCACATGATCTTACATGATCTTACATGATATGTATAGTAATGATGTGTCAGGTATAACAAAACATACTTTTACAGGAATTAAAAGGTAGAACAGCAGATGATTATTCCCAGGTGTTGACGTGCAGTAGAACACACATCCAGTCAAACACACATATTACTCAATACGTCTCATGTTTCAGTCATTGATGAGTGTGTTTCGCTTTCCTGAGAAAGATGAATGGAACTTGGAGATGACCAAATAAGGACAGTACTAGTATCCATGTCCTGTGTTGTGATTCTCTGCACGTTCACACTGTACACGACTTCTGTTCATTCCTGACTTTCTAGTAAAAAAAAAGGTCATTCTGTGGCAATTAAGTGAAGTAAAAACCAAGTGTTCAGAGATCTTAAGGTGGAACTTTTCACCTTAGTTCATGTTTGCATATCTGAAAACTGCATTAAAAAGAGATATTCATACTTGTTACTGTATATTAATTGCAGTACCTATGTGGTACCAGTGACATTCACATGCTAACTATGGGCGGATTGTCCTATCATGGGATCGGGCATCCCCCCGGTGGGTTGCTAGATCATGGGCCGGTGGGGGAGATCAGAGGATCTCACCTCACAGTCCCACAATATTTTGAAGGAGAGGTCTGTGTTGCCACAGGCACTCTCTGTGACAGCCTTTGCGTTCCTTGTTAACCCTTTGAGTGCCAGAGGGGTACGCAACGCATGCCCTGGCTGGTATTCCCCTACAATCCACCCCTGATGCTAACTAAGCCTTTTTGTGATGTTGCAAATGCTAACAAAGGTTTAAATGACATTTCATATGCTAATTAAGCTTTTTCTGTGATGTTCCATATACTTATGAAGGTTTCAGTGACTTTCTTATGCTAATGAAGCTCTGTGCTGTACCAGGAGTTTATCACTTTCCCTTTTCCCAGAAATAAAAGTGTCATTATCACCTAAACTATAAATCTGCTGAACGTTTGATTAACATGACAAATAGGCAGTTTAGAATTAAGTTTTGAAATATATAAAGAAGATTCAAGGTGACAGGTCCACATTAATGGGCTGCATTTTGATATTTATATTTTATAGGGTAACTAACAACTTCTTCTAATAACTCCCTTCACTTACCGTCTTATGGCCAGAAAATCCTAATAACCCCTATGAATGTCGCCCTTATGCTTTTATTCAAGAGATATCTTGCCATGGGGCAGACATGACAGTTCCTAGAAAGACCACAAGACCTCATACTGCGCTCATTGTGATTGGCAATGATCAGAGGAATATGCAACATTGCTTTGCAGTGAGTTTCTTGACTCTTTAGTCTTTAATGGGATAAGGATGTGTATCCACTCCGCCCCCATGCCCATGACATCCAGGACTGACTGAAGAGTTATAAGTGTGCTAGCATGGCAGGGCAATCTTTCTTCTCTTCTCTAATCTGCTCTATTCCCCTCTAGCACCGCTTTTGAGCCTCCCTACTCTATAGGCTAGTTTCTGGTGAATTAGTGTGAATAGGTTTGTGTACATATACTGATTGAAGATGTTTCCTCTTGTACAAAGGGAATTTGGGCAAAATTCATAGGGGCAATTAGAATTTTTTTGGCCAGAGTATGGTAAATTAGGATGTAGTGGTGGTATTATTAGGAGGTGTTAGTCCATTAAAGTTGAGCAATACCTATATTTTATAGAAGCACTTCCCTAGGTAGGAGTCCTTCATACAGCAATCAAATATATCACTCTATCTATATAAACTAATCTGTAGCAATTGCCAATCCACTGCAGGATGAAGGCCTCAATAGCCAAGTAGAGGGAATGGAAGAGGGTTTCCATAACCAAGCAGAGGGAATGGAAGAGAGACTCCATAACCAAGTAATGAAATGGAAGAGAGTTTCCATAACCAAGTCGAGAGAATGGAAGAGGGTCTCCATAACCAAGTAGAGAGAATGGAAGAGGGTCTCCATAACCAAGTAGAGAGAATGGAACATGGACTCCATAACTGAATAGTAAAATGGAAAAGGGTCTCCATAGCCAAGTAGAGGGAATGGAAAAGGGACTCCATAACTAAGTAGAGGAAATGGAAGAGGGACTCCATAACCAAGTAGAGGGGAAGGAAGACAGACTCCATAACCAAGTAGAGGGAATGGAAGAAGGACTCCAAAGGAAACCAAGCTGAGTGAATGGATCACAATCTACCATGCTGGTCAGCAAATGTAACTAACCTACGACAACTAATATTTCCCAGAAGTCTCCCATCCAGGTTCCGACTAGGTCATGCTACACATCCTTGGTCAAACAGGTTTGGGTACCTTTGGCTGTCTATCTATCTTTAATTATATCTGTTGTCTGTACACTTTATACTGAATTAGACATACGGAGAGAGAGAGAGCGCACACATGATTAAAGTTCCACTCTGTTGGAATACATCTGAACATACACTGTAGTGCACACCTATGAATGTGGCTACTGGTGTCATACTCTACCCTAACCCTAGAGTGACTGTGCTGACAAACTCACACACAAAACTCTCTCTCTCTCTGTAAGGAACTTAAAAATGTAAACCAATAGGAGCCACAGCTTTACATAGGAGACTTGACTGATCTGTCACAATTTCATACAGGTGATTTGATTGCTGTGTCATGACCTTACCCAGGTGAGTTGACTGTTCAGTCATGACCTTACCCAGGTGCCTTGACTGTTCTGTCATGGCCTTACCCAGGTGCCTTGACTGTTCTATCATGGCATTACCCAGGTGCCTTGACTGTTCTGTCATGACCTTACCCAGGTGTCTTGACTGTTCTGTCATGACTTTACCCAGGTGTCTTGACTGTTCTGTCATGACTAGTGTTGAGCGAGCACCCCGATGCTCGGGTGCTCGGGTGCTCTGACCGAGCACCCCCTGAGGCTCGAGTGCTCGGCCGAGCACCCGAGCCCCATTGAAATGAATGGGGCGACACCAGGCACCCCCTGCTCTGATGAGGGGAGGGTGCCTGGTCAATGCCCCCTTCATCTCCGCTATGCCCCCTTCATCTCCGAATGCCCCCTTCAGCTCCGCAATGTCCCCCTTCAGCTCCGCTATGCCCCTCTTCCACAATGTGCCCCTTCATCTTCGCTATGCCCCTCTTCCACAATGTCCCCCTTCATCTCCTCTATGCCATAGAGGAGATGAAGGGGGACATTGTGGAAGAGGGGCATAGCGGAGATGAAGGGGCACATTGTGGAAGAGGGGCATAGCGGAGATGAAGGGGCACATTGTGGAAGACGGGTATAGCGGAGATGAAGGGGGACATTGTGGAAGAGGGGCATAGAGTCTATGCCCCTCTTCCACAATGTCCCCCTTCATCTCCGCAATGCCCCCTTCATCTCCGCAATGCCCCCGTACCTCCAGTCCCTGGTGGTCCAGCGGAGCGTCTTCGGATCTGTGCCTCTTCCGGCACAGATCCCCGCCACCCGAACATGGCGGGAGAGCACATGGCGGTACTCGACGAGTACCGCCATGTGCCGAGCAGAGCGATGCTCGAGCCGATCCGAGCATCGGCCGAGCACACTCGCTCATCACTAGTCATGACCTTACCCAGGTGTCTTGACTGTTCTGTCATGACTTTACCCAGGTGTCTTGACTGTTCTGTCATGACCTTACCCAGGTGTCTTGACTGTTCTGTCATGACTTTACCCAGGTGTCTTGACTGTTCTGTCACGACCTTACCCAGGTGATGTGACTGCTCTAGGATGACTTTGCACAAGTGAACTTCACTGAACTATTTACCTGTGATGTCCTGCATTCCCCCCTGAGGTCCCATCATGTGAAGAAGGGGCAGAGTTGTACTGGATGGCTATATGATTTACTGACCCACCGACTTTGGTGGCTTAGCAATGGATATTGCAATAAGCATGCAACCTCCCATACTCCTAATGATGTATAACACGGATATGTCTAACACAGAATCACAGTACGCATTCAAGATACAGCATGCTGTGTTATTGTGCATCAAGTGAGGTGAAAATCTCCCATGTGAACAGCACCATTGGTGCAATCAATTTCATTTTTCTGTGATCAGCTCACTGTTCAAAAAAAGCAGTAACTTCATCTATGAGAACTCATCCTTAGACTAAGAAAATGAATGCTGATATGTCAAGCTCTGCTTGCAGTACACCCTGTCATTAACGTATATTTGCATTTATGAGGATTATAAGTGGTTAATCTCACAAATATGTAGTGTACTAAAATACATCCAGAGGGCCAAGTTTTTTTTTTGTTACACAAAGTCTTACCTAGGAATATGTCGTATACATATATATATGTATATATATAGCTTACCTAGGAATATTTTATATACATTCATTTTTGTGTGTTGTTTATTTATGGACTGCATAAATAAAAAAAACAAAAAAACATGAATATCATAAAGATTTTCTTTATCATTTTGTAAATTAAGAATTCAGAATATGCTTTTCACTCTTTTGTCCCTGTCAGATCCAAGCAAGATAAATACTTAGCAGGCATTGTACAGATTGCCCAACAGATCAGCACAGATAGGAGCATAGATAGGCAAATGGACAGTGGGATTTCATGAAATAAAAAGCTTACTGTGTTCTATAGAACCATTCAAGGGATTTTCTCTGTAGAATTTCTTATTCAGACTTATGAAGCCTATTGTCTTTTTATAGAAAGAATAAAAATGGAGCTCAGTAAAAGCAGGAAACCGTAGATGCATTGCAAACAATATAATAGATATTATACCTCGCTCATGGATGGAAAACACTTAGCCGGGTAAGAATTTTTGTTCAGAATGAGACACATATAATCAGAGTTCTGCTAACACTTTGAGTGCCCGAGGGAACCTAACACATTGCTTTGTAATGTGTTGTGTATCCCTCTGGATCTCAAAGAGTTAAAATCATTCGGCAGATCTTCCCATCCTTGTTGGTATTTTTATGAGGAATGATGAAAGTAATGAGCAGTGCAAAACCCCTATATATGCTCAGTGTGTGGTCTGTTTAATATCCTTTACAAATTGGCTGTTCAATACATTCCAACTTTAGCTAGTTTCTTCATGCACATCCAACAGCAATATTGGCACTGGGTCACTATTAGTATAAAATAATATTTGGTGAGGTTATAATAGTAATCATTGGTTTATGGTGTATAGATACATATCTTAGCCTTAATCACTTCCATATTATCTGCACTTTGCCCCTTGACTCTTCAGAATAGCCACCAAAAATTAGCTGATTTTGGGACCTAATTCAGGAAGCTAAAGAAGGGCAATTCTGGAGCAAGCCAAGAGCACAAAAGGGGAGGCATAAATAGTTAATTTGGTTTAAACGGGTCTTTTAATCCCCTAAATGCGAGAGAAGTCTCCAATGGGGATGGGTGACATTTTTTGCCTCAAGAGTGAAACATGAAAAAATAGCACTTTCTATGTGAATTGTTAATAAAATGCAGTTTTTCTTCTTTTTTCCCCCCACTTTTTTCACTTCATTAAAATTATGGATAATATTGTGTTTCCCCATGTATTCCCACCATGCTAAAGTATAGAAAGGGGTGTCAGTTTACTGCATACTGTCAGCTGGGAGAGAGCGAGAGAAAGAAAGCAACTGAATATTTGATGCTAAAGTGTAGACAGGCAGATAAAGAGAGGGAGCTGGAGTTCCCTGTAGTGCAAATAGGCAAAGGAAAGGAGCAGGAGTTGGCTGTGGTGCAGGCAGACAAACAGACATTGTCTGAAGCTTAGACAGGCAAAGATAGGGAGCTGAAGTTGCCTGTAGTATAGGCAGATAAACAGAATGAGCTGGAGTTGCCTGTAGTCCAAACAGACAAAGAATATTAGATGGAGCTGCCTGTAGTGTATGCAGGTAAAGAGAGGGAGCTGGAGTTGCTTGTAGTGCAAACAGGCAAAGAAAATGAGCTGGAGTTGCCTGTATTGCAGGCAGGCAAAGAGAGTGAGCTAGAGTTACCTGTAGTGTACGCAGGCAAAGAGAGGGAGTTGTAGTTTCTTGTAGTGTAGGCAGGCATAGAGAGGGAGCTGGAGTTGCTTGTAGTGCAAACAGGCAAAGAAAATGAGCTGGAGTTGCCTGTAGTGTGGGCAGGCAAAGAGAGGGAGCCGGAGTTGCCTGTAGTGTAGGAGTTTTGGTTTCCTGTGGTAAAGGCAGATAACAAAAAGGGAGCTGTGATAAAGGCAGATAAAGAAAATTAGATGGAGTTGACTGTAGTGTAGGCAGGTAAAGAGAGGGAGCTGGAGCTGCCTGTTTTGCAAACAGGCAAAGAAAAGGAGTGTTAGGGACCAGGAACCAGATAGACACAAACATATAATATGCAAATCACCTTTATTAAAATAACAAAAGCAAATCAAGCAAAATCATGATCCAGAAGCGTAAACCAAAAGAGAAGCCAGGGTCAGGAACCAAGACAGGTATTCAGCCAAGCAGGGGTCAGGAATACAGAGATCATATCAGGAACAAGCCAGGAGGCAGGAGCCAGAAGGGGCTTCAGAGGAAGCCAGGTCATGCACAGGTAATCAGGAACTCAGCAGTACACTCTTGCAGCCAGCAGCAGACACAAGGGCAAAGACGAAGTATTGCTGTTGCTGTAGTGTACTTGGATTTTCACTAAATCCTTTGATGCCATGCCTTAAAACAGGTTACTACATAACTTAAAAGGTCTTGGATTGGGACTCGGGAGGTGATTGCTTAAAGGATAGAATGCAAAGAGTTGTAAAATGTCCATTTTGAAGTTGTTCTAAAGTTGTTAGTGGATTATCTTGAAACTAGTGTAAAAGCCTGGGTACAAGGACCAATGCCCATATCTCCTTTCATGAAGCAGCCAGGGTGGCCTTGAAACCTCTGTGGTGTCCGAAAGATCCTCCAATAACAACACCTGGGGGTTTATCTTTGAGGGTGCAAATTGCTACCCCCCCTCCCCATTTATTAATGGATTGAGGGAATGTGGAGCTTGGCTAGGTGGATCTGGTTGGGAGCAGAGATGGGCACGTCCTCATGTTTGGTCTTCAATAGCCGCCCTGCACCTGTGCATTGCTCTCCTTGCTGGCCGATGTCACATCCGGCGGTCCTTTTCTACTTCCAGCTTCACGTAGTGGGGACCGCATAGACACAAAGTCAGCACCTTCTGGAGTGGCTCATTCCTCCTTACTTTCCCCAATATGATGGGGGCATCTGGAAATACCACAACTGCGGGGCCCAGTAATTACTTTTTTCAAGCAGCCCAGTGCTGACAGCTGGCCTGCATTCGAGCAGTCTCTACTGCACATGACTGCATCGGATAAAACATACATCTGGCCTTTTATATTATAGGATAGAATGAGTATTGCAAGTAGTGTCTCAGTTTTTGCTAATCAAACTAAGCTATGTAAGAAAATACAGTACAGCTTATCTCTGCAGTACGATTTGGATAAACTGAGTGAATTAGTAGCAGATAAGATTTAATATAGATAATATAAGGTTATGTATTTGGGTTGCAAAAACAAGCCTGCTAGATATATACACTAAATGGGAAGCTACTTGGCAAATCCTTCTCAAAGAAGGATTTGCCAAGTAGCTTCCCATTTAGTGTATATATCTATCAGGCTTGTATATCGAAAGGCAATAGACTTCACAGCAGTGTCACTCAACAGCCATTATGGTACCATCACGTATAAAAATGGGTATAGATACAAAAGATGAAAATATAACTCTACTTCTTTCTAGATCCTTAGAAAGGCCTTGTTTAGAATATGGAGTTCAATTTTTGGGCACCAGTCCTTAACCCCTTAACGACCGGCCGATCGGCGTGGCGCGGTCAGTTAAGGACCATGGAGCATTTGTTTTTCTTTCTTCCGCTTCCGGACTCCCTGAACGGCGTGCAGCCGCGTGGGAGCCCGGAATTCCATGACGGTCATAGTACGTCATGGGTCGTTAAGTCGGATCGACCCATGAAGTACTATGATCGTCAAAGGTCGTTACGGGGTTAAAAAAATATTATTGAACTGGAAAAAATACAAAGAGATGTTAAAGGGGAACTTTCACCCCGCAATAACTTCATGTCCACTTACTGCTCACCTGGCGACTAGCTGCTTAGTAGCGCTAGTCGCCAGAAATCTTACCCGGTTCTTCAGATATCGGCGTTTTACAGGAGCAGGAAGCACGGACGTCTCTTCACAGTGACGTCCGTGCGCCTGCGCTGTCAGTCCCTTGTGCACCGTACGGGTAAGATTTCTGGCGACTAGCGCTACTAAGCAGCTAGTCGCCAGGTGAGCAGTAAGTGGACATGAAGTTATTGCGGGGTGAAAGTTCCCCTTTAAACAAAACTGATAAAGGAACTGGAAGATTTTAGTTATTAATGCTGAATTCCCTTCTCTAGTTATGTCACTTGCTTAAGCATGTATTTTGAAGTAAATTCTAGTTACACTTTCAAAATGCCAGAGAGAGATTTATTTTGTAATCACACCTTTAGTGACATTTTTTCAGATTGTATTGAATGAAAACTGGTTTTCCCACATACTAATGTGACTGACATGGGGCCCAAAAACAAATAAGGGTAATGTAAATTACATTTAATATACATATACACACATGCAGATATACACATATATATTGCCCTATTTCAATTCTACAAATATATCTTAGTAAATGACTTGGTCATATATATATATGAGATATATTACTGTCACATGATATTCACAGATACTCTGATTGAAGTGATTGCTAATTTATATTAATTTTATATTCGAATAAAAATTATGTTTTGCATAAATATGCGTAATTTTTTTTTCAGTTTATTTACTGTGAGGTAGCGTATCAAACCTAGTTTGTGAATTGGTCTCAAATATATCTAACTACAGTACGAGGAGTACCATTATTTGGGGTCTCCTGATTCTTTCCCGCTGTATATTCATGACAACACACACACATATACAGTTACACACATACATGCACACATTCACACATACACACACATAAACACACACACACACACTCTACATATCCCAAAGTCTGGGCACAGCACTCACAGGACTTCTCAAAGGTGAATAAAGCACAGACGTATTATATCAGTGTTTCAGCCCTTGTCAGCATATGGATATATATACAGCTGTTGCCTGGTTGGGGATGATGGGGGCTGTAGTCCAACAGGTGAAGGTCCAAATATTGACAACCCCTGCTTTAACCCTTTGGGTGCCAGAGAGGTATCCAATGCGTTGGGTTGCAATGCATTGGATACCTCTCTGGCACTCAAGGGGTTAAATCTGTGACTGCTAGGGAGGTCTCCAGTTCCTTGCCTCACTTTACTTTAGATGTCTCCCTTTAGTGGTCAAGGATTTAAAAGTTCAAGACAAGATATGGTCTTTTAATGTATCAGTCTCTCATTCACACAGCATAGCCCTTTGAGTGCCAGAGAGGACCGCAATGCATTGCGCACCCCTCTGGCATTCAAAGGGTTAAATGTAAATGCTTATATTTTATTAAGTCTGCTCCTAAATACACTCACACATTCCTACTTATTTTTGCATGCATATTTTTTTATTTACGTCGAGTGCCAGAGGGTGTATCGAGCAAATTGCAAAGCAATGCATAACATACCTCTACTGTAAGGCGCTGCGTACACTGTGTGACGCCACATAAATAAAGATATACATACATACCCCTCTGGCTCTTAAAGGGATAAACCTGTTTTGTACTGGTCATAAATTAGTTGAAGTTGTAGAACAAGACAAGTTTGACTTGCACAAGAGTCAGCAAATCAGAAATCAGTCTGCTGTGGCCTCTCCTCCTGATACAATTTACAGATTGACAACCAGGCTGTCATCTTACTGTGGATTTCTAAAGGTGTGGAGATCTTTACACGTGGATGTTATTTTTAGTCGGCTCTTTTCATCAGGAACATGTTGTTTTCATTCTTTAGTGTTCCTTTAACCTACTTTTTCATGGGATGAGTTAAGCAAAACAGCAGTTTGTAAAACTCCATGCAAAACAGTTCTGACTTTATCTACCTTTAAATAAAGCAATAATAATTAAAAAAAAAGTTACATGTAATCTCATATGTGATTTTTTTGAACATAAGAAAATAAATGTAACACTTAATTAACCCTTTGAGTGCCACTCAAAAGGTTAGCACAGTATCGTATGCACAAAACAAAAAGTATGTGAATTTTGGGGCAAACCAACTGCACTCTAGGGGACAAATTAAATAATGCCATTGATTTAAATTGAGCTTTTAACCCCTTGAATGCTAAACAGGTCTCCAACGCATTACTCCTTGGCATTCAATGATTTAATATCCCAATTTCTGTCAATATAAAAGTGCTTTTGTTACCGATGATGGAGATGATCAGAACCGTAATTCTAATACTTAGTCCTTCTGCAATTGACCTGTCATTGGCTGCAAATCAAATGTATCTTATATGCTGAGTGACACTGACAGGCCTATAGCGGGTATAGTCCCCATCTTTACATTGATTTATAGGGATAGTAATGTGTCACAATAAAAGCAGCAGCTCCAATTAATCTTCATAGTATTTGTGCCATGGAGAGTGTTATTTCAATACTGTCAGAGTTGTAGTTCAAGAGTAATTGAATGATAAAGTTTCCCCCTCCCTCCCTTTTTATCTAGTGTAAGCATCTCCCCTCAGATGTGTAATCTGGTGTCTTGACCAGACAGGTCACAGCAAGGACCAGTCTTTTTACTGTGAACATAAGGAAAACACTGCCGCCCTTGGCAGGTTTTTCAGGTTTTTCCTTATGCTCACTGAAGATTGTCCCTCTCTGTGATCCATCTAGACAGTCTTGCTGCTCTGAGGTGAGCAGTGTTACATCAGTAAAAGGGGCGGGAGGGTGATATTTTATCATTCAATTGCTCTTGAACTACAACACTGACAGTATTGATATAACACTCTCCATGGGCCAAATATTAAGAAGATTTATCAGAGTTGTTCTTTTTGTAAAACATTACTATCCCTTTAAATTGGAGGGGGAGTTAGCTGCTTGAATGCAAGATTAGTTCCTCAGTACATGTCTTTGTAATACTTTGGGGACTGTGTTAGTATATAAATAAATATATTTTTCCCCTATAGTGCAGGTAGTGTATTCTAGAATTGCTCTACATGTATTGTGCATATGTCCTTTTCAGTTAAAGAGTGACATTCTAAATGTTTTTTTGAGCTGAGATGATTACTCATTAGCATTAAAGGGACAGTAACACTTTATTTTGAATTAACATTATCTGCAAGTACTTGACATGTAAATTCAAATTGCATTTACTTTTTTATTTTTTATTTTTTTCTTTTCATCTCCATCTATTTTTCACTATTTTTCACTGTTTTACATCCCTGATATTGAGCTGTCTAAATCTGTTTTCAGGGAGCTTTTTGTCAGGGAGTGTGAAATATACAGGGCATTCAGTCCTGCATGAATCGTGTTACATTGTATCACTTTCCTGCTTTGATGGTCACTAACCAGAAAACTGTCTAGAAACAGAGATCAAGAACATTCACTGTCAGGTATATAAATGTGTAAAAAATCTAAACAGGTAAAAATAAAAGACAGATAAAATGTTCAGGCAATTTGGGGTTACAGATTATGCACATGCTTAGATTGTAAGCTCCTTGGGGCAGGGTCCCTATCCCAGTGTATGTTTCCCTTGCTGCACTTTCCCCCAAAAATAATGCAATGATCGCACTGTAGCTTAATGCTCTTAACCCAGTTCTGTATTTTTGTATTGTATTATTTCAAATTCTGTTAAGCGCTGTGTACATGTATGGCGCTATATAAATAAAGATGCATACTACATACATGCTGGATATGTAAAGTTATAATAAAGTGTTACTATCCCTTTAAGTGCCAGAGAAGTATCCAACACATTACATTTCAATGTGTTGGATGCTTCTCTGGGAATCAAAGGGTTAAATGAAGTGATTGCCCCTCCAAGTTTTGAGGTCTTACTGAATATACTAAAATTTCTGTCTTGTTACTCAAAATATTGTCCTACATTCTTGGCAGACTTCAGAAATGTTTATTGTAAAAGCAGAATCAGTTTGAAGTATTCCATTTTAAATGCTCTGCAAATGCTTAAATTTGGAATATCTTGTTTCTCCTGGATTCCGTTAACAGTAGACCTACTGGAAAATTAACTGTTTGTTTGCTGGAGTTGCACTGAATTACACTAGAGATCTGGCTAGTATTCAGCTGGTTAATTGAGAAGCATTTTTTTTTACTGACAAAAAATTTTATATGGATTATCTCTCAGAGAAGGGCACTCGCACTGATTTGAGATTTTTTTTTTTTATTAAAAATATATTACAATTATTTTATTTTTAAGCTAACTGGTAGCAGCAGCACCAACTGAGGTACAAATAAACATTTTTTTTATAATGTACACTCTGGGACAGCTCGAGTCCTAGACCATGACTCTCCATAGTTAGTGATAGGAACATCCCCACCTGGTGACCATAGTAGGAAATTGCAGTTTCAGTAAAATGAGTGTGAGCTGTATATCTTTTGAATGAAAAGTCTAACAGCGTTAGGGATATTGTTTTACTGTACACGAAAATAATTACAATATGTAAATCTTTCTAAAAATCCATATTGTTACTAGAACAGATTAGGCAAATACAGGAGGAGATAACTTTCAGCTCTGTTGGGGACTATTACTTTTGGCACTCTATATATTGGAGACTAAATCTCTGATCATCCCCAATCAGCCATTGATTGGTTGAGGCTTTTCAGAGACATAGGGAGATATTCAATAAGCAGTGATAAAGAGGTGATAAAGAGGTGATACAGTAGAGAAGACTTCTCCAGTTTATCACTTCTCCAATTCCTATGTTATTCTATGGAGCCTTTTCACTAAGATTCACTAAGATTTCTACAACTTTGGAGATCTTACTGCATAGGCTCTATATATAACACAGGAACTGGAGAAGTGATATCACTGGAGAAGTCATCTCCCCCATAATCTCCAACACATGGAAAGTCAAAGTTTGGCTATCCCGGGGCTAAGAAAACAATCTGAATCTTAGTTAAATCCTGTTTTTCCAAAATAATTATTTTCTTTTTATCACAGCCTGTGGCTTTCCAGCTATTGCTATCTTCCAAATCTCATCGCCCTCTGTGATCCAGTGGTAATGCCAAATTCAAGGTGATAAACTCTGTTCCTGGCAGAACACATCTTTCCTCAATATCAGGCAGTGGGAAAGCATCCACCACCCACCACAGGTTTACATTAGGCTTCTGAATGCCAGAGGGGTATGCAAATCATTGGCGAGAAATCTTCTTCACACCACTCTGGAACACAAAGGGTTAACAGCTCTTTCACATGGGTAAAAAAATGTAGTATCTCCCTTCTAGATTTCCATTGTCTGTGCTCTGAACTATCCTGCACTAGCTCATGTGAGAATCGGCCAGACGTGATTGGCTGACACCCATGTGGAGCAGTCATTTATTGGATGTTGACCTAAACATCGAAGACAACCAATGTAGCTAGTTTGAAAGATCTGCCTGTGGCCCCATGGGTATACCTAGGAACTTTCTCCTGTGGAGATCCTGGAGAGGGTTCATGGGCTGCGACCAGGCAAAAGTTAATGATGCAATTTATATCATTAAAGGGATAGTAATACTTCGTTTTATCTTTATTTTATTTTGTAGGCATTAAAAAACATGAAGAACGATTTGTCTTATCTCTCAAACCATTATGGTTTGAGAGATATTCACAAGCAAAGTTTCCCCTCCCGCCCCTTTTACCTAGTGTAAGCCATCTCTTCTCAGATGTGGACTCCAGTCCATAGACCAGGCAGGTAACAGCAGGGGACAGTCTTCTTCCTATGAGAACAATGAAAGCCCTGCCCCCCTTGACAAGTTTTTCAGGTTTTTCCCTTATCTTAATTGAAGATTGTCCCTCTCTGCAGTCTACCTGGGCACCTCCCTTCTGCTCTGGCTGAACAGTGTTACATCAGTAAAAGGTACAGGAGGGGGATACTTTATCATTGAATTACTCTTGAACTACAACTCTGGCAGAATTGAAATAACACTCTCCAAAGTCCAAATACTATGACGATTAATTAGAGCTGCTTTTATTATGAAACATTACTATCCCTTTAAGTTGGTGTGGCTTAATTTGTATGGTATGGTTTATCCAGGAAATGGTCGGGAAGTGGGCAGGGCAGGGTGGGAGAATTGAGAAGTGGGCAAAGTTTCTCAAGAAACTCACCACAGCTGGAGAAACAGTCTCTGTCCCCACACATTGTTTTACTTGCCAGTAGGCAGTGGGGTCATAATTTTTGCCTAGAACATAGCTATCCTGCTAGTATGTTGAAATCATCTCACATGCAGTGGGACCACTCCTAAGACCTTCATGGCGATCATGTGTATCAGCTACCAACCCATACTCTGGGAGCAAGTCCCGTAGAGATGTGCTACCACCATCATCACAAATGTTAGATTGCCACTCCTGAGACACATGAATTAACATAGTAACATAGTAACATAGTAGATAAGGCTGAAAAAAGACATGCGTCCATCAAGTCCAGCCCATGCCAATAACACTCCCGCTGACCCAGAGGAAGGCAACAAAAAAGCCATCTGGAGCAATTTCCAGTGTAGGTGTGTGTGTGTGTGTCAAATAGTTCCCCGGCTCAATATCCTATTTGCTTTGAAGCCATCTGTCATAACTGTCAATATTGTTCTGTGCTAGATAGGCATCCATTGCTTTTTTGAATGCAGTTACATTATCTGCAAGCACAACATCCCGAGGCAAAGAATTCCATAGCCTTACCGCCCTTACTGTAAAGAATCCCTGCCTGTGTTTTAGTCGAAAGCGCCTTTCCTCAAGTCTTAATGGATGACCTCTTGTTCTTAGCTCAGCTCTTTGCATAAATAATTCTTTGGATAGTTCTTTGTATTGACCTTGAATGTATTTGTAAATGGTAATCATATCACCCCTTAGACGTCTCTTTTCTAATGTAAACAAACCCAGTTTGGCTAGTCTCTCTTTGTAACTCAGATCCTCCAATCCCTTTATCAGTTTTGTTGCACGTCTCTGCACCTTTTCCAGTTCAGTAATGTCTTTTTTTAGAACAGGCGCCCAAAATTGTACTCCATATTCTAGATGAGGCCTAACCAAGGATTTATACAGAGGTAGGATAATATTAGCATCCCTTGCTTCTACACCTCTTTTTATGCAGGCTAGTACTCTATTTGCTCTTGCAGCAGCTGAGTGACTCTGCACACTGCTGTGAAGACTATTGTCTATCAGTACTCCTAAATCTTTCTCTAATGAGGATTTCCCAAGTTGTTTCCCATTTAGAGTATATGTAGCAAGTTTGTTTCTACAACCCAAATGCATAACCTTACATTTATCTACATTAAATGACATCTGCCACTTTTGTGCCCATTCACTTAGTTTATCTAAATCCTTCTGTAGGGAAAAAACATCGAGCTCTGTATGTATTTCCTTACATAGCTTAGTGTCATCAGCAACGATTGAGATGCTACTTTCAATTCCCACTTCTAGATCATTAATAAACAAATTAAAAAGCATTGGGCCCAGGACTGAACCCTGCGGCACCCCACTTATAACCCTAGATCAATTTGAAAAAGTTACATTTACAACAACTCTCTGCCATCTATCATTTAACCAGTTCTCAATCCATGTACAAATAACACCACCCAAACCGAAGCCTTTTAATTTATGCAGTAACCTGTTGTGAGGCACTGTGTCAAAGGCTTTTGCAAAATCCAAGTATACTACATCAACAGCAATTCCCCTGTCCAAATTACTACTCACTCTTTCATAAAATGCAAGTAAATTAGTCTGACATGATCTGTTCTTCATGAAACCATGCTGATTCCTACTAATGATATTGTTTGTCTTCACATAGTTCTGAATACTGTCAGTTAATAACCCTTCTAGTATCTTACCCACTATGGAAGTCAAGCTCACAGGTCTATAATTTCCTGGTTTGGATCTTGCTCCCTTTTTAAACAATGGAACTACATCAGCTTTCCTCCAATCACAGGGCACTATTCCTGATGAAAGCGAATCAATAAATATTAAGTATAATGGTTTTGCTATTACTGAACTAAGTTCCTTAAGTACCCTTGGGTGTATACCGTCCGGTCCAGGTGCTTTATTCACTATCACCCTTTCCAGTCTCTTTTGGACCTTGTCCTCAGTAAGCCATGTAGATGTTGGAGGAAATTCCATGGTTTTGTCTGTTTGCCCACAGCTTGTCATTTCTGCTTCCTTTGTATATACTGAAGCAAAGAACGCATTTAGGGTGTCAGCCATAGCTTTATCCTCACTAATCAATTCACCTGTTTCAGTCTTAAGAGGACCAATATCAACCTTAACTTTTTTGTTGTTAATATACTTGTAGAATTGTTTAGGGTTTTTCTTGCTCTTATTTGCAATGTTTCGCTCATTTTCTATTTTAGCTAGCTTAATTGCTTGTTTGCAGATTTTATTACATTCTTTATATTTTTTAAATGATGCATCTGACCCATTTGACTTAAACACCTTAAATGCCTGCTTTTTATTTCTCATTTCCCTGCTAACCACATTATTAATCCACATTGGTTTTGCTTTACTTCTCTTGTGCTTATTCCCCAATGGTATATATTGACGTGTATATTTGCCCAAGAGCATTTTAAATACATTCCATGACTCTTGTGCATTTTTATCTTTGAAAATTACATCCCACTGGATATCCTTTAAAGCTTCTTTTAACTTTGTAAAATTAGCCTTTTTGAAATTGAATGTTTTGGTTAAACTCTTGCTATTGGGTTTCTCATAACAAACTTCAAAGGATACAATATTGTGGTCACTGCTGCCCAAATGTTCCCTTACCTGCACATTGTTTACAATGTCAGAATCGTTTGAGAGCACTAGGTCAAGCAAGGCCTCTTTTCTAGTTGGCTCCTCTACTAGTTGGGACATAAAATTATCATTTATCATACTTAGAAAAATATTTCCCTTTGTTGTGCCTGAAGTCATATTGCTCCAGTCAATTTCAGGGTAGTTGAAATCTCCCATTATAATTACCTTTGCTGACCTAGCAGCCTTTTCCATTTGCAGTAAAAGATGGGCTTCCTCCAACTCCCCAACATTAGGTGGCTTGTAGCAAACCCCCACCAATATCTTTTTATTATATGTGCCCCCAGTGTGTATTTCAACCCACAAGGCCTCTACCTTTTCATTGGACCCTTCATTTATATCTTCCCTTAAACTAGGTTTTAAGGCCTGCTTTACATATAGGCATACCCCTCCTCCCCTTTTATTAACCCTGTCCCTCCTAAAAAGTGAATAACCCTCTAGATTGACTGCCAAGTCATACGTATCATCTAACCAGGTTTCAGACACTCCAATCAGATCATACTGCTCATGTACTGCAATCATTTCTAGTTCCCCCATCTTACCAGCCAGACTGCGAGCATTTGCATGCATACATTTTATCTTTTTGCCATTCTTAAAGATTTCTTTCTTTATCAGATGTATTTGTCTTTTATCAGGCTGTAACAATGGCAACTCCCTATTAGATGAACTAGCCCATTCCCCCTCTCCATCCCCATGACCCTTCTCTAATCCCATTCCCTCAATTATACTATCTTCCCCAGCCTGTGTTGCAGTTCCCTCCCCCCCCCTTTCTAGTTTAAAGTCTCCTCCAGCCTTCTAACCATCCTATCACCCAGCACTGTGGCCCCCCTTCCACTAAGGTGCAATCCATCACTACTATAAAGATTGCGCCCAAGGGAAAAGACTGACCAGTGCTCTAGGAACCCAAACCCCTCCTGCTTACACCAAGTCTTTATCCACGCATTTAACTCCCTAATCTCCTGTTGCCTTTCTAATGTAGCGCATGGCACAGGTAGAATTTCAGAAAATACTACCTTAGAGGTCCTCTGCTTAAGCTTATATCCTAGGTCCCTGAAATCCTTCTTAACGGACCTCCATTTTCCACTGACTTTGTCATTAGTACCAACATGTACCATGACAGCCGGGTCATGCCCAGCCCCTCCCAACAATCTATCAACCCGATCAGCCACATGTCGAACCCGAGCTCCCGGGAGACAGCAAACTGTACGATTGTGGCGATCTTGGCGACAGATTACCCTGTCTGTCTTCCTAATAATAGAATCCCCTACCACCACCATCTGTCTAGGTCTGCCTGAGTCCTGGATCCCATCCGTGCTAGAGGGGCTGTTCACTCGGCTGTTAGAGAGAACAGTCCTCTCCAGCAAAGACATTCCTGTGTCAGCATCGCCAACATCATTACTTAATGTAGCAAATCTGTTAGGATTAGTAAACACGGGAGTGTCCTCCCTATTTCTCTGTCCACCCCCCTTGCTATGTCTAACTGTAACCCATCTGGCTACCTGCTCTTTCTTTGTGCAGTCTCCACCCCCAGAACTACCTACCACCACTTCCTGCTGCTCAGTCAGCAGAACCCTCTCAAGATTGTCCGTCTTTCTCAATGTTGCAACCTGCCCCTCCAGTTCTCTAATACGAGCTTCCAGAGAGACCACTTGCTCACATCTGCCACAGAGGTATGCACCCTGGAACGGTTGTTCCAGGTGTGCAAACATATGGCAGTTTGTGCACTGAGTTAAATGGACAATCATGCTACCACTCATATGTGCCAGTTACCACAAGATAAAAAGGCAGGCAAAAATAGCTGCACAATAAGTTTGATAAATGTTTTCCCCTGTGTAATCCCCTGTCTTTGAATCCCCCTGTTTTAAATTCCCACACTTACCACCCTTCTGCACTTGTATTCCCCTGTTTTAAATTCCCACACTTACCACCCTTCTGCACTTGAATTCCCCCTGTTTTAAATTCCCACACTTACCACCCTTCTGCACTTACACACTGAGGCAAGATTCACACGTTCAAGTATTCACTATGTATCTGCTATTTAAGCCAGGAATCCACCAATTACAAACACAGCAATTAGTCACTCCCACCACACCAGACTTCAATTATTTATCACAGCAAAGAGGGAAAACAAAACTCAGAGAGATTCCTTACCACACCACACAATATTCTTATGCTATTATTCCAGCAAGTATGCAATCTCAGACTTTCAGGGCACAGGGCACTGATGAACTTGCTTTATGTTATGATGATGATAAAGATTACATGTGTTCAGAAATGTGTTTTGATGTTCATGCTGGTATAAAACTTTTTTACTATGCTTTGCATTAGTTTTTTTGGCCCAAACTTTCTCTCTCTTATCCTCCACAATGTAACAATGCACTTGATCTGTAAACATATCTTTATATTCTTTGACAGAATTCAGTTCCTCAGAGAGGAACTCTTTGCACAAACTGATCAGGTTTTGTCAGATATTCAGAAGTATTACTTTCTAAGCAGTTGTCCGGTAAAGTAACAAAAATGTATTCTTCATTGCTCTTAATTGACCCTATGCAAGGATCCTGTTCAAAGGATACTAACATGTCATTGACTATCTGGTGCATGTCTGTGTCGTCAGTACTGCAAGATTCATCACTCATGTGCCTCAGTCTTTTCTACAGTAAATATATCAGTAGGAGAATCTCACTAAGAGCAACAAAAGTAATTAAGGGAATGGAGGACTTGACATATGAGGAACGACTAGACAAACTTGGTTTATTTACTCTAGAGAAAAGCCGACTAAGAGGAGACCTTATCACATTGTACAAGTATATGAGAGGTCAATACAAGGGTCTCTGCAGTGAGCTATTTATTCCAAGGCCTGATCAGGTGACCAGGGGACACCTCTTGAGATTAGAGGAAAAGAGGTTTAGACTTCAGCAGAGGAAGGGTTTTTTTTTACTGTAAGGTCAGTTAAATTGTGGAGTTCATTGCCCAAGGAGGTGGTTATGGCAGATACAATGGATACATTTAAGAGAAGATTAGACACATTTCTTTTAAAAGGGAACATACAGAGTTATACTGTTTATTAGTAGGCAGATCAGGAAGGTCCGATAAAGACTAAATTGGTAGCAGGAAGGCCATAAAATTCTCTGTTACTGGGGTATGAGCAGAAGGTTGAACTTGATGGACTTGTGTCTTTATTCAACCTAATTTACTATGTTACTATGTAGTTCCTGCCCCAACGTGACTAACCAGAAAGGTTTCAACAGCTTACATAGGTCGTGCATTAGGTGCCATTTCCCAGGTAACCAAAAGATGTTCCCTCCAAACACTTCCAGTCTTGCACTGTATACTCATTAATATGCTAATGCTCTAGCATGCACAATGTAAAATTCAATTCCACCTTGTTGGGACCTCCATTTTCATCTGGTGATGGGGTAGGTTGTTACACTCTTTTATGGAATATAATGCATACTGAGCACAGTAGGAGCGGCTAAAATGGGCCCAGATCTTGCAGGCAATATTCCGAGAGCAATCTAGTCACAACTAACTTTAACACATGGGCAAAGCAGGGTACATACAACATATCAACTATTCTCAAGGCAGCTATTATGTTGGAGCCATTATCAGCAGACCCAGACCAGCTTTCAAGGAGTGTGGTACAAACCATTCCTCTATCACCTGCTCTAGTTTATTTATCTATGGCTTTGTGGGACTGTCTCTCAACACTATACGTGCACAAAGTGGAGTGACAATGGAATGGGCTATCCTGCTGCTATCTTTCATTAGTACTGCCAGAGCCTGAGGCAAGCTCACTCTCTCTCTCTGTCACTCTCTCACACTCTCATGTCTTTCTCGTGATGCTACATGCAATTGTTTCCCACTGTTGGGAGGGTAGCCAAGTGAGCAATGACAGTCATATAGTTTGTACACAGCCCACTTGTCCACATATCTGTTGTCAGGGGAAATTTCTTGCTGTATGAGGTTTCCAGTATTTTGTCCACTACACTAACCATCTGTTTGTACAACTCTGGCACAGTCATCCTTGAAAATAATTGTAGCTTGAGATATGCCCACTGGGTGCTATATATTATATTGGTTCTTTAAAACTGTTTTCTACAAAAAAATTATGGCAGCATGTCAACTGCCAACATCTTGTAAACTTTGCCATTTCACTTGAGTACTTTGGGATTATTTTTGGGATGTTCCCAAGATGTTCCAATTTTTGGGATGTTCCCAAGAACACAGAAAGTGTGGGTTGGCAGTACATGGCATAAGAACTGTGTAGCTTTATTGCTTTTACAACATAACTAGAGGTGGTGGGGGTGGCTACAGCTTGTGTGGGCAGCCTATGACTCTTTCGTTTCCTATAACAAACTCTGACACATCAAAAGCACTTCTAAAATGTGCCTCAGAACCCTGCGGATTTTTAGGAATGCTTTGCTGAAGCTAGTCATGGCAACTCTGACATGTTTATGGTGTTTCTTCCAATAAGAACTGCGGGTATGCTTCAGTGGGATCTTAGTGAGGAGATGCCGTGGTGTTATCCTGATTTCCCCCTCCTTACATGCTTCTTACAGACAACAAACAGCAACATGATTTTTTGGATTTAGAGTGAGGTATCTCCATCTAATTCATGGACTGAGGAGTTCCTGTGGGGCAACTGCTATTGCTGGGGCTAGATGATGCTGCAATTGTACTACAAGGTATCAAAGGTGCTGCATTTACAACAGCAGGAGAAGCACTCATCTTATCTAGGGTTGTGAATTTTGATGACCTATGTTGCTGATTACTTAGAATGTGTGGCTGAGTGGGGGGTTGCCTTGGAAGTGGTGACAATGCTCATAATGACTGACAGGATGATTGTGCATTTTTCGGACTCTGTATTTGGCCAGAGTCAAACTTTCCAATTGATCTATCAAATATTATATTATAATTAGCTAAGGATGTTTGTCAGAAGGCGTCATGCGCAGTAGAGATGGCTGTGTGCGCTGCAGTCATGCGCAGTACAGACTGCCCACACTGTGTCTGATACGGAGCAGGGCACTCCATTCAGACCGGAGTCCTCTCTGCGCACCTTGGTGATTCCTCACCTCATGAGGAGGCTGTTTGTCAAAGTCACATAAATAGTTCCACCAAAACTAGTAATATTAATAAATCATATACAAATACTGTAGAGTACAACAAGACAATCTAGTGTTGATACCATAACAGAGGAAGGTGTAGCAACTGAATCAACTTCTGTACCTGA
This sequence comes from Rhinophrynus dorsalis, assembly GCA_037306005.1. Taxonomy (NCBI): domain Eukaryota; kingdom Metazoa; phylum Chordata; class Amphibia; order Anura; family Rhinophrynidae; genus Rhinophrynus; species Rhinophrynus dorsalis. The sequence goes on from CM074723.1 coordinate 31,246,480, forward strand.
CAGTGAGAGTAAAAAAAACAAGTCCTCAAAGTAATGGAAAATATGCAAAAAATCCCTTTAAGGGGAAAAGTAAAAATAGATTGTTTGAGTCTTCAAAAAGCCTAGAGGATTATAAAAGTAGTGCAGAAGAAGCAGCGGGTGATGCTGAGGATGACATAATTATTGATGATGATGTTGATCTAAAATATATAACCCCAGCACCCTCCTGTGCTTCAGATACAGATGAAGTTGAGAGTAACGGAGAGAATGACATGGCCATAAAATTAGCTGAAAGACTTTATCTTCCATCACTGAGAAGGAGTGCTGTACCTGTTTATAGACTACTAGTTTTAAAGCCCGTGTACATGGGCCAACACTGGTGAAGCTGCAGTCATGCCCAATACTGACTGCTCGCCCCGCAGCTGATATGAAGCGGAGCAGTCCGAATTCAGACTTTAGTCCTCTCTGTCCACCTTTTGGTGGAACTATTTATGTGTCTTTGACAAACAGCCTCCTCATGAGATGAGGAATCACCATAATTTATTGTACACGCTGTAGAAACCATGGCTACATTCAGTTTTTGGACTGCCACTTTACTAACATGTCTCTACACTACTACTACTCCTTTCACCCTACCTCTGCCTCTATACCTTTGTTGGACATTATTAAACAGTCAAGTATACAACAGAACTGATTGTGTATGTGATGCCTTGCTCTTTAGAAAATATTATACACTTCTAGTCTAGCCTCAGTCACAGCTCAAGTCAGTGTCCCTGTAAACTATCACGCTATTACTAATTTTTTATAGTATTCTTTTAAGTATTTATAGTATTTTTTTCAGCGTAAAAAAATAAAACAAAACACATGCATGCAACGGTAGGGGCCCATATTAAATGCTGTAGAAAATGTTCAGGATTTTTAGCAGTTTGCAGTGAACTGGGGGCCCAAACAGGGTCGTACTTCCCAATAGACAATGTAGGCAACTGGTTAGCGCTCCAAACTTTGAGGTACACCTCACCTGTGCTGGCCACACCCACATTCTTAATTGTGGATGTGGCCTTAGCAATCTCAGTGTTCTTGCGCCAGTTTATATATAACCCTTTACAGGTTAAAGCATCCCTTGGATGCTATAGAGATCATAGAAATATGTGGAGATGTCTCTATCAACCAAGGGGTTATACTTTTTTGTATAAAGGAAAAAACATAGGGGACACCCAATAGTGTAATATTATCAATATTATCCAATAATATAATAATAATAAACTTATATACTCAAAAGGATTGTGGTCAGGTATGAAAATATTTCAAGACCTGAGAAAGATACACTCAGAGAAATTAATCCGCCTCCACTTGGAATCTCCAGAGATCCAAATGAAGGAACACAAGTATACAGCTGCAGTTATAGACACAAAGTCCCCTTCAGGGTTTACTATAACAGAAAATGTAATGTATAAAAAAAAATGTGAAATGATTACAACAATATAAAATAACATAGAACCCCAATCTAGTGTGTTTCATGGCAACACAGAGCTGCTTTATCAAAGATAAAATTTGGTGGATTGTAACAAACAGCCTCCATAAGCTAAACATTTAAATACTATCACAATAGACCTGATTGGAAGAGGTAATCCAGCTTCTGATGACATCACCCTATCATACAACCAATCTACCACTAAAATGTAGGCATACGTTAACTGTTTACTTAGTAACACTTCTTGCACAAGGAACCAAATAGCCACACAGCTACTATATAATATTGCTGTAAATAAATTCTATAGCAAGCATAATGAGTACTAAATCTATATTTGGTAGTGCCTCTTGGAGGCTAAAAAACTCTACATATTGGAGGGAGGGATACACAATGCACTATCCAGCGTATCACAAAAGATTTATCCGCTGATCAAATGAAGTCTCCAATTACAAAGCTAAAAAATTATTATGACCAATCTGAAATCGGAACATAAAAAAATGTCATCTACCACTCCCTAGCAACAATTAGTATAATGGAAGCCAATAGTTACAAAGACTTCCCTATTAGATCGCTACATTGCAATAAATAGATACCACTCTAAATAGCTTCATATCCAATATTAAGAAAATATATATACATATATCTATGTCATAACTCGGACACTCAACCTCCTCAAAATGTTAATAAAGCACTTAGTACAACAACAAAGTGTAAAACACACAAAACCTTCAAATACAGATCATCAACAACAATGGATCTCAAAAACATTAATATACATAAAATCCATATACTTGAATATTTAAATATATTTAAAAAATGTACATACGTATAGATATCAATGCAAAACATCACAAGTCCTTGGTGGGACCATAATCCCATGGTATATGAAGTAATAAATCCTATATAATAATTCGCTAAAACGTGTGTAATGCCGCGACATGCTCAGTAGACACTTCTGCACGCGCTGCAGTCATGCGCAGTAGAGACTGCCCGTGCCGGGGCGGATACAGAGCTGGGCACTCTGAAGGAGCGTCCAGCTCTGTATCAGCCATGGCGAGGGCAGTCTCTACTGCGCATGACTGCCCCGCGACCGGGTGGCAGTGGCACTGTGGCCCGTGTAACGGGCTCTTCAACTAGTATATAATAATATGGGAAAAAATGGGAACATCCGCTCGGTACGTACATGTACGTCCTTGGCCGGTAAGGGGTTAAATGTTTATTAAGCTAATAAACCTGCATTTTAACCCCATGAATGCTAGAGAGGTCTTGCAATGCACTGTTGATTTCTCTATCATTTAAGGGCTTAACAACCCCATTTAAATCAATGGGAATTTGGGGAATGGGATAAAGAAAGATGGGGGGTGGAGAGATGGTGCAGAGAGAGGGAAAGATAAAAATTAGAAGGAGATAAAAAAGGGGTGAGAGTAGGAGAGTAAGGGGACAGGAAAATCAGAGAGAGGAGGGAAAGGGGGAGAGAAGGAGGAGAAGTAGAGAGACAGAGAAAGATGGGGTGAAGGGCCATCCTTAGGAGATATACAGAGATGCATAATTACATTTTTGCAGCAATGCACTCAGATCTGCCTTTCTGTGTATACCATGGTGATGGTCAGACTCACTAGTTACTAGTTACCTGCTACTTGGCTGGACCACTGCTACAATGAAAAAGCATTTCTCTCTCCCACCCACTGACTGGCAGTTCAAATGTCAGGAAACACTTACACCCAATACTTCTTCTGTGTCCCATCTACCTTCATCTGTTCTACACTGTAAGCTCTCACCAGCAGGGCACACTTGAATCTTTTGTTTTCCATGTTCCAGTTGTCTGTTTAATGTCTCTGTATGTCAATTCCCTATTGTACGGCTGTACCGAATAAGTTGGCGCTATATAAATAAAGAATAATAATAATAATAATACTTAACTATCTGCTCTTGAGGGTACAAGCATTGGGATGGCAAACAAGAAATGCTGAAACAGTAAACCCTTAATAAGAGTTTCCAATGATGTGTACAATCATGCCTCCTCTTCTAGAATTTAGTCTTCCCAGACAACCTACATTCAGACCTGGTGTGTCTGTCTAAAGGCAGCTGTGCTCCTCACTAACATCACTGTGAGGATCCAGTGCCAGCCCACATGTCATTCCACTCAAAACCTGCCCTTAATGCAGCTGTGGTGGCCCCAAAAAGCACTGATAGGCTTCTTAAAGGGATAGTAATAGTTAAAATGTAAAAAAAAATATGTTGTAGGGTTTATCTCCCTGAGTAAAACAAGAGTACTCCCACTGCTGAAAGGTGTTTCATTCAAAAGTTATTAATTTTAAAAGTTAAATTTTTTAGGTGCAATATCACAGTGGCCTGAAATTGTACAGTGGTGCTGTTGCTACACTATCCTATGGACAGCTCTGGTCCCGGGACCATAAATCTCCATAGGATGGTGTAGCAACAGTGCCACTGTACAATTTCAGGCCACTGTGATATTGCACCTAAAAAATTCAACTTTGAAAATTAATAACTTTTGAATGAAACAACTTTCAGCAGTGAGAGTTCCCTTGTTTTACTCAGGGGGATAAACCCTACAACATATATATTTTTTACATTTTAAGTGTTACTATCCCTTTAATCTGAAGCCCCAGTATTTAATGCACTTATATAGATAGCTCAGTGGTAAAGTCTCTGACTATGGAGCCTATTCAACCTCAGGGTTGCTGGTTTGAATCCTGGCAGGGTCAGCTCAGCCCTTCATCCTTCTGAGATCGATAAATACGTACCATTGATTGGGTAATAATAACATCTATTATTTCAGCTGCCGATTTGGTTAACTCTGAGAGCATGCCCTAAAAGTGCTTTGAGTCCCACTGGGAGAAAGGCATTGTATAAATACTAGTTGTTATTATTATTATATACTGGCCCTCCTTGCTTCTTCTCTTGGTAATGACGGAAGACAGAAACATTAAGGGAGAGCTGTAGGACCATGTTGGGCTGTGCAGCCTACAAAAGGACTCTCCAGGGTGTTAGCAGATACAAAGGAAAAGTATTAAAATCTGCACACATTGGGCTGGACCGGCTCCTAACCTGGGCCCAGGACAGCTGTGCATTAGAGTGCATTATTGAAAAAAGTGAAACTATAAGTTTGAGCTGTAATAACTTGGAAAAAAAACTCAGCAGTGGGAGAACCATTGTTTTTCTCATTAGGAATAGCCCTATAGCATAAATGCTTTCATAAAAAAAGTTTACTGCTCCTTTAAAAGTTAATTCTGTTTTTTTCCCACAAATAGACTGCTGTAACGACACCGCCACCTTGAGTTGTCAGGCCAGTGGAAGTACTACACCCAATAAAATGCAAGAATTTGCTGTAATAATGTTTGACTGAGGCATCTTACGACAGAGGGATTGCGTACCCCTCTGGCACTCAAAAGGCTAAAACAAAACTTTAATTTTGCACATTTCATGATATTTTACCCCTAAATCTGTGCCTGTAATTTTCCGTTTCCTGCAGTGTGCTATGCTCTGTTATGAGAACGTAGAACAACGAATACAGTCCAATTACAGAATTAGACATCAGATTAGCATCTCAGTGAAAGCATTAGCTGATTATTTATTGTGTATCCGATTACAGATGCGGCTTTTATGGGGCAGTTATATGATGATTAACAATGTTAATGGCCATTTTATATCATTATTATTATGTTTTGGATTGTACTGAGTTTTTGTTGTTATGATTTTACTGTGCGAGGCAAGAGCAGGAAATATAACTGCCTTCAATTTTTTTAAAGGGATAGTAATGGTTAGGTATGAATGTAACATGACTTCTACATACTTTTGTATATCGATGTGTACCTTTGTAATCGTGCATAACGTTGCCGTTTTCTTTTTAATCTGTGTTAAAGTATCCCTCTCCCTCCCCTTTTACATACGTTAAGCAGTCTCCCCTCTGGAATGTGGTCATCAGACCAGACAGAGGTACAATATTCTGTGTATCAGTTTAACCCCATCGGAGACATCTGACTTACCAGGTACGTCCCGCAAAAACTGTCACTTAGTGACAGAGGACGTACCTGGTAAGCCCCGGAAGTCATTCGCTAGAATGACAAAAAAAAAAAAAAAACCCGTTGTTAATTGCCAGCCTCGTGGGCGCGCGGCCGGTCACTAAGGGGTTAAAGAAAACTGTGGCCCTTAATGAAGGAGGGCGGGTTTTTCTTTATACTAACAAAATATTGCCCCTTGTCGCGATCCATCCAGACTGGCTTGCAGCTCTTAGTGGATGATTCCTGACATAAGTAAAAGGGGCGGGAGGGGGACACTTTTATATAGAATAAAAAGAAAACAGTAACGTTATGCTCTGTTAGCCTCTTAACCCCTTAATGACCCTTGACCATCATGGCACGTCATTGGTTGTTTTGCTTTAAGAACCCATGACGTGCCAGGACCATCATGGAATTCCAGGCTCCCCGTACGGCCATATGCTGTTCATGGAGACCGAAACCGGATGAAAAAAAAAAAAAAAAATGGTCTGTGGTCCTTAAGTGCCGGCATGTGCGTGCAGCCGGTCCATAAGGGGTTACGGACCAGCCGCGCGGCCGGCACTCAAGGACCACGGGCATACCTAGGAACTTTTTCTTGTGGACTCACTGGAGAGAGGAGTCCTGTGGTGGTGCAGAGGGAGGTAAATGACAGGATTTGTGTCAAAAAGGGGAGTGGCTTCATTGTGAGTGGGGGCGTAAAAGTTTGAGGAATAGGCTGGGGAATGAGGAGAAGTGGGAGGGGAGTGGGAGGAACAAACTGGGAAGGAGGAGAAGTGGGCGGGGAGTGGGAGGAACAGACTGGGAAGGAGGAGAAGTGGGCGGGGAGTGGGAGGAACAGACTGGGAAGGAGGAGAAGTGGGCGGGGAGTGGGAGGAACAGACTGGGAAGGAGGAGAAGTGGGCGGGGAGTGGGAGGAACAGACTGGGAAGGAGGAGAAGTGGGCGGGGAGTGGGAGGAACAGACTGGGAAGGAGCAGAAGTGGGCGGAGTTTCATTAGAAACTCCCCACACCCACAGAATCAGCCTCTGCCACGGAGACTCTGTAATTAGCAGCAAAAACTGAAGTCTCCGGGGCAAATCAGGAGAATTCCCAGCTATGAGCATGAGACATTTTTTTATTTTTATTTTGGAAATGGAATCAGGGGCCCCTAAACAACATGCAGCTGCGCAGAGACCCCTGAATTACATGACATACATATACATCTTGGGTCCTTAGCGTAAGTTTTCCCATGGCATATATGGACATTGTGGGTCCTTAACCCCTTAATGACTGCCGGTGTGGCTGGCACTTAAGGACCATAGACTTTTTTTTTTTTATTAGCACAATGGATTCAGGGATCCCTGATTGGTTCGCAGCCACGCGGGGACCCTTGAATTTCATGACGTGCCAGGAACGTCATGGGTCCTTAATGCAAGTTTACCAGTGATGATGCTGGTATGTCATGGGTCCTTAAGGGGTTAAAAAAGTTCATGTCGTTATACAAAAGTATATAGGACAATACATTCATACCTAAGCATTACTATCCCTTTAAGAACCTCTGAGGCGCCCAGCAGAATTGCAAATGGAGGCCCCTAAATGTAGGTTAATATTTAGGATCCTTACATTTAGATGTAGTCTTCCTCTTTCTTTCTTCCTGTTTGTGGGAAAATCATCTACATTTACCCAGATCTGCCTCACTCCTCACTGGCCATCCGACCAAAGCATTAAATTGGTTCCTTTCTGTAAAAATGAGACTGTTGGGAACCCAAGAAGAGGCCCCCAGCGTACGCTCGGGTATGCCCATGCATTAAAATACCCCTGAAGAAATTACATGTAGATGATTAGGGGAAATATTAAGATAAATAACACTTCCTAATACTAACCTCCCACATAGCTCACTATGGCCAGAAAATCACAATGGCCCCTGTGAAATTTGCCCTTGTGTCCTTGTTCAAGAGAAAACATATTTAATCAGTCCTCGATGTCTTATCAATGGGAGCGGACATGACAATTGCTGGTAGGTTTTCAAAATGAGGCAGGTACAGTGTATGAGCCTTCTGAATCCTTTGAGTGCCAGAGGGGTATGCAACGCATTGCTTCGCAATGTGTTGCGTACCTCTCCGGCACTCAAAGGGTTAAGGACAAGAGTGATGTGCAAATCATCCTGAAACAATGCATCCTACAGGGTTAAGATGACCCTGTCTGTTGGGTGGAGTTTGTGTCCTGCTAGTAACTATCATGTCTGCCTCCGTGGACATAACATCCAAGGTTTCAGACTGGATAGGATGTTGATCCAGGGAAATACCAAGTCAGGAAGGATTATTTTACTCACTACGAGCTTAACTGGAAATGTCCTCAATGGGGTTTTTCTTTTTTGGCCTCTGGATCACAATGGCTTCCCAAACAAAGAAATACAGTATATAACCCAATATTAATAGCTAATAATGTGTACAAAAATCAATAATGGCCTGTTGACGCGTTTCGAGGCTGTAGTGCCGATTTAATTAAAAGCTACTAGCCAAGAATCTACACTGAATTAAGAAAACATTTATTTTCATGTACATTCTTTGCCAATAGCTTTAATAAAGTGGTACATCAGCCAGCAACAGCATCTGCAGGCCATTACTGATCTGTATACACATTATTAGCTTTTAATAAATATAATACTGGATTATATACTTTTTTGTGTGATATGCCATTCTGTTCCAAGATACCCGGGACCATGAGTGGAGATGGTTCGTTCTCGCTGCAAGTCGATGATGTCAGGATGATTTGTTGTTCTTTTAAAGGGATAGTAATACCTAAAATGTAAAAAAAAAATATGTTGTAGGGTTTATCCCCCTGAGTAAAACAAGAGTACTCCCACTGCTGAAAGATGTTTCATTCAAAAGTTATTAATTTTCAAAGTTGAATTTTTTAGGTGCAATATCACACTGGCCTGAAATTTTACAGTGGCGCTGTTGCTACACCATCCTATGGAGATTTATGGTCCTGAGACCAGAGCTTTCCATAGGATCGTGTAGCAACAGCACCACTGTACAATTTCAGGCCACTGTGATATTGCACCTAAAAAGTTCAACTTTGAAAATTAATAACTTTTGAATGAAACATCTTTCAGCAGTGGGAGTACTCTTGTTTTACTCAGGGGGATAAACCCTACAACATATTTTTTTTTACATTTTAGGTATTACTATCCCTTTAAGCTGCTGGTACCAACTAGCATTTAAAGGGAAACTATCAACCCAAATAAAGTCTGTCCCCAACAATTAGTCATCTAGCGATAAGCCTAACAATAGTACTATTAGCCAGCATAATTGTTGCGTTACTGAGAAATCCTGCTTCTGACAAGACTGACAGTCAGGCAACAGCACTTTAGAGGCATCTGTGTGTCTGTGCTGTCAGTCCCTTCTGGTGCCTAAAGGTACCATGCAGCGCCTCCTAGTGGAGACCAGGACTGACTGCGCAGCGCAGATGTCTGTAAGCAAAGATGTCTGCGCTGTTGCCTGGAAGTCAGTCCTGGCACAAGCAGGATTTGGGACTAACGTGGTAATCATGCTGGCTAATATTACTATTGTTAAAGGGACAGTAAAGCCCCATAAAAACTTATTCTGCTTTTGTAGATGTTAAAAAAATAAACTATGTGCCACAAATCCTATCTCTCAAACCACTATGGTTTGAGAGATATTCGCACTGAAAGTTCCCCCCCTTCTCCTGCAGGAGATTCAAGTCGGCTGAATAAAGGAGGCTCTTCAGCAGATCCGAAATCACATTATTTAAAAAGAATTACTTCATTGGAACGGTCTACAAAGTGAGCTTGCAGACCAGGCACACTTTGTAGACCTTTCCAGTGAAGTAAGTCTTTTGAAATAATGTGATTTCGGCTCTGCTGCAGAGCCGCTGACTGGTCCCCGGACCGGGATCTCCTTCTGTCAGTACATCGCTGACATCAGGAGAAGGGGAGGGAGAGGGGGGGACTTTCAGTGCGAATATCTCTCAAACCATAGCAGTTTGAGAGAGAGGATTTGTGGCACATAGTTTACTAAAGTAGAAGATTTTTTTCATGGGACATTAGTGTCCCTTTAAGCTTGTCGCTAGATGACTAATTGCTGGCTGCAGACTTTATTTGAGGTGATAGTTCCCCTTTAAATACTTTTGATATAGGCAATTACGTGAATGCTAGAGAGATCTCCACCAAAAATAATGTGAGGACAATGCCAGTATCCAATTTGGGATTAACCCTTTGAGTGCCGGAGGGGTACGCAACGCATTGCAAAGCAATGCGTTGCGTACCCCTCCGGCACTCAAAGGGTTAAAGGTAAATGATCAAATAGACGTGTCCTTGGAGCGCGTTCAGCACATGCAAGCACATTCTAAATGACCTCAAAATCCTGGATGTAATCCTTTGTGGGTTTGAGTCATATCTGCTAGCGATCTCTAATACTGACTGTGCTTCTATTACAGTTTGGGATTGTTTGAGTGTTATATTAAGCAACATTGGATTAGAAGTCTATCTGAAGCATGTGGCATTGTAGAAGCCATAGTTTAATAAAACTAAAAGCAATCCTTTGAAACTGTCTAATGTCAAGTGCATATCAGAACCTTGGGTTATCTGTGGCTCCTGCAGTCTGCGTTCCAGATGACCTTTGAGGTATCTTCACCGCAGAGGGTTGTGCACAATTCATTCAGTGGGACACGCGTAGAAAGAGAGCAGTGGACCAAATCTGGTGCAGACCAGCTGCAACTTAGGAAACAAATAAAAATTAACATTTCTTTAACCCTTTGAGTGCCAGGGAGGTACCCAACGCATTGCGTTGCAATTGCGTTGGGTACCTCCCTGGCACTCAAAGGGTTAAACGGGAATTTTAACCACTTGAATGCCTAGCAAGGTCTCCAGCTTATTGAGAAGCAGTGCACTGAAGACGTATCTAGCATTCAAGGGGTTAAAAGTCCCATTTAACTCAGAGAGAATTTGAGGAATTATTTTTATTTATTTTTTCCCCTAAAAGTCCCCTCAGATTTATTCCAGAAAATACATAAGGCTTTTACTGACGAGTTACTAAAGGATCCTCCCACTGATGGGAGATTTTCAATCAAAAATTATTACAGCTCAGATTTTTTTTTTTTATAAATTAAACTGCATTTTTGTATTGTGATCACTAGGTGGCACTGTTCACATCATTTACTATGGAAAGCAGTGGTCTCTGACTAAAGCTTTCCCATAGGGTGCATTATGAATAAAAATGTGCCTTTAGGACACTGGTTAGCTCAGTTTCTAGTTTGATTATGTATGTATGTATGTATGTATGTATGTATATTTTTAATTATTTATTATTCCAAATCTTATATTAAATAGATTCAAAGTACAAAACATTAAGAATCCAAGGAAAAGAACAAAAGAAACATTTGAGACAATGCAAATTTGAAATGCAATGTACAAATCAATAGCAGGACATCAGACTTTGAACTCAACTCCAAATTAATATGGTTTGATTGAGCGTCTCTCTGGTTAACTGCCTGAACCGTGTGTCAAGCTGGAACGCTGACACGTCCATATTGGTCTGGAGACTGTAAGAACTATTGGCAATGTTGTACGGTGACTCGGTCTATATCATCTCCCAGAAGAAGAAGGGAACATCTGGATACAGCTCATCTATAGACTCCGAGGACTTACAAGGACGCAGTTTTCATGGCTAAGGGGTGGGGGCTGGGACCCCGATACGCTTCACCCCAAGATGTGGAACATGTGAGTGTATTACTGTATACACTTTTTATATAATTGTGTTAAATAAATACTACACTTAGATCTGCACCCCTTCTTGTCTGCCTAATGCTCTCTCTTTTTCTCTTTTGCTAGTATCGTTGTCTGTGGTTGGCTGAACCACTTTGGGAGCAGCAGCACAGGTAACAGAGGAGTGTGCACTAGACAGTATTCAGTGACTTACTATCATCATTGATTCATCTCATCCATTCCATCTTCTTCATCCATTTCATCTACATTATCAATTGAAGTAAAGGAATTGTGTAATATTACTAAATCAAGGTCGGACCTTCTCTATAGATAAAAATATTTATCGATCAGTGGCATAACAATAGGGGTCGCAGGGGTCGCACCTGTGACCCCCTCGCCCGCAGCAACTCCCACTACGGCCGCCGGTTCTAGTAATACAGAGCGCTGGGAGATGACATCATCTCCCAGCCTCTGCATTACTATAGCGGTCCGCGGGAGCTTCAGTTGTAGAGATCTGTGCCGAAGGAGGCACAGATCTATCAAGCCACGTCGCTAGACCACCAGGGACTGGAGGTAGGGGCATTGTGGAGATGAAGGGGGCATTGTGGAAGAGGTAATGTGGAGATGAAGGGGGCATTGTGGAAGAAGTAATGTGGAGATGAAGGGGCATTGTGGAAGAGGTAATGTGGAGATGAAGGGGCATTGTGGAAGAGGTAATGTGGAGATGAAGGGGGCATTGTGGAAGAAGTAATGTGGAGATGAAGGGGGCACCGTGGAAGAGGCAATGTGGAGATGAAGGGGGCATTGTGGAAGAGGCAATGTGGAGATGAAGGGGGCATTGTGGAAGAGGTAATGTGGAGATGAAGGGGGCATTGTGGAAGAGGTAATGTGGAGATGAAGGGGGCATTGTGGAAGGGGCAATATGGAGATATGGGGCATTGTGGAGATTGGGGGGCAATGTGGAGGTGGCCAATGTGGTCAGGCAATTCTTGCACCAGGGCCCGGTGGTTTCTAGTTACGCTTCTGTTATCGATCAGTGACTTTGTGGACTTATAGGGTCTTATTTTATTAGCATTGGAATTTATTTTATGATTGCTTTAAGATTAATTTTCATTGTCATTGTCTGATCACTGAATTCGTTTCTCCATTGGTCCTTTTGTTAGACCCACTGCATGTTATTATCATTATTGTTTTTACTTTCTTTTTTATTTTGTTCTACTTGCTATATTTAATATCCTGGGTCTTAGTAACAGAATATCCACCAGTATCGCACGGTATTTAGATAGTTCTTTGTAGAGCTATCCTATTTCTGTATCTCCCATTTTGGTGTCTTGTGATGCTGAGGATGACCTATTGACTGATGATAATGATGATGTAGATATAGATTATACCCTCCAGCAACTTCTCTTCTTCAGATACAGATGGTCAGAAGTGAGAGCGATGATGTAATGACATGGACAGAAAGTTTGCTGAAATGCAGAGGTTCAGTCCTCCACCACTGGCACTGTGCCTGTCTATAAACTGTTTGAGAAAACAATTTGAAGGTCTGACACTGGCAAGCAAAGATGTCAAAAAATGTACAGTCATTCTCTCAGTCATCATCAGCATCACCATTGCTTCCAAGTCCAAGTCCCACTTAGACACAAACACTACTAGTGTTAAACCGCAACAAAACATGTTATAATTTTTCAGCATTCACAGCCTTAGCTTTGATGAGTGCCTCCGCTGCTGTTGGAAGTGCATCACCTGTGATGCCTAGGAGTAGTACAATTTCAGCAACATTTAGCCCTAGAAGTAGTAGCAGCTTCTCAGGAACCCCACAGTATGGAGATACTTCACTCAGTATCCAAAAGCTAAGTATTTTACTATCTGTTGTCTGTGTAAGAAGCATATGAGAAGGGGGAAAGCAGGCTCAAACCTAGGTACCTCCTCTATGAGATCCCACCTGAAGCACAACTACAGGTGTGACTGGGACACACCATCAACAGGTCATATGTGCCACAACAAGCAGCAGCTGAAGTACTCCTAAGTGTTCCTGGGGCTCTGGGGTACATAATAGAAGTGCTGTTGATGTGCTAGAGAGTGTGCCATGATGTTCTGCTCCTGCTGCAGAGGAGTAGGACTCTGAGTTTGTTTTTGGAGATGACAAGAGTCACAGGGGCAGATTCACTAAGCAGTGATAAAGTGGAGATAAAGGGGAGATTACTTCTCCAGTTTATCACTTCTCCAGTTCCTATGCTATTCTATACAGCCAATGCACTAAGATCTCCAAAGCTGAAGAAATCTTAGTGCATAGGCTCCATAGAATAACATAGGAATTGGAGAAGTGATAAACTGCAGAAGACATCTCCACTTTATCACCTCTTTATCACCACTTAGTGGATCTCCCCCATAGGGTGCCTACACATAACCAATACCAACGCACAACGCTAGAACTTCAACATTCAGCAGTCACTCCAAACTCCTTAAAATTAAGACTTTTTTTAGGTTGTCTAGAGTGGGAGGAGTACAGAGTCTGGGAGTCCTTCAAAAGAATAATAATAATAATAACTAGCATTTATATAGCGCTTTTCTCCCAGTGGGACTCAAAGCACTTTCAGTGCACACTCTCGGAATTAACCAAAGCGGCAGCTGAAGTAATAGATGTTATTATTACCCAATCAATGGTACTCATTTTATCGATCTCGGAAGGATGTCTGCCAATGAAAGATGAATTTTGGAGAAATAGTACAAATAAATTGGTTTATAATATATTTTTTGCCCAGATTAAGCTAAGCAGGGGGTTATTAACACATTTTGTCAAAAACAAGGAGACCTTCAATGTATGTTGGCTCCCTCCTTGGTTTTTAGAAAAGGTCTGAATATAAGGCGACCCATATTTACTCTTTCTATGTATGTTTCTGTCGTTCCATCCTTCCCCCACCTCTTTCTCTCTCTCACTCCCTCCCTCAATCTCTCCCAAACTCCCTTGATCTCCTTCCCCTTCCCTCTAACTCATATCTTAGATCCAAGAGGCAGCCTGCTACGAGATCAGACATCCAGTTTTAGGTCTGCACGCTGAAAGACAGGCAGTGGCAGGACCTAAAAGGACCTGGGGCATAAGCTAAGAAAAGGGCAGCAAGCTCAAACATGGAGCACGCTGGGAAGAACTTATATCTTATACAGACGGCTTCTTGGATCTAAGAAATGAGGTAGAGAGATGGAGACCTTGTACCAATCTGCCTGACGGATCAGATTTTCTAACAATCCAACTGGAAGCCAGAAAAAAAAGGCAATTTTGAATAATAAGGCAAGGTGTTTTTTCATACTTAAAGGGATAGTAATACTTCGTTTTAACTTTATTTTACTTTGTAGGCATTAAAAAACATGAATAATGATATGTCTTATCTCTCAAACCTTTATGGTTTGAGAGATATTCACAAGCAAAGTTTCCCCTCCCTCCCCTTTTACCTAGTGTAAGCCATCTCTTCTCAGATGTGGAATCCAGTCCATAGACCAGACAGATAACAGCAGGGGACAATCTTCTTCCTATGATAACAATGAAATCCCTGCCCCCTTGACAAGTTTTTCAGGATTTTCCCTTATCTTAATTGAAGATTGTCCCTCTCTGCAGTCTACCTGGGCACTTCCCTTCTGCTCTGGTTGAACAGGGGGGGAGGATACTTTGTTTGTGAATATCTCTTAAACTATAAAGGTTTGAGAGAGAAGACTTATATCATTCTTCATGTTTTTTTAATGCCTACAAAATAAAATAAAGTTAAAACGAAGTATTACTATCCCTTTAACCCTTTGAGTGCCAGGGTGTGTCCAAAGCAATAAGCCTGAAAACAAACACCTTCATATTCAAGCTAAAACGGTATTATTAGGAAAACTTACTGTTCCTTTAACAGTTGTAAGCTGAAATCTATATATTAAGAGCTGCGGATAAGCAGTCAGTGGAAGCTTTTTATTTGGAGATAATAATGTTCCTTTAAAAATAAAAACATTCAAAAATTTGAGCTGCAATCATTTTTGAATAAAGCATCTCACAGCAAGAATTATGTTTCTGCTATGGAGAAAAAGCCCTGCTATATATATATCTATATAAAACTAGTGGAAGAGCCCGTTACACGGGCCACAGTGCCACTTCCAGCCAGTCACGGGGCAGTCATGCGCAGTAGAGACTGCCCGTGCCGCGGCTCCAGCTCTGTATCAGCCGCGGTGCGAGCAGTCTCTACTGCGCATGACTGCGTCATTACACACATTTTAGCTAATTATTATATAGAGTATATATATATATATAACGGTGTATGGGCACTCCTATTATTCCACTGTAAAGAACAAAAGCTTACTACTGCCAGGGTGCTACTTCAAAAAAGTAATGCATACCATGTAGAAATGACCCTAAAGTCATATACAGAAGTGCACTCACAGGACTTAAAGAGTTAATATTTTATTGTGCTGTCAACGTTTCGGCCCCCCTCAAGGGCCTTTATCAAGACAATAGCCAAATACACAAAAAAACCTTATATAGGTTAAGCAAATGTAAACATGTAAAAAAACGCCAAAAACGTTCAAAACGCATTGTCAGTGACGTCATCGAAGTGACCCTTGGCGCCCCCGACAATGCGCGAGGATGCTGGGAAATGTGTACTACACATATGCCCTGAATATGAAACATATCACAACAAAAAACCAAAGTGAACGAAATAGCATGAGTTAACACATATATTGGCACTCACGAAAGAAATCATCGCTCCCTTTCTGCCAGCCCGGTCAGCCTAAGAATCGCAACATCCTGTATCTGAAACTTTGTATCCAATTTAAAGCCGATATCTTACAGTGCAACATTGTTGCTGCCGCGGCGCTTAGAACCCACTAACAAGCCAGTATTATAGAGAGATAGTGAATGCCTCAATTGTATTAAAGAGTATAATGACACCAAGCAAAACAAATAAACATGTAATGATAGCAAGGTCCACTTGATAATGTGGAAGTACATCCCCCAATGGAGGTGGTATGGTATTTCTGTTGTAGTCACTTCTCCAAATGTCTTAGCGACTCTGATCAGGATGTACAAAATCGTTCTTCTTGCGCTGACTTGGAACCTCCTGGCTCTACACTGACTACCCCTGTGGCAGACCAGCGGAGACCTATTATGGGGGTGAATGCCATCCTCCGTGGTGGCTATGAATAAACATCAGCGTAGCATTGTCCATAGTACATATTCCATTGTGTATATATTCCCATACCGACACCAAGTAACAGACCTGCTCAATGATCATCTCATATAGAGATCAAGTCGTGTCATATCCATTTAGGCATAAATAGGACATGTGGCTACAAACACCGGGGTCATGATAGCGCCACAGCGCAACCTGACAGCACTGCTTTCGCAATATTAAAATAATTCATGAGACTGACCGGAACAGGCAAGTGGAGCGAACCGGTCTGTGGCCCCCCAAGTGTCCGCGGGGAATGCATGTAGCGCGACCCACCCACACCCAGGGGGCCAAAATATGGCTGCTTTAGGAAGTATGAAATATTGCTCAAAAATAAAATGAAAACATATAAGCCAGTCTAACCATGACATTAAGATAAAGAACATTTGTCTATATATATCTAATACTGTGCAACCTGAATAGTATATAGAACTCAAAAAAAAGTGCAATAAGAGTTGCAAGAACAGCTTAAGGAGCCCCGGAGACCAAGATCCATGTATTAAATAATGTGTAGACAAGTGGTGCTCCCATATCATCCCAGATAACCAAGGGACCAACGCAGGGTATTAACAACCCACATTGTCCCTCATCGTCCCGCTGTACATCAGGTGAATTTAGTCACTGTGACTATAAGAAACAACCAAAGGACACTTTCTCATTCAGGCCCCTAGGGGCCACTGTGTCCAACTCAAAAATCCATTGGGCCTCTTTCTGTAAAAGTTTCCTTCCACGATCCCCTCCCCGTTGGGGGGGTGGCACCCAGTCAATAATCATGTAGCGTAGTGATGGTAGAGGATGCTTGCAAATAGCAAAATGGAGCGCCACAGGTTGATCTTTAATCTTTGAAGGTTGCTTTTTGCCAGGATTAGAGGCGGCCTCAAGCGCCGCCCTAATAGACGATCTGTGGTTTGCCATTCTTTCTTTGAAGGTGTTCATAGTCTTGCCCACATATGTTAGTCCACAAGGGCACATTATGATATATATCACAAATTGACTCGTGCATGTGAGATTATACTTGATAGGAATTTTATGCCCTTTGTGTGGGTGTCTAAAAAAAGTACCTGCTACCATGTAATTACATGTAACACATGAAAGACATTTGAAACAACCTCGTTTAATCTCCAAAGTGTTCTTAGAGTAGCAATGCACAGGGTCAGTTTTCACCAATATATCTTTCAGGTTTCGTCCCCTCCTGTAACATATCATAGGGGGTTCTTGTTTGACAAAAGGCAATGAAGGATCCGTGTTTATGATTTTCAATGTTTCTTGTGTGGTATTACCGTGTATAAGGACTTCACGTCCATAGTACCCAGAATGCAATTATCCAGACATGTATCCAAAGATGTTATCAAGGACAAAAAGTTATTAGTGTCTTTGAGAAAAAATGGCAAATTTTTGGATACATGTCTGGATAATTGCATTCTGGGTTCTATGGACGTGAAGTCCTTATACACGGTAATACCACACAAGGGCGGTGTGGAAGCTGTAGAGGAATTGATAACAAATAATAGACTGTACACAGGTCCCCCAGTTCAGTTTCTGATATCCCTTTTACAGTTATGCTTACAAAGGAATTTCTTTAAATTTGAAACAAAATTCTACCTCCAAAAGACCGGGACAGCCATGGGGGCATGTATGGCGCCTTCCTATGCTAACGCCTACATGCACACATACGAATCAGACTAGACATGTGCGAATTCATTCGGAGACATTCGGATTTCGTCGAAAATGGGGTCATTCGGAGACATTCGGCCAATCCGAAACTCAAGGGTCATTCGGAAAAAATGATCCGACTCCGAACAGCCCAGGTCCGAAATTCGTCGAAACTTTCGGAAGTTTCGGCAATCGACACATTTCCAAAAGTTTTGACTACTTTTGACCAGGACATTTTGTACTTCCTGTGCGCGCTCAATTACTTTCCCTCCATAATTTTCCCTCCATGTCTCTAGTCCAATTCCATTCTCCGTTTCATGCACTACTTCCCTCTTTTGTCTGTATTCGAATAGCCTTCTTCGTTTCATGATGGGGGTTGGACTAATGACACAGTCACACAGACAGACTGCCTGCATTTCCTCATTGGGTTGTTGGAGCTCAGAGAGAGAAGAGATTAGAGAGTGTACAGTTGTTGTGTAGGCAGGCAGGTAGCATTAGACTAGGCATAGGTAGGCAGCCAGCATTAGTTCCAGTTATTGCCACTGCAAGAACAAGTAATATTTGTTCCTGTGCAAAATATAAAAAAATATTAGGTATTTGTTCGAATACAGGGCCGGCCCTTACATGGGTCCCAGTGGGTCCATGGACCCAGGCGGCACTTTGACAGGGGCGGCAATTTGCCGTCCCATAGCATGTTTATTTTGTGCACTTCCGCCATTTCTGTGTTGCAGGGTGTCCCATCAGTGTGACTGTCAGCAGCCGGGCAGCCCTATGCTCACTCAGTGGTGATGCCTGCTGGCTGCTTCAGTGACGTGAATTATGTGATAGTGAAACATTATGCCTATTTTGTATTGTTTATCGCCCACCTAAAGTCAAGACTTGAGTAAATAGGTCTACCATCCCAGATTTGCTAGAGAGGTTTTACAAATACAGGAGGGTGCCCCCTGTACAAAATGAGTCTAAACATTTGGGATCCCTAGTATGAGTGCACAACAGTGCATGATGTGTCCTGAACAGGATTGCTGTGAGGTGTCTCCACCCAGAAGGTGCTGGCCGGGCTGAGCTTCAACATTGCGACAAGTGACCAACTAAGAGCACCGTGCCGTGCAGCCATAGCATCACCCCCTCCTACTCTCCGGGTCCCGCTGACTGGCAATAACAGGTGAGTCACTAAGAGATCTGAAGCCTTTCTGGAAGTCCTTTCACTTGGAAAGGGGCTAGGTATTACTTGGGGGAGTTGCCTCGTGTGTAAATAATTTCTAGGTGGGAGATGAATGTGCATCACTTATGTGTTTCCTAACAGTAGTTAGAATACAACTCCCATCATCCCCTGATTATGACATTGGGAAATGCCCAGCAATTACCGTAGAGCCCTGTATTGCACACTCACGGAAAACGGTGATATTGCTATACTAAGACAATGCTGTGGACCCCTCTTCAGTATAGATGTCAAGCATTTTTTTTATTTCTCTCCTGTGTTGCAGTTTGTTCACAACAGAATGTCTCAATTTTTCTTTTTAACCCTTTGAATGCCAGAGTGGTATGCAACGTATTGCTTTGCAATGCATTGCGTACCACTCTGGCACTCAAAGGGTTAACACATTACATCGATCACATTACAATCATTGATGTTTATTCTTGATGTAGTATGAAACTCTACAATGTATATACACATAGAGTTATCTGATATGAGGGGAAATCAGGATAGGAAAACGAGAGAGAGGAATTTGGGTACTAAAGAGGGACAGTAGGGTAGGAGGCTGGTACCAGAAAATGAAACCTTAATCTTTACCCATGTACTAACATAGAATGTGACATGTAGTTTGTCCATATTCGAGTCGACCACTTATGTTGAATAGGATGTGACAGGCATGGGTTTTCGATGTCGAGCATATGCTAAATTGAATGACAGGCATGAGGTTTCGATGTTCGAACATATGCTAGATTGAAGGACAGGCATGGGGTTTCGATGTTCGAACATGATAAATTGAATGACAGGCATGGGGTTTCGATGTTCGAACATGCTAAATTGAATGACAGGCATGGGTTTTCGATGTTCGACGTTTGCATTGTGACTGGCATCCCATGCTAGAGTAGAGGCATGCACAGACTTTCAATGTATGACAATGTCCGTTTTTGGGATGGATCTTTTTCTAAATGCACACCCTGTCTGCAAATAATGATAGCAGCGTGCACGGAGGCGCACTGCTATAATTTAACCCATGTTAAATTCGGCCGAATAATTCGGAATGGATCAGAATTTCGTCCGAATCGAATAGGCCCGGTCCGAAATTAGGATCATCCGAATTAGAAAAAAAAAAATTAGTCCGAATTCGAATTTTACCGAAAATTTTGCCCGTGCACAGGTCTAAATCAGACTACCTTACGACACATAGTCTATTCAGACAATATCATGTCCTGTACACCCGCTATATTGATGATATGTTTATCATATGGCGGGGTACATCACGTGAATTGGAGACCATGATAGAGCATCTTAATAATTCCCACCCGCATATTAAATTGACATTGAGCCACAGTGAAACAGAGATACCCTTTCTAGATGTGCTGGTATTACTAAAAGAAGGAAAGATACAAACCACATTATACACTAAACCAACCGATAGAAATAATCTCCTCCACTACACGAGTCATCATCCAGCCCACCTCAAAAGGAATCTTCCTAAATCACAGATGTTGAGGGCAAGAAGGATAATCAGTAGTGATGAGCATCTTAAGGAAGCATTGGACAGCATGGGCCATAAATTCTTGCAACGTGGCTACTCACAAGAACTGGTAGATCAACAGAAGCAGATAATATGCAAGACTGATAGACAAAGTTGTTTTGAAAACAAAGACAAACTTAATAATGAACGGCTACGCTTACATACAACTTACAATACGGGAGTGGGCATTACCAGATCCAGCATCAAGAAACATTGGAAAATCATAAACACGGATCCTTCATTGCCTTTTGTCAAACAAGAACCCCCTATGATATGTTACAGGAGGGGACGAAACCTGAAAGATATATTGGTGAAAACTGACCCTGTGCATTGCTACTCTAAGAACACTTTGGAGATTAAACGAGGTTGTTTCAAATGTCTTTCATGTGTTACATGTAATTACATGGTAGCAGGTACTTTTTTTAGACACCCACACAAAGGGCATAAAATTCCTATCAAGTATAATCTCACATGCACGAGTCAATTTGTGATATATATCATAATGTGCCCTTGTGGACTAACATATGTGGGCAAGACTATGAACACCTTCAAAGAAAGAATGGCAAACCACAGATCGTCTATTAGGGCGGCGCTTGAGGCCGCCTCTAATCCTGGCAAAAAGCAACCTTCAAAGATTAAAGATCAACCTGTGGCGCTCCATTTTGCTATTTGCAAGCATCCTCTACCATCACTACGCTACATGATTATTGACTGGGTGCCACCCCCCCAACGGGGAGGGGATCGTGGAAGGAAACTTTTACAGAAAGAGGCCCAATGGATTTTTGAGTTGGACACAGTGGCCCCTAGGGCCCTGAATGAGAAAGTGTCCTTTGGTTGTTTCTTATAGTCACAGTGACTAAATTCACCCGATGTACAGCGGGACGATGAGGGACAATGTGGGTTGTTAATACCCTGCGTTGGTCCCTTGGTTATCTGGGATGATATGGGAGCACCACTTGTCTACACATTATTTAATACATGGATCTTGGTCTCCGGGGCTCCTTAAGCTGTTCTTGCAACTCTTATTGCACTTTTTTTTGAGTTCTATATACTATTCAGGTTGCACAGTATTAGATATATATAGACAAATGTTCTTTATCTTAATGTCATGGTTAGACTGGCTTATATGTTTTCATTTTATTTTTGAGCAATATTTCATACTTCCTAAAGCAGCCATACTTTGGCCCCCTGGGTGTGGGTGGGTCGCGCTACATGCGTTCCCCGCGGACACTTGGGGGGCCACAGACCGGTTCGCTCCACTTGCCTGTTCCGGTCAGTCTCATGAATTATTTTAATATTGCGAAAGCAGTGCTGTCAGGTTGCGCTGTGGCGCTATCATGACCCGGTGTTTGTAGCCACATGTCCTATTTATGCTTAAATGGATATGACACGACTTGATCTCTATATGAGATGATCATTGAGCAGGTCTGTTACTTGGTGTCGGTATGGGAATATACACACAATGGAATATGTACTATGGACAATGCTACGCTGATGTTTATTCATAGCCACCACGGAGGATGGCATTCACCCCCATAATAGGTCTCCGCTGGTCTGCCACAGGGGTAGTCAGTGTAGAGCCAGGGGGTTCCAAGTCAGCGCAAGAAGAACGATTTTGTACATCCTGATCAGAGTCGCTAAGACATTTGGAGAAGCGACTACAACAGAAATACCAGACCACCTCCATTGGGGGATGTACTTCCACATTATCAAGTGGACCTTGCTATCATTACATGTTTATTTGTTTTGCTTGGTGTCATTATACTCTTTAATACAATTGAGGCATTCACTATCTCTCTATAATACTGGCATGTTAGTGGGTTCTAAGCGCCGCGGCAGCAACAATGTTGCACTGTAAGATATCGGCTTTAAATTGGATACAAAGTTTCAGATACAGGATGTTGCGATTCTTAGGCTGACTGGGCTGGCAGAAAGGGAGCGATGCCGCTCTGATGATTTCTTTCGTGAGTGCCAATATATGTGTTAACTCATGCTATTTCATTCACTTTGTTTTTTTGTTGTGATATGTTTCATATTCAGGGCATATGTGTAGTACACATTTCCCAGCATCCTCGCGCATTGTCGGGGGCGCCAAGGGTCACTTCGATGACGTCACCGACAATGCGTTTTGAATGTTTTTGGCGGTTTTTTACATGTTTACATTTGCTTAACCTATATAAGGTTTTTTTGTGTATTTGGCTATTGTCTTGATAAAGGCCCTTGAGGGGGGCCGAAACGTTGACAGCACAATAAAATATTAACTTTTTAAGTCCTGTGAGTGCACTTCTGTATATGACTTTAGGGTCATTTCTACATGGTATATATATATATATATATATATATATATATATATATATATATATTCCATAATAAAACATTACTTCTCCTTTAAATGACTTCATCAGTTCACACATGGCTAGAATTTTTCTCCATCTTCTGTGTTTCCTGGTTATTACGATGAAATGTTCCAGGCCGCCAAATGCATAATCTTCTTTGCCATAAATTAAGCTTTAATTGAATTTTAAAAGGCTGAATATATTAACCACTGCCTGTATTAGCTCGATGGTCATAACACAAAAAGATTAAAATTAATTAAGGAGTTATTGAAGAGCAGATGTAAGGACTAATCTTTAACAACAAGAAATCACATACAGTTTTGCATAGAAGGAAAATCACTCTAGCTTAAAGTTGTAGATGAAGTAATACTGCATTGTATCCAAATGAACCAGCTACGGTGTAGGTCTGAGCAACTAGGCTACACGCTAGAAGGCACTAACTTCATACATCCAAGGCTCTTATAATTTATTTATGTTCCCCCTATCCCATCCAGAAATTGAGCACTGTATTCTGCACTTAAAGGGATAGTAATGTTTCATAATAAAAACAGCTCTAATTAATCATCATAGTATTTGGACTTTGGAGAGTGTTATTTCAATTCTGTCAGAGTTGTAGTTCAAGAGTAATTCGATGACAAAGTGTCCCCCTCCCGCCCCTTTTACTGATGTAACACTGTTCAGCCAGATCAGAAGGGAGGTGCCCATGTAGATTGCAGAGAGGGACAATCTTCAATTAAGATAAGGGAAAAAGCTGAAAAACTTGTCAAGAGGGGCAGGGCTTTCATTGTTCTCATACAAAGAAGATTGTCCCCTGCTGTTATCTGTCTGGTCTATGGACTGCATTCCACATCTGAGAAGAGATGACTTACACTAGGTAAAAGGGGCGGGAGGGGAAACTTTGCTTGTGAATATCTCACAAACCATAAAGGTTTGAGAGATAAGACTTATATCGTTCTTCATGTTTTTTTAATGCCTACAAACTAAAATAAAGATAAACCGAAGTATTACTATCCCTTTAAATGGATAGTAACACTTACTATATATACAAAATTATATTGTAAGCTTTATCATCCTGAGTAAATTAGGGTACTCCCACTGCAGAGAGGTGTTTTATTCAAAAGTTATTGCAGCTGAAACTTGCCTCTGTTGCTACACCATCCTATAGAAGTTTATGGTCAATTAACCAGCGCTGTCCATAGGATGGTGTAGCAACAGCGCCACTGTAAAATTCCAGGCCATCGAGATATTGCATCTAAAAAATGTACGTTTAAGCTGCAATAACTTTTGAATAAAACACCTCTCAACAGAGGGAGTACCCTTGTTTTACTCAGAAGATAAAACCAATATGTATTTTTTTTACATATTAAGTGTTATTATCCCTTTAACCCTTGTGTTCTCTGTATGACTCTCTTTAACACTTTAGATTGTAAGCTTTCGGACACGGACCTCACTTTGCTAAGCACTTGTAACCCTGTGTTGTCCAAACCCTTAGATTGTAAATCGATGTGTATGCTTATGGCACTATATAAACATATTCATTCATGTTAACCCTTTGAGTGCCAGAGGGTTATGCAATGCATTGCAAAGTATCTCATAGGGTTAAGCAGGATAATGACTGGATGAAGATGATAGGAGTTATAGTCCAACAACAGCTGGAGTGACACAGGTTGTCAACTCTCGCTTTGAATAAAAAATAGATCAGAGATAGGCAACCGCTGGCTCTCCATCTGTTGGGGGTCAACAAATCCTGTCATCCCCAGCCAGCCAATGGCAGCTGTAATCCACAACAGCTGAAAAGCCAAAAGCTGCCCGTCACAGGTTGGTTGGGGATGATGGGAGTTTAACTCCATAACAGCTGGAGAGCCACATGTTGATTACTTCTGATATAGACCAACTGTGATGCAAATCCCCTTCATCAAGTGAACTAATAAATATACCCCAAATTCCCAATTATATAATTGGGACGCTTAACCCGTTGAATGATGGTGTGTTCTCTAATGCATTGCATCAAGCACTGAAGGGGTTAAAAGCCGCACTTAAATCAAAGGAATGCTTGTTTCCTGTGGTGCAATTTCCTTGAATAAGAATTGCTCAATTTATACCTTGAACATAAATCAATAAGGGCCATGCATTCAAAAGAAACATTGCGGAGTACTGGGGCAAACCATTTGCACTATAGGGGAAAAATAAAAACATTCAGATTGATTTAAATGGGCATTTAACCCCTTGAATGCTTGAAAGGTCTCCAATGCATTGCCAGAATTCCTCCACTTTTCTTTTGAACATATGGCTCTTAACACTTTGAGTGCTAGAGGGGGTATGCAAGGCATTGCTCCTCAATGTGTTGCGTACCCCTCTGGCACTCAAAGGGTTAAGTATATTAATTCTCACATCTGAGCTCAGTTTAGATGCTCTGACGTCTCCAGGTACGAAACTAGAATGTCGGCTGCTTCAGCCATTGGTAGCCATAGAGGAGCGTCCATCCAATGAGGAACGGCCATGGGAGGACCTCAGTTATATATCTCTATACCCGTCCCTGGAAGAGCCTTCTTTATACAGTTTAGGAAGAGAGAGAACAGGTGAAGAAGAGGAGGGAGGAGAGAGTAAAATTAGCAGGATAAGGGGAGATTAGAGTGAAAGAAGAGAGGTGCTGTAGGCTCAATGTGAATGAGAAGTAATAATAATAACCCCTATCTACCTTAGTCTGGGAAGAAAATCTTAACTCTTTGAGTGCCAGATAGGTACCCAGTGCAGTGCTTTGGGCACGTTTCTGGAACTCATAAGGTTAATGATTGCTATGCATCAATTTTGAAGGAATTGTTTCCCCAAAAGAAATGTTTTATATTGTGTCCACAGAGACGGACATGATTCCTTTATGACAGACTCCAGGACCCCCAAGCTCCTCCTCCTGAATTATTCATCGTTTGACAATAAAGAATCAGGAGATAATATCGAGTACTAATGAAGGATTCATTTTATGGGAACCAAACTATTTAGATTATAGTGGTCATTAGGATTTTACAGATCAAGGTATGTGGTGGTGGTGGTGGTGGTGTGGGGGGGATTTTTTAAAGTAATTGTGGGGATGGGAGTATCCAACTTGTATGATTTGCATCATATAGTGGGTGGAGCTTGTTTGGGATGGGTGGGATGAGGGGAGGTGGGTTTGCTTTTAAAATGGGCTGAAAATGGGTAGATATTGGGAGAGATTGACCAGAACTGGCAGTGAGGTGGGCTGGGTTGCAAGAAAACTGACGGAGCTCGGAGAATCGTCAGCATGAGGTTGGTTTTCAGTTTGTGCTCCACGTGTGCACCAAGCCTCAACAGCAAGCCAGTAAAACCAACCTCATGCTGACGAGTTGCATTACAACGAAACGGCCGTCCATGAGTGGTTCACTGACTTTGCATCTCTTCCTGAGTTGTGTCTTAAAGCTGTTGCTCAGCATACACATACTCTAAAGGATCCATGTATAAAGTGGAATTTGAGGCAAAAACGTGATTCCTTGTTAAACTTAATTGCATATACCTACCCAGGATCCCTTGCAGTAGTAACAACATTGCAAATGTGAGATTTCTGTGGGAAAAGCAAGTCTTATGGTTTGACTGGTGTGTCACACACACACACACACACACACACAAACACACATGAGTGATACTGACTCAGCCTGCAGTCAGTTGCTGTGAGTCTGCTAGAGCCCCAAGTCTATACTAGGAAGGATGTCTGAATAATGGAACCAACAACAGGAACAAACAGACAGAGCCTTCTAGTAAGCACCAGAAAGGATAGTCAGACGAGCCAAAGTCATACACAAAGTGGTTAGTCAGCCAGAGCCACAGGTTTGCACCAGATAGGATATCCACTAAAGCGATGGAAAGCTGGATGCGCAGTTGATAGAGCCCCAGGTCAGCACCAGAGTGGGTAGTCAGACAAGCCTAGGTCATACACAGGAATCAGGAATACTAGATAATGAACTGCTCAGAACACCAACGTAAGGGTAACTGAGTCAGGACTCAGTCTGCCCTTTAAACCCCTCCTCAGGAAGTAGGTAGGAGAAGCAGCTCAGAGGGAGGAAGTAGGTAGGAGACTACAGGCCTTAAACACATAAAACAGAGGCCTGCAACATGCTGAAGCCTCGCGCCTGCAGATGACGCATCTAGCATTGATGCGCCCAACTGTTCATGGAAATGATGCCGGATCGTCATTGTGAGCATCACCAGAAGCGGCGGTGCTACAAGGTACTGTGACAGTACCCTTCCTTCAAAGACCCCTCCTCCGAGGGACCGGACTAGGTTTGTCAGGGAAACGTGAATGGAATCTGCGCACCAGGAAAGGAGAGCTCCTCCAGACCATATCCCTTCCAATGGATAAAATAATGTAAGCGCTCTCCAACCATACGGGAGTCCAGAATACTTTGAACCTCATATTCCTCATGATCTGCAATTATCACAGGAGCAGGACGGACAGGAGTGGAGGAATACTGGTTGCAGACCAAGGGTTTTAACAGAGAGACATGAAAGACATTATGTATCCGCATGTTGGCAGGCAGTTCCAATGCATAAGCCACCGGGCTGATCTTGCGCAACACCTTGAAGGGACCAACAAATCAAGGATCCAGTTTATTGCATGGGACCTGGAGGTGCAAATTACGGGAAGACAACCACACTCTATCTCCAACCTGGAAGGTCAGTGCTGGCAGACGTCTACGGTCAGCCTGCCTTTTTTTCGCTGCACTGAACCCCATATGGTAGACTGTACCCAAACCCATGAGGAACGGAGTGTCTGCAAATGCTCATCCAGAGCTGGAATAGCTTGTGCATGGAAGGTTTCTGGAAGAACAGAGCGTTGGGACCCATAGTTAACCAAGAAAGGAGAACTTGAAGTTGTCATGGTGGTCAATGACATAGTAGTGGAGAAATTGCTCTAAGGCTTGGTTCGACCTTTCTGCCACACCATTGGATTGCGGATGGTATGCTGAGGAGAATGCCAATTGAATTCCCATTTACGCACAGAAACACCTCCAGAAGCGGGACACAAACTGGCTTTCTCTGTCAGACATGATCACCTTCAGGATACCATGGAGTCGGAACACCTTCTTTGCGAATACCACCACCAATTCCTGTGCTGATGGCAAGCCTATGAGTGGCACAAAGTGAGCCATCTTTGAGAATGTGTCTACAATCATAAGTATTGCAGTAAAGCCCATGGAACTAGGAAGGTCGACTAAAATCAATGGGTTGGCCACAGGCTGGAGTAAGCCCACCAGCAGAGTCTGGGAGACTTATTTTGAGCACACGTGATGCAGACTGTGGTAAAGGCGGCACAATCAGAGAGGAGGCTCAGCCACCAAAACAGTCTAGACAAGGACCAGATTAACTGGTCGCGCCCAATATGGCCAGTGATCTTGGAAGCATGGTATGTCTCCAAAATTTTAATACGGAACTGAGCCAGTACAAAACATCTCCCACTAGGAGTCTCAGCAGGGTGAGATGCTTGGGCTGCCAGTATCTTCTCTACCAGAGGAGAAGTAATACAGGTGCGTATCGTGGCAAGAATGCGATCAGCAGGAATGATAGGAGCAGGAGGAACCTCCTCCTTGGACCTACTACAAAACTGGCGTGACAGGGCGTCAGCCCTAACATTTTTCGAGCCCGGAAGGTAGGATACCACAAAATTAAACCTGGATAGGAATAGTGCCCATCTGTCCTGCCAGGAGGACAGCCGCTTGGCTTCAGACAAGTACGTCAGATTCTTATGGTCTGTAAGAATCAAAAAGGGGGAACTGGTACCCTCCAACAGATGACGCCATTCTTTCAATGCCAAAATTATGGTCAGCAACTCCCTGTCACCAATCTGATAAACCTCACTGCCTTAGATAGTTTTTTTGAGAAGTAGCCACAAGGGCGCAAAGCCTCTCCAGGAGCTGACCGTTGAGAAAGGAGGGCGCCTACTCCAATCTCTTACGCATCAACCTTCAGGGTAAGTGGCAGGATCGGAGCCGCAGTGAATGCTGCTTTGAGGTTGTCAAAGGCAGAAAGTGCATCAGAAGACCATTCTAACACTTTGGCTCCTTTCCGCGTCATGTTAGTAATGGGTTTTACAATGGACAAAATGTTTTTTATAAATTTACGGTAATAGTTGGCAAAACCCAGAAATCTTTGAAGTGCCTTTAGTCTCTCCGGACGAGGCCACTGAACCACAGCCGACAGTTTTTTGGGGTCCATCGCGAACCCAGATGCGGATATAACATACCCAAGAAAGGTAACTTGGGTCTTGTGAAACTCACACTTTTCCAACTTGCAGAACAAGTTGTTTTCTCACAGGAGCGAAAGGACCCTGGAAACATCCACATAGTGGGTCTCCACCGTTGTAGATTGGATAAGGATGTCATCCAGATATACAACAACGCAGCTTTGCAAAAGTTCTCTCAGGATGTAATTTATAAATTCTTGGAAGACAGCAGGAGCATTGCACAGGCCAAAGGCCATGACCAGGTATTCATAATGCCCGCTCCGGGTGTTGAACGCTGTCTTCCATTCATGACCTTGTTTTATCCTGACTAGATTGTAAGCCGCCCTTAAATCGAGCTTGGTAAATATTGAGGGGGTCAAACAGCTCGGTAATTAATGGTATGGGATTGAGGCGGTCAAACAGCTCGGTAATTAATGGTATGGGATACGCATCAATTTGTTTAAGCCCCGAAAATCCGCCTTTCTTTTTCACAAACACAGGGACACCAGGGTAATACACTTAGATACACACCACACAGTCTGATCTCCTATACACAGGGACACCAGGATGATACACTTCTATACACACCACACAGTCTGATCTCCTAAACACAGGGACACCAGGGTGATACTCTTATATACACACCACACAGTCTGATCTCCTAAACACAGGGACACCAGGGTGATACACTTCTATACACACCACACAGTCTGATCTCCTAAACACAGGGACACCAGGATGATACACTTTTATACATACCACACAGTCTGATCTCCTAAACACAGGGACACCAGGGTGATAATACACTTATATACACATCACACAGTCTGATCTCCTAAACACAGGGACACCAGGGTGATACACTTATATACACACCACACTGTCTGATCTCCTAAACACAGGGACACCAGGGTGATACACTTATATACACACCACACAGTCTGATCTCCTAAACACAGGGACACCAGGGTGATACACTTATATACACACCGCACAGTCTGATCTCCTAAACATAGGGACACCAGGGTGATACACTTCTATACACACCACACAGTCTGATATCCTAAACACAGGAACACCAGGGTGATACACTTATATACACACCACACAGTCTGATCTCCTAAACACAGGGACACCAGGGTGATACACTTATATACACACCACACAGTCTGATCTCCTAAACATAGGGACACCAGGGTGATACACTTATATACACACCACACAGTCTGATCTCCTAAACACAGGGACACCAGGGTGATACACTTATATACACACCACACAGTCTGATCTCCTAAACACAGGGACACCAGGGTAGCTGTGAGAGGACTCCTTGGCTCTTCGTTGCTTCTTCTAGTGGTCATTGCTTATTCGGATGGACTCTGGAAGAAAATGTAGGGCTAAAGAAAGCAATGCAAAACATGGCCACACATAGGAGCCAAATGTTTTCATTAAAGGGATAGTAATGCTTAAAATGTAAATAAAATATGTTGTAGGATTTATCCCCCTGAGTAAAACAAGGGTACTCCTACTGCTGAAAGGTGTTTTATTCAAAAGTTATTACAGTTCAAATTTGAATTTTTTAGGTGCAATATCACAGTGGCCTGAAATTGTACATTGGCGCTGTTGTTACACCATCCTATGGAGATTTATGGTTCCAGGACCAGAGCTGTCCATAGGATCGTGTAGACACAGCGCCACTGTACAATTTCAGGCCACTGTGATATTGCAGCTAAAAAATTCAACGTTGAGCTATAATAACTTTTGAATAAAACACCTTTCAGCACTGGGTGTTGCTCGCGCCAGTCCTTAAGGGGTTAATGTACCACATATATTATACATTGTTTTTCTTGCCATAAGATGGGCTTTCTAACGATACCATTATTTTCATCAGATTTCCTGTAAGACAATTTATAAAATATAATGAAACAAATGTAACAAATGCACTTTTTTTTTAAACTTTGGCACTAAAAAATCTTTTACACATCTACAAAAGCTAAAACGCCCTGCTAAATAGATTATAATATTTGTCTTGATTTTAGAAATACCCAGTGTTGATATCGTTTTCTAATGTTTTTGTCAAGTTATATGGCAATAACTAAAAGTACTAAAAGTTGAGGTGCCCCAAAACTTTTGACCGGTCGTGTACATTTGTGGATTTGAGTACAGCATTCTGGTTACTGTTTTGTGCTGGGTGAGGTGTTACACCCACGGTATTAGTCACTTTATTTATTTTATTTTATTTTTTACCACTCTCCCATATTAGTCATAGTGTTTAAAGGGATAGTAATACTTCGTTTTATCTTTATTTTATTTTGTAGGTATTACAAAAACATGAAGAATGATATAAGTCTTATCTCTCAGACCTTTATGGTTTGAGAGATATTCACAAGCAAAGTTTCCCCTCCCGCCCCTTTTACCTAGTGTAAGCCATCTCTTCTCAGATGTGGAATCCAGTCCATAGACCAGACAGATAACAGCAGGGGACAATCTTCTT
The DNA here is from genome assembly GCA_037306005.1 of Rhinophrynus dorsalis. Classification (NCBI taxonomy): domain Eukaryota; kingdom Metazoa; phylum Chordata; class Amphibia; order Anura; family Rhinophrynidae; genus Rhinophrynus; species Rhinophrynus dorsalis. Next base: position 31,278,295 of record CM074723.1, read on the forward strand.
CCTATGAGAACAATGAAAGCCCTGCCCCCTTGACAAGTTTTTCAGGTTTTTCCCCTTAGCTTAAATGAACATTGTCCCTCTCTGCAGTCTACCTGGGCACCTCCCTTCTGCTCTGGCTGAGCAGTGTTACATCAGTAAAAGGGGCGGGAGGAGGATACTTTGTCATTGAATTACTCTTGAACTACAACTCTGACAGAATTGAAATAACACTCTCCAAAGTCTAAATACTATGATGATTAATTAGAGCTGCTAGACCACAATGCTGGAGACTGGGCCGAAGCCTCTGTGAGTCTCAGCAGGAAACAGGAACGCCAGCTCTTGATCCGTCGACTGGAACACTGGAACAGGTGACCACTGTGAACACTGGCTCAGTAATCTTGATCCGATGAACAGGAACACAAGGACTGCTGGACTGGAGAACTGACCCACGCCTGCAATCACCGCTAAGAGACCCTGTGACTCACGCCTGCAGTCACTATATCGAGACCCTGTGACTCACGCCTGCAGTCACCAATCAGACTCTCTGTCCACAACAGTGGTCTGTCTTAGGCCAATAGTACAAATTGATCACAGTAAGGGGTACTCGTGATCACTGGGTCATACACAGAGAGGGTTATTGTACTTAGCTGGGTCATACACAGAGAGAGGGTTCTCGTACGTATCTGGGTCATACACAGAGATGGTTCTCTTACTTAGCCGGGTCATACACAGTGCGGGTTCTCATAAATAGCCAGGTCATACACAGAGTGGGTTTTCGTAGATAGCCAGGTCACACACAGAGCCAAAGTATTCACCTAAGAACAACAACGCAAGGGCATCTGAGTCAGGCCTCAGTCTGCCTTTTAAACCCCTCCACAGGAAGTAGGAGGCGCAGCTCAGAGGGAGGAAGTAGGAAGTAGGTAGGAGGAGACTACAGTAAGCAAACAGATAAAACAGAGGCCTGAAGCCTGCTTGAAGCCTCGTGCCTGTAATCATGCTGGAGTCAAGGCAAGCTGTGACAACTAGTTTCTATTTAAAATGTAAAATATGTTTATTAAACAATACACAGTACAGTCAATATACGTATAAACTACCCCCAATCACTTATAGCGATATATATTATAAATGTGAAGTCACATAAAAATATAAAATAATATCACCAGAGAATGATAACTGGATACAAATGTTCTTGGGTCTCACGGACAGGGTCCATTGATTGTGATATTTCACTGTTGTCTTTCGTCTCCCCCCGTCTCAGATAGCGGGTTCTTTTTAGGAGCGGAACAATGTTTCCATGGTATAGTCCATTAAATCTTAAAGTGGGCAGAGTCAGTGATTTATCTGTTCACTATCAGATTTATGGAGATTGTAGAGACAGTTATCTATTTTTATATATAATCTATAGTGGGTGTTTCGTATTGTCACTATTTTCAAATATATATTTGTTTTCATTTCACAATGAAAACGTTATTAAGACTATTGTAGACACTACCCATGCTTTTGTACCTACTGTAAAACAAGAAAACCAACCGCAATATCAAAAGAAACAATTGTCATGTTGAAAAAGTGATGAGAAATGAAGCAAAAAGGTAATATTAGAAACAGGGTAGAAGATGTAAATCCTACTTATCAGACAGAATGCAGTATGTGTCAGTTGCTGGCAATTATTCCCTTCCACTCATAGTAACAAGTGGAGTTCCCCAAGGCTCCACTCTTGTCCCTCTTCTATTTTACCTTTTTATAAATGATCTGTCCAAGGTTTGCAAATCATCTTCAGTACACATGTATGCAGATGACACCATAATCTATGCTAAAAACTCAAGCGTATCACAACTAGAAGCCATATTACAACATGATTTCTGTGAGGCTGAAAGACGGATAGCAAAGAACAAACTGTTCTTAACACTTTCTTACATTATGTCTAAACCTGTGTCTCTCTAGTTTTAGAATATGGCCTCTTGTCCTAACAGTTTTACTCCTTTGAATTATACTCCCATCCTGCACTATGTTGAATCCCTTCATGTATTTGAATGTTTCTATCATATCCCCTCTCTCTCTTCTCTCCTCCAAGCTATACATGTTCAGATCCTTTAGTCTATCCTGATATTTTTTTTCCTGTAAACCAGTCACCATTTTAGTAGCCCTTCTCTGAATTTTCTAGAGTATCTATATCCTTCTGGAGATGGGGTCTCCAGTACTGTACACAATACTCTAGGTGAGGTCTAACTAGAGATCTGTAGAGTGGCATGACCACTTCCCCTTTTTCTGCTACTAATGCCCCTAGCATGCAGATGTCATCCTACTGCTTCTGAACTGGACAAGTGTATGATGGCAAACAGCAATAAGAAGAGATAAGAAGAATTTAAAAAACTACAAACCAATAATCCATTTGCCAGTGGTCTGCAAGATTTTCACAAGATACTATCAAGAAGAATGGACACAATACTTAACGTTACACAACTTAAGGAAGAAGCAGGCTTCAGGAGCAGTTTCAGTACAATGGACCATATCCAGACAGTGCAAAAAGTTATAGAGCGACACAATGAATACAACCTTCCAGTCAATATATGACAATGCAACCGTATCAATACAGGTAAACAATGATAAAGTCCAGATCAACATGCAAAAAGGGGTCCAAAAAGGCAACACAATTTCCCCAAAACTATTTCCCCAAAACTATTTCCCTCAAACTAAATTCGGACAAAAAAGGACTTAGAATAAATGTACAATATTTACATCACTTTTTACAAACTCTTTAGCAGTAGTTCTGAAGAATTGCAAGGATGCATTTAAAGGGATAGTAATACTTCAATTTTACTATCCTCCATCATGTAGCCCTTAAAAACTGAACTAAACGAGCCCAGAGGCATCTCTCAAACCTATATGGTTTGAGAGATATTTGCTTTCAAAGTTCCCTCTCCCCTGACGTCAGTGTTCTAGCTGACAGCAGGGGAATCTGGTCCCAGAACCGGCGGAGGGATTCCCCTGCTGTCAGCTAGAACGCTGACATCAGCGGAGAGGGAACTTTGAAAGGGGATATCTCTCAAACCATAAAGGTTTGAGAGATGCCTCTGGGCTCGTTTAATTCAGTTTTTTAAGGGATAGTAACATTGAAGTATTATTATCTCTCTAAGAGCTACAACAGGAAAGCAAAAATTATGGTCTGAAGATGAATATCAAAAAATGCAAGTCATGTTTAACAAATTTACAATACCAAGGAAAATCACAGTAGATGAAGAACTAGAAGAAGTGGACAAGGATATTTACCTTAGACAGGAAATGATGACAGATGGAAACACCATCATAGAAATGGAGAGACAAATAATATTGGGATGGCAAGCATTTGGAAAAGTTAGTAGTACTAAATTCACCACTCTGCCTCAAGCAAAAGGTTTTTTTACCATTGTGTCCTCCCAGTCCTTACTTACCTAAGGCTGTGAAACATGAACACTGAATGCCAGAGTCATATAAAAACTTAAGGTTACACAGAGTAGTATGGAGTGGCAAATTCTAAACATAAAAAAAGTGACAGAAAAACATGTGCATGGATTCGTCAGCAAACAAAGGTCTATGAAAGAGTAAAGTGCATGAAATGGAAATGAGCAGGCCACATAGCAAGACGACTTGATGGTAGATGGACCAAAAGAATTTTGGAATGGATTCCACTTGATACTAAATGCCCACGAAGAAGACAAAGACAAATGGGTGGATGAAATTACCAAATTGGTTGGTACACAGTGGCACAAAAGGCACAGAACCAAAGTTGAGGCTGAGGAGGCCTTCATTCTACTAGTTGAAGAGCCTGTTACACGGGCCGCAGTGCCACTGCCAGCCGGTCGCAGGGCAGTCATGCGCAGTAGAGACTGCCCACACCGTGGCTGATACAGAGCTGGACGCTATCAGTCGCAGTGCTGGCAGTCTCTACTGCTCATGACTGCATCGTTACACACGTTTTAGCAAATTATTATATAGAATAGTAGAAATGTCTAGGAGTATTTGTTTATCCATACACACTCACACGTGTGTGTGTGTGTGTGTGTGTGTGTGTCTATGAATATCACATGTTACAGATGATATCTGCATATTTGTATACATATATTTGCATATATTTGTGACATAGTATTGCGTATTGTTATATATTTATTGTATGCTTATTTTATATGCACAATTAAAAAAGTATGTCTTTTTATTTATTTTTTTATCGTGCTGTCATGGGATTGTATATGATTATAATATCTGCATATCTGTATATAATACAATCATATGTATATTTACATTTATGTATATTTCATATATTTTGGTCATTTTTCTTCTTTTGATAAAACAGTTTTAGTTTTTTTAATGAGCAAGGAGAAAAGAAAAGAGTAAACAAACTGAAATGCTGTTTGCGGCCTGTGTTTCACTGAGTGTCATTGTACTAGGCATGAAAGACTCCATTCTACTCTCCGTCATGTGATAGCACCACACACAAGGAGCAGGGAATGCTCCGGAATATTTACAGAGAGGTAAAAGTCATGTTGAAATGTGTATTGAATAAATAGCTAAACTAATTGCAGTCACACTAGACTGTTCAAGGGTGTTTGAGAAGTTTCCAAATTATAAGCATTGTTTTTCTTGAACACTGAACTCGCGTTGGCTAATCATTCATAAGGTTGTTTACTTTATCCAGGCTTATCTAGTATAAGTTTAACTTACTTTATATAACACCGAGTTATAAAAGTAATGGGCTCCCAGTGCCAAACCTATCCAATGACTAAACCAATGATTTTATTATTGCCTCTGTTGACACCTACGGAGAACAATCCAGAGATAGCAAGAAAAGCTGAATATTTATCAGAGCAGGGGATTCATGTCTGCTTCTCAACCTGTCCAGTTTATAGCTGTCTGCCACCAAACATTTGTCCAGTTTATTGTCTGCCATTTATTACGCTATGCCATCATGCTCTTGTCCCTGTTTATATGTATGCCATCGTGCACATGCCCAATTTATTGGTGTCTTTCATAATTTTCTTATCTTGTTTATGGCTATCTTCCATATTACATATGTCCATTTTATAAGTGTCTGCCACCATACACATGTCCAGTTCAAAGTTGCCTGCCATCATACACCTGTATAATGTATTGCTTTTTGCCATCATACACTTGTCCAGTTCAGAGGCATAATTAATCATAGGAGGGACCTGGGGTGATCATTTTTGGGCCTTCTATAATAAACATATTTTCATAAAGGCCTAATTGGATGCTGGAGCAGAGTATGAGAAAGTGGCGATATTGGAGCCATGAAACGCGTTAGTAACATAGTAACATAGTAAATTAGGTTGAATAAAGACACGAGTCCATCAACTTCAACCTTCTCCTCATACCCCAGTAACTGAGAATTGTATAGCTTTCCTGCTACCAATTAAGTTAGTCTTTATCAGACCTTCCTGATCTGCCTACTGATAAACAGTATAACTCTATATGTTCCCTTTTGAAAGAAATGTATCTAATCTTCTCTTAAATGTATCCATTGTATCTGCCATAACTACCTCCTTGGGAAATGAATTCCACAATTTAACAGACCTTACCGTAAAAAAAACCCTTCCTCTGCTGAAGTTTAAACCTCCTTTCCTCTAATCTCAAGGGCTGTCCCCTGGTCACCTGATCAGGCCTTGGAATAAATAGCTCACCACAGAGATCCTTGTATTGACCTCTCATATACTTGTACAATGTGATAAGGTCTCCTCTTAGTCATCTTTTCTCTAGAGTAAATAAACCAAGTTTGTTTAGTCGTTCCTCATACGTCAAGGCCTCCATTCCCTTAATTAATTTTGTTGCTCTTCACTGTACTCTCGCTAGTTCTAGTATATCCTTTTTCAGAACTGGTGCTCAAAATTGCACTGTACTATTGCACTACATACTAACAAACAAAGAATTTGACATATAATCTTTTAATATATATTTTTAAATACTTTTTGTATTATTGCCCAGCACGCTTTCCTTTTTTAGTCCATCCGTGTATAATACACTTGAATATATTGGCAAGGTGATACCAGATTGAATACACCCACACTCCCATCAGGGAGAACTGCTTGAGCAGGGACAAGTGTTATATAAAAATCTCTGCACGATATCTGATAATGCCGGTGTACTTTCAAAACACCAGTGCAAGGGATACCATGAGTATTAACATCTTTGTGATACAATAGTTCAATCGATTTACATAATTGGAGGTTGTACAGGCACTTGTTTTCTCGTTATTAACATACCTGGGAACTCTCAGGGTTTGACCCTGAGACTCAGGATTTTGGCCCAGATCTCAGGGTCTCAGGGTGAAGAGCCAAAATCTCAGGGTGAAAGAGTTCAGTGCTCCCTGTTATATATTCTGCTCCAGTTAAATGCTTCTTTAGTCTCTAAATTGGTGCCACTTGTACCAGAGAGGCAGAGGGAGAAGTCCTGCTTGATTTGTGTGTGTTCATGCAGTGATATCTGTAAGTTTTTGTGTATTAATAACTCCTTGAATGCTGATTGGAGCGACTCTCGATTACAGCAATCAGGGATATATCGCAGATAATATATATTATGAGAAATTTAAGGGTTAATATTTACACAATCTCAGGGTCAGCTCAATTTGAAAGTTCCCAGGTATGGTTATTAATTGGATGCTGGGCTCTGGTACAAAAGCACACCTCCTGTAGTTTCACCCCCTACTCCATTTCAAACTTCCTGTTGTTGACCGAGAGGAAGGCAAAAAAAAAAAATAATAATAATATTAATTAAGCCCTTTCCATTTAACCCCAAGTCGATAAATTAAAAATATCCTTTCTGAGTCCAAAACTCCCTGGATCAATATCATATCCACATTGAAAACAACTCTTGTAATTATTTATATTGTTCAGAGCTTTAAAAAAAAAAAAAAAAAAAAAGTATGCGCTCATTTTTGAAAGTAACGGTAATATCTGCCAACACAACCTCCTGAGTCAAGGATTGCCATGCCATTCTGCCCTTACTTAAACAAAAAAAAAAGCCCTGCCTTTGTTTAACCCATCTGCTTAATTCCTCTAGCCTTAAAGGGATAGTAATACTTAAAATGTAAAAAATATATGTTGTAGGGTTTATCCCCCTGAGTACAACAAGAGTACTCCCACTGCTGAGAGGTGTTTTATTCAAAAGTTATTAATTTTCAAATTAGAATTTTTTAGGTGCAATATCACAGTGGCCTGAAATTGTACAGTGGCGCTGTTGCTACACCATCCTATGGAGATTTATGGTCCCGGGACCAGAGCTGTCCATAGGATCGTGTAGCAACAGCGCCACTGTACAATTTCAGGCCACTGTGATATTGCACCTAAAAAAATTCAACTTTGAAAATTAATATCTTTTTAATGAAACACCTCTCAGCAGTGGGAGTACTCTTGTTTTACTCAGGGGGATAAACTCTACAACATATTTTTTTTACATTTTAAGTATTACTATCTCTTTAAGGGATACCCCTTTTATTTGCTCAGCTCTTTGACTAATGAGCTCTACAAAGAATAATTTGTATTAGACTTGACTATACTTGTAAATGGTAACCATATTACCCCTTAAATATATTTTCTGTTATGTAAACTAGTTTGGCATTTTTTTTAATAACTACAATTTTCCAGTCCCCTTATCAGTTTTGTTGCACTTTTCCAGAATGTCCCTTTTAAAAGCAGGTGCCCAAATCCATACTCCATATTGTAGATACCCAGTTCCCAAGAATTTATACAGCGGTAGAATGATATTTCAACTCAGTACAGCTATACCCCTTTTTATCCTTTCTAATACCCTATTGGCTCTTGTAGCAGCTGAGTGACTCTTCACACTGCTGTGAAGTGTATTATCTATCAGAACTCCTAAATCTTTCTCTAATGAGGATTCCCCAAGTTGTTTCCCATGTATATATGACATGCTTGTCTCTACAGTCCAAAGCCATAACCTTACATTTATCTACATTAAAAGTCATGTCACTTTTCCTCTCATTTACTCAGTTTATGTATTTACTTATACAGCTTAATGTTAGTGTCATCAGTAAAATTTGAGATATTACTTTCAATACCCACTTCTAACTCATATATATATTAATGTCACCATTCAATTTTGTCAGTGTTTTTTAAAAACTAGGTGCACCCTAAGTGATTTCCTTTTGACTACTATGGCACCCTGGTTGAGAATCGTTACCTTAAAAGAACTGGGAGACTTCTGACAAACAATGTTTAATTTTAATTAGAAAAATTCATTACCATAGAGGAGAAAGTCTAATCTTTTACCAGATCTAATTGCAATGTACAAGGTTACCTTGTGCCAATATAAAACGCAGAGTTAGTTTTATAAGTTAATTATATTAGTACAAGTTGAAAGGCCCGTTTCCACAGCGAAGCGTTCCAAATTCAGACCAGATTCCTCTCTGTGCAACTCCGGTCTGAATTCAGAGACCCCCGCTCCGTAACAGCCATGGCGTGGGCAGTCTGTACTGCGCATGACTAAACGCACACAGCCGTCTCTACAGTGCATGATGGCTTCTGACAAACCTTAGCAAATTATTATATAGGATAAGTAGATAGAGTTTTAATTTTATTTTTTTCTGGTTATTTTGGAACCACTAAAAGTAAAAGACACGCAACAGAGAGAAGTAAATGAGCATTTAGTCATAGGATAAATTAAGCAGTATCATGTTAAGGGGAGAAAAAAAATCAGATCTGTGATATTATGTTTGTGCTGACATCTCTTATTCACATAAAAATATTTTTTAAAAAAACTGTTCAACAAGCTTCTTCAGTTGCCCTGATGATTCGGAGAGTCTCTGCTCTCAATTGTTAGGGCTGGCAAGCAAAACCAGGAGTCAAACGGTATAGTTAATAGAACCTTTATTATGAGAATAATGACAGTAATGCAAGCCTAGGTCATACACGGAGCGAGTAGTCAGCCAGAGCCACAGGTTTGCACCAGAAAGGATATCTGAGCCAAATCAGAACACCAAGGAGAATAGTCAGACAGAGCCACAGGTCAATACCAGAATGGATGGACAGACAAGCCGGATCATACACAGGAATCAGGAATACTAGAAAATGAACTGCTCAGAACAACAACGTAAGGGTTACTAAGTCAGGACTCAGTCTGCCCTTTAAACCCCTCAACAGGAAGTAGGTTGGAGGAGCAGCTAGAGGGAGGAAGTAGGTAGGAGGAGACTACAAGAAACAAACACACATAAAACAGAGGCCTGCAGCATGCTTGAAGCCTCTTGCCTGCAGATGGCATGTGGAAAGATGCCGAGCGTCGCTGAAGCGGCGGTGCTGGAAACAAGGTACTGTGACATCAATGTTTTCCACTCTGATGATGTCATATGCTCAAATCCAACCCAGTTCTCTACTCTCATGATGTCCCTGCAAATTCCCTTCCATGAGGTTGGCTTTGATCATCAGTGGTAGGTATAAAGGAAGAATGAGTAGTAAATGTCATAAACTAACTGTACATTTATAAGATTTCTGAGGCAAGTTAGGAGTCGCAGGGATAGACTCTCAAATGATAGATTTATTAAACCTTTAAAGATCAGAAGGCTGAGAAATCCATCATGAAGGTTGGGCATGCCACTGGGGTACAAATGTTTAAAGGGATAGTAATACTTTGTTTTATCTTTATATTCATACCTGGGAACTTCCATTTGAGGGCTACCTGGAGGGGAGTCCTCTGTTCATCAGGGGGTGACAAAAATTACGCTAATTGTGTCAAAAATGGGCAGGGCTTTACGCGAGTGGGGGGCAGGGCTTAAAGGTGTCACACAGAAGGCTGGGGACGGAGGAACAGGTGGAGAAAAAGCAGATGTGCAGAGTTTCAATAGAAACTCCCCACATCCGGAGGAATCAGCCTCTGCTCCGGAGACCTGGTAAAGCTCTGTCAGAACCGGAGTCTCCGGGGCAACTCCAGAGAGTTCCCAGGTATGTTTATATTATTTTGTAGGCATTAAAAAAACATGAAGAATGATACAAGTCTTATCTCTCAAACCTTTATGGTTTGAGAGATATTCACAAGCAAAGTTTCCCTCCCGCCCCTTTTACCTAGTGTAAGCCATCTCTTCTCAGATGTGGAATGCAGTCCGTAGACCAGACAGATAACAGAAGGGGACAATCTTCTTCCTGTGAGAACAATGAAAGCCCTGCTCCCCCTTGACAAGTTTTTCAGGTTTTTCCCTTATCTTAATTGAAGATTGTCCCTCTCTGCAGTCTACCTGGGCACCTCCCTTCTGATCTGGCTGAGCAGTGTTACATAAGTAAAAGGGGCGGGAGGGGGATATTTTATCATTCAATTACTCTTGAACTACAACTCTGACAGAATTGAAATAACACTCTCCAAAGTCCAAATACTATGATGATTAATTAGAGCTGATTTTATTATGAAACATTACTATCCCTTTACGAAAAGAAGTATTTTGGTAACCAGGATGTGACAAAGATGTGGTAAACTGTAGATGATTTGTTCAGGCTGATAAAACTCTGTAATTCCTAGGTTATTCTATGGAGCCAATGCACTAAGATTTCTCCAACTTTAACAATCTTCGTTTATAACAGTGGAAAAGTGATCTCCTCTTTGTCACCTCTTTATCGCACCTTAGTACATAAACCCCCAGCAGGTAATGACCCTTTAAATCTACACTACTGACCCCAGAATACACACTCCAGTCATCCCATTGTTGACAGTGCATTGTTAGAATACCCAGAATTCTTTTATATTGTACAGAGGATTGTTTTCAAAAGTTATCATGAAATCAATACCTGTAATATCATCTTACACAGGCAAGAAAAACAAACATAACCTTTGTTACCTTAACCCAGTGGATGCTAGAAGCCAACAATCTCCTTCACAATGCTTTGGAGATGTCTTTAAAAGGTTAATTTTATCACCAGGTTTGCTCCTATTATTTAAGCCATAAATATTATCCACTTGATGCTAGCGAAATCTCCAAATTATTACAAATGAATAAGCTTTCAATTTTTCTGACATTAAAGAACTGACGTCTGTCTGTCTGTCTGTCTACCTCTCTCTATCTCTGTCTGTCTGTCTACCTCTCTCTGTTTCTATACCTGAGAACTTTGGGCTAGATTTTTAAAAGTGGACTTAATGGAAAATAGGTGTTAAAATGGCTATAAGATTGTCTCTTGTAGTTAGAAAAGTATTAAGAACAGTTTAGGAGGACATAACTCTTCTGTAGTACTTTTTTTTTAAAAAAAAGGGGTACGGTAGTTTGTAAAAAGTGGCTCAGCGAATTTATAAAGAAATGTCGCTATTTGAGATAATTTAGCATCAGAATTTACTGCAAATATTTAAAGGCATAGTAATACTTGCAAATTACTAATCCCCATATTGAAGCTTTGTTAAAAAGAAATGTATTGTCCCAGTGTCATCTCTCAAATCCTTATGGTTTGAGAGATGATAGCGCTCAGAGTTCCTCCCTCGCTCCCCCTTCCCTGACTGAACGCTGACTGCAGGGATATCCAGTATTACTTGCATCAGGCGGCTCTGCAGCATTGCTGAGATCGTGTTTATAAAAAAGAAATTTTTCACTAAAACGGTTTGCAAACCAATCACACGTAGAGGACCGTTTCAGTGAAAGAATTATTTTTTATAAACGCGATCTCGGCTCTGCAGCAGAGCCGCCAGATGCACATAAGACTTTCTTACGACAGCTTCCCCTGCAGTCAGCGTTCAGTCAGGGAAGGGGGAGGGAGGGGGGAACTTTGAGCGCTATCATCTCTCAAACCATAAGGGTTTATGAGATAACACTGGGGGCAATAAGTTTATTTTTCACAAAGCTACAATATGGGGATTAGTCATTTGCAAATATTACTATCACTTTAAGGCCATGTCTGACCTTTTCTTATTCTTTGTGTTCTCAACATTTATAAATGTAACTAGAATAATCTTTAAATTCCAACACTCATAATAAGCAATAAGGACATTTTAAGGATCTGTTCGCAAAAACGAACGAGAACACTTTTTATAAATCTCCCCTTTGTCTTCTAGAGCCCCTGGGGATGGCTCATGTGGTGTCACAAAGGGGAGGGGCTTAATCACAAATGGGGCAGGGCTTAATGGCTGTGTCATAAAGTGGGCGGTAAGTGGGCAGAACAGGGTGGGAAGGAGGATAAGTGGGCAGAGTTTCATAAGAAACTGATCACCATGGGAGAATCAGCCTCTGTCCCCAGTGACCCAGTGATTAACCCTTTGAATGCCAGAGGGGTACGCAGCTCATTGCAAAGCAATGCGCTGCGTACCCCTCTGGCATTCAAAGGGTTAATTGCAAAAAATGGAGTCTACGGGGCAGATCAGGAGAGTTCCAAGGTATGTCTTTCTGTCTCTCTCTCTATCCTGTATATTTTTTTTTACCTGACTCATATGAAAACTTTATTATCTCTTCATCTGTCTATATCTATCTATCAATTATATAAATCAATTTTTTTCCTGAATCATATGAATCCCCAAATGGTAATTATCTGTTTCTGAGTGTTGATAAGGCTCTGTGCTGCTTTGTCACTAAAACAAACACAGACCTACATCACTGCAACTTTGTTGCAATACAATTGTTGCAACAATGAGGCCCCTTTCGCACAGGTGGCATCAATGCAGCGATGCTGTACTGATTAAGTTGAAATGATGACTGTCACCTTGTGTCAATGCACCATAGTCCAACATGCTGAAACTTCACTGCATTCCCTCAGGAACGCAATCACTTATAGAGGGTCTGCATGATGGTCTATAGGGATATTGGCAGACCTCACACACAAGCATTAATAGAAGTTGTAACGGACCCTCGGCCATTACATGGAACTTGGTGGAGTTGTAGAGGATCAACTCTTTCCAAAAGACTAAAATACACAAACTATAACAGGCCGCAGGCTGGCTGCAGTGCGGGGCAACATATTCAAAAAAGCCCCATAGACTTTACATGGGAGAGTAGGCAGCTTCCTGATTGGCCAAAACCCTGGGTGATGAGTTTAAAGGTCCCCCATAGAGTTAACATTGGGGAAAGTAGGTGGCCCAGGGATTGGTCAATTAGCTGCCCGCCTACTGATTCTGATTGGCTGAGATGGCCATGATGTTCTTGGCCAGGATTGGCCATCGGATTCCAGGCTCCTGATTGTCCAGGGGTTGAAGCAGAATATTCAAAGATGCTTCAACCCCCTGGCCATTGTGTGAAATGTGTATCCAAGTCCCTCATTCTTTTGTCCCAGTGTTTACCCTTAGTCACTCCTTTTGGATAGTTGATGTAATCATGTCTGGCACTTTGTATCATGTTTACACCATATGTCACTGTCCTAGTCTGGTATTGTATCTTGAGGTGGCTCACTATGTATAAAAGAGCTGAGTTCAGTGAAATAAAGCGTGTTACTTTGGAACCTGAACTGCGTCCTGGGTCTCTGTCACTGGGTGGTATCAAGGGTCTCCTTTTGACCCCCATCCTAGGAAGGAACGTTGGGAGAATGACCGGCAAGGCTACCTACTTGTAGCCCCCTCAGGAGAGAGAAAACCCGGCACAATGGCCTAAGTCCATCCGCGGAAGTTGTGAAGCTAATGGTAACCTCCAGTGAATGGCTAATCCTTTGATGTGCCACACAGTTTTTATGTAGGTGTTTGGCACCCAATCGCCTTCCCTTGTGACATACCAACAGTATTGTTCCCTTTAGGGGAGCAACCCAGAACCCAAGAAGTTACATAACTCATTAAAACTGGGTGGAGATACATAGCAGCTCTGCATGAACAGGCATTTTAAATCTCTGAGCACCACAGAAGTATCCAACGTATGGTGCTGCAATGCATTGGATACATCTCTGGAACACAATGGGCAATTTTTGCAGTGCTGGGTAGCTCACGAGTCACGATTACTTACTTTACACTGATTCTTTTATTTCCTCATGTGATCCCAGGAAAATGTCATTAGCACAGGATAATCCATAACAATGTCTCGTCCACTAACTGATCCATTTGTTCTCATAGGAAGACATCCTGAAAACATGACACGATGGCAGTCAGTCCAGATTAGGTAGCTATCAGTAACCTGGATCCACAAGTCTTCTGTTAAGGAAGTCAGCTGGTTCGATTTGGCTCTTCATGGGAGGGAATTTCTTGACATCTGTCCAATCACGTTGGGGTGCATGTATAAATATGATTCCCTGCAAATACAGGAGCTGGAATTGTTTGTAGCCTATGCATGCCTAACTCCATTTACTAAGTTACTTATGCCAAAAAGTATCCTCTTAATGTCTCTTGCGATAAGGGTAGGGTAATAGGGCCATAGGGCCATTTATATGTGTATAAGGGTATTCCTTTCCCCAGCAACATTTAACACTATGTACTAAACAAGTCATAGAGGAGATGGTTTGATGTGACACCATTTTTTGCGCATGTTATGGGGCTGACATAAGACATTTGCAGGTCTTAAATGCAAAAAAGCAGCTCCAATTAATCTCCATAATATTTGGGCAATGGAGAGTTTTATTTCAATACTGTCAGAGTTGAAGTTCAAGAGTAATTGAATGATAAAGTATCCACCTCCAGACCCCTTTTACCTAGTGTAAGCCACCTCTCCTCAGATGTGGAATCTGGTCCTGGGATCAGACAGGTCACAGCAAGGGACAATCTTCTTACTGTGAGCATAAGGAAAACCCTGTCCCCCTTGACAGGTTTTTCGGGTTTTCCCTTATGCTCACTGAAGATTGTCCCTCTCTGTGATCCAAGTGTTCTGAGGTGAACAGTGTTACATCAGTAAAAGGGGCATGAGGGGGATACTTTATCATTCAATTACTCTTGAACTACAACTCTGACAATATTGAAATAACACTCACCATGTCCCAAATACTATGAAGATTAACGGGAGCTGCTTTTATTGTGGAACATTACTATCTCTTTAAATGTCAATTTCTTTTTTCAATATTAATACCAAATTCAAGCCAGGAATTTCCAGTCTCTTTGTCCTTCGCCTACTGGACTGTGTTGGACTCTGTCTCCCGCAACAATGATCAATACAAGGTTTATCCTCACTCTTTTATGAGATGATAGGGAACTGATAACAGTATTTTAAAATCAATGTTCGGCTTTATTGAAAAGCATAATGCCTTCACATTAACAAACACAGTTTAACAATATGACTGGGAGACCAATAGCTATATCGGTTGCTATTGCTGTCCTGTTGAGTAACTCCCCGCTCATGTTGTTAGACAGTGTGTGTTAATGTGAAGATATTACAGTGACAGTAACCTTCCAGTGACATAATATGTACAGATTACCTAAACTTTTTTTTTTCATCTTCAACTATTATGTGCCTGATATTGAGGTCTCTCAATGTGTTTCCAGAGAGCTTTCTGTCAAGGACAGTAATAAAATATAAAAAAGATTCAATGTAAAAATATAACATGCAGAAAACACTGCACTGCAAAGGTATTACAATGTATCACTATCAGGGCCAGTATCATATCACAGGTGTCCCTAGGGAAGGCACTCTAGGTGTCCTTAGAGCCACCAATGACCACACCCGCATTCATCACATGGCCCCACCCCCAGTCCCATTCACTGTTTCCTGGCACAAAAATACTCTTGGCTTATAACTAGTAAAGAAAAAAATAAGATTTAATTCATTTGGTTGTTAGAGAGACCTCCAATGCATTTCAAGGGATAAAATAATAGCCTATAAACAGGGCTGGATTTACATCTCAGGAGCCTGTAGGCACAGAAATCTGAAGTGCCCCCCCCCCCATTGGCCATCTCCACTGGACACCTCCACAATGCTCCTAATCTCCACATTGCCCCCCATTATCTCCATTTTGCTCTCACATTGCTCCAATATCTCCACATTGCCCCCATCAGCTCCATATTGCCCTCACACTGCCCCCCCATCAGCTCCAACTTGCCCCCCCCCATCAGCTCCAAATTACCCTCACATTGCGCCACCCCCATTTCCTACCTCCTCCCTGGTGGTCCAGTGGCGTGGCAGGACAGGTCTGTGCCTCCTTCTTCACAGACCTGTAGCTGCTGGAGCTCCCGCACCATCTTCTCTTCAGTAATGCAGAGCACTGGGAGATGATATCATGATGATGACATCTCCCAGAGCTCTGCATTACTAAAGAGCCGGGGAGCTCATCAGCTACTGGTCTGTGCCAATGGAGGCGCAGACGGTAGACCTGACCAGGTGGGGGGTTAGTGCCTGCACTGCCCGCTGCAAGGATAATTAAAAAAAAAAACAATAATAATACATTTTTTTTAAAAAACAAAAACGGGTCCCAATGACAGGCGCCCCTCTGTGGGGTGCGCCTGTAGGCGGATGCCTACTCTGCTTTATGAGAAATACGGCCCTGCCTATAAAGGGGTTCAGAGACATTAAGATTGCTTTGACTACATTCACAATTCAAAATGTGGGTGTGTCCAGAACAGTAGGCTCCCCCCAGAATCTGGAGCTCTAGCCAGCTGCCGAATCTGTCCATTGGGAAATCCAGCCCTGATTGCTATTCTTCTTTCATGGTCGACTAACCAGTAAGCTCTTTGGAAACAGATATCCATGCAGCTTACTGTCAGGGACGTAACAGTGTATAAAAATAACAATAAAAAGTGAAGATGAATTAAAAAAAACTACTAATAGTATAGGCAGTTTGACTTTACATATTGTACAATTAAAGAAAAGGTAAAGTTACAGTAAATGCTTAGTAAACCCTTTAACACCTTAAGGACCAGCTGCGAGCATATGCGGCCAGCAGTTAAGGACCACAGACCTTATGTTTTTTTTACTTTCCGGATCTGGTTCAGGGCTCCCTGCATGGTGCGCCCTGAAATCCATGATCATCCTGGCACATCATGGGTTCATATAGAGGAACTTTCACCCGATATAAAGTTACCCTGCAATAATTAAGCAGGTAGCGACTAGCTTTATAATATATATGTTACCTCGGAAATGGAGCCGATTATAATGAAATCCTTTATTGTAGGAGACTGACGGGCAGGTTAGTGCAGTCTGCACGCCTGCAGCATCAGTCCCTTCAGGTAACCTTATGGCACACTGCAGTGCTTCTCAATGGAGACCAGGGCTGACAGCGCAGGGGCGTAGACAAGATGTCTGCACTGATTCCTGGCTTCCGGTCTCCTGCAATAAAGGATTTCTTTATAATGGGCTACATATCAGAGGTAACATATATATTATAACGCTAGTCGCTACCTGCTTAATTATTGCAGGGCAATTTTATAGTGGGTGAAAGTTCCGCTATAAGGGGTTAAAACCCTAACATTGATTTTAACCCTTTGAGTGCCAAAGGGATACCCAACACCTTGCTTTGGAATGTGTTGGATACACCTCTTGCAATGAAAAGGTTAAAAGCTTATCAGAGCCCTATCATAAAATAATGATGACAAACCTTGTATTGATCATTGCTGGCTACTCTTACCACGAGAAAAAAATGACTGAATTTCATATAATCAGAAATGTAAGGAATTCTCTACCCAGAGGTTTTCCTGATTTGGGGTCCATGTGTCTTCATACCAAGATGGCCAAAATGATAATAGCACAGATACTAGAACTATCTCATGTCTGCACAAAAACACAGGAAGATTATTACGATCTAGATGTGTTCTAACAACACTGATTGTCCTACAGTGCAAATTACAGGGCACAACATTCTCTCTACGTAGTACATTTCTATAGGAGATAAACTGGAACAATGCATAGCACCACACAGGTTCACAGCTCTTTACAGAAACGGTGATGTGCAATACAGAAATACAAGACAGGGATAAAAACATCAGGATTTTATTATTGCATTATTAGCAGGGAATACATACAATCCACTAAATCAGACATTGGCAGGGGAACTCTTCCCTGAAGAGCTTACAATCTAATTAGTAGTAATGACAACACACTCAATCACTTACCAACACATCCTAAAAACCCACCCGTTCAAGGAGACATCTCAGTAGCAATATTTCCTATATGCACACTGACAGTCACAACCAAATCATTCTGCACTTTCCTTACAAAAGCCTTGCATTTGCAGTCCTCCTCCTACTGTCTCTGTATGTTGTCATTATTAATAATTAGATTGTAAGCTCTTTGGGACAGGGTTTCCTGCCCAATGTATGATTCCCTTTGCTGCACTCTTCCCCTGCTAGTGACGCAATGATCACACTTTAGCCTAATGCGCTTATTCCTGTCTTGTATTATTTTGTATTGTACAATTTCTGTAAAGCACTGTGTATGTATGGGGCTATATAAATAATGACAGACAGCAAGAAGAGAATGTGCAGGAATGAGGTGTTTGGAAAGAAGGTGCAGGGTCATTTTTGTATGTGAAAGTAGTATTTTTACACAATGCAGAGCTGATTTACAGACAGGTCATGCCAGGTCAGTGACTCAGTGCATTTTGTTAGTGACCCCGTATCTTTTGTCAGTGACCCAATACCTTTTATCAGTGATGCTATAAATTTTTGGCACTTTGTCCACCAAGATTAAGTTAACCTTTTACCTTTATTTTTAGAAAATCATCGCTGGCACAAAAAGAATGTTATTAATAAGATGATTTTATGAATTGAGTATTCTGAGTGATACTGAAAATTATATTTAGAAGAAAATTACAAACAAGCAAAAACATATGATAATTTCCATTTAAAGGGATAGTAATATTTCATATATTTAAGCTTTAATATTGAAGGTATTAAATAAATATACTAAAGCTTCAATGTCTTTTCTCTATAACTTATATAGTTTAAGAGTAATCGCTATGTAAAGTTTACCCCTCCCGCCCCTTTAAGCAATGTCAGCGCCCTAGCTGACACACTCGGATTCTGATCCGCAGACCGGACGGCTTCTCGGAAGAGCCAAAATAGCATTGCATACAAAAAATATTCATGAGAACGGTCTACAAATTGTGCTTGGCTTGAGGCAGTAGACCAGTCTATAAATTGTGCTTGGTTTGAGGCAGTAGACTGTTGTCATGAATATTGTCTTTGCATGCAATGCTATTTCGGCTCTCCAGAAGAGCCGTCCGGTCTGCAGACCAGAATCCAAGTCTGTCAGCTAGAGAGCAGACGTAGCTTAAAGGGGCGGGAGGGGTAACCTTTACATAGCAATTATTCTTAAACTATATAAGTTATAGAGAAAATACATTGAAGCTTTAGTATATTTATTTAATACCTTAATACCTATTTAATAGCAATTACTCTTAAACTATATACGTTAAAGAAAAAAGACATGGATGTTTCAGTTTATATATTTCATACATTCAATATTAAAGCTTCTATATATAAAATATTACTATCCCTTTAAGCTGCCTTCCTTTTTGAAGAGTAGATATTGCATGCAGAATGAGTTCACTTGTAGCAGAACTGCACTGATTAATCTTCACTGTAGATTTCTGTAGTACTTACAAACCTTTTTGAATTCAGAATAAGAAGTGCTTGGAATTGTTCCTCTGTATGTTCTTTCCTTTCAGAAGGGGTGTGTGTGCGTGGGTCTGTTCGTAATGATGTTGGCATTGAGAAAACAAGATAAACTGTAATCGGCTTTTATCAGGAAGGTTACATGTAATCCCTTTCTCTTGCTGAGAAGTAGGTTAGCCTGCAGGATGTTATTGAGTTCTTCACCCATTTCTTACAAATGCACTGGAGAATTCTCTAGTATCCGAACGGTTAAGGAAACAATCTTGAATGAAACTGAGAAACAACATTACAGAGGATTTTTTTGCCTTTCTCCAGATCAACAGGCAGGGCTGGATTTGTCATAAGGCAGAGTAGGCATCTGCCTACAGGCGCACCCCACAGAGGGGCGCCTGTCACTGGAATCGATTTTTTTTAATTTATTTATTTATTTATTTTTTAAGTGGAGAAACCTGCCTCCCGCATGGTAAGGTCTGTGCTGAGAGACCTGTAGCTGCTTAGCTCCTCCGGCACTTTAGTAATGAAGAGCGCTGGGAGATTACATCATCATGACATCATCTCCCAGCGCTCTGATTACCAAAGAGAAGATGACGTGGGAGCTCCAGCAGCTACAGGTCTGTGCAGAAGCACAGATCTCTACTGCCGCTGGACCACCAGGGTCCGAGGTAGGGTACGGGGGGCAAAGTGGGGGCAACGTGGAGCTGATGGGGGAAATGTGAGGTTAAGTTGGAGCTTATGGGGGCAATGTGGAGATGATGCGGGCAAGTTAGAGCTGAAGGGGCAATGTGAGGGCACGTTGGAGCTGATGGGAGCAAGTTGGAGCTGATGGGGCAATGTTAGGGCAAGTTGGAGCTGATGGGGGGCAATGTGAGGGCAATATGAAGATGGGGGTTAATGTGGAGGTTAGGAGTATTGTGGAGGTGTCCAGCAGAGATGGCCAATGGGGGGGGGGGGTGCGCTTCAGATTTCTGTGCCTACAGGCTCCTGAGATGTAACTCCGGCACTGTCAACAGGGGTGATATTACATGGGCTGAACTTGATGGACACGTATCTTCTTTTTCAGCCTCATCAACTATATTACTGTGGCTCATATTTATAAAAGCAAACTAGAGGTATTCTGAAATAAACCAACGTCACCATAGGTGACAAAATGTTCTGTTCAATTAAACTGGGTTTTTAACCAGCTGGTTTACTCCACAATAACTCCAGTTTGCTTGTATAACTATGGACCAGTGTTACTGTGTAAGGTCTGTTTCCGCACAAACAACAGAATCTGGAGAGATTGAAAAAGCCAATGCGTTTTGGACAGAACACTTGTCCTTTAATGAATAAATGAACACTTCCCTACATAAAAAAACCTAGAAACAGAATTTGACTGCAGATAAGAACCATTCAGCCCATCTAGTCTGCCCATTTTTTCTACTGTAAAAACCTCAAGCCTTATTTCGTTGTTGGTCTTGTCTTATATCCAGGGCAGCCTTATGCCTATTCCATGCATGTTTGCATACCCTCACAGTATTAACCTCTACCACTTCTGCTGGTAGGGAATTACACTTATCTAGCACTCTCTGAGTGAAGTAAAAACGCTCTTACATTTTATCTTAACCACTGTCTAGTTTTATACTATGGCCTCTTGTCCTACTATTTTTACTCCTTTGAAATGCATTTTCTCTCCTTCAGCTATATAAGTTCAGATCCTTTAGTTTTCCTGATATTTCTTTTCCTGCAAACCATTCACCATTTTCGTAGCCCTTCTCGGAAATCTCTCTGTAGTATCTATATCCTTCTAGAGATGGGGTCTCCAGTACTGTACACAATACTCTAGGTGAGGTCTAACCAGACATCTGTAGAGTGGCATGACTTCTTTTCTGCTACTAATGCCCCTAGCTCTACAACCCAGAGCCCTCCAAACATTCCCCACCACTTTATTACATTGCCTGCCTACCTTTAAGTCATCAGAAATAATTACTCCCAAATCCCTTTCCCCTGTTGTCTCTGACAGCATGGTACAGTATGTACGTACTAATCTAGCATGTATATCTTAAATTAATTAATACAATTTAAATGCATAACTGAACAAGTATACTATCATATATATTCCACCAAAACAAATCCTAATTTAAATTGGGGAAAAAATAACTTAGTATCAGTGGAGACTACTTACACCACTAACATTTTGCAGATGATATCATACTTTTTGGCAGTAGTCCTGAAGAACTGCAAGAATGCATTGAAGGGTTACAACAGAAAAACAAAAATGTTGGTCTGAAGACCCACATTAGCCCCCAGACTCCCCTAATACAAATAGCACATGTCCTACCTAAAACACTCCCTAAACTAAGCTTCAGTTCACCTTTATTTGCCTATCTTCTCTACACATAAGGGCTGGTACAGTAAGAGGTGTGTACTGCACCAAGCGCATCACATCTGCTCCATGCAGTACACATAAGGGCTGGTAGAGTAGTGTACTGAGCGGATCACATCTGCAGTGTGGAAGAAAATGCTTGGGAGCATGACAAAAGGAAAGGGGGGTAGAGAAGGCGGCAAAAGGGACAGAGGGTGGCAGAGTGGAGAAAGGAAGTGATGGTGAAGGGAGTCAGATGAGAGAAGGGTAGGAAATGTTGCAAAATGCTGATGGAAAGCTCATACAGGAGAGAAGGTGATGGGAATACTGGGATTTAATATGTAGGAACTGTATATTGCAGAGAAAGGAGCTCAGTATAGTGATATGTGTCTATGTAGTGGGACACTGTACTGCACATCCTTATGGCACTCAAAGGTTTAAGGGAGAGATGCTGTTTGTGTTGCATAAATCTGAGCAGATAATCTCTGCTACCCCACTAGGTTACTGCGGGAACTGATAGAATGTGCTCAGACTTCAGGGTTGTTATACTGCTGGAGATATGTAAAGCAGGGCATCCCTTATACATTGCCAGCAATACGACATCCCCACATGCTTCTGATTCCATGAGGGCTGTTACTGCATATGAAGCTGTAGGGAGAACCTCTGGTTGGTAATGTTGGGACTGTGAACAGAATGGGTAGCTATCGGAGCTTAGTGCATATGGAGATGTATCACATTAACATATAAACACACCAACACGAATATGATACATTAAACTGCATTTCCATATGCAAATGTTGATATAGTGAAGGCAAAATCATTAACCTAGCAAAGGCATGGAGAATTCATGGTGATATCAACGGATTTGTGCCCCCTTATCACCCCTTAGTGCATCTCCCCCCCCAGATGAGGTCTTACCAAAGATTTATTGAGAGGTAGAATTATATTTTCATCTTGTGCATTTAAGGCACTTTTGATACAAGATAATATCCTTTTGGCTCTTGCAGCAGCTGACTGACACTGCACACTGAGGCTGGTGTACTAATGTTCTGCAATTCTGGGGTACCATATAAAAATCCTCCTTTATTTAAACAATGTATCGGAGACTTCTCTAGTATTCAAGGGGTTAAAAGCCCCATTTAAATCAGTGGGGTTTCTTTGGAATGTTTATTCCTTATGATGCACTTGATTTGTACCAGAATTGTGCCACTTTTTTAGTGCATTAGCCTTACTGTTTTTAAGTATGTGGTGTAAATTATACCCAAATCTTTCTGTAATGAGGATTCCCGAAGGAGTTTCCTATTTAGTATATATCTAGTATGTTTGTCTCTACAGCCCAAATGCATAACCTCACATTTATCTATATTAAACCTCATCTGCCACTTCTCTCCCCATTCACTCAGTTTATCTAAATCCTTCTGCAAAGAAAAAACTCCAAGCCCTGTATAGTAACATAGTTACATAGTAACACAGTAACATAGTTGATGAGGCTGAAAAAAGGCATACATCCATCAAGACCAGGCCAACCCTGTTAATCCAGAGTAAGGCAAAGAAAAAAAAAAACACTGAAACCATTTCCAATTAAACCCCAAGATTGTAAAAAAAAATCCTTCCTGACACCAAATGGCAGTCAGATAATTCCCTGGATCAACAACCTATCTGCATAGAGGCAATTTGTCATAATTCTCAATATTGATCTGTGCTAGATAGTCACCAATTGCTTATTTGAAAGCAGTTACAGTATCTGCAAGTACGACATCCCAAGGCAAGGAATTCCATAGCTTTACTGCCTTTGCTGTAAAAAATCCATACCTTTGTTTTAGTCAAAAGCTCCTTTCCTCTAGTCTTAATGGATGACCTCTAGTTCTTAACTCAGCTCTTTGCATAAATAATTAATGGGATAGTCCTTATATCACCCCTTAGACGTCCCTTCTCTAATATAAACAAACCCAGTTTGGCTAGTCTCTATAAATCAGTTCCTCCAATCCCTTTATCACTTTTGTTGCATGTCTGTGTACTTTTTCCAGTTCAATAATGTATTTTTTAAGAACTGGTGCACAAAATTGTACGCCATATTCTAGATAAGGCCCAACCAAGGATTTATACAGAGGTAGGATAATATTAGCATCCCTTGCTTCTACACCTCTTTTTATGCAGGCTAGTACCTGATTGGCTCTTGCATCAGCTGAGTGATTCTACAGACTGATATAAAGTCTGTCTTCTATCAGTACTCCTAAATCTTTCTCCAGTGAGGATTCCCCAACTTGTTTCCCATTTTGAGTATATGTAGCAAGTTTGTTTCTACAGCCCAAATGCATAACCTTACATTTATCTACATTAAGGACTCAATCCATATGGTGGAGATGGCTGTTTTTTCTGCCAACAGCATATTTTCAAGAACAAAAAGCTATTCAAATGCCTGTTCTGTGAAAAAATACTGGCAAAAAAAAGAGCCGTTGTGTGACATAGTTAAGAGGTGTTTTCAGCCATAGAAAATTATGAAAACACCGTAATTATCAATTCAAATGTTCGCGTTAGCTATGAAGATCCGATAAGGGACTCATGTTATCGCAGGGAAGTTAAGAACCATTTTTTTATGACTTGAGTCCCTTATTGGACCTTCAAACAGCCGACTTGAAGGAAAAAAAAGTAAAACAAAAACCTAAGTCCTCAGTGGATGTATTGATATGAGGCTCTAAGCCCCATTTCAATACATACAAAGTATGAAAAATGTGTCAAAAGTTAGTAGAATTAACACTGTGAGTGCCAGTGAGGTATAATTACCTTGCCAGCATTCATAGTGTTAACATGACTAAGTTAAAAACCAACATCCCATTACAAGTAACACTTCCCATTAATCCTGATGTCCAGCAGAGTCCTCATCTTCCTGGTCATCTTCAGTCCTTCTTACTTCTCTTCTTTCTTCTCTTCATTCTTCTCTTCATTCTTCTCTTATTTCTTCTATCTTCTGCCTTCTCTTCAGTCTTCTTTCTTCTCTTCTTTCTACTCTTCTTTCTTCTCTTCTTTCTTCCTCTTTCTTCTCTTCATTCTTCTATCTTCTGCCTTCTATTCAGTCTTCATTCTTCTCTTCTTTCTTCTCTTCTTTCTTCTGTCTTCTGCCTTCTCTTCAGTCTTCATTCTTATCTTCATTCTTCTCTTCATTCTTCTATCTTCTGCCTTCTCTTCAGTCTTCATTCTTCTCTTCATTCTTCTCTTATTTCTTCTATCTTCTGTCTTCTCTTCAGACTTCTTTCTTCTCTTCTTTCTTCTCTTCATTTTTCCTCATTCTTCTCTTCATTCTTCTATCTTCTGCCTTCTCTTCAGTCTTCATTCTTCTCTTTTTTCTTCTCTTCATTCTTCTATATTCTTCCTTCTCCTCAGTCTTCGTTCTTCTCTTCTTTCTTCTCTTCATTCTTCTCTTATTTCTTCTATCTTCTGCCTTCTCTTCAGTCTTCTTTCTTCTCTTCAGTCTTCCCTTATTTCTTCTATCTTCTGTATTCTCTTCAGACTTCTTTCTTCTCTTCTTTCTTCTCTTCATTCTTTCTCATTCTTCTCTTATTTCTTCTATCTTCTGCCTTCTCTTCAGTCTTCATTCTTCTCTTTTTTTCTTCTCTTCTTTCTTCTATATTCTGCCTTCTCTTCAGTCTTCTCTTCTTTCTTCTCTTCTTTCTTCTATATTCTGCCTTCTCTTCAGTCTTCATTCTTCTCTTCATTCTTCTATTCTTTCTTCTCTTCATTCTTCTATCTTCTGCCATCTCTTCAGTCTTCATTCTTCTCTTCATTCTCCTCTTCTTTCTTCTATCTTCTGCCTTCTCTTCAGTCTTCATTCTTCTCTTTTTTCTTCTCTTCTTTCTTCTATATTCTGCCTTCTCTTCAGTCTTCATTCTTCCCTTCTTTCTTCTCTTCTTTCTTCTATATTCTGCCTTCTCTTCAGTCTTCATTCTTCTCTTCATTCTTCTCTTCTTTCTTCTCTTCATTCTTCTATCTTCTGCCTTCTCTTCAGTCTTCATTCTTCTCTTCATTCTTCTCTTCATTCTCCTCTTCTTTCTTCTATCTTCTGCCTTCTCTTCAGTCTTCATTCTTCTCTTTTTTCTTCTCTTCTTTCTTCTATATTCTGCCTTCTCTTCAGTCTTCATTCTTCCCTTCTTTCTTCTCTTCTTTCTTCTATATTCTGCCTTCTCTTCAGTCTTCATTCTTCTCTTCATTCTTCTCTTCTTTCTTCTCTTCATTCTTCTATCTTCTGCCTTCTCTTCAGTCTTCATTCTTCTCTTCATTCTCCTCTTCTTTCTTCTATCTTCTGCCATCTCTTCAGTCTTCATTCTTCTCTTCTATCTTCTCTTCAGTCTTCTTCCTTCTTGCTGTAAATATAAAAAAAAAGTATTACTAGAACGCATAAAATATTACATTGTTTAACCCTTGAGTTGCGGACCTCCCTGGGCTCAAAGAGTTAAGCAGTGTATCAGTGCCCATGATCAATTAAATATGCCTCCATTTTTTTTCCTTGAAATAAGCCATTATTCAATGAAAACTTGTGCCAGTATAATATATAACAATATAATTATGTTGTCCTTAGCTTTATTAATTGCCTCTGCTGCTGTCTGCAGCCGCAGAGGAGATGGCCGCTGTGTGCCACAGGTCCCCTCTTCTTCTACCTTGACGGGCTGATGCCCGTTCTGCAATGATGGAATTTGAACAGAGACTGCCTTTATATATGGGCAGTCTCTGATCCAATTCCCTCACAGCCATTGGCTGACATGCGCTTACACACATCCCAGCCAATCAGATTCGAGTGACATTGCTTTTTATCTTTGAATATTACATCCCACTGAATCTCCTAATACTGCTTTTATCTTTGTAAAATTAGCGTTTTTAAAATTTAAAGTTTTGGTTAAACCTTTACTATTGGGGTTCTCATAACAAATTTCAGAGGATACCATACTGGGGTCACTGCTGCCCAAATGTTCCCTTACTTGTGTACTGTTATCTACCGTCTGCCTATAAATAAAGAAATAAATAAATCTGGACATATAACCACGTGCCCTAAAACTGGCCTGGGGACATTCCTAATAAACAAGCTGTTTGTTCACACATTAAAACAAGAACGGATTTGGCACACGCTGTCACTGTGTTGGGAATGTATCCAGCTAGTGTATTGATGCACAAGAGTTGGGTCTTATGCATAAACACAAATGTCGGGAATATGTTCAAAAGCGAAATGGAGTAATTCTGGGGCAAACCCAGAAGAACTAAAAACTCCCATTGGTTTAAATGGGAATTTTAACCCCTTAAATATTATAGAGGTCTCCAACGTATTGCTTTGCAGTACATCAGAGAACTATCCAGCATTCAAAGGGTTAAATCCCCGTTTAATTGAATGGGAGTTTTGGGGATACTTAGTTCTCCCCTGTAGATCAAATGGTTCATCCCAGAATTCTACCACTTTTCTGTTGAACATCCAGCCCAAAGTGAACTGAAGCAATTCTGGGAGAAACCAACTACATTATAGGGGACAAATAAAATTTCAAATAATGTAGGACCAGTCCACATGGGTTCTTTTAAGCAGCAACTTTGTAGCAAGTTTTTTGGAACAACACAAGGTGCCATTGACAGTGCTGACTGACACTGTAAAAGTCGTTTGTGTGAATATCCCAGAGAAGGCAATGATATAAAGATATAAGAGTTACCTCTGTGTACTAGGCCTTAACCCTTTTCACACTGGAGGGGTGTGTAACGCATGTGGTGCACATTGATCTGGTGGTCAAACGGTTAAAGTAAAAGGGTTAACATGTTAAAAGGATAGTAATGTTTCATAATAAAAGCAGCTCTAATTAATCATCATAGTATTTGGACTGTGGAGAGTGTTATTTCAATTCTGTCAGAGTTGTAGTACAAGAGTAATTGAATGACAAAGTATCCCCTCCTGCCCCTTTTACTGATGTAACACTGCTCAGCCAGATCAGAAGGGAGGTGCCCAGGTAGATTGCAGAGAGGGACAATCTTCAATTAAGATAAGGGAAAAACCTGAAAAACTTGTCAAGGGGGGCAGGGCTTTCATTGTTCTCATAGGAAGAAGATTGTCCCCTGCTGTTATCTGTCTGGTCTATGGACTGGATTCCACATCTGAGGTGAGCAGTGTTACACTAGGTAAAAGGGGCGGGAGGGGTAACTTTATCATTCAAATACTCTTGAACTACAACTCTGACAGTAATGAAATAACACTCTCTATGGCTCAAATACTATGAAGATTAATTAGAGCTGCTGATTTTGTGAAACATTACTATCCCTTTAAAGTAAAACATATGATATAGGCTTCTTCCAGCAGAGTAAAACTACAATACTTTCATAGTACATTTGAATATATATAGATATATATATATATATATACATCAATACAAAAACAGCAAATACATCTATCTATCCGTCTAGGTAACGGC
Source organism: Rhinophrynus dorsalis (assembly GCA_037306005.1). Classification (NCBI taxonomy): domain Eukaryota; kingdom Metazoa; phylum Chordata; class Amphibia; order Anura; family Rhinophrynidae; genus Rhinophrynus; species Rhinophrynus dorsalis. Next base: position 31,306,459 of record CM074723.1, read on the forward strand.
TCTATTCAGCTGGATTGAGTCTAATATAACTCACATGAAGGCGGAGCCGTTTTTTAATATCATATAACTTATGGCAACAATTCAATCAAACGGACTATAAGTCTCAATATTACGGGTGAATAGCCCAACGCGTTTCGTCAGACAAAGCTGACTTCATCAGGGGCAAATTCTTGAATGACGAGTTTGTAGTGCATTATTATATACCTTGAGAACACTAGGGATAGGTCTATTTCAAATTTCCTATGTAGCCTCCAATTGGAAAATTTCGTCAATCACTCTAGAATTGATAGAAACAGCCATAATCTACATAATTTTAATTTGAAATAACAGAATAAGACATGAATTCGAATTGTGTAGTTCAAATATAGTTATAGGGAACTTGTTTCTCATTAAATAAACGGCTTAAAGGTAAATCCTTCATTTAACCCTCTCGGTCCCATTGCATTTAATCTAAAGATCCATTTGGCTTCTTTTTGAAGAAGTATTTTGTCAAAATCACCTTTACGAGGTGAAGGAAATATTTTTTGAATGCCACAGAACTGCAAGACCGACAAATTTGAATTATGACATTGTGTCACATGTCTGGCTATTGGGGTATCTCTACCATTTCGTATATCACCCAGATGTTCTAAAATTCTCACACGAAATTCTCTCTTTGTTTTTCCAACATAAAACCTGGCACAAATACATTTAATTAAGTATATGATACCTTTAGTTTTGCAATTTATAAATTGCTTTATTTGATAACCATGGTGAGCATGTTCTACAGAAAAAGAAGAACCTCTAAGAATATATGGACATGCACTACAATCGTTGCATGGATACATAACTTGTAATGTAGATTTTAACCATGTAGCTGATCCAGTTGATTTAAAATGACTATGAACCAAGTGATCTTTTAAATTTTTACTTCTTCTGTACGTTACAGCAGGATTCAAATTTAATACTTCCGCCAAATCTGGATCTAAGCGAAGATAATGCCAGTGCCTTTTAAAGGGATAGTAATACTTCGTTTTAACTTTATTTTATTTTGTAGGCATTAAAAAAACATGAAGAATGATACAAGTCTTATCTCTCAAACCTTTATGGTTTGAGAGATATTCACAAGCAAAGTTCCCCTCCCGCCCCTTTTACCTAGTGTAAGCCATCTCTTCTCAGATGTGGAATCCAGTCCATAGACCAGATAGATAACAGCAGGGGACAATCTTCTTCCTATGAGAACAATGAAGGCCCTGCCCCCCCTTGACAAGTTTTTCAGGTTTTTCCCTTATCTTAATTGAAGATTGCCCCTCTCTGCAGTCTACCTGGGCACCTCCATTCTGATCTGGCTGAACAGTGTTACATTAGTAAAAGGGGCGAGAGGGGGACACTTTGTCATTGAATTACTCTGGAACAACAACTCTGACAGAATTGAAATAACACTCTCCAAAGTCCAAATACTATGATGATTAATTAGAGCTGCTTTTATTATGAAACATTACTATCCCTTTAAGAATTTGAGTGATCTCAACATGTTGGTTACTATAAGTGCCAATAAGTCGTATTTGTTTGTTAGAGTCTCTCTCCCGTATATTAGATTTGGATAGTAATACATTTCTATCTGCCTGTAGTGCCTTCTTATATGCTCTTTTTAAACATTTGTTACAATAACCTCGTTCCAAAAACCTATGTTGAAGATCTTTAGCTTGAATTTTAAACTCTTCAGTCGTGGAACACAGCCTTCTAATCCTTATGTACTGTCGATTAGGTATACTTTTAATGAGAGGCGCAGGATGTGCACTATTGGCAGATAATAAACTGTTTGTCGCTGTATCTTTACGATACACTGTAGTTACAATAGTATGATCTGCTCCTCTAGAAATTTTAATGTCTAAAAAAGCAATTCGATCTTTCTGAATATCATAAGTTACCTTTAAATTATGAGTATTATTGTTTAACGTTTGTGTAAACTCAACAAACTGTTCCTTAGTCCCACTCCATGTTAGAAGCACATCATCGATATACCGTAACCAAATAATGATAACAAAGCTAGTCGCCACCTGCATAAGTATTGCAGGGCGACATTAGTGGAGGTGCTAGTTCCGCTTTAAAAGAAGTTCTAGATATCATGTAGTTACAAGTAACACATGAGAGACATTTGAAGCAGCCGGGCCTTAACTGAGTTGTGTTTTTACAGTAACATTGTATTGGGTCAGTCTTAACCAACAAATCATTTAAATTGCATCTCCTCTTGTAGCAAAACATTGGAAATGTCTTGGTGTCCATGGGCAATTGATGATCAGTATTGATCGTCACGTACACTCGTGAGCATAACTATTCACCCTCCCAAAGTCAATACTTTGTAGAGCCCCCTTTTGCAGGAATTACAGCAAAGTACAAGTCTCTCGGGTACGTCTCTATAAGCTTGGCATATCTAGCCACTGGGATTTTTGCCCGTTCTTCAAGGCAAAACTGCTCCAGCTCCTTCAAGTTGAATGGGTTCCGTTGGTGTACAGCAAGCTTTAAGTCATATCACAGAATCTCAACAGGATTGAGGTCTGGGCTTTGACTAGGCCATTCCAAGACATTTAAATGTTTCTCCTTAAACCACTCAAGTGTTGCTTTAGCAGTATGTTTAGGGCCATTGTCCTGCTGGAAGGTGAACCTCCATCCCAGTCTCAAATCTCTGAAAGACTGAAACAGGTTTCCCTCAAGAATTTCCCGTAATTAGCATATTTGAGGGCAGGCTCGTTCCTAGTTGAGCATCTCTGACTAGCTCTTTGTATATATATATATATATATATATATATCTCAGGCTTATAATTTTAAGCCCTTTGCTACTAGCCAGACCTGAAAAGTTACTCGCCACTGCAAGCCAAAACACACCAACCAGGGCTGAATTTCTACTTGCCAGGGCTAAATTTTCACTCGCCATTGGCTAGTGGCGAGTGGAAATTTTGAGCCCTGTTTTATATATATATATATATTTATTTTAACTACATATGGTTCCCAGATAGTTCATCTGGCATCCAAGCAGTTTTACTATTTACTGCATTATGTGTGGGAGAAAAGCCACTGGCTACAGTTCTTTACAGCAGAGTCTCTCAACCATAGTCTATAAGTACCTGCAGCAGTGCAGGTTTTGTGGGTCTCTCCATCAGAGCACATATGAGCCAATCAAATTGAAAGATCCACTAATTATGAAGCTGTGTGCAGCCAGAGCAATCCTTGAAACTGGTATTGTCAGTAGTACTTGAGGACTTCATCTGAGAAATTTGATATTAAAGGAATAGTAATACTTAACATGTAAAAATATATATGTACTGCAGTTTATTCCCCTGAGTAAAACAAGGGTACTCCCACTGCTGAAAGGTGTTTTATTCAAAAGTTATTACAAACTTGAATTTTTTTAGCTGCAGTATCACAGTGCCCTTAAATTGTACAGTGGCGCTGTTGCTACACCATCCTATGGAGGTTTATGGTCAGCTGATTAGAGCTGTCCATACGATGGTGTGGCAGCAGCGCCACTGTACAATTTCAGTCCACTGTGATACTGCAGCTAAAAACATACAAGTTTGAGCTGCAATAACTTTTTCTGAATAAAAAAACCTTTCAAGAGTGGGAGTACCTTTGTTTTTCTCAGGGGGATAAACCCTGCAACATATATTTTTTTACATTTTAAGTATTACTATCCCTTTAACAGCGTTGTCACTTTGCAACCATTTGAACTGTAAAGACTTTTGAATAAAGCAACTGCCAGCAGTGAGAGTTCATTTACTGTGCACAGCAAGAATAACCCTACAGTATATGTTATGTTCATAATACAATTTTACTAATAATTTAAATTGGGTATTTAACCCCTTTAGTTCCAGAAAGGTCTTAAACGTGTTCATTTGACCTCTCCAGTATCGGAGATGTTCAGCACCCCAATTTGGAGAATTTTTATTAGTTCCTTAGGGTACAGTTAGCTTTCCCTAGAATTGTACCACTTTGCTTTGACCCTTTGAGCGCTAGAGAGTTAGGTAATGCGTCAGATTCTTCTGTGGCACTCAAAGTGTTAATACATAAGACCCTTTGAGTAGTAATGAGGCTGATGTATCAAATAAAAATGATGCAATTCTGGATCAAACCAACTGCTTTATAGGGATCAAAATTCAAATTCTGATTGACTTAAATGATACATTTAACTCCTTGAATGCAAATCTATTGGCATTTTGGGGGGATTATTTGTTCTTTAGGATGCAATTGGTTTGCTCCAGAATTGCACCTCTATTGCTTAATACGTGTGACGCACTGTCCTTCTTTAATTTTCAATGAACAATATTAACCCTGCCTGTTCCACAGGGGTGTCCAGTGCAATGTGTTGGGTACCAATCTGCTACTCAAAGGGTTAATTAAGAAAATAAAATAAACAAAAGCCATTAGCATTCCAAACCAACTGTAATGTCCCATCAGGTCTCGTTGACCTTGGGAAAGCGACCAATGTAATCTGTAATGAGGATGAAGTGTTCCTCATTAATTTCACTCAGAGGACAAGTGTGTTTTGCTCTCTCTCTCGGCACAATGTATTTTTGTTTCTAAAACGTTTTGATTCTGTAATCCCTCATAATATTGTCAGGTTGTTTTACTACTCCTACAGATGGGCTCTGCTGAACTTTCCGCCCATTCTTTTTTAAAGTGGAACAGTAACATTGTAACAAAAAGGGGGAGCCTCCAAAGTCACCTCTATGTTACGTTAGACATTTTTTCAACTAAAAGTTTGAGATATTAGCTATGTGTAATTGCCGGTTTTTGTAAATTATTTAGTGCTGGCTGGCAAGTAGAGTCAGGTGGGGGAGAGAACAATGTGGAATGTTAGTATCTCATTGGCAGGGAGTGGCTAGTGGAAGAGCAGTGTGGATGGCAGGTGGGAGGGAGAGTGGAGCGGAATGTTAGTATCTCACTGACAGGGAGTTGCAGGTAGGAGGGAGAGCAATGTGGAATGTTAGTATCTCAATGGCAGGGAGTGGCAAGTACGAGGGAGAGCAGTGCGGAATGTTAGTATCCCACTGACAGGGAGCTGCAGGTGGGAGGGAGAGTGCGGAATGTTAGTATCTCACTGACAGGGAGCAGCAGGTGGGAGGGAGAGCAGCGTGGAATGTTAGTATCCCACTGACAGGGAGCTGCAGGTGGGAGGGAGAGCAGTGTGGAATGTTATTATCCCACTGACAGGGAGCTGCAGGTGGGAGGAAGAGCAGTGCAGAATGTTAGTATCTCACTGACAGGGAGCGGCAGGTGGGAGGGAGAGCAGCGTGGAATGTTAGTATCCCACTGACAGGGAGCTGCAGGTGGGAGGGAGAGCAGTGCGGAATGTTAGTATTTCACTGACAGGGAGCAGCAGGTGGGAAGGAGAGCAGTATGGAATGTTAGTATCTCACTGGCAGGGAGCGGCAGGTGGGAGGGAGAGCAGTGTGGAATGTTAGTATCTCACTGACAGGGAGCGGAAGGTGGGAGAGCAGTGTGTATGGCAGATGGGAGGGAGAGCAGTGTGGATTGTTAGTATCTCACTGGCAGGGAGCGGCAGGTGGGAGGGAGAGCAGTGTGGAATGTTAGTATCTCACTGACAGGGAGCGGAAGGTGGGAGAGCAGTGTGTATGGCAGATGGGAGGGAGAGCAGTGTGGAATGTTAGTATTTCACTGACAGGGAGCAGTAGGTGGGAGGGAGAGCAGTGTGGAATGTTAGTATCTCACTGACAGGGAGCGGCAGGTGGGAGAGCAGTGTGTATGGCAGATGGGAGGGAGAGCAGTGTGGAATGTTAGTATCTCACTGACAGGGAGCGGAAGGTGGGAGAGCAGTGTTCATGACAGGTGGGAGGGAGAGCAGTGTGGAATGTTAGTATCTCACTGACAGGGAGCGGCAGGTGGGAGAGCAGTGTGTATGGCAGGTGGGAAGGAGAGCAGTGTGGAATGCTAGTATCTCACTGACAGGGAACGGCAGGCGGGAGGAAGAACAGTGTGGAATGTTAGTATCTCACTGCCAGGGAACAGCAGGTGGGAAGGAGAGCAGTGTGGAATGTTAGTATCTCACTGCCAGGGAACAGCAGGTGGGAAGTAGAGCAGTGTGGAATGTTAGTATCTCACTGCCAGGGAACAGCAGGTGGGAAGGAGAGCAGTGTGGAATGTTAGTATCTCTCTGACAGAGGGCGGCAGGTGGGAGGGAGAGCAGTGTGGAATGTTAGTATCTCTCTGACAGAAGGCGGCAGGTGGGAGGGAGAGCAGTGTGGAATATTTATAATCTCTCTCTCTCTCTCTCTCTCTCTCTCTCTATATATATATATATATATATATATATATATATATATATATATATATTAACCCTTTGAGGGCCAGAGGGATACACAAACCATTTGCGTTGCATACCCCTCTGGCACTCAAAGGGTTAAAGTCACAATCTCCATTTACTTTTCATATTCTGCAAATGCAAATTCCCTATACCGTTTTTTCATCTCCACCATTTTTGCAGTTTTATGGTCCTGAAGATGAACTCTTTGAATATTTGTTTTCGGAGAGATTTCTGTCAGGGTCTGTGAAACAAGGGATAGTGATATTACATAAAGCATACAGAGCACTAACTTCTGCAGGGATATTGTTACATTGTATCTCTAACCTTGTTTACGCAGTTCCTGTTGGAAAGCTCTCTGGAGACAGAAATTCATGAAGCTCTCTGTCAGGGACATAAAAAAATAGGTAGAGATTAAAACATAAAATAAATTAAAAACTATAGGCAATCTGATTTTACATGTGATGTATGTGCAGAATATGTAAACTCAAAAAGGGGGTTGACTGTCACTTTAAAATATGCTGGCTAGATGCATATGAAATTTAACTATTTATGTAATTATCATTATTATTATTTTTATCCTTTCTTGATATAGGGACAACTTATTCTGCAGAACTGGAGCAATTCTGGTGCAAACTAACTGCACCATAGGGGACAAATCATTTAACGTGTTGAATGCCAGAAAGGAGTCCAATGTATGCCAATGCAAAGGTGCTGGCACTTAAAGGGATAGTAATGTTTCACAATAAAAGCAGCTCCAATTAATCTTCATAGTATTTGGGCCATGGAGGGTGTTATATCCATACTATCAGAGTTGTAGTACAAGAGTAATTGAATGATAAAATATCCCTCTCCCGCCCCTTTTACTGATGTCACACTGCTCACCTCAGAGCAGCAAGACTGTCCGGATGGATCACAGAGAGGGACAATCTTCAGTGATCATAAGGACAAACCTGAAAAACCTGTCAAGGGGGGCAGGGTTTTCCTTATGTTCACAGTAAGAAGATTGTCCCTTGCTGTGACCTGTCCTTTCAAGAGACCAGATTCCACATCTGAGGAGAGGTGGTTTACACTAGCAGAGAAGTAACTAGAAGCCACCGGGCCCTGGTGCAGAAATTGCCATGGGCCCCCCCGACCACATTGCCCCCCTCCAGTGCCCCCAATCTCCACATTGCCCCTCCATTGCCCCCCAATATCCACATTGCTCCCCAATCTCCACATTGCTCTTCAATCTCCACATTGCCCCCCAATCTCCACATTGCCTCCACATTGCCCCCAATCTCCACATTGCCTCCCAATCTCCACATTGCCTCCCAATCTCCACATTCCTCCCCAATCTCCACCTCCACATTGCCCCCAGCGGTATGACAGGAGAGGTCTGTGCCTCCTTCTGCACAGACCTCTATACAGATGGAGCTCCCTCGTAGTCCTCTCTTCAGTAATGCAGAGCGCTGGGAGATGATGTCAGATTTATCAGAGTATTGAAGGAGCATTACATAGTAACATAGTAACACAGTTGATGAGGCTGAAAAAAGACATGCGTCCATCAAGTCCAGCCCATGCCAAAAACAACCCTGTTGATCCAGAGGAAGGTAAAAATAGCCCTCTGAAACCATTTTCAATTTAGCCTCAAGTGGGTAAAAAATTCCTTCCTGACTCCAAATGGCAGTCAGATATTTCCCTGGATCAATATCCTATCTGCATTTAAACCATCTGTCATCATGTTCAATATTGCTCTGTGCTAGATAGGCATCCATTGCTTTTTTGAAAACAGTTGCATTATCTGCAAGTACAACATCCCATGGCAAAGAATTCCATAGCTTTACCACCCTTACTGTAAAGAATCCCTGCCTTTGTTTTAGTCAAAATCTCCTTTCCTCTAGTCTTAATGGATGCTTTGCAACATTCAGTGTCACCCCTTGTGAATGATTTGTAAAGCAGTCCCATATGCACCGGTGCAGATAATCTCTTCTGCAACTTTCTTGTGTTCCATGTTGTTCTCAGGAAAGTTGTAGCAAGATGCGTTCATTTAAGGCAATAGTGTCCAGGGCGAATAGTCTGATAAGGGTCCATTTGTTTTGTTATCAAGCTTTAATGTCGCAAATAAAATAAAATCCCAGCACAAATTGTATATTCCAAGCCATATTCTACTGTTTAACATTTTAAAAGAAAACAGAGTTTAACCCATTTGAGTTTGAAAGGCATGCACAATGCGTTCCATGGTTTTCCAGAACTTATTGTAGAGCACTGTGTGTGCCACTGGCACTCAGAGAATTAAGATACAGTTATTTACCTTTATATATATTTAGTTATTCTAAATCTAGAGAGATTTCCAACACATTGCAATGAAAGGACTTATCTCTGCCAGCTCCCCATTAATCATTGATTACTTTGGACACTCATAGCAAGTCTATATAAACAAACTGTGACAATGGCTGGTTACCCATGACGCAATAAGGTCAGATTTCATATCTCCCAAACAGATAGATAGATAGATAGATAGATAGATAGATAGATAGATACATACATACATACATACATACATACATACATACATATTTGGTTGTAGGAAAGCATACACAGGAAGCCTTATACATGAGCAAAATTCAGGTGTTTATTACATAAATGTTTCAGCCATCTCCCTTGGCGAGATGGCCGAAATGTTGATATAATAAACACCTGAATATTTCTCATGTATAAGGCTTCCTGTGTTTGCTTTCCTTCAACCAAATCTGTGTATGAACATTCATCAGGATGAGCACCCAAGCGAATTAAAGGACTACAAACAGCGAGTGCTGCCATCTTTTGTACATTTATATATATATCCCGAGGCAAAGAATTCTGTAGCTTTACCGCCCTTACTGTAAAGAATCCCTGCATTTGTTTTAGTCGAAAGCAACTTTCCTCAAGTCTTACTGGATGACCTCTTGTTCTTAGCTCAGCTCTTTGTGTAAATAGTTCATTGGCTAGTTCTTTGTATTGACCTTGAATGTATATGTAAATGGTAATCATATCACCGCTTAGACATCTCTTGTCTAATGTAAACAAACCCGGTTTGGCTTTATAAGTCAGATCCTCCAATCCCTTTATCAGTTTTGTTGCACGTCTCTGCACCTTTTCCAGCTTGAAAATGTATTTTTTAAGAACTGGTGCCCAAAATTGTACTGCATATTCTAGATGAGACCTAACCATGGATTTATACAGAGGTAGGATAATATTAGCATCTCTTGCTTCTACACCTCTTTTTATGCAGGCTAGTACCCTATTTGCCCTTTTAGCAGCTGACTGACTCTGCACACTGCTGTGAAGTCTATCATCTATCAGTAATCCTAAATCTCTCTCTAATGAGGATTCCCCAAGTTGTTTCCCATTTAGAGTATATGTAGCAGGTTTGTTTCTACAGCCCAAATGCATAACCTTACATTTATCTACATTAAGTGTCATCTCCACTTTTCTGCCCATTCACTTAGTTTATCTAAATCCTTCTGCAGAGAAAAAAATATCCAGCTCTGTATGTATTTCCTTACATAGCTTAGTGTCATCAGCAATGATTGAGATGCTACTTTCAATTAGATCATTAATAAACAAATTAAAAAGCATTGGGCCCAGGACTGAACCCTGCAGCACTGCTTTTATAACTTTAGACCAATCTGAAAAGGTTCCATTTACAACAACTCTCTGCCATCTATCATTTAACCAGTTCTCAATACATGTACAGGTACCACCACCCAAACCGAAGCCTTTTAATTTATGCAGTAACCTGTTGTGAGGCTTTTTATCAAAGTATTTTGCAAAATCCAAGTATACTACATCAACTGCAATTCCCCTGTCCAAATAACTACTTACTCTTTAATAAAATACAAGTAAATTAGTCTGACATGAACTGTTCTTCATGAAACCATGCTGATTCCTACTAATGATATTGTTTGTCTTCACATAGTTCTGAATAGTGTCCGTTAGTAGCCATTCTAGTATATTACCCACTATGGGAGTCAAGCTCACAGGTCTATAATTTACTGGTTTGGATCTTGCTCCCTTTTTAAACAATGGAACTACATTTAGTTTTCCTCCAATCACAGGGCACTATGCCTGATGAACGTGAATCCATGAATATTAAGTATAATGGTCTTGCTATTACTGAACTAAGTTTCTTAAGTACCCTTGGGTGTATACCATCAGGTCCAGGCGCTTTATTCACCATAACCCTTTCCAGTCTCTTTTGAACCTTTTCCTTAGTAAGCCATGTACATGATGGAGGAAACTCTGTGGTTTTGTCTGTTTGCCTATAGCCTGTCATTGTTGCTTCCTTTGTATATACTGAAGCAAAGAATGTATTTAGGGTGTCAGCCTTAGCCTTATCCTCACTAATCAATTCACCTGTCTCAGTCCTAAGAGGACCAGTATCAACCATAACTATTTTGTTATTAATATACTTATAGAATTATTTAGGGCTTTTCTTGCTCTCATTTGCAATATTTCTTTCATTTTCAATTTTAGCTAGATTAATTACTTGTTTGCAGATTTTATTACATTCTTTATATTTTTTAAAGGACCTGTTTGACTTAAACACTTTAAAAATCCTGTTTCTTAATTTTCATTTCCCTGCAAACCTCATTATTAAGCCACATTGGTTTCACTTTACTCCTCTTGTGCTTATTCCCCAATGGTATATATTGACTTGTATATTTGTCTAAGAGCATTTTAAACACATTCCATGATTCTTGTGCATTTTTATCTTTGAAAACTACATCCTACTGAACATCCTTTAATACTTCTTTTAGCTTTGTAAAATTAGCCTTTTTAAAATTGAATGTTTTGGTTAAACCCTTGCTATTGGGTTTCTCATGACTAATTTCAAAGGATACCATATTGTGGTCACTGTAGCCCAAATGTTCCCTTACTTGTACATTGTTTATCATGTCAGAATTGTTTTAGAGCACGGCCTCTTTTATAGTTGGCTCCTCTAATAGTTGGGACATAAAATTGTCATTTATCAATTATCAACTCCCTATTAGATGAACTAGCCCATTCCCCCTCTCCACCCCCATGCCCCTCCTCTAATCCCATTGCCTCAGTTATACTACCTTCCCCAGCCTGTGTTGCAGCACCCCTCCCCCTTTTCTAGTTTAAAGTCTCCTCCAGCCCTCTAACCACCCTAAAGCCCAGCACCGTGGCCCTCCTTTCGCTAAGGTGCAATCCATCATGACTATAAAGATTGCCCCCAAGGGAAAAGGCTGCCCAGTGCTCTAGGAACCCAAACCCCTCCTACTTACACCAAGTTTTTAGCCACGCATTTAACTCCCTAACCTCCTGTTGCCTATCTAATGTATCACGTGGCACTACTTAGAGGTCCTCTGCTTAAGTCTATATCCTAAATCCCTGAAATCCTTCTTAATGGACCTCCATTTTCCACTGACTTTGTCACTAGTACCAACATGTACCATGACAGCCGGGTCATATCTGGCGTACAAAGGGAAGCCTCTTTTTAACCCTTTAAGTGTCAGAGGGGGTGTGCAATGCATTGCACAACCCTCCCGAACATAAAGGGTTAAAAGCAAAAGTGGAGCAATTCTGGGGCAAACCAGATGCATCACATGTGACATTTAAAAATCCACATTGAATTAAAAGGTGTTTTAACCCCTTAAACATTAGAAAAACGTACAAAGCATTACTTCACACTAAACTGTAATAAATAAAATCAATTAGGCCATAGTTGTAAAATCAAAAGTGAATCATCTCTATGGAAAACCATTTGCAACATATGGAACAAAAAAAAAATCCCCAAATTCCCATCAGATTAAATTGGGCTTTGCTAGAGAGGTGTCCAATGCATTCCGAAACAATGTGTTGGGGACCTGTCTAGGATCCAAGCTGTATAAATCAAGGAAAATATGTAAATCTCTTCATCCTTCCCCTTTACCTGAAGTCAGCCCTTTCTCCTCTGAAGGGACTGACCAGTGAACTTACCACCGGAGCTGAGATTGCTATGACAACCCTATGTGATAATCATACACTTGAGACACTTCCTTGTGTGTGAGTACTGTAAATGAGTCCTGAGCACTAGCTACAATACAACTACAATGCAGCTAGTGCTCAGCATTAATTTATAAAGCACACAAATGGTGTCTCAGTCATATGAGTGCCAGGTAAGGGTGCCATGACAATCCCAGATCAGTCTTCTGGATAGCTCTCTCAAAAGCAGAAGGGGCTGACATGAGGTAAAGGTGTTTGCCACACTCTTAAATGGCAAACAACAGAAGTAAACAGTGTTAAAGATAAGCATTGCTATCTATTCACGTCCATAAAAAGACATTTTCACATGCACACACGCCAACACATACACACACACAGACGCATATATATGAAGTCTATGAATGTTTAACACACCCTTTTATACAATATCAGTTTTTATTTTAGTATTAGTTAGTCCCATAAAAATGCTTAGAGTTTTGTAGAGGTTAAAAAAATTAACAATATAACACAAATCCTATCTATCAAACCGCTATGTTTGAGAGATATCCTCCGCTAAAGTTCCCCCCTTCTCCTGATGTCAGCTGTAAAGCTGACAGAAGGAGATGCATGTTGGCCGACACGAGGAGGCTCTTCAGCAGAGCCGCAATAGCGCGATTTAAAAAAAAAAAATACTTCTTTGGAAACAGGCACACTTTGTAGAACGTTCCAAAGAAGTATTTCTTTTTAAATTGCGCTATTGTGGCTCTGCTGAAGAGACGCTTTTCTGTCCCCAGACCAGAAACTCCTGCAGTCAGCTTATAGCTGACGTCACGAAAAGGGGAGGGAGGGGGGAACTTTAATGGAGGATATCTCTCAAACCATAGTGGTTTGAAAGATAGGTTTTGTGTCATATAGTTTATTTTTTTAACCTCTACAAAACTCTAAGCATTTTCTATGGGATATTACTGTCCCTTTAAACAAAATTAGTCAATGTTTTTTTACAAGGGAAATCAAAATGGTTGGAAAACAGACAGAGTATTGCCTAGGGAAAGTCAAACAAAGCTAAACATACAAAATCAGATGACTTCCCTCCCACCTCGGTAAGTTTACAGACTGCCTTTACATAAGGTTTAGAAAAAAAATAGGTATCTACTTCTACATTGCTTAGATTCCAGGGGGAGATTTCAGCTGATGTGCTGATTGTTCACAATAAACTGTGCTTAAGTCTGCAAGAGCCACAAACAGTCAACATTGTTTTGGAACAACACAATCCTGAGCAATTTGCTTAAGCGAATATTAAAAAAAACGAAAAGTCTAAGTTGCACCATCTGATGGAAGAGGGGAATAAAGTCACAGCAGGTTGTTTGGCCAGAGGGTGCATGGGTAACCGACATAATGTAATAAAAAAAGAGAAAGCAATCCCTAAAGAAGGGAGAGGGGAGAATTGCCATTAAACGGACAGTAATGTCCAAAAAAATTGTCCTGTTTTGTAGAGTTTAAAATATTAATCAATATGTTCCAAACCCTATCTCTCAAACCGCTATTTTTTGAGAGATACAGGGATTCAAAGTTTCCCCCTCCCTCCCCTTCTCCTGATGTCAGACGTAAAGCTGACAGCAGGAGAATCGAGTCGTATGACTCGAGGAGGCTCTGCAGCAGAGCTGAGATCGCGTTATTGCTAAAGAATTCATTCATTGGAAAGGTCTACAAAGCGTGCCTGGTTTGCAAGCACACTTTGTAGACCTTTCCAATGAATGAATTATTTTTAAAGGGGAACTTTCACCCCGCAATAACTAAATCTCCACTTACTGCTCACCTGGCGATTAGCTGCTTAGTAGTGCTAGTCGCCAGAAATCTTACCCGGTTCTCAAGATTTCGGCGTTTTACAGGAGCAGGAAGCACGGACGTCTCTTCACAGTGACGTCCGTGCGCCTGCGCTGTCAGTCCCTTGTCAGTCCCTTGTGCACCGTACGGTGCCGAAATCTTGAGAACCGGGTAAGATTTCTGGCGACTAGCGCTACTAAGCAGCTAGTCGCCAGGTGAGCAGTAAGTGGAGATTTAGTTATTGCGGGGTGAAAGTTCCCCTTTAAGTAACGTGATTCTGGCTCTGCTGCAGAGCCGCCTGCTGGTCCCCGGACCGGGATCTCCTGCTGTCAGCTAGACGCTAACATCAGGAAAAGGGGAGGGAGGGGGGAACTTTGAATCCCTATATCTCTCAAAAAATAGCGGTTTGAGATATAAGGTTTGGAGCATATTGATCAATATTTTAAACTCTAGAAAACGGGACTTTTTCTTTGGGGGGGACACTACTGTCCCTTTAAGTTGCACTCCTGTTATGCTCCTGAAGTTCAGTTGTGGGTAATAACCGAGAAAGAAGAGAAGGAATAGGACTGAATAAGATCAAATTACAAATCTTTATTGATTATTGTTAAAACCAGTTAAAACATTACAAACAAGAATGTGTGAGAATGGGTGGTATGAGATAGGAATGCTGCTTGGGGAGATGCAGCAGGATATTAGCACTCTAATGAGAGTACACTGGAGGAACTACCAAACACACCATATATTGAAAAGACATGTAGTCCTAAGCCTGTTTTAATTGATTGAGTGACTTATTAAGAAAACGTTTCTATTTGTAGGGCTACAGATGTAGCCCTACTTCTTGATCATGATTTCCCTTTCTTATCTGTAACTTTCTATGAATATTAAGTAAGCAAAAGATTCTTTGCAAGTCAGTGGAAGTTGCTTGTCTTCATTGTAGTGCCATTGGCAATAGTATAGTAGTTTAGCGCCACTCAGTCCAGTCACCTCATGAGGGATATCTAGATACCATTCAGAGGCAGTAGGCTTGTATGAAAAGTCTGACTGCCTGTGTTAAAGGGATAGTAATACTTCGTTTTAACGTTATTTTATTTTGTAGGCATTAAAAAAACTTGAAGAATGATAAAAGTCTTATCTCTCAAACCTTTATGGTTTAAGAGATATTCACAAGCAAAGTATCCCGCCCCCGTTCAGCCACAGCAAAAGGGAAGTGCCCAGGTAGACTGCAGAGAGGGACAATCTTCAATTAAGATAAGGGAAAGAGCTGAAAAACCTGTCAAGGGGGGAAGGGCTTTCATTCTTTTCATACAAAGAAAATTGTCCCCTTCTGTTATCTGTCTGGTCATACAACCTGATCCACATCTGAGAAGAGATGGCTTACACTAGGAAAAAGGGGCGGGGAGGGGAACTTTGCTTGTGAATATCTCATAAACCATAAAGGATTGAGAGATAAGACTTATATCATTCTTCATGTTTTATTAATGCCTACAAAATAAAATAAAGTTAAAATTAAGTATTACTATCCCTTTAAGCCCTTGATGACTAGAGGGGCGTGCAAAACCTTGGCCTAGATTCACTAAAGTTTGAAGAAGGCTGAAAATGTTGATGTCCTGTCGGAGCAGTGTTAAAGGCACAGCGACAGTATTCGCTAAAATGTTCTCAACATCACATCACCTTCAGTCCAACAAAAATCTTCCCAAATCGACATCCAATTGTTCACTCATCACATTGACAATTGCCTATTTCCGTATGGAAATGCAAAATAATGAGACAGTTTTGTATGCGGGGGCGGGGGTGTGTTGATATGTTAATGTGACACTTCGACACATGCACTAAACTCCAATAGCAACCTCTGTTCATAGTTTCAACTTCACCTACCTGAGGTTGGCAAATTTGGGATATTCCTCTTGTTTCCTATGGAGTAACAGCCTTCAAGCAATGAAAAGCAGGAAGGGCTGTGACCTTTTGACGGTGTGGAAGGGATGTCCTCCCTTCACACATCACCAACACTACGACAATTCTGAAGTTGAAGAGCATTCTCTCTGCTGCCCCACTTGGTCACTAGGAGAATGGAGAGAGCTTTTTCAGCATCATGAACAGCATCACTCCCTTTTCACTTTGAGTGCCATAGGGATGTGCATTGTTCACCCCTGTGGCACTCAAAGGATCCAAAAAATAGTACACCAAGCACTACACAATTATCCCCTTAGCTCTGTATCATATATTATACATGTTGTGCACTCCCAAGGGAACAAGGCTGGGGGTCATCAGCATCTATGGGGATTTGTTGCTACCACTTGCCCCCCAGCCTTGTACCCTTGGCCAGTGGTAGCCATAGAATCCCATATACACTGCTTTGGTCCCCAGGCTTCTTCACTTGCTCACTGGTAACCACAGAACCCCATGTGCACTGTCTGACCCTCTCCAGCCTTTTCCTCTTGCCCATTGCTAGCCACAAATTCCCATGGGCACTGCCTGGGCAAGGAACAGTCCCGGGCATTCTGGGACGTGTGGTCACCCTAGTTGGGAGGTATGTTTAAATCAGTGGCATAAGTTATGAAGAAATGCCTTTATGCCATGCACCTAACTGCCTACAGAAAAATAATGAATTCCATCCATCATATTTGTTACTGCTGGGTTAACTTCATTCACTGTTCACTATTAGTGTTTTGATTTGTGACACTGAACCACATTGTGAAGAAATGCTGCTGTAAACCAACTGCATCACAGTCTAATATTTCCATGAGGCTTTAACCCATTAAATGCTAGTGATGTCTACTATCTCTCTCGCGCTCTCTCTCTCTCTCTCCTTTCTCCCTGCTCTTCTTTCGCTTTTCTCTCCCCCTCTTCTCTCCCCCTCCTCCCTCTCTCTCTCTCTCTCTCTGTCCCTTCCCCCCCTCTTCCCCCCTCTCTCTGTCTCCCCCTTTCCTGTCTCTCTCTCTCTCACTCTCTCTCTCTCTCTCTGTCTCTCTGTTATCTCATCTTTGGAAGTCTGACCTTCTGTGGCTGTAGGGCACTAATGAGAACCAGTCAGTAAGTAAACGTATGAGAATTGCTGCTTCCTGTAATCTGTTTATTGTATAAATATTTACACAGGTTGGGTAGTAAACACATTATTGGGGAATGTGATAAATGAATAAGCTATTTAATTAGCAGAACAGTTTTAATGCTGACAGGTGGAGCCAAAGTTAACCCTTTAAGGGCCAGAGGGATGTGCAATGCATTGCTTTGCAATGTGTTCACCACCACCACCACTGATTCATAAAAGGGTTAATGGACAGAGACACATCCTAATAATAAAACCCAATTTACTTTCACCCCCTTGAGAGGCGTCCGCAAAGTACTGTGTTGCACAACCGTTAGGTCCTCAATGAGTTAAGCCTTTGAGTGCCAGAGGGGTATGCAGCACTTTGCTTTGCAATGCGATGCATACCTCTCTGGCACTCAAAGGTTTAATATGTGCACAATGAATCAATTCTGGGTGGATTGGCTCCCCAAATGAATGTTTAAAGGGATAGTAATGTTTCATAATAAAAGCAGCTCTAATTAATCATCATAGTATTTGGACTTTGGAGAGTGTTATTTCAGTTCTGTCAAAGTTGTAGTTCAAGAGTAATTCAATGACAAAGTATCCCCCTCCCGCCCCTTTTACTGATGTAACACTGCTCAGCCATATCAGAAGGGAGGTGCCCAGGTAGACTGCAGAAAGGGACAATCTTCAATTAAGATAAGGGAAAAACGTGAAAAACCTGTCAAGGGGGCAGGGCTTTCATTGTTCTCATAGGAAGAAGATTGTCCCCTGCTGTTATCTGTGTGGTCTATAGACTGGATTCCACATCTGAGAAGAGATGGCTTACACTAGGTAAAAGGGGAGGAGAGGGGAAACTTTGCTTGTGAATATCTCTCAAACCATAAAGGTTTGAGAGATAAGACTTATATTGTTCTTCATATTTTTTTATGCCTACAAAATAAAATAAAGATAAAACGAAGTATTAGTATCCCTTTAATCGGTAGTGGGTATCCTGCAGATGGACTTAAATGGATAGTAATGTCTTAATTCTATAAAAAGCACACTTTGTAGACCGTTCCACTGAAGCATTTCTTTTTATTGAGGCTCTGCTGAAGAGCCGTCTGTAAGTCCCTGGAGCAGGATCTGCTGCTGTCAGCTTACAGCTGACTTCAGAAGGGGAGAGAGGGGGAACTTTAGAATGCGGTATCTCCCAAACCATAAAGGTTTGAGAGATAGGAATTGCATCAATGGATTTCTTCTTTTATGCTCTACAATATTACTTTTTATATAATTAAGGCATTAGTATAATAATAATAATATCTAGTACTTATATAGCGCATTTCTCCCAGTGGGACTCAAAGTTTATTTCAGCGCACGGTCTCGGAATTAACCAAATCGGCAGCAGCATAATAGATGTTATTATTACCCAATCAATGGTACTCACTTATCAACCTCTGAAGGATGAAGGGCTGAGTTGGCCCTGACGGGAATCGATGCTACAACCTTCTATCCCTTTAATTATCCATTGCCCGACTCCAAACTCTAAACTACTGCCACCGACAATTTATTTTTCTTCCTAAAAAAGCATTAAGTGCAAGGAGTTTTAGCTCCTGGAGGCCTGCAACACAGAAGAGATTTTTCATTCAAATGTTATTATAGCTGAAACTTTTTTTCTGTTTTTTTTTTTTTTTACTAATTGTTAACAGCGTCAACTGGTTGGTTTATAATGCATACAGAGGTAGATCTTGAGTCATTATGCACTGAGTGGTGATAAAGAGGTGATAAAACAGAGAAGACTTCTCCATTGATATCACTTCTCCAGTTCTCATGTTATCATATGGAGTAAATTCACTAAGATTTCTCCAACTTTGTGGGTTATGCACTATGGTGTGATAAAGAGGTGATGAAGTAGAGATGATTTCTCCAGTGATATCACTTCTCCAGTTCTTATGTTATCATATGGAGTAAATTCACTAAGATTTCTCCAACTTTGTGGGTTATGCACTATGGTGTGATAAAGAGGTGATGAAGTAGAGATGATTTCTCCAGTGATATCACTTCTCCAGTTCCTGTGTTATTCTATGGAGTCCATGCACCTAGATTTCTCCAACTCTGGAGATCATGGTGAATAGGCTGTATAGAATAACATAGGAACTGGAGAAGTGAGATCACTGCAGAAGTCATCAACAAAGCCAGCACCCACTGCCTACCTACATAGTGCAGTATCACATCTTTATCACACCTTAAAGGTGTTATCTATTTTATTTTGTAGGCATTAAAAAAAAACGAAGAACGATATAAGTCTTATCTCTCAAACCTTTATGGTTTGAGAGATATTCACAAGCAAAGTTTCCCCTCCCGCCCCTTTTACCTAGTGTAAGCCATCTCTTCTCAATGTGGAATGCAGTCCATAGACCAGACAGATAACAGCAGGAGACAATCTTCTTCCTATGAGAACAATGAAAGCCCTGCCCCCCTTGACAAGCTTTTCAGGTTTTTCCCTTATCTTAATTGAAGATTGTCCCTCTCTGCAGTCTACCTGGGCACCTCCCTTCTGATCTGGCTGAACAGTGTTACATAAGTAAAAGGGGCGGGAGGGGGATACTTTATCATTGAATAACTGTTGAACTACAACTCTGACATAATTGAAATAACACTCTCCAAAGTCCAAATACTATGATTATTAATTAGAACTGCTTTTATTATGAAACATTACTATCACTTTAATGCATAACCCCCTGTGGCTCTCCAGATGATAAGGACAGCACTTCCCGGTGACCAGAATAGAAAATTGCAACTTTAATATATAAATTATAAATTATTTATGTTCATGTGCATTTTTGCCATAAAAATGTTTTCTGCTCCTGTAGCGATCTCTGGGTGCATGTATGACGTTTCGGTGACTTATGGATCAACACATTGTGGGGTAATAAATAACAAACATGATTGTATGATAAAACAAGCACTGTAATCCATGTTCTACACCTGCCTGATGTACATTCCTGGGAACTTTCTGGATCTGCCCCGGAAACTCCAGTTTTCAGATTGAAATATCAGGAGGGTTATGCAATAAGGCATGATAAAGATGTTATAAAGAGGAGATGACTTCATATCACTTCTCTAGTTCCTATGTTCTTCTATAGAGCCTATCGAACCAAAGCTGGAGAAAACTTAGTGCATAGGTTTCATAGAATAACATATAAATTGTAGAAGTGATATCTCTGGAGAAGTCATCTCCATTGTATCATCTCTTTATCTCACCTTATTGCATAACCCCTGGTCTCCGGAGACGGGGGATGATTTTTCTGCTTGGTAAGTTCAGCGATAACCCCAGCCATTTCCCAGTCCGCCACTTCATGGCAAACTTCTCCTGTCATCCAATCACCCATGCCTACCTGATTAATCCCCACCCACAACATGACTTTCCAACCCATTCCATGGCAAATGCATCCATTCAAACACCCACTTGTGCCTACCTGAATAAGCCCCAACCACAATATGACTTTCCCATCCATTTCATGGCAAATGCTTTCTTTCAACCACCCACCCATAGTTATCTGATGGAGCCCCACCCACAATATAATTCAAAACTCATCATTTGGATACCTCCATTCTCAGACCTACATTGTTACTCCTGGTACTGGGGACAAGAAGGTTCTCAGTTGTAATGACACCAATTTACTAAGTTACAAACACTAGAAATATATATATATATTCCCTAGGGAAAATACTTTATTAAGCATCAACCCTGGGCTATAGGAAGCGCCACAAATAATAAGTAATGAATATACAGTGCAGTATATTTATATTACAATATTGAATAAAAGACCAAAAATTATAATAAAAATTATCTTTTCAATCTTAATATAGATAGTCTTTTTCAATACCAAGGGCAGGGAGTTCTCTAGAGTCCTTTGGAGTCCTATGCAGCTGTTGTATGGGTAGGGATTCCCATCGATATACTACAAAAAAACAACAGTGCAGGGAATTCCTCTAAGTGTAGTATCTTCACAGTCTCAAACCTTCACCTTCACCACGTGCGTAGAAATGGTACTCACTTTTTAGAGAGGATAATACTGCCTCTCAGTGTATCCCAAACTCCTGGTTTAAACCCCAGGTCGGTTATCACCTCTTAGTCTCCCAGGTATCCTCCACCGGTCTCCTTCTTCTATTTTTTGTCATCAGGCAGAATATATTCTCCTTTCTTCTATTAGATGACTTTCTCTAGGTGGGTAATATCCTCTGGGTATTTATATAGACTACTAGGTGTTCTATTATTAATAGTACCAGACACAGGTGAATAGGCAAATGATAAATTTATTTTAAAATAGTGAAGAAAAATTTTAAATAAAATAACAGTACTGCTCAATAAAATATACAGATATAAATGAACAGAATACCCACTAGAAATGCTGTTTGGGTCAAGATAAGGGCAGTGGATCAGTCTGTGTTTTGGGTACGCCTTCCCTTATGCCTTGCTTAACCTGTTGAGTGACAAAGGGGTAGACAACGCATTGAAAAGCAATGTGTTGCATACCCCTCTGGCACTCAAAGGGTTAATGCCATGTATTAAATATTGCAGGGGAGAATAGAAAGACAGTATATGATTTTCCAGCACATGCTGTGGGTCAGGGCTAAGGGGCTGGCTGCCATGTGTGATGGTAAAGACTGCAGAGTTCACTCACTTTATTATAGTGGTGAGCAACATAGGGGCCTCCAGCTGTTGCCAGAATATAACTAATCATTTGGGAACCATCCTTGGGGACCTTCTTGTTCTAAGTTTCTGGATGTTCACAAAGAAGCTGGGAGTGTTATAATTACCTGATTTGCATCATAAAGTAGTCATACCTTGATTGGGTGGGACTGGGAGGAGGGGACACGGGGGTTTACCTTTAAAATGGGCAAGGAGTGGTAAGGAAGTGGGGAGAACAGGGCGGAAAGTGACTGGAACTTTCAGTGAAGTGGGCGGAGCTGCAATGGAACTCGCTGAGTCCTGGAAATCAACTTCTGTCCAGGGAGACCAAGTAATTAAGTATAAGTCTTCAGGTCTGATTCAGAGAGTTCCCAAATGCAGCCACTGGCATTGGAGCTGCACAGTTGAATTCGCACCCATTGTCCCCACAATTCTGACAACTGACCATGTGCGCAGATATCTCTTCACATTAGTCGATTCCAAAATCTCAGCACATGAAAATTACCTCACATAATGATCACATGTTGGTTTTGAGTCACTGTAGGCCAGAAAAAAAATGTAGCTATTCAGGGTGATGTACTAAGAACTGGAAGAATTTAGGTGTAAGGTGGGATTTGTTTTGTCACAGCTATTGGTGCTTTGGGCCCTTGCCAACGGGTTAAAATAGTAAATTGTGTGGGTTTATGGTTAAAAGGTAGAGGTCAGGCCAACGGCGCTGGCACGTATTGCACCCGGACTTTTGTTGTGGGTTATGACATCGCTCCCCATTGAGCTGCATAGACCATCTAATGGGGTGTGTTGAGATGGAGTGGAATATGTTGAGTGGAATATGTGGTGTGAGCTTTCGCTCATTAGGGGTGAGGTATACACATACCTCCCATCATTTCAAATTGCCAAAGAGGGACACTTGTGTTTTAGGTGGTAGTGCTGGGGGTGGGGCTGGTGGGCGGGGCATTACCGAAAATGTTTGGGCTATTTCATGACCTACTGAGACCTTCTTGTGTAACCTAATAATTGACTATAACAAGACCAAATAATTTTATTTTCACAGACTAATTTATAAACACATATACTGACCTTTAAATAAACAATAATGTGAGTATTATTACTCTGAAGCAATGTAATACACTTATATACACACCACACACTCGGAGCTCCTAAAAAAGAGGGACATCAGGGTGGGAAAGAGGGACAGAGGGATTTGGGTCTAAAAGAGGGACTGTCCCTCCTAAAGAGGGACACTTGGGAGGTATGCATACGTGTATGCCTGGTAATTGGCAATGGCATAAAGTGGGCTTGTTGTAATATGTTAATTGTTAATAAAGCTGTGGCCTGGTTTCACCCATGAAAAAAGTCTGTGTGTATTTCTTGATCCGTACCTCATGCCCACGACAAGGGGTTAAATAAGGCTTGAAATGTTTGTTAATGTGTTTCAAACAGGTAACTCAGCTAAAGCCATAAGACCTTAACCCCTCAGATGCCAGAGATATCGGTAGCACATTACTTTTATCTCCAGCATACGAGTGATTAAGGATGTTGATGCCTTTCACACAGTCACAAGCCTAACAAATGTCCGTATGAGTCAGAAAACACAAGGCAGCAAATTAAGGAGTTACTCATCCACAGTATGATGCAAGAAGCACACACTTACCAATTAACAACTAGTTCAAGTAAAGTTTAACTAACTTGATGAAATAAAAAGAAATACATAGGTAAATTAAATCAGTCTTTTACTAGTTAATTGCCTCTAGTTCCACCTCCAGAAGTAGCAACATGATAACCTTACTGTCCTCAGTGTAAAGGTCCCTCCTAATTTTCTTGCCACACCTACTGCAACAACTGAATCTGATAGTGACCATCTGATTCTTATTCGCTGTGCAGATGAGTGTGATATCACAGCAACCAACAGGAATCATCTGTGGCCTTTCTGCATAACACAACACCAGGTTCTGTTAGGAGACGCCCAGGGGGAATTTGTGCAGGGGGCTGTAATTTTATGGTGCAAATACTGCCACTGATGGGCGTGATATCACAGCACCCAATAAGAATCATCAGCTGCTTCCCTGGAGCTCACAGTACCAGCACTGTGGAGATGCTTAGGCGGTAGGGCTATACAATGCCATGAAGTGTATAAGGATTATACTGCCAGAGGTGAGACTAACAGTGATTAACTGGTAAAAGACTGAACATAGGAGATTCTACATGAACACTGAACTATTTATGGGTTGTTATAAAATACTGTAGCGGTGTATGTATCAGAACAAATACATTGATTAGTTCTTAAGTAATAGATTTGACCCATATTGATACAAAAACACATTCTGTTGTAAATGGCATATTGTAATTTCTTTAATAAATATGGTTTATTATTATTCCACTTGTTTTGATAAATACATCCCTTCCATTTTTATTGCAAAGATCATCCAATGCAGCACTCACCATATAGTAAAATATGAAGTCAATAATATAGTTAACCCTTTGAGTGCCAGAAAGGTATGCAACGCATTGCAAACCAATGCGTTGCGCCCCCCTCTGTTGCTCAAAGGATTAAAGTGTTAGTAATGGACAAGAAAAGCTATTTATAGTTTTGTAGTGCTTAAAATGTTCCACTAAATGCAACAAATCCTATCTCTCAAACCGCTATGGTTTGAGAGATTTATGCATTCAAAGTTCACCCCTCCCTCACCTTTCCCTGATGTCAATGCTGTGCTGACTGCAGGGGAATTCTGTCCGGGGACCAACCAGAGACTCTGCAGCAGAGCCGCAATTGCATTATTTAAAAATAATTACTTCTTTGGAAAGGTCTACAAAGTGTGCCTGGTTTGCAAGCACACTTTGTAGACCATTCTAATGAAGTAATTCGATTTACATAACACAATTGCGGCTCTGCTGAAGAGCCTCTTCGTGTAGGCCGACATTGATCTCCTGCTGCCAGCAGGAAACATCAAACTTTAAATGTGAATATTTTAATGGATTTGTTGTATTTAGTGGAACTTATTAAGCACTACAAAACTATAAATAGTTTTTCTCGGACATTACTAACACTTTAAGCCTTTGAGCACCAGAGGGATGATGAATAAAGTTACACATAAAATCCCACCCTCATTCTTTTGCCCTTTGACCTGATGAGACAGACTATTGTGTGACTCATTTCTGCAATAGAAGCAGCACCCACAATGGGTGGTCGTGAGAGGAAGCGACATTAGAATATCCTGTGAGCCTTTATCTGTATTTATTTTACTTCTTAATTTTCCTTATAGGAATAATGGAGAACTAACATTTCCCAATAATATCAATCTCCACTTACTGTACTATAGCCAGAAAGTTCTCAAGACCCCTTTAAATGTTGTCCTTGCCTCTTCGTTAAAGCGAAAACATCAACAATCAGTCCTGGGAGCCATGTTCATGGAGGCAGACATGATAGTTGTTAGCTGGACCTGAGTATCTCAAACTCCACTCTTTGGTCATGGGAATCTTAAGTGGGCTCATACCAGACCTTCCAAGTGTCCCTCTTTAGGAGGGATAGTCCCTTTTTGAGACCCAAATCCCTCTGTCCCTGTTTCCCACCCTGACGTCCTTCTTTTTAGGAGATCAGACTGTGTGGTGTCTATGTAAGTCTATAATGTTGCTCTAGAGCAATAAAAATCACATTGATGTTTGTTTAAATTTCAGTATATGTGTTTATAAATTAGTCTGTGTAAATAAAATAATTTGGTTCTGTTAAATCATTTATCAGGTCACACACATAGGTGTAAATAGGTCATGGAATAGCCCAAAAAGTGCTGGTGCTACTGTATGTCTCACCAAAGGATTTGATGTGTCTCACAGATGAGGAAAGGTAGGGAACCTTTTGGATTCAGAATTAATGAGAAAAGCCATAAAAAAAGAACAGCAGCAGATAAAATAGATGGATATAAATTAAAGCATGACAGTTATTTTTTAAAGGTGGAATATTAGCAGTCTTGCCAAGGAAAACATCTGCTGATCACTGTTTAAAAATAAGTAAATGAAACAATAAAAAACCATGGATCACTTCACTTGGGAAATCCAAACTTTTTCCTGTGAATTTTGTGACTCAAACACAACTGCTCTGTGTTCATACCAGCCAACACCTCCGTTTACTTGACCCTAGCAAAATCATTTCCCATTCCTCTCCTTCCTATCACAAAATATAACATTGCCATTAGTTACAAACAATAAAATCCAAACATTGTCTCTGCCAACTGTCACAAATTTCCAAGAACAAAGTCTGATTTTTGACTCCCTATCTCTGTCGACCACGATTTTGTCCCTGTTTTTAAAATTAAATGGTATTCTGCACTGTGTTCTCGTCATTAAATGGTAACCCACCATTTTATATGTACTGTGTAATTTTCACTGAATGCTAAACCTCCTCCTCATTCTATCTGCACTGCGTGCTTGTCACTGAATGGTAAACCTACCCCATTCTATATGTCACTGAATGGTAACCCCCCTCCCCATTCTATATGTCACTGAATGGTAACCCCCCCATTCTATATGTCACTGAATGGTAACTCCCCCCATTCTATCTGCACTGCATGCTTGTCACCGAATGGTAACTCCCTCCATTCTGTATGTCACTGAATGGTAACCCCCTCCCCATTATATATGTCACTGAATGGTAACTCCCTCCATTCTATATGTCACTGAACAGTAACTCCCCTCATTCTATATGTCACTGAATGGTAACTCCCTTCCCTACACTATATGTCACTGAATGGTAACTCCACCCATTCTGTATGTCACTGAATGGTAACTTCCCTCCCCATTCTAAAAGTCACTGAATGGTAACTCCCTCCCCATTATATGTCACTGAATAGTAACTCTCTCCATTCTATATGTCACTGAACAGTAAATCCCACCATTCTATATGTCACTGAATGGTAACCCCCTCCCCATTCTATATATCACTGAATGGTAACTCCCCCCCATTCTATATGTCACTGAATGGTAACCCCCTCCCCATTCTATATGTCACTGAATGGTAACTCCCCCCCATTCTATATGTCACTGAATGGTAACCCCCTCCCCATTCTATATATCACTGAATGGTAACTCCCCCCCATTCTATATGTCACTGAATGGTAACTCCCTCCATTTTATATGTCACTGAATGGTAACTCGGCCCATTCTATATGTCACTGAATGGTAACTCCCTCCATTCTATATGTCACTGATCGGTAACTCCCCCCATTCTATATATCACTGAATGGTAACCCCCCCCTCCATTCTATATGTCACTGAACAGTAAATCCCACCATTCTATATGTCACTGAATGGTAACCCCCCCCTCCATTCTATATGTCACTGAACAGTAAATCCCACCATTCTATATGTCACTGAATGGTAACCCCCTCCCCATTCTATATATCACTGAATGGTAACTCCCCCCCATTCTATATGTCACTGATCGGTAACTCCCCCCATTCTATATATCACTGAATGGTAACCCCCTCCCCATTCTATATGTCACTGAACAGTAAATCCCACCATTCTATATGTCACTGAATGGTAACCCCCCCCTCCATTCTATATGTCACTGAACAGTAAATCCCACCATTCTATATGTCACTGAATGGTAACCCCCTCCCCATTCTATATATCACTGAATGGTAACTCCCCCCCATTCTATATGTCACTGAATGGTAACTCCCTCCATTTTATATGTCACTGAATGGTAACTCGGCCCATTCTATATGTCACTGAATGGTAACTCCCTCCATTATATATGTCACTGATCGGTAACTCCCCCCATTCTATATGTCACTGAATGGTAACCCCCCCCTCCATTCTATATGTCACTGAATAACTTCCCCCATTCTATATGTAACTGAATGGTGACCCCCCTCCCCATTCTATATGTCACCAAATGGTAACTCCCACCATTCTATATGTCACTGAATGGTAAATGCCCCATTCTGTATGTCACTGAATGGTAACTTCCCTCCCCATTCTATATGTCACTGAATGGTAACTCCCCCATTCTATCTGCACTGCGTGCTTGTCACTGAATGGTAACCCCCCCCCCCATTCTATATGTCACAGAATGGTAACTCCCACCATTCTATATGCCACTGAATGGTAAATGCCCCATTCTATATGTCACTGAATGGTAGCTGCCCCCATTCTATATGTCACTGAATGGTAACTCCCTTCCCTATTCTATATGTCATTGAATGGTAACTCCCCACCCATTCTATATGTCACTGAATGGTAACTTCCCTCCCCATTCTATATGTCACTGAATGGTAATTCCCTCCCAATTATATATGCCACTGAATGGTAACTCCCCCCATTCTGTATGTCACTGAATGTTAACTTCCCTCCCCATTCTATATGTCACTGAATGGCACCCCCCCCCCCCCCATTCTATATTTCACTGAATGGTAACTCCCCCCCATTCTAAATGTCACTGAATGGTAACTCTCCCATTCTATCTGCACTGCATGCTTGTCACTGAATGATAACCCCCCTCCCCATTCTATATGTCACCAAATGGTAACTCCCACCATTCTATATGTCACTGAATGGTAAATGCCCCATATTGTATGTCACTGAATGGTAACTTCCCTTCCCATTCTATATATCACTGAATGGTAATGTCCCTCCATTCTATATGCCACTGAATGGTAACTCCCCCCACTCTATCTGCACTGCGTGCTTGTCACCAAATGGTAACTCCCTCCATTCTATATGTCACTGAATGGTAAATGCCCCATTCTATATGTCACTGAATGGTAACCCCCCTCCCCATTCTATATGTCACTGAATGGTAAATGCCCCATTCTATATGTCACTGAATGGTAAATGCCCCATTCTATATGTCACTGAATGGTAACTCCCCCCATTCTATCTGCACTGCATGCTTGTCACCGAATGGTAACTCCCTCCATTCTGTATGTCACTGAATGGTAACCCCCCTCCCCATTCTATATGTCACCAGATGGTAACTCCCACCATTCTATAGGTCACTGAATGGTAAATGCCCTATTCTATATGTCACTGAATGGTAAATCCCCACACCCATTGTATATGTCACTGAATGGTAACTCCCCTCATTGTATATGTCACTGAATGGTAATGTCCCCCATTCTATATGTCACTGAATGGTAACTTCCCCCATTGTATATGTCACTGAATGGTAACTCCCCCCATTGTATATGTCACTGAATGGTAACGTCCCCCATTCTATATGTCACTGAATGGTAACGTCCCCCATTCTATATGTCACTGAATGGTAACCCCCCTCTCCATTCTATATGTCACTGAATGGTAATTCCTCCCATTCTGTATGTCACTGAATGTTAATCTGCAATGTGTGCTTGTCACTGAATGTTAACTAGACTATGAGCGTCCCAAAATGTTAACCCCCTGAATGCTAGAGAGGTCTCCAATGTATTGTGAAGCAATGAGCTGGAGACTCCTCTAACATTCAGGTTGTATATTGTATAGTCCTGTAGTGTTATGATGCCGATAAGGATATGTTAATGCACGGACTGACACCTGATGAAGGTCGCCTGGGCCTCATGTTTCAGACACCTCCTCTTGGACTCCCATCAGTCCCATTTTTTTCAGGAAGGAGCCAATTAAATAATGTCATCAGATGGTCAGGGAAGAGGGAGGCTTTTAACCCCTTGAATGCTATAGCGGTTTCCCATGTATTCCTCCTCCATAATGCATTGAAGACCTTTCTAGAAATCAAGGTGATAAATTCCTTTAAGATCTCTTGGGACAGATATATGTCTTTTCTGAGGATTTAATTAGACAGGGAAATGGGCAGACTAGATGGGCCATTTGGTTCTTTCAGTAGTCAGATTCTAAGTTTCTATATGCATAAAAAAGTGGCATTTTTGGGGGCAAACCAACTACATCATATGGAATAAATAAATAAAACTCCCATTGATATTTACCTCCTTGAATATCACCAATGCATTGCTTCTCCAAGTGTTAAAGGAGCAGTAAACTTTTTTTATGAAAAAATATATATTGTAGGGATTTTCCTATTGAGTAAAATAAGGTTACTCCCACTGCCGAGAGATTTATATTTCCAGAGTTATTACAGTTTAAACCCATGTTTTTTTACATTAGCAGTGCCCTCTAGTGGTCAAATTCTAATTAGATTTCCTGTTAGATTCTAATGGAGAGGAAAGTCAGAAAAGTCAGAGACATACAGTTCTCCATAGAATGTGATAGAAACTGCCTGTCACTTCCTGTCAGTTAGAACTATCAGGAAGTAAACACAGTAAATTCACTTCCTGATTATTTAAACTGCTATAAATTTTGAATAAAACATCTGACAACAGTGGGAGTGACCTTGTTTTATTCAGCAGGAAATGATCTATAAAATATGTGTTTTCATAAAAAAAAAGTTTACTGCTCCTTTAAGGTTTTTAGATCTGAAGTAGAAAAATAAGGCTTCTCTAGACTTTGTTTTACAAGTAAACCAGATAAGGGGTCATAATGACTGAGGGATAATAGGCTCCAATGGACCATAATCTTCCCCATGGCTTAGGAATGTCTAGCACATTTGCCAAAGTGGCAGGAAAGTGGTTCAACAGTTCAACCACTCATCAACATCACTTCAAACTGCGAGTAAAATACACATCTCTGGTCTAATCCTTGATTGCTAGAAAACTCCTGGAGAGAAGATTTCTCTCTACACTCAAACAAACAATTAAAGTTCTTTTAATTGGAGAACAGTAATACTGAGGACCGGCTCCATCAGGCTGCGGGGAAAGCAGTACATCTGCTACGAGAAATGGCTATTGAAAAATATGGATTTATTTATTGAAATCGATTTTCTCTCAAACCATAAAGGTTTGAGAGATGTGACTGGGGGCATTAAACATCTTTTTTTTAAATTGTACAAGATGGGGATTAGTAAAATTAACCCCTTAACGACATGTGACGTACTATGACCGTCACGGTCCTTGAAATACTCAAGGACCGATGACGGTCATAGTACGTCACGTACTTTTTACTTACAGTGCTCTACCGGGAGCGCTGTAAGTAAAAATAGGGCCTGAAATTGACCGCTTCAAGATCGGAGCGATCTCTATCAGGCCCCATAATGACGCGCCGATACACGCGACAGGTCACGTGTACCGGACCGTCCACGTGGTTCTATGTGGTCCTTATGGGACGGAGACGTCCCAGGACCGCCGGTCGTTAAGGGGTTAAAGTATTACTATCCCTTTAAAGGGATAGTAATACTTAAAATGTAAAAAAAAATATGTTGTAGGGTTTATCCCCCTGAGTAAAACAAGAGTGCTCCCACTGCTGAAAGGTGTTTCATTCAAAACCTATTAATTTTCAAAGTTGAATTTTTTAGGTGCAATATCACAGTGGCCTGAAATTGTGCAGTGGCGCTGTTGCTACACCATCCTATGGAGATTTATGGTCAACTGACCAGAGCTGTCCATAGGATCGTGTAGCAACAGCGCCACTGTACAATTTCAGGCCACTGTGATATTGCACCTAAAAAATTCAACTTTGAAAATTAATAACTTTTGAATGAAACACCTTTCAGCAGTGGGAGCACTCTTGTTTTACTCAGGGGGATAAACCCTACAACATATTTTGTTTTACATTTTAAGTATTACTATCCCTTTAAGTTCAACCTTTGCCTCATAACCCAGAGACATGAGAATTATATAGCTTTCCTGCTGCCAGATGTTAGTCTATATCTGAACTTCCTGTTTTATCTACTAATACACAGTTAACCCTGTATGTTCCCTCCAGCAATGGCCTGACAAAAATCGTCTGTATAGTCCAGTATGTTGTGTCTGCCAAAGAGATACTGGTGTATATATATATATAAACATTTCTATACCTTAATAAGACTTGGGTATCCTACGCATTGCATTGCAAGGCTTTGGATACCTCTCTGGCATCCAAAGGGTTAAGATATACGATATTACATGTACATTTACTCAGCAGTCTTGGCAGAAGCAATTTCCAGTTGCACGCTTCACTTCATTTTCAGCAGAGGCAAAAAATATAGCAGTCTTTAGAATGGTCAGTCCCTCTTTGAGACCCAAATCCCTCTGTCCCACCCTGGTGCTCCTCTGTTTAGGAGATCAGTGTGTATAAGTGTATCACGTTGCTCCACAGCACAAAAAAAACAAAACAAAAAAAAACTCCCATTAATGTTTGTTTAAACTTCAGTATATGTGTTTATAAATCAGTCTGTGTAAATAAAATGCTTCGGTCTTGCGCTAAATCATGTATTCAGTTACACAAAGAGGTGTCAATAGGTCATGAAATAATGAACGGTTCTCGGTAATGTCACTCCCATCAGCCACGCCCCCCATCAACACTCCTAAACCAAAAGTCTTGCTCTTTGGCCATTTCAATTGTTGGAAGGTATGTGGCATAAAACATCACATGCAAATATTCAGCAACTTGGGGGACGCAATATCCCTTTGCATGTCTCACTTTCTGTTCAGGAGAGACATGAAGCAGATATATGATTGACTGTAGTAACCTCTGTCTTACGTTTTCCAAAAATAGACAGAGAGATCTTGACCGTTCAGTATATTTGCTTATGAATCCTGACATTGCATAATTCCAAGTGACACGCCTATTGCAAACATGCTGTTGCCTTCTGGTCATGCAGTTTGTGACTTCAATGAGGCATCATTAACCCTTTGAGTGCATTGCATACCCCTCTGGCACTCAGAGGGTTAATGGGTAATTATCATATTTTACTGCGTTCTCATTTGGGAGCTGGGAGTTAGTAAAAAAAAGCCCGGCAGTCCCAAATGGCTCATATCAGCTATTCAGGTCATCAAAAAACTGTTCCCATTGGCTGGTACACAGCTGGGGACATTGGTGCCTCTCAACCACAAAACTTGTGGGTTGCGAGTGCTGCCTACATAGACCGTCTCTGTCAAGCCAGTAGCAGAGGGTCTATGGCAGTAGTTCTCAACCAGTAGGTCGTGGCACTTTGGGGTGCCTAGAACACTAGCTATGGGTCCCCCATGTTTTCTATAAAGACTTTGTGAAAAAAGGTTGAAGTTGAGTTTCTAATGTATATCTATGAAAACGATTATGAACAATATGATCTTAGTTGTCATTCATGCTCTGAGAACCAAGAATAAATATACATTTATGCACTGGACCCTGCATGAAGTCCTTGTAAAGTTACCTATATAATGCTAGGGGTGGCCTGAACATTGCAGAGCGTACATTAGTGGTGCCTTGAGCCCCAAAAGATTGAGAACCACTGGTCTGTGGGTACCAACATCACTCAGAGCCAGAACTGAACTTGAAGTCTAGACTCTTTTCTCTAGACCAAAAAGGTTGGTCTGTGTGTCTTTCCAGATGTCCTTCTACCTTCTCCCCATGGGACCCCATGCAGCCCCAACTTCTCCCAGAGGAGTAGATCTGCCCATATGGTATTATCTGAGTGATAGTTGCCATTAAATCAGTGAGGGTTTTTTGGGGACTTTATTTGTCCTGTGCCATGCAGATGTATGACAAGGTGCACTTACATATTAGTTTGGCCCATGACTCAGGTAGTTTTAGAATCTGGTAAATATATATATATATATATATATATATATATTATTATTATTATTATTATTATTCTTTATTTATATAGCGCCAACTAATTCCGCAGCGCTGTACAATTGGGGAATAGACATACAGAGGTATTAAATAGTACAATCAGATGTGTAGAACAGGAGGATCAGAGGGCCCTGCTCGTGAGAGCTTACAGTCTAGAGGAAGGTAGGTTTGATACAGAAGGAGTAAGTGCTATTGTGTTTAAGTGCCTCCTGCCACATGAACTGCCAGTCAGTGGGTGGGAGTGAGAAGTGCTGTTGAGTGCAGTAGTCCGTGCAAGGGGTGAATCTTGGTGATGATGTTTATGGAGGCAGTTGATAGGCCTCCCTGAAGAGGTGAGTCTTCAGGGAGCGTCTGAAGATTTGAAGGCTGGGGGAGAGTCTGATGGGGCGGGGGAGGGAATTCCACAGCTCAGGTGCAGCACGGGAGAAGTCCTGTAGGCGGGAGTGGGAGGATGTGATAAGAGCTGTGGAGAGCAGAAGGTCATGTGCAGAGCGAAGATGGCGGGCGGGAGTATATTTGGAAATGAGAGATGAAATATAGGGGGGTGCAGTGTTAGTGAGGGCTCTATAAGTTAGCACCAGAGTTTTGAATTTTACTCTGTATGCTAACGGGAGCCAGTGTAGGGACTGACAGAGGGGTGTGGTGTTAGAGAAGCGATGAGTGAGGTAGATTAGTCTTGCAGCAGAGTTCATTATGGACTGTAGCGGGGTTAGTCGGGTGAGAGGCAGGCCAATTAGTAAAGAGTTACAGTAGTCAAGACGGGACATGATGAGTGTTTGGATTAGAATTTTGGTAGTGTCTTCTGTGAGAAAGGGTCGGATTCTAGAGATGTTGCGGAGGTGGAGGTGGCATGAGTTGGAGATTGACTGGATGTGAGGAATGAAGGATAGGGCAGAGTCAAATGTGACCCCCAGGCAGCGTGCTGTAGGGGTTGGTGTGATGGAAGTGTTGTTAACGGTGAGGGTAATGTTTGGGATAAGGCTGGTTGTAGATGGAGGGAAGAGAATTAGTTCAGTTTTGCTAAGGTTAAGTTTGAGTTGATGGGAGGACATCCAGGAAGACACAGCAGACAGACAGTCAGACACTCGGGACAGGAGGGAAGGAGAGAGGTCTGGGGAGGAAAGATATATTTGGGTGTCATCAGCATAGAGATGATGGTGAAACCCAAAGGAGTTTATTAGTTTTCCAAGGGAAGCAGTGTAGATTGAGAAGAGCAAGGGTCCCAGTACTGATCCTTGGGGCACACCAACAGACAGTGGGAGGGGTGGGGAAGTGGAGCCGGAGTATGAAACACTGAAGGAGCGGTTGCAGAGATAAGATGAAAACCAGGAGAGTGCAGTGTCGCAGAGGCCTAGGGAGTGGAGGGCTTGGAGGAGGAGTGGGTGATCGACTGTGTCAAATGCGGCTGACAGGTCCAAAAGAATGAGTAGGGAGTAGTGGCCTTTAGACTTGGCTGAGAGCACGTCATTGGCCACTTTAGTGAGGGCAGTCTCAGTGGAGTGATGAGGGCGGAATCCGGATTGCAAGGGATCTAGCAGGGAATGGGAGCAGAGGAATTTAGTGAGCCGGTTATATGCAAGGCGCTCGAGAAGCTTGGAGGCAAACGGGAGTAGGGAAATTGGCCGGTAATTTGACAATGAGTTTGGGTCCAGGGAGGGTTTTTTTAGGATGGGAGTGATTAGTGCATGTTTGAAAGAGGATGGGAAGGTGCCGGTTGACAAAGAGAGGTTGAATAAGTGAGTAAGGATTGGAGTTAGTAGAGGGGAGAGTTCTTGGGTGAGCTGAGATGGGATTGGGTCGAGAGGGCATGTGGTTAGGTTTGAGTGAGTGAGGAGAAGGGAGACTTCATCCTCAGTGACAGGTGGGAAGGAGCTTAGTGTGTATGTGGGAGAGGCGACAGGGCTGGGCTGGCTGGGTGGGGGTGGTAGTGATGAAATATCATGTCTGATAGATTCAATCTTGTTCTTGAAGTGGTTGGCGAGATCTTGGGCCGAGAAGTTAGTGGAAGGTGTTTGTGTTGGTGGGTTTAGAAGAGATGTGAAGGTTGAGAAAAGGCGTTTGGGGTTGGAGGAAAGATTAGAAATTAGAGAGGAGAAGAATGACTGTTTAGCCAGGGAGAGGGCAGAGCTATACGAACGGAGAATGAATTTGTAGTGTGTGAAGTCGGCTGTGGAGCGCGATTTCCTCCAGTGCCTTTCAGCAGTGCGTGAGCACCTTTGGAGGTATCGCGTTAGTCTTGTGTGCCAGGGTTGTAGTGGGGTTGTGCGTGGGTGGCGTGGAGTTGCAGGTGCAGCGATGTCAAGGGCTGAAGTGAGAGTGCTGTTATAGAGAGCAGTAGTTTTGTCTGGGCAAGTAAGTGTGAGGATGGGGTTGAGGATAGGCTGCAGGGAGGTGGAAAATTGTTGCTTATCAAGAGAATGTAGATTTCTCCGCATGCGCTTGATTGTGGCGGGGGTGATGGGTTTGCGTGGTATGATGAGGTTACCGGTGAGGAGGTGGTGGTCAGAGAGGGGAAAAGGGACGTTAGAGAAGTTGGAGACCGAGCAGAGGTTAGTGAAGATCAAGTCGAGGGAGTGACCATCACTGTGTGTGGGAGAGCTGGTCCACTGCGATAAGCCTAAGGAGGTTGTTAAGGAGAGGAGTTTGAGGGCAGGGGGGGTGTTGTGATTATCTATAGGGATGTTGAAGTCACCCATGATGAGAGTAGGGACATCAGAGGACATGAAGTGAGGGAGCCAGGAGGTGAAGTGATCAAGGAATTGTGCAGTGGGACCAGGTGGCCTGTATATGACAGCAACACGCAGGGGGAGGGGAGAGAAGAGGCGAAGTGTGTGAGTTTCAAATGTAGGGAAGGAAAGAGAGGGAACAGTGGGGAGTACCTGAAATATATGGTTAGGGGGCAGCAGGATGCCTACTCCCCCTCCCTGCCTGTTGCCAGGCCTCGGTGTGTGTGTGAATTGAAGGCCTCCATATGAGAGTGCGGCAGTGGAGGCAGTGTCTGATGATGTGAGCCAAGTTTCAGTGATGGCAAGGAGGTTTAGGGAATGAGAAATGAACAGATCATGAACAGCTGTTAGTTTGTTACACACAGAGCGGGCATTCCAGAGACCAAAACAAAAGGGGGGGGAGGAGGTTAGGTGACGGGGTACGGTTATTAGATTGTGAGTGTTGCGTGTGTGAGTGGGTTCTGTGGTCCAAGAGAGAATGGAAGGGGGGCCTGGGTTAGGTGAGATGTCACCTGCAGCAAGCAGGAGGAGAAGGGACAGGGACATAAGGTGAGAGTGAGATTTGAAGCAATGGGTCTTTTTTGCAGGGGTAGAAGGAGATGGTGGTGATAGGGAGCGGAGGAATGAAAAAAGTTCATGGGAGCAGAGAAGTGGTGAGTGAAGAATTGAGGGTGCAATGTGAATGGCGTGACACTTAATGTGGACACAGGAGGAGGAGACTCTTATGCATGTGAGAATGGCGATGACAAAACAAGGAGTTAATTTGCCCATAGTTGGGTTAATGAATGGGGCAGTAGAGATGTGCAACAGTCAGTAATCCAGGAGAGTACAGATGACTTGGCAGTCAAGGGTCAATCCACGGAGCAGAGGGTATAGGTGCCAGGGATGGTGAGGAGACTCAGTAGCAGAACTGCAAAGTACTTGGTGAGGGTAGGAATCAGTGCAGGGTTAAATGAAGTAGTCCAATGATGATCAGGAGAGGCAGAAGTTGTAGTGGTTAATGGTGACTGGAAATCCTGGTTTCTTGCATCAGGTGGTCAGTAGTTTCAGTAGAGGAAGCAAATGTCAGTGCTTGGTGGAAATGACTGTTTCTTCACTCTGAATTCAGCTTGTTTACTTGCCTCTTGTCTTTAGGTGGCTGCAGCAGTTGTCTGTCTCTTGTCCAACTCTCTTGCCTAACTCTCAGTACTTAGATAAAGATGTACTTTGAGAAAGGTGCCAACTACTACCCCTGGCAAATGCCACCCCAGGCAAATGCCACCCCTAACTGGGCCTGAATATATAGTAACTGGAGTCCCTAAGAACACTGAATGACTGACTGAGGGATTTCCAAATTACAAATTGTTTTGGGATGGGATAGCTCTGAGTGCGTTCAGGTGTGACACCATTAAATCTCTGATAAGAAACAGACACAGAGAGATATAGGAGAGGAATGGGGGAGGAAGGCAATATGGAGACTGGAACAGGGGGTCAAAATGGCTAATTTAGATTAGTACATACAACAAGGGGTTAAATGGTAGAGGGAGACTGGATGAGATTGGAGAGAGGGAGACTGTATAATTAATAAACAGTTGGGTTACAGCACAAGATTTTTAAGCAGACTGGATGGGAAACACATACCAGGAGACTGTATAATTAATAAACAGTTGGGTTACAGCACAAGATTTTTAAGCAGACTGGATGGGAAACACATACCAGGAGACTGTATAATTAATAAACAGTTGGGTTACAGCACAAGATTTTTAAGCAGACTGGATGGGAAACACATACCAGGAGACTGTATAATTAATAAACAGTTGGGTTACAGCACAAGATTTTTAAGCAGACTGGATGGGAAACACATACCAGGAGACTGTATAATTAATAAACAGTTGGGTTACAGCACAAGATTTTTAAGCAGACTGGATGGGAAACACATACCAGGAGACTGTATAATTAATAAACAGTTGGGTTACAGCACAAGATTTTTAAGCAGACTGGATGGGAAACACATACCAGGAGACTGTATAATTAATAAACAGTTGGGTTACAGCACAAGATTTTTAAGCAGACTGGATGGGAAACACATACCAGGAGACTGTATAATTAATAAACAGTTGGGTTACAGCACAAGATTTTTAAGCAGACTGGATGGGAAACACATACCAGGAGACTGTATAATTAATAAACAGTTGGGTTACAGCACAAGATTTTTAAGCAGACTGGATGGGAAACACATACCTGTAAGGAAGATGAGAAAGTTGTTAGAAGACTGTCTTCATAGAGCATACAATGCAGCATACTGGATAGATATTAACATATTATTTCTCTTGCCTAACTCTCAGTACTTAGATAAAGATGTACTTTGAGAAAGGTGCCAACTACTACCCCTGGCAAATGCCACCCCAGGCAAATGCCACCCCTAACTGGGCCTGAATATATAGTAACTGGAGTCCCTAAGAACACTGACTGACTGACATATATACATACACTACTGTTCAAAAGTTTGGGGTCACTTAGACATTTCCTTGTTTCTGTTATGGTAGCAGCTTGGCAGTATGGTACGTAAGAAGTGCCCATCAAGCCAATAAAAATTGTGGGAGGTGCTTCAGGAATCATGGGTGAGCTCTCTTCACATTACCTCAACAAACTGACAACTAGAATACCAAAGGTCTTAAAGGCTGTTATTGCTGCAAGGAGGATTCTTCTACGAAAGCAAAGTTTGAAAGACACAATTATTATTTTAATTAAAAATCATTATTTCTAACCTTGTCAACATCTTGACTGTGTTTCCTATTCATTTTGCAACTTATTTGATGGAAATCAAGGAGATTTCTAAGTGACCCTAAACTTTTGAATGATAGTGTATGTTTGTGTGTGTTTGTGAGAGAGAGAGAGAGAGAGAATGTGTGTATATGTGAGAGAGTATGCGTGTATGTGTGTGTGATGTCTGCATCTACACTACCGTTCATGCTTGCATCACACACACACACACACGTAAACGCATAAACATATACACACACACATATCACACACATACCTGTATATACATTAAGAAGAATTAACACTGACAGCCAAAAAAGAGATTACATGGTAGTATTAGTTTTAGAAAAATGTCTCTGAAAATGTCTACCTTTTCCTACAATCTGATTTGAGTCATTAGATCTGAATGGCTAAGAAATAATGATGGCTGAGAATCTTATACACAAATCACTGCTCTGGATACAGACCTCTTAATACAATCTGTATTCCGTATAAGCAAACATCTTACACCAAGTCTGGGAGTTTATCTATGAAACAAACACACATGTAGACATTACAGACTCGATTAGCAGACAACAGAAGAATTCCAGGAAGATTTCCTGCACTTAACGACGCTGAAGGGAGTTTCCTTTTATTATCCCTAAAAGGATTTTAGCACAACAAGGTGATTTTTTAACAGGTCACTGCCCAGTATGTGAAAGAATTATTCAGGGACACGAGTAATAAATATAACAGGCCCCATTTTGAAGTGATGAGCAAATGGGCATAATAAACCTAAAGTAGAAATAGATGTCAAAAATAAACATCATGACCTTCAAGAAACTAAAAGTGGACCTGCCACCTTAAACGGATAGTAATGTTTCACAAAAAAGCAGCTCTGAATAATCTTCATAGTATTTGGACCATGGTGAGCATTATTTCAAAACTGTCAGAGTTGAAGTTCAAGAGCAATTGAATGATAAAGTGCCACTCCCTCCACCCCTTTTACTGATGTAACACTGCTCACCTCAGAGTAGCAAGACTGTCCAGATGGATCGCAGAGAGGGACAATCTTCAGTGATCATAAGGGAAAACCTGAAAAACAT
The DNA here is from genome assembly GCA_037306005.1 of Rhinophrynus dorsalis. NCBI lineage: Eukaryota > Metazoa > Chordata > Amphibia > Anura > Rhinophrynidae > Rhinophrynus > Rhinophrynus dorsalis. The sequence goes on from CM074723.1 coordinate 31,346,378, forward strand.
GTCAAGGGGGGCAGGGTTTTCCTTATGATGACAGTAAGAAGATTGTCCCTTGCTGTGATCTGTCCAGTCAAGTGACCAGATTCATGCAAATTAGTTTCAGAGCTGGGCCAATAATACCACACCCTGTGCATGCTATTAAACAGGCTACAAGCGAAGGAGCGTCCAGCTCTGTATCAGCCGTGGCTCGGGCAGTCTCTACAGTGCATGACTGCAGCACGCTCAGCAGTCTCTACTGCTCATGACTTTGTCGTTACACACGTTTTAGCAAATTATTATATAGGATTGATGACAATTACTTCTTACACATAATAGGTAACATTTTATTCTTTATTTAATGACCTCAGAGTTAGACTGCACAGAGTAAAGATCTAAAAGACATCCCTTTGTGAGCATCTTAAAGACATATCACCTCCTCTAATTGAGGGCAGTATTCTCTCAATACCCTGTACAGAAAAACTCAAGGCATTGGAATTATCTGCCATTAATATCCGTAAATGTTTCTGTAAATTTTTTTGTTCCACACTATGCGATATAACGAAAACTATTTTATTCATATCACCTCCTGTTTTGTTCATATTACATCATGGTACTGTGACCTTATCTTTAAAGAGATCATTCACCCATTTACCATTTGAAATTAACCCTTTGAATGCCAGAGTGGTACGGAACGCATTGCTTTGCAATGCGTTCAGTACCACTCTGGCACTCAAAGGGTTAATTCAGCTTGATCCAACATTAGGGTAACCCCCTAATTGAGATATTGGTGGAAAGCGATTGGATAGCCATTTTTTGTGCCCTCGTCAGATAATCATGGATACTTCCGTGCTTAACTGACTGAGACAATTTGACTAAATAATTTCCCACCGATTCTTGAAATACATCAAAAAGTTTGCTACGTGCATTAACAGGATAAAAGCCGAAAGTTGCTCTAACATTAACATTAGGTCAAATTCTGATGCCTTGTCTACTCTAAATATTATATGGCTTGGTGCGAGGAGTCTTTGGAAAATACATGCAATGGGTGGGGTTAGTATAGAAAACAGTGGAGCACCTCTGTCCAATCAGCTGCCAAGCTGAAGACCCCCACTCAGACAGTCCAAAAATTATACACAATAAGCAACTTGACTCGGTGCTCGAAAAGAGTAATATTTATAGTTGGATTAATTCTATTTATGTAATAATTTTATTTCTCACTGCGTACAAGGATGCATGGAACACTGTTTATTAATTTCTTCTTGTGGATATATGATATCATTTTACACCAAATGTTTTTCAGTGAATAATAGCAGATTATATGTCACAGGTTTTTAATGGTATACAGGGGCGGACTGACAGGACCCAGGGCCCCTGGTCCAAAAAGAGGTCTGGGCCCCCTGCAGAAATCTCCACATTGCCCCTTCATCTCCACAATGCCCCTTCCACAGTGCCCCCTTCATCTCCACAATGCCCCTTCCACAATGCCCCCTTCATCTCCACAATGCCCCTTCCACCATGCCCCTTCCTCGCCACACCGCCCCTACCTCCAGTCCCTGGTGGTCTAGCGGCGTGGCTGTGCGAAGTCCCGCGCACCTCTAGTAATGCAGAGGCTGGGAGATTATGTCATCTCCCAGCGCTCTGTATTACTAAAACGGAGTGCCAGTGCCGTTGTTGGAGAGCTGCTGAGCAGCGCTGGAAGCGGCGGTGGGCCCCATTCGGTCACGGGCCCTCGGTCCCTGACCGAATGCCCGTATGGTCAGTCTGCCCTGATGGTATATGAGTTTTTGCACTGATGCTGCATGTGGGTTTTACTGTCTGTTCGAGGGTCGAGTCTAGTTGCTTATTGTATATAGCATCTTTGGTATAGTAGTCCTTTTAGGGAGGATACATTTTTCTTGAAGAGATACTTTGATTCCATTTGAATGATTTGCAGTGGTGATTTAGATTTTGTTGCAGCATTTCTTGATTACATGAATGATAATAATGTTAATATTAAATTCAATCTTTTTAGTCATCAAATTGCATTTAGTTTTGGTATCCCCTAGTGAGGGTCCATTATTCATAATATTTACAGGAAACCTACGCCACTAATGCATTTTTTAAGAACAGGCAGTTGCCATCCCATCACACGATTAGGAATGGGCCAGTGGGACAGTTTCTCAGTTTGAGGAGGAACCGCTCTGCCAACGCTCTGTTTGGTGAGGCATGTAGGGACTTATGGAAGAGATTTTTAGAAATGGTTTACCTCAGGTGGATGTTGTCTCGAACTGAAAACATTTCAAAGGGTAAATTGAGGGAAGAAAAATACAAAAAAACAAGCGCACACAAAAAATAAGTGTAGACTGTTTGATTCTTCGTATCGGACACCTTCACCACGTGAGATATTAATATCACCACCTCTTTCACCGTGGGAATAACCTTCTATGGTGAGTATAATAAATATACACTCACCTTAACCAGAGGCGAACCAGCCTCTTGGTTTAAGAGCCTATACTGGATAACCCCCAGTATGGGTATCAAATCTCTGCCTCCTTTCCTCTGCCCATCGTCACCTCCTTCAGCGTCTCTCCTCCGTCCACTTCTTCCCCTGCTGGGCTACTCCAACTAAAGGTTAACCTCCAATCAGGGCTCACTGGAACCAAATGGGATATAACTAAAGGGGCTCAGGACTCATGAGACTAATAATGAATCTCTATTTATTAAAAATATATGTATAGATCCATACACTAAAAAATATATATATAAAAAATACAAAGATATACAAATATACTCTGATGATAAAACGCCCTCCGCGTTTCACAGCCTCCCGCTGCTTCTTCAGGGGCACTTTCTGCCTTCCAGTACTGTACGTGTTGTATTCAGCGCAGAGATTTGGGTGGTTTTTGTGTAAATTGAGGGAAGATCTCTTTAAAGATAGGGTCACAGTAACAGGAGGTCGTATAAACAAAACAGAAGATGAATAAAATAGTTTTCAGTACATCTGAATATAACGAAATAAATAAAATGACACAGAAACATTTACGGGCATTAATGGCAGACAATGGGTCAATTCTACCAAGACCTTTTAGTCCACTGTTACGGGAAAAGTTTATGATACGAGACATTATATAAATTGTGTGACTAAATTATTATAACGCACAAGTTTTGTAATATTCAATACGTAGGCAAAAGCCGTAGTTTGCAAGAGGAGATCTGAGAGCAATATCACATATAACATACATAAAACTGGAGTTCTTCAACACTTTTTCCTTAGAATCACCATAAAGTGAGTTTTTCTGCACTGGGTATTGAGAGAATAATGCCGTCCATTAAAGGAGGTGATTTGTCTTTAAGATGATCACAGAGGGATGTCTTTCGGATCATTACTTTGCATAGTCGAACTCAATGGGGATTAAATAAAGAATACAATGTTATGCATTATGTGTAAGAAGTAAAGTCATCTATTAGATTATAAAGAATCCACTGAGATTCATTACATTTATGTTTGTATCACTGGAAAAGGTATTACCTTTATATCACTCTTGTGAGTTTTTTGTTACACAGAATCCTATCTACTCTAGCATTTGAATAGAGATTATTAATGGTCTTTATCCTTGTGTAATTGATATTACTTATCCATATCCACTTGAGATAGAGTTAATGTTGTTCTTAATTGTTTTACAGCTATCTCAGTGTTATGGAATGTTTTGTTTTTGTATATAACGATTTGGGGCACGCCAACAGCCTTTTTATAGATAGTCAATATCAGCTATTGGACGATATATGTATTTAATCTCGTATTTGACTTGTTGCATACATATTTCATGGGTCAAACAAAGTAGTATTCCTAGATTATTTTGGGTGATTGGTTGATTAGTAATTTAGGTCGGTATTGCTCCATCTTAAATAACCAGTTGGCAGGATACTCAGGTCTAGGATTAAGCACTCTATGTGCAAAACACGTGAGACCATCTAGTTCTTTCCTGGTGTCTATCTATGCAACGATAAATTATTTTTATACTAATGTAAAAGCCTGTGTACACAGGCCAATGTCTGGGTGATGTTAAGAGGCCGGTCCTGCTCTGCGTCCTGCCGCTGAGGCAGTCATGCACTGTAGAGACTGCCCGAAAGCACAGAACGCTCCCAGCACAGAACTCCCAGCATTCCGTGCTCTCAGCATTCTGTGCGTTTGGGCAGTCTCTACTGAGCATGACAGCTTCTGACAAACATTCTAACGAATTATTATATAGGATTCCATTAGGAAAAGTGTTTCCTTTCATGAGTGCAGTGCTACATTGCAAGGCACTCTTCAGAAATTGGCATCTCTGACCGGCACCGAAGGGATACAGATCACAATCGTTGAGTGATTCCATTTGATTATATTCATTACATTATAATTTATCAGTGCCGCTATTTTTTTGTGATCTCCCTGGAACCAGCCGAACCTCATTTTGTCCCTGGTTTTGAATTCTAATTTGAATCCCTATGCTATGTACTCTATGGATGTGTTACTTTTTAGTGATTTTAGAAAGCTTTCAGAATCTTGTATTTGTTGTATTAGTTGTTTTTTTATTTAGAAAACTAGTTTTTGAGTTATCTGGATTTATAGATTATGTTAATTAAGGTGTTCTGTGCAGGTACTTACTGTCTTATCCCTTCATTTACTCCCTACTAACTGTCACTTAACATTTTCAGTGCTAGAGGAGGAAGGCAATGCATTGCTGACTTGTGTCAGTGAATAGGGAGGTAATGTAATGATAGAACAAGAAGCCAATACTAGGGGTGGTGGGCAAAGCATTGCTGAGCAATGTCAGTGAGTGGGGAGGTAATGTAGTGATAGGACAAGAAGTTAGTACCAGGAGAGGTGGGCAATGCATTGTTGGACAGTGTCAGTAAGTGGAGGAGGTAATGTAGGGATAAGACAGGAAGTCAGTGATAGGAGAGGTGTGTTATACTTTCCTGAGCAGTGTCAGTGAGTGGGGGTGTAATGTAGTGATAGGACAAGTCAGTGCTAGGGGAGGTGGGCAATGCATTGCTGAGCAGTGTCAGTGAGTGTGGGAGGTAATGGAGGTATAAGGGATGAAGTCAGTACTAGGGGAGGGGAGGCAATGCATTGCTGGGCAGTGTCAGTGAGTGGCAGAGATAATCTAGAGATAAGAGAGGAAGTCATTATTAGGGGAAGAGAGAAATGCATTGCTGAGCAGTTTCAGTGAGTGGAGGAGGTAATTAAAGGATACAGGATGAAGACACTACTACGGGAGGGGACAATGCATTGCTGAACAGTGTCAGTGAGTGGGAGAGGTAATGTAAAGATAAGACAGGAAGTCAGTGGTAGGGGAGGTGGGTAATGCATTGCTGCGCACTGTCAGTAAGGGAAGGTAATGTAGGGATAAGACAGGAAGTCAGTGTTAGGGGAGATGGGTAATGCATTGCTGAGCAGTGTCAGTGAGTTGGCGAGGTAATCCAGAGAGAAGACAGGAAGTCAGTTGTAGGGGAGGTGGGTAATGCATTGCTGAGCAGTGTCAGTGACCTAGGGATAAAACAGGAAGTGCCTACATGGCATGCCTTAATTAGCATAAGCTATAAATCGAAATAACTAAAATCCAAAAGAAATAACTGATATAATATATAGGTGATTTTGAAAGATCTCTCAAAATAACCAAAGGTTTTTTTCTAGGTGATAGTTATCAGTCGGAATTCTTATTTGTCCCCTAACCCAGAATTATTCCAGTTTTCTTTTGAATGTAAGGCCTTTCTCTTCAAATACGGAAATCTCCTGGGTCCATTCTGACACATTGTACTGTGCTGCCCCTGTGAGATGAGTGCAGGGAGAAGCATTTACTTCTGACAAATGTGCATTGTTGGCCATAGAGGATTGGCTGATAACCACAAAGACCCACCAGTGAATAGACCATTGCAATGAATATTGCAATACTTCTAATGAAGGGCCAGCACGGGGACCATGTAAGCCACTATGCAGACCACTACTTTAGCTACTCTCTGGAGACCATTGTTATTCTCCAGGAAGATGCAGAATGCTGCATCCATGAACAATTGTTGGTGAGTGAGCCCATAGGGTGCAATGTACCCTCGTATTGGCAGACAGTACACAGTGGTGGAATTTTCATGGCAAAGTCTCCCCTGTGAAAGAGTCCCCGTCTTGCTCTTTCTGTCATTATTGTACTTTGGAACCTTCTCTCTCCCCTCTACTCCTGCCCCTCCATCTCCGACCATCTCCATTATTCATTCATAATCATTAAATATTCCAGTAATTTTCTCCAGGTCCTCGATCTTCAAAGAGTGTAGGTTTCACTCATCTTTAGTTAAAAGCCCATTACAAATCAATGCAAGTATGTATTTGTTCATTGTGGTGCTGTTGATTTACCCCAGAATTGCTCTATTTATTTTTTGTGCACATGGTTCATAGTGCATTTTCCTGCCTACCATAAACCTACCATACACATGCTAGTTGGAGAAATATGCTGGATTATTGATTGTTAAAGGGACAGTAATGTCCCTCCCCCCCAAAAAAAAGATATCCAGTTTTGTAGCCTTTAAAAAAAAAATCAATATGCTCCAAGCCCGATCTCTCAAACCGCTATGGTTTCAGAGATATAGGGATTCAAAGTTTGCCCCTCTCTCCCTTTCTCCTGACGTCAGCGTCTAGCTGACAGCAGAAGATCCCGGTCAGTGGACCAGCAGGTGGCTCTGCAGCAGAGCCGAGATTGTGTTATCTATAAAGAGTTCATTCATTGGAAATGTCTACAAAGTGTGATTGCAAACCAGACACACTTTGTAGACCTTTCCAATGAATGAATTCTTTAGCAATAACGTGATGCTCTGCTGCAGAGCCTCCTCGAGTCGTACGACTTGATTCTTCTGCTGTCAGCTTTACAGCTGACATCAGGAGAAGGGGAGGGAGGGGGAACTTTGAATCCCTATTTGTCTCAAACCATAGCAGTTTGAGAGATCGGGTTTGGAGCATATTGATTTTTTTTTTAAAGTCTACAAAACTGGATATATTTTTTTGGGGACATTACTGTCCCTTTAAACGAAGATTTTAATCTACAAATTTGGAAAACAATTAGAAGAGAGCAGAATTCCTGACTTCTCTGCTCCTTGGACCACGATCTGAAATGGCCCAATTGATTATGAATGAATCATGGAGACCGTCGGTGATAGAGGGACAGGAATAGAGGGGAGAGAGAAATTGCCAAAGTGCAGTAGAGACAGAGAAAGCATGAGGGGGGCTCTTTCACAGGAGAGACTTTGTTATGAAAATGCCACAGTCTCCCAATAAGAGGGTACATTGCACCCTATACAAACCGTGTGCAGATCATTTATAGATAAGGGGACTGAGAAAAAAAAACTTGAGAAACCCCAAGTAATTGTTTGAGTGGAAAGAAAAGATGGTCAGAAACAGATACATATCTTCTGACACATAGGGAGAAACCAGTTTAGTGAATGATTACCTATGTCTTAATTGTTGAGGTTATTTATCAGAATATTATGGTTTACTGAATCAAAGGCCTTAACAACATGTGTGAACATTCCCACAGTAAGTTCGCCGTGTTCAATGCCAACCTGGATATCATTACATATTTTTAGGAGGACAGTGCCCTTTGAGTGATTTGGACAAAAGTCAAATTGAAGCAGGGTAAAAAGTTGGACATTTAGGAATACCTGCATAGTTGCATGTGGACACATTTTTTCAGGATGTTAAAAAATATGGGGGGAACGGATATTGGTCTCTAGAGTGGTACCATGTTTTTATTGCCACTTTTGTGTATAATTACAAGTCTATCAATTTCCCAGGTCTTGGGTATCTAACCAGATGACAAAGAAGCATTACTAAGCTTTACTAAGAGATGCAGTAGGATGGGCTGTGACTCCAGACTGAAATTTCATTGTTTTTGCATGAGTAGGTTGGCAGTTATATCACTAATGGGGACTGGCTTGAATCTCAATTCAACAAGTTCACAGTTTTCCTCTGAACAAACACCAGAGACGGACTTTAATTAAAACCAAATTCAAATTTTATTCAATATGTATACAAATCACATAGTACTTATTCTTGTCGATGGCTCACAAAAGATCAACCTCAGGTGTCCGGAGGCACATGGAAACATAAAACGAGTTTCGCGTATACATCACTTAATCATGAAGGCGGAATTCATGACCCTGGCGTGCACTTTTAAAGGGATAGTAATACCTGAAAATAAGTTTATTTTATATTGTAGCCCTTAAAAAACCATGAAAGATGATATAAGTCTTATCTCCCAAACCTTTATGGTTTGGGAGATATTCATATGTAAAATACAGTATAGTTCACTTTTCCTTGCTGTTTCAGCCAAGTCTGCCATCTAGTGGACAGATTTGGAATTCGGTCCACATAGCAACCGGCAGCTCTTTAGCAGTGCCGAGATCACGATCTTTGAAAAGAACTACTTCATTGGAACTGTGTACAAAGTGTGCCTGGCTTGAAAGCACACTTTGTAGAACATTCCAATTAAGAAATTATTTTTAAAGAACATGATCTCAGCACTTCTGGAGAGGCACTGCCGGTCGGGCGAGACCGGATTCCAAATCTGAAGGGTGGAGCAATGACATCACTCCAGGGGAAACTTTACTTCTGAATATCTCCTAAACCATAAAGGTTTGGGAGATAAGACTTATATTATTTTTCATGTTTTTTTAAGGGCTACAATATCAAACAAACTTATTTTCAGGTATTACTATCCCTTTAAAATCTCAGTATTCAATGAATTCAAAGTCTCCCTGAGTCTATGAAATACGGATGTCTACTTGGATGCAATTATTCACATTAGTAACCAAAGTAAACACCAATCATTAACTCCTTCTGTTCTGAATGACCACCAGATCCGAGTGAAACAGCTGCAATCGGATACTGTTGTCATTACTATAACAATATCAGAACAGATAAGTACAAGTTGATACAAGACTGGACCTCCAGCAGACCTCCACAATCTCCCAGGCTCAGGTATAAGATCTCTTAACCCTTTGCGTGCCAGAGGGGTACGTAACGCATTGCAAAGCAATGTGTTGCATACCCCTCAGGCACTCAAAGGGTTAAAGCTACAAACGCCAGAGCCACAAGTCCCAGTACCATATATAACTTCTGCGGAACAGAAGCATGTATCTTATAAAGAAAAAAATTGACACCATATTAGTAAACAATCCAGACATCATAATAGCAATTAAAATAATTTAACAAAACTGTAAAACATCCTGAAAAATCATCCTAAATCAAGTGATGCAATTAATAAAGTTTAAACTCAATCACCATTAAAGAATTTCAGATATGCAGATCAAAACTGATTCATATCAACTCATATTTTGTAAATTAGATAGAACCCAGTATTGTCTCTCTCAAATAATCATATATTTTGAAATTCAACAAAATAAAGTAATATTGAAGATGTAGAAACCAATACTATAAGTTAAATGCTATCTTTTACAATTAGATATAACAAGAAACATCATATTCACAGTTAAGGCCCAATGGGAACCTAGTTCTGAGACAAAATATCCAGAAAACCTCTCTTCTGGACAAGAGACTCTCAAGGTCCCCCCACCTCTCACTCCTAAATACACCCTTTCTAGACATTGAATCCGTAAAGTATCAATATTTTTATTGTGAAAAGCCTCAAAGTGGTTAGCTACAGTAGATTTAAATGTTCCACATCGTATACCACTTAAGTGTTCATTAATATGCTCTCTCAAGAGTCTACTGGTCTTGCCCACATATTGTTTATCAAACGCCACACACGTTAGCAGATAAACAACATTCTTGGTTTTACAGTTGATGTACTACCTCATATTGCAAGAAGTTCCAGTGACACTTGAACTGAAGTTGTTACTAACTGTAATTCTAGAACACAATTGACATCTACCTCCCTCACACTTATACATACCTACCGTGGAAAGCCAAATTTGACTTGGCACAATATCCCTACTCTTGTACGAGCTGGGAGACAGGTAATTACCAATTGTTCTAGCCTTTTTAGGTACACATTTAATCGGTTTATAAATCCTTTGGAGTTTCTCATCCAAGGCCAACACAGGCATATGTTTATATATGATTATATATTGATTCAATGAAAATCTCCACTTAACTGAGTCTGGAAGGCTATAGAATCGCTCGATGACTCTCTCTTACTGCCAATGCTGGTCGCTGATGAGGACCCCAGAAGATCCTCTCTTTTACATGATCTTCCCTTATTCAATGCATGATCTAACAAGGTCCTCAAGTATCTTCTTGCTAAAAATCTCTCATACAGTTCACCCACCTGAGATTCAAACAACCGTTCCATAGAGCAATTGCATCTCAGATGAATGAACTGTCAATATGGTATAGCTTTAATGACATAGGGTGGATGACAACTTTCTGACCTCCCCAGTACATTAACTGATGTATGCTTCCGATATACATCAGAAACAATGTATCCAACTTCAATAGAAAGCCTCAGATCTAAACAAGAAATATTATTCTTTGATATTCTGATGTAAAATGAAGATTCATAGCATTGTTATTAATATGACCCACAAATTCTACAGCTCTTGCTTCTCCTGAACACCAGACTACCAACAAGAAATAGATGTATCTTCTATATTCTACAATATCCTCTCGAAAGGGGTTTCCATCCCCAGAGATGTGGACCTCCTCCCACCAACCCATAAATAGACTGGCGAAAAAACCTTAATGTTATTTTGTGTGAATCTGAATTCAGCAGTACTGTTGGACAAGAGAGGGCATGCCAGAGACTGTTCAATGCACATTTCTTCATCATAATTACTTCTGAATTGTGTGACCGCGAAGACACGTCTAGCAAAGTAGATGTTAAGTGCATCAGCTATTGATATTGGGCCAGGGCCGGCCCAAGACATTGTGCTGCCTGGGTCCAAGGATGAAGTGCTGCCCCCCCCCCTACCAAAACTACGCCCACCAAAACATGCCACATCCATAACTATATTAACCCCTCTCCTGCCCTGAAAACCACATAGAACTGAAATGTTTTGCAACCGAATAATACCTTATTACTCATTACGTAATTCTGGGTCACATTGTAAGCAGAGACATTTAGATGAAAAGGAATGGTGTTGAATGGACTAAAGAGAAAGGGGAAAATGGGGAGAAAGGCAAGAGGCAGAAAGAAAAGAGATGAAGAAAGATAAAGGGGCAAGAGGGAGAAAGAGTTAAGAATGGAATAAAGAGAAAAAAGAAAGGGGGAGTCTATTTCTCCCCCTCTTGATCCCCGCTCTAGCATTTTTCTCCCCATATTGCTGCTTTCTCCCCTTATTGCCCCCTTGATCTTCCTATTCCATCTTTATCTCCCTCTTGCTTCTTTTTCCCCTCTTGTCTCCTGATCCCCCCTTTTGCCTCTTATGTCTCCCTCTTGATCCCCCTTTTGCCTCTTGTTTTACCCTCTTGGTTCCCCTTTTTCCTCTTGTGTCTCCCTCTTGATCCCCCTTTTGCCTCTTGCTCCCCCTTTTGCTTATTGTGTCTCCCTCTTGATCCTCCCTTTTGCCTCTTGATTCCCCCTTTTTGACTCTCTCTCCCCCTCACCTCTTGATCCCCAATTTTTGCCCCTCTCCCCCTCATCTCTTGATCCCCCTTTTTGCCTCTTTCTCTCCCCCTCACCTCTTGATCCCCCCTTTTTTGCCTCTTTCTCTCCCCCTCACCTCTTGATCACCCTTTTTTTGCCTCTTTCTCTCCCCCTCACCTCTTGATCCCCCCTTTTTTGCCTCTTTCTCTCCCCCTCACCTCTTGATCACCCTTTTTTTGCCTCTTTCTCTCCCCCTCACCTCTTGATCCCCCCTTTTTTGCCTCTTTCTCTCACCTCCTGATCCCCCTTTTGCCTTTCTCCCCCTCACCTCTTCATCTCCCCTTTTGTCTCTTTTACCCCCTCACCTCTTGATCCCCCATTTTACCTTTTTCACCCCCTCACCTCTTGATCCCCCATTTTGCCTTTTTCGTCCCCTCACCTCTTGATCCCCCCATTTTGCCTCATTCAACCCTCAATGCTTGATCCCCCCATTTTGCCCCCTCTTGATCCCCCCTTTGCACCTCTTAATCCCCCCCCTTTTGCCTCTATTTCCCCCTTGCCTGTTGACTTTACGAGTCCAGAGCTATGCTGGTGCAGTGAAATGAAGTCCTGTGTCCTCCGTAACACTGCTCAGCCGCCTCTGAAGACAGCCACTGCCAGCCGTGACAGGACCGTGTGACACACGCAATGAGCCTGTGATGTGATGCATGCAGGGTGATTCTTCATCTATCTGGTCGCTACTTTCAAACTTGTTCTGATTCATAACAAGTTTGAAAGTAGCGCCTAGAAAGATGAAGAATACAACACCCCCCCACACACACACATGGCAGCTCCACTACTGAAAGAAACTGATATGGAGACAAGAAAAATGACAGTTTGTATCCTCCGTGCCGGGAACACAGCACTGACACAGAGCAGGAGCAGGACACAGGGCTGGGCCGGCGCACAAAATAACATGACTGGGGGCAGCAAATTGCTGCCCCTGTCAGAGTGCCACCTGGGTCCATGGACCCACCGGGACCCATGTAAGGGCCGGCCCTGTATTGGGTATCTTAGTGTTTCATTGTCTATTTTTCTAGTTGTGGGATGAGAATGGATGGGAGGTGGGGAGTTCTTGATATTTTAATAACCTTTCAGTTGACTGGTTTTATATGTTACTGTTCAGGTTGTCTGAACTTTGGCTAATTTTGTTTTTTTGTGCAGGTAATACCCAATTATATGTGTACGGTGTGATCACACACACACAGAGACAGTTCTTTTAAATTTTGTCCATAAGGCATCTCTAGCATGGTATAACTCACAGAGGTCAGCTGAACCCCAGGATATTTGTGCCCTGACCCTGACCTTCCTTAGGGGGACATGGGTATTACAGACCTGCAAGAGCTCTGAGTGAAAATAATCAATTGCAGAGTCACGTTCATGTATAAAGTGTGTTCTATACCACAGGCAATGACTTAGATCATTTAGGAAAGATTGGGTATTAAATTTCTCAAAAGATCTAATCACTATAACTCTGAGGCATGATTTGACTGGCTTTATTTTCCAAACACAGTACACTAGGGAGTGATCACTAAATGCACTAGAGAGAGAGACCGCCAACACATTATGAAGAAGGGGTTAAAAGCCACATTTAAATCAATGTTTATTTATCAAATCCAGTCCAGGTTTTGGTAAGCATGCCCAATGAGGAAAAACAGATTTAAAATAGCTGGCGTGCAATCAGTTTTGAACAGCGAAAAGCAAAAAACACAGAATATCGGTGCACATCTTGCCAGAATGACGTCCGCGCATCTGCACTGTCAGTCCCAGCCAGAGCCGGCCGGCTCCTATCAACGCCTCCTAGAATGGGCTGAGACTGACAGAGCAGGCGCACGGATGTCATTCTGGCAAGATGTCCTCGCTCCGTGCTACTGACAGCTGGGGAATAAAGCATATATCTATTAAATCAGGTAACTACTAAGCAGCTAGTTGCCAGAAGGGGACTTAGTTAAGCTAAACATTTTGTGCTATGGTAGTTCCACTTTCAATACTGTCAGAGTTGTAGTTCAACTTCAAGAGGAACTGAATAATAAAGTATCCCCCTCCCGTCCCTTTTACCTGATGTAACACTGCTCACCTCAGATGTGAACTTTTATCACTTGACCAGACAGGTCACAGCAAGGGACAATCTTCTTACTGTGAACATAAGGAAAACCCTGCCCCCTTGACAGAATTTTCAGGTTTTTCCTTATGCTCACTGAAGATTGTCCCTCTCTGTGATCCATCCGGGCAGTCTTGCTGCTCATGAGGTGAGCAGTGTTACATCAGTAAAAGGGACAGGAGTGGGATATTTTATCATTCAATTACTCTTGAACTACAACACTGACAGTATTGAAATAAGCCTCTCCATGGAGCTGCTTTTATTGTGAAACATTACTATTCCTTTAAATGTTAAAACAGTTTGCATGAGTGTATAACCTGTCATGTATTTTGTATTCAGCCTTCACTCCTAATATGCCTGCAGAAGGGAACTCCGGCCTAATTCAGTAAGATGAGCTGGTGCAGTTCTGGAGCAAATCAACTGCAAATAAGGGCAAAAGTAAAAATTCTGCAAATTCCCATTTACTTAACCCTTTGAGTGCCAGAGCGGTATGCAACGCATTGCAAATCAAAGCTTGTCCCAGAATTGTACCTATTGAGCTAGCAGAATTAGGCCCCCAGTGTCCTGAAATCTTGCATCCTACAGCTACTTAGTTAGCCAATAAAGGTGTCATTTTTACTCTGCTAGCCTCAAGGTTTTTAAAGACAGGTTACATGGCATTATTTTAACGAGCTTGCCTAGCTTATGTTTGCCTGTAATCACTCCAAGGTATTAAATAGTACAATCACATGTGGAGAACAGAAGGATCAGTGGGCCCTGCTCGTGAGAGCTTACAGTCTATCAGAGTTGTAGTTCAAGAGTAAATGAATGATAAAGTATCCCTCTCCCGCCCCTTTTACCTAGTGTAAGCTGCCTCCCCTCTGATGTGGAATCTGGTCTTGAGACCAGACAGGTCGCAGCAAGGGACAATCTTCTTACTGTGAGAACAATGAAAACCCTGCCCCCCTTGACAGGTTTTTCCTTATGATCACTGAAGAGTGTCCCTCTCTGTGATCCATCCGGACAGTCATGCTGCTCTGAGGTGAGCAGTGTTACATCAGTAAAAGGGGGGTATTTATTTTTGTGAAACATTACTATCACTTTAAATGTATTCTGGCTAAACTATGTAACAAAACCCTCAATATTTGAAACAAGTGAACTGTTAGATTGCTATAATATATGCTCTATACATGGTTCACATTTAACCCTTTGAGTGACAGAGAGGTATCCAACACATTGCACTGCAATGCGTTGAATAACTTTCTGGCAGTCAAAAGGTTAATTTGTATGAAGAAACTCAGGACTGTATTCTGTTTTTGGTTTGTTTTTAATTTGGGGACTATGGAGGGTCCTCTCATTCACTGCTGCTCTTCATATTTCATTCAATTGAGTGTGTGTGTGTGTGTATATATATATATATATATATATATATATATATATGTGTGTGTGTGTACTCAGCCTGGGGTATCCCTGGCAGCAGAGACAGAGAGCACACATCACAGAAGATTCAGCTGGTTTATTGAAGAATCATATCACTGCTAGATTGGTCTAGCCAAACGTTTTTGGTCCAAGCAACGCCCTTCCTCAGGGCAAAGGGTAAGGGGGTACAACATTAAGCTTTAAATACCTTCATAAGCTAATGAGCATCCAATCGCAGCATGGGGCTGCAGTGCAGACCGAGCTCCAAAAGGTCAGCGTCTGCCGGCGCCCCACGATTCTGTGACATCATCTGGGGCCGTAACTAAGTAACGGGTACCCAAGAGTAAAAGAGTACCGGCTGAAGGCAGACATCTCAAACAGGGACACCCAAGAAGAAACACAAAGTATCATCAGACTGACTATAATCCATTGCAAATCATCATCAATATCATCATCATCATAATCATCTTCAGCCATTGTCAATCCACTACAGGATGAAGGCCTCTTTAGTAAGCCTACAACAACTTTGGTCCTGTGCCTTTTGTGCCACTTTGTACCTACAAATTTTGCAATTTCATCTACTCATCTTGTCTTACGTCTTCTTCTTGGCAGTTTAGTATTGAGTGGAATTAATTCCAAAATTCATTTGGACCATCTACCATCAGGTCTTCTTGCTATGTGGCAAATGTTAAGGTCTGATTGCTGACCGAAAACATTTGGCATGGATTGAATAAAGCCATTTTATTTCAAGATATTCACTTTGAGTGCTGTCTCCTTGGTCTGTGGAACTCCTGAGGCTGAGTATATTTGTATATTCATTTATTTTATGGGACATACACCAATTGCCATCATGTATTAAAATTATGAGTGTCACCGTGCATCATAGTGCTATATATATATATATATATATATATATATATATATATATATATATATATATTATGGTGTCTTTGCACTATGAGTTTCATTCATTTTTCTGCTCCCACACATTACAACTTGTGATTATCCATTTCTCTTTTGAGAAGAACTTTGGTTTCATTTGTCTTTCTACCATAACTATTACGGGATACGTCCCTTATGTTTTGCAAGTTCTGTAAATCAATTTCCATGTTGATAGCAGACTTAGTGTGTCTTGTACAGGGAGGAGAATTCCAATAAAAACTGTTTTCTCTGTGACGTCTACAAGACACCAATAAACTCCCCTAGCTGTGTTTACTGCTCGCTAATAATGTATTCTCTGTGAGCAAGTTCAAATGCAAGGAGGTTTACCTACCAGTACTAGTTTAATGATCTGTGTCTGCCCCACCCTCTGCTTCCAGACTTCATATTGTACAAATAAGTAACCAGGCACAAGGGGAGGGTTGATGTTTTTCTCTGTCTTCAGCAATTCCAACACTAAAAAAGAATTGAGAGATGGCAGATTCTCAGATAACAAAATAAAGATTTCAAGTGTACATTTTGTTGTTTGAATTTAAAGCACTATTGGAATGCATGCATTTAACCCTTTGAGTGCAAGAGAGGCACTCCTTTGTGTAAGCTGGGGCTGTGCAACACACTGTGAAGCAATGCATTGTGAAGCTCTCTGGCACTCAGAGAGTTAAACATAAATGTAAAAATACAAAAACAAAATGGAACGTAAAACACTCACTGAACTCTTACAATCAACAACAGCTGCTGTCTGAGTGTAACATAAACACAGCTACAATTGTTTTATCAACTTGGAAGTCATATCCTCATACAGCTGTGTACTGTGTCTATCTATCTATCTATCTATCTATCTATCTATCTATCTATCTCATATCTATCTATCTATCTATCTATCTTATATCTATCTATCTATCTATCTATCTATCTACTATCTATCTATCTATCTATCTTATATCTATCTATCTATCTATCTATCTATCTACTATCTATCTATCTATCTATCTATCTATCTATCTATCTATCTTATATCTATCTCATATCTATCTATCTATCTTATATCTATCTCATATCTATCTATCTATCTATCTTATATCTATCTATCTATCTATCTATCTATCTATCTATCTATCTCATATCTATCTATCTATCTTATATCTATCTATCTCATATCTGTCTATCTATCTATCTATCTAGCTATCTATCTCATATCTATCTGTCTATCTATCTCTCTATCTGTCTGTCTATCTATCTGTTGATATCTATCTGTCTGTCTGTCTCTCTATATCTATCTGTCTATCTAATAACAATCATCTAGCAATCTATCTAATAACGATCATCTTTCGATCTGTTTCTATCTATTGATCTATCTAATGATTATCATCTATAATATATCTATCTATATCTGTACCTATCTATCTGTCTGTCTATCTATCTATCTATCTATCTATCTATCTATCTATCTATCTATCTAATAAAGATCATCTTTCTATCAATCTATCTATTGATTTTTCTAATGACTATCATCTATCTATCTATCTATCTATCTATCTATCTATCTATCTATTTATCTATGCCCTAGATTACTTTACAGTTAGTAAATGTTATAACTGGTTTTATTTAACATATTCCCATTGACATGTAAGGTAGAAATGTTCAGATAAAACAATAATAAAGTTATCAGCAGTGATGGAATCCAATCCAGGCATATGTGTGTGTGTATACATACATATTTGAATCAATGTTTTGGCATTGTTTGGCATTTGTCAAACTGAAAAAAGCAGCCACACAGTGCCAAAACGTTGACTGAATAAATGTGCACCTGCATTCAACCTGAAAAGTCCTATGCATCTATATGTATACTTTCCTATAGGACCACCACTCAGGCAATATTTATTGATGAAAAAAAAACATATCTATCTATCTATCTATCTATATATATCAAAATTGTTGAAGAAAAGCACTCTCAGGACTTCATAAAGGTGAAAAAAACAAATCCAAGTTTATGAGATCCTGGGGAAGGTTACTGGTTGATACCAGAAACGTTGATCTAATAAACTTAGCTTTACTTTTTTAACTTTTATGAAGTCATAAGAAGTCAGCCATTTTTCTGTATTGCCTAAGCTTTATAAATGACACCCGGGTAGTTGACCCTTTCAGCGTGAGCGCTTCCCCTTCT
This sequence comes from Rhinophrynus dorsalis, assembly GCA_037306005.1. Taxonomy (NCBI): domain Eukaryota; kingdom Metazoa; phylum Chordata; class Amphibia; order Anura; family Rhinophrynidae; genus Rhinophrynus; species Rhinophrynus dorsalis. The sequence goes on from CM074723.1 coordinate 31,364,541, forward strand.
ATTGCGTTATATCATATCATATATCTATATCTATATATATAAAAGAAGACTTTGTGCCTGGCGAAACACACCCAGGGGCGGCAGTAAAAAGGATTACTGCTGCCATTGGGTGATTCTGTGGGAGTGTGATTTTTGGCCTGCCCCCACTATCCAGCCCGCCCACCACTATCTAAGGCTGAAAAAAAAAATGGCTGCCACACACTCCTACACCACAGACACATGCACATGCCCTCCCACACACACACACTAGCAGACACATACACACATATACACACACGCACGCTGAGGATGATGGGAACAATGTTCAAGCTACAGCTGGAAGGCCATGGTCCAATCTGTATTATGCAGCTTCTTCATTCCCTGTCTTTGAGCCTACACAGCTCTGCTAATTACTACAAGTGAGCTGATTTCTAAACAATCAGCAGGAGGATACTGGCTTGCTGAGAAAGTGGAAACAACGGCAGAGAGGTGATCAGGCAGTGCAGAGCAAGGCTTCAGCTGAGCTGGTAAATGGCAGAGACATGGATGTGACTGTATTTATATATTGCACAAAGAGAGAGAAAGAGAGCAGGTTGTTTGTCAGTCTGTCTGTAAGTAGAGGTGCCAGTTCCTGCAATCATCTCCATGCTGTACATAGCTCACTGTATAGCATGTATGACAAACTATTTATATATGGTCTGGCATTGTATAGTATACAGTCTGTGTATAAGGACTGGCACTATACAGTATAGGAGGGACAGTCCCTGTTTGACACCCAAATCCCTCTGCTCCTCTATTTAGGAGATCACACGGCGTGGTGTATATACAGTAGGCTGACCAGACCTCACCTTTAACCGGAGACACATAGGAAATAAGCATATTTCAGGAGTGCACCAAAATCAAAGCAGCCCTGCAGTATGCATTTTTCATATGTGTCACTGGTTAAAGGTGAGGTCTGGTCAGCCTAATGTACAAGTGTATCAGATTGCTCCACATCAGTAAAACCCACGGTAATGTGGGTATAAACTTCTGTATATATCTGTTAAATTAGTCTGTGTAAAAAAATACTTTCATCTTCTTCTAAATCATTCACTTACAGAAAGAGTAACTTAACCATTTCAGTGCCAGAGGAGATGCAAAGCATTGCTTACCCCCTGGCACTCAAAGGGTTAAAAATTATCTACAATGGTCTGGCACTGTATAGCAGTGGTTCTCAATCTGTGCCCTCAGTGGCTATTAACAGGCCAGGATTTTAGAATTTCCTTTTAAGAGCACAGGTGAGTTAATCAATATGACTGAGCCTCTGATCAACACACTTGTGTTCTAGCAGTGAAATTCCTAAGTCCTGGCCTGTTAGTGGCCACTGAGGGCATGGGCTGAGAACCTCTGCTGTATAGTATACAGTCTGCATGTGTCTGTGTATAAGGACTGGCACTATACAGTATAGGAGGGACAGTCCCTGTTTGACACCCAAATCCCTCTGCTCCTCTATTTAGGAGATCACATTGTGTGGTGTATATACCAGTGTATCAGATTGCTCCACATCAATAAAACCCACAGTAATGTGGGAATAAACTTCTGTATATATCTGTTAAATTAGTCTGTGTAAAAAAAATACTTTCATCTTCTTCTAAATCATTCACTTACAGAAAGAGTAACTTAACCATTTCAATGCCAGAGGGGATGCAATGCATTGCTTACCCCCTGGCACTCAAAGGGTTAAAAATTCTCTAAAATACACCACCAGCCACGCCCCCAGTAACACCACCGAAAACACAAGTGTCCCTCTTTGGCCATATGAAATGTTGGGAGGTATGTTACTTACACTGCTCACACTGTATGTATTTATGTTCTGATTTGCAGCTGTGTGTCACTGTTTGTGTTGTCAGTGCATGTGTGTGTATATGTGTGTGTTGCATGTGTCTCTGTCTATCACTGTGTGTACCTTTCTGACACGTACACCCTACGCTATAATTCACTATCATAACATTTATTTAAAAAAAAAGAAACATTTCCTGCATAACATGACGGGCAACGCCGTCCCACACAGCTAGTATATATATAAAAAGACCAGCCCAGCTGTGTTTCTTTGCTCTAAAGTGAGTCGCGTTTCCTGGTGCTTTTTTTTTCTCTGTTGAATTTATAATTCAGCGTTATTGGAACATTAACCCTTTGAGCGCCAGGGAGGTATTCAACGCGTTGGATACCTCCCTGGCACTCAAATAGTTAAGTGCAGGAAATCCCCAGTGCATGACCCAGCAGTCCCTGTGGTCTCCGTACAGTAAGTACAGTGTTAGGTCCTACTGTACTTGTCAGTTCCTTCTGTATGTGTCCGTGAGGTTACATTAGGGAGAGGGCTGGGCTGTCTACACACACTGGACGTGCCTCTAAGCTGTAGTGCCACCCCCATCCGTGCCTTGCCCAGCCTGTACACAGAGGGTGGAGCTGTACAATCCCATATAACCCCCCTGCACTCATCTGGTTAGAATAGAAAAAAAGTATACACAACACAACATTTGCACGGTGTTTTATAGAGACGAGAAGGACCAACATCTGAGCATCTACTATCTACATCTTGAGGGCACGAAAAGGTAAGATAAGGGGCATCTACCGCTCTTGATGCTAATAACTTTTTATTTCAATCCTTTAAGGACCAGACGGGGGGGGGGGGGGAGTGCAACGCATTACTTAGGGTTAAACCCTTTGATTGCCAGATGGGTGCAGAGCAATGCGCTGTCCTCCGCTCTGGCATTCAGAGAGTGTCGGAGGGTATGAGATCTGCAGGGTGATATACACCAGCACTAGTGCCACTGATGGCATAGATCTGCATTGGCAGCAATAGGCTCTGGCTTTGCGATTTTGGATGACGTTGTTTGATAAAGGCCATGTGGAGTTACGAGAGGTGGAAGTCTTTTTGTGTTTGTATGTGATTTATTTTTAAACCAAACGTGCAAGTGCAGATTATCATTAGCGATGACACTTCCAGTACCACTAGCCGTTCATTAGTCCAAGACTAAAAAAAAAAATCAACTTTCAGCTGCTGCAGAACCTCTTGAGAAGCCTTATTCTGATGGTTCCATGAAAGCTGTGCAGTTGAGGTCTCGTTTCCTTTGCTCTGGACCTTTTTTCGATACCTTCAATGGTGACCCGCTGTATTGGCCCTTTAGGTGACAGAGGAAAGCGCAACACATTGCTCCGCATATATGAAACGATATAAGCTGCTGCTGAACCTCTTGTCGAGCAGAGCTGACAAGCGTCGTCCTGTTTTTGTTTTTTGTTTTTTTCATGAAGAGTTGTTTTTTTCTGTCCTGGTCTTATTGGTGGACATAGGAATGAAATGATCAAATTATCAGCTCTTTCATTGCCAGAGGAGTGAGCAAGTATTGTTGCACAGTGCTTCACAACGCTTTGCAATCTGTTACACACACCTCTTTGGCATAACCCCCCCCCCAGTCTCGTCTGTCTTAACCCTATCAGTGCCAGAGGGGTACGGAACACATTGCGAAGCAATTCAAAGGGTTAACATTACACTTGCTTAAACATTTGAGTGCCAGAGAGGTATGCAATCCGTTGGGTATCTGGCACTCAAAGGGTTAAGTAGGAAACGCCCAACACTTGCATCCCCTGGCCCCCCTGTCACATAAGTCTTTGGCTTTGCAATGCGTTGGACACACCTCTGGAACTCAACGGGTTACAATCTCACTCGCCTGCCACTGGCACCATGTAGAACTGGATTGTACCCACAATGGTGTTTATCCGACCTCACCTGTGTGTTGTATTAAGGTGGACATTTACTTCACATACAGTACCTGCATAAAGTCATTAGTGTTGGGAGTCTTTACTTTTCGTCAGTTAATAAGTGGCCCTTAACCCTTTGAGTGCCAGAGGGGTACGCAACGCATTGCAGAGCACTCAGAGAGTTAATATGTTTATCACACTTATCTACATAGGTGTCCTTCACACCGCAGAACAAAAAACAAAACTTTTGCATCACCATTAATGAGAATACTCAAAGCTTAAAATAAAAACATTTCTTTATTCGAATGCTGTAAAATACCTCCAGACAGTGAATGTTGAATCTCATAGGAGAATATGCAATAGTCCAGCAGCTTTATCCAAGGGGGACTCTACATAAGATCAACGCGTTTTAATGATCATGAGTAAGCGTCTTGTTGCTATTTGCAATCTGATAATGACTAGTGTCCCTTATGAGTCATTCAGGCTACTGTTTGTTGAGAGGGGGTGTGACCTTGGTCAGACTTTGATAGATATCACTGTATACAGGAAACTGCAGATATAATACCAATGGATACACTTGACCACTGTATGAAGGACTACCCAGATGTGTCATGGATGTTAACCCTTTGAGTGCCAGAGGAGCAACGCTTCACATTCCCTTCTAGCACTCAAATGGTTAAGGTAGTAAGAAAGTCGCACAACCATGGGCATATCAGTTACAGCACAGGGAACAAATAAAAATGTACCCACATTCCCATTGATTTGAATGAGGCTTTTTAGCTCCCTTAAATGCTAAACAAGTTTTCAACGCATTGAGACCTGTCTAGCATTCAAAGGGTTAAAAGCTGCATTTAAATCAATTGGAATGCTTATTTGTTGATTTGCCAGAGAATCGGAACACTTTTCGTAGCGAATTAGTCGCAATCAGTGGAATAACTATTCAGTGAAGTCACTATCAGTGGAGTAACTAGTCAGTGGAGTAACTAATTATCAGTGGAGTAAACTCCAGTCGGTGGATTAACTAACTATACAGTGAAGTAACTTCAGTAGAGTAACAATTCAGTGGAGTAACTAGTTATCAGTGGAGTAACTATTCAGTGGAGTAACTAGTTATCAGTGGAGTAACAATTCAGTGGAGTAACTTGTTATCAGTGGAGTAACTATTCAGTGGAGTAACTAGTCATTAAATGACCATGGGGCCACCTAACACAACTATTATTTCACAGGCATATCTACAACCTAATTGGACCCAGGAGAAGATATGGCTCCCCTTGGATTCTGAGCCCTAGTACACCTGCAGCCTCTTCACCCCATGTCCCATGACTCCAAGTTAAAATAACTTAAGTTAAAAGGTGGCGTTGTGTTATCCGTAGAAAAACAGGACACAGGTAGAGGAAAAGTGATACCTATACTCAGCACTGGATTGATCCTTAATGAAACATATAGCTCTATCTATCTGTCTGTCTGTCCGTCTGTCTATCTATCTATTGATTAGTTACTATGTATCTGTCTGTCTGTCATTCTATCTATCTGACTCTATCTATCGATCTATCTATCTATCTATCTATCTATCTATCTATCTATCTATCTATCCATCCATCCATCAGGGAAATCAGTATGAAGCAGATACAATTCCTCTCCTTTACTTGATTATATCTGTGCTGAGCTCTGTTTAGGAGGAAACACTGTTTACTGCTGTGTTACAGTGCTTGGCATGCAGCCCTGGGTAGTGTATAGGAGAGCATGGTACTAGATTGTGGCTAGTGGGTGCTGTGCCAGGGTGTCTCTTATTGGCTATCCTTCCTGTTAATACACCGGGCTGATTCACCAAGAACTGGGGTAATTCTGAAGCAACCCAACCATGCCATAGGGAACAAATTCTCATTGATTTAAATGAGACGTTTAACCCCTCAAATGCTAGAGAGGTAATCAATGCATTTTGAAGCACAGTATCTCACTGCAACGTGCATAGGGACGATTCATAATTGAGATGCTGCTGTCACAAGGGTTAAATATTTCCCCTGGGAGGCCAGTGATTTATTTTAAGTCAATGTAACTGAGTTGGAGACCTCTCTAGCATTCAATGGGTTAAATACATAATTTAACCCCATGGATGCTAGAGGGGAATCCAATGCACTGCTCTCTAACATTTGCAGGGTTAACCCTTTGAGTGCCAGAGGGGTATGCAACAATGTGTTGCGTATCCCTCTGACACTCAAAGGGTTAAATCCACATTGCATCTACTGGGTAATTGGTATGCTTCAAAATTGTTCCGCTCACTTTCTGTATATGATGCTATAAGCACTGTCTAAAACATTATTTTATCTAATAAAAAGTAAATTAAAAAAATCCATCCTATATAATAATTCGCTAAAACGTGTGTAACGACGCAGTCATGTGCAGTAGAGTCTGCCCGCGCAGCTCTGTATCAGCCGCGGCGCGAGCAGTCTCTACTGCGCATGACTGCCCCGCAACCGGCTGGCAGTGGCACTGTGGCCCGTGTCACGGGCTCTTTAAATAGTTATCTAATAAAAGTAAATAAAAAACTTAATGAATATATCTCATGTGAAAAACAAATGAGCGGGAAAGCTGGAATGAAGGGAGAAATATATACACAAAAAGCTAATAAAAAGTCATCAGCAGGTCTGCTCCCCCTTCTCACCATCTGGCACACAAGAGGTTAAATGTAGTGTGAGTATACATTGTGACTGTATTCTAAAGGAAATGACACATTATGGCAGTATTGTAGTCATGTTTGAGCAGGTAAATAGTATTTTCTTTATCTCAGGCTGGTTACACATAGCAGATGTGTTGTGAAAATAGTAATGTAATTCTTTCTTAACTCGTGACATTATTACAAAGAGTTATTACTCTGTTTGAAGTTTCAAGTGTGAAAGTTTGTTAAAGAGAATCAAAACAAACCAGAATATTGGACATGCTATGTTTTGTTCCTTGCTTAGACACACACACGGGGCTGGATTTCCTGTTAGGCACAATAGGCAATCAGGTAGGGGGGCCCAGCTGTTAGACGTGCTTTCGCTGTGCTGGCCACACCCTCTGTGCTGGGATATAGGTGTGACTTACACCATTCCAATGCTCCCTCCCATGAAAACTACTCATGGTTTGTGAGAACCATTTTATTTACCAGGTTATATATTGCTGTAATGCACTGCTTATATGTTAATCTGGCCCGTTAAACTACCAGTTCCTATATTGCTGCAATGTCAACTATATATATTAATTTTTATTCAGTTTGTTTACCAGTTTATATGTTAATGCAATGCACAGTTTATATACGAATTTGACCCGGATTATTTACCAGTTATATAGAAGTCCAATGTCCAGTTTTTATACTGAATTGGCCAGTTTATTTACCAGTTTATATATTAATCCAATGCCCACATTATATTATAATTAAACTGGTCTATTTAACAGTATATATTAATCCTTTGAGGATAACAGGGTTGTACATAGCAGTTTATATACTACAAGACTAGTTTATTTACCAGTTTATATATTAATCCAATGTCCAGTTTATATACTAATTAGACTGGTTTATTTACCACTTTATATATAATCCAATGTCCAGTTTATATACTAATTTGATTGGTCTATTTACCAGTTTATATATTAATAATTTGAGGATAACAGGGGTGTACAAAGCAGTTTATATACTACAAGACTAGTTTATTTATCAGTTTATATATTAATCCAATATCCTGTTAATGTACTAATTAGGCTGGTTTATTTACCAGTTTATATATAATCCAATGTCCAGTTTATATACTAATTTGATTGGTCTATTTACCAGTTTATATATTAATAATTTGAGGATAACAGGGGTGTACAAAGCAGTTTATATACTACAAGACTAGTTTATTTATCAGTTTATATATTAATCCAATGTCCAGTTAATGTACTAATTAGGCTGGTTTATTTACCAGTTTATATATAATCCAATGTCTAGTTTATATGGTTTGTTTACCAGTTTATATATTAATCCAATGTCCAGTTTATATACTAATAAAACTAGTTTATTTTCCAGCTTATATATTAATCCAATGTCCAGTTTATATACTGATTAGATTGGTTTATTTATCAGTTTATAAATTGATCCAATTTCCAGTTTATATACTGATTAGATTGGTTTGTTTACCAGTTTATATATTAACCCCTTAAAGACCAGCGGTCCCGGGGTGTCTGGTTCTTTAAGGACCAGATAGGCGGGTTCGACGTGCCATCCCGCGTGACTGATCACGTGTTCCGGCACGTCGAACGAGGGACGGAAAGTGATCGATCCGGTCTTGGAGCGATCAACTTCAGTCCCCGGTATTACTCATTGCGCTCCTGCAGGAGCACGGTGAGTAAAAGTACGTGATGTACCAGGACCGTCACTGGTCCTTAAGTGACGGACCAATGTGCCGGTCCGGGTAGGTCACCGGACGCGAAGGGGTTAATCCAGTGTCCAGTTTATATACTAATAAGACCAGTTTATTTACCAGTTTATAAATTAATCCAGTGTCCAGTTTATATACTGATTAGATTGGTTTATTTACCAGTTTATATATTAAAGGGTTAGTAATGTCCAGGAAAAACTATTGTGCATTTTGTAAAACAGGACACATCAAACTTTAAATGCATGTATCACTCAAACCATAGCGGTTTGAGCGATACATTTTTTTTGCATTGAATACAACTTTTGCAGCATTAGAAAATGCATAATGGTTTTTCCTGGACATTACTAACCCTTTAATCCAATGTCCAGTTTATATACTGATTAGATTGGTTTATTTACCAGCTTATATATTAATCCAATGTCCAGTTTATATAATGATTAGATTGGTTTATTTACCAGTTTATATATCAATGTAATGTATAATGTATGTACTAATTTGCCAAGTTTATTTTTATGTATGTCTATTTTTATTTATGTAATACCAACAAGTGTGCTTAGCACTTTACATTTAGTATAGAATCTGTGCAATAAGTGCAGTAATTTGGTGCTTGTATATGGAACACTAGTGAGTATACATTAGAATAGGAGGCCCCTGCCCATAGAGCTTACAATCATAGTATAGGATAGATGACATACAGATACAAGCAGATATATTTGCCAGTCTATATACTCTTGTAAGGTACAGTTTATATAATAATTTGGACAGTTTTCTAACTGTATATACTGGTGGAATGTCCAGTTTATGTGCTAATTTGGGCAATTTATTTAATTGTTTATATATTACTGAAATGTCCATTTTTATACTAATTTAGCTAATTTTCTAATTGTTTACATAGTGCTGGAATGTCCCGTTTATGTACCAATTTGGCCAGTTCATTTATCGTATACATATCTTTGTTGCAATATTCAGTTTGTATACTAATTTGGCCAGTTGATTTTCCTGTTTATATATTGCTGGAATATCCAGTTTCTATAGGAATTTGGTCACTGTATTCAGCTGTTTATATACTGCTGCAATATCCGGTCTTTGTACTGATTTGGCCAGTTTACTAGTTTATATAACATATAATATCCAGTTTATATTTATATATTAATGCACCAACAGTGCAGGTTTCCAGGTCATCCCTTCTTAATCACAGGGGAGTAATTAGTTTACCTGATTATATATTGCTGCAGTGCCCAGTTTATATACTAATTTGGCCGGTTTATTTATCTGATTATATATTTCTGCAGTATTCAGTTTATATACTAATTTGGCCTGTTTATTTACCTGATTATATAATGGTGCAGTGCCCAGTTTATATACAAATTTGGCCAGTTAGTTTACCTGATTATATATTGCTGCAATGTCCAGTTTATATACTAATTTGGCCAGTTAGCTTACCTGATTATATATTGCTGCAGTGCCCAGTTTATATACTAATTTGGCCTGTTTATTTACCTGATTATATATTGCTGCAGAGCCCAGTGTATATATATATAATTTGGACAGTTAGTTTTCCTGATTATATACTGCTGCAGTGCCCAGTTTATATACTAATTTGGCCAGTTTATTTACCTGATTATATATTGCTGCAGTGCCCAGTTTATATACTAATTTGGCTGGTTTATTTACCTGATTATATATTGCTGCAATGTCCAGTTAATATACAAATTTGGCCAGTTTACCTGATTATATATTGCTGCAGTGCCCAGTTTACATACAAATTTGTTCAGTTAGTTTACCTGATTATATATTGCTGCAATGTCCAGTTTATATACAAATTTGGCCAGTTAGTTTACCTGATACATATTGCTGCAGTGTCCAGTTTATATACTAAGTTGACCAGTTTACCTGATTATATATTGCTCCAGTGTCCAGTTTATATACTAATTTGGCCGGTTTATTTACCTGATTATATATTGCTGCAGTGCCCAGTTTATATACTAATTTGGCCAGTTAATTTACCTGATTATATATTGCTGCAATGTCCAATTTATATACTAATTTGTCTGGTTTGTTTACCTGATTATATATTGCTGCAATGACCAATTTATATATTAATTTGGCCGGTTTGTTTACCTGATTATATATTGCTGCAGTGTCCAGTTTATATACTAATTTGGCCAGTTAGTTTACCTGATTATATATTGCTGCAGTGTCCAATTTATATACAAATTTGGACAGTTAGTTTACCTGATTATATATTGCTGCAGTGTCCAGTTTATATACAAATTTGGCCAGTTGATTTACCTGATTATATATTGCTGCAGTGCCCCGTTTATATACTAATTTAGCCATTTAGTTTACCTGATTATATATTGCTGCAATGTCCAGTTTATATACTAATGTGACTTGTTTATTTGAACTAATGTAATATTCCAAGGCTAATGCATGCTGATATTTTTTTTCCTATAACAAAAATTGCATTCTCTTATATGATACTTTTCTCTAGAGATGCACCGATACCGATTTTTGAAGACCGAGTATGAGTACCGATACTTTTTTCAAGTACTCACCGATACCAATTACCGATACTTTTTTTTGCAGTCATTTGCCAGTTTTCCAAGTACCTATATGCTTTAGGTACTTGGAAAACTGGCAAATGACCGCAAAAAAAAGTATCGCTAATTGGTATCGGTGAGTACTTGAAATATATATACACACACTCACATACATACATACACACACCACCTCTTGACTCTTGATTCTCCCCTTTTGACTCTTTCTTCCCCTCTTGATTCCCACCTTTTGCTTCATTCTCCCCCTCTTGAGCCCCCTTCTTTTGCCTTGGCTTTTTCTCTCCCTTTTGATCCCCCTTTCTCCCCCTCCTTCTCCTTGACACTTGATCCCACCCTTTTGCCTCTCTCTCTCTCCTGATTCCCCCTCCTTTTGCCTCTTCTTGGCCCCCCTCCTTTTGTCTCCTGATCCTTCCTCCCTTTGCCTCTTTTTCGCCCTCTTGACCCACTCTCTGCCTCTTTCACCACCCACTGCCCCATCTTGCCTCCCTTATCCTCCTCTGCCGGGTGCTCGCTGTTCTCTCGCGAGCCCCGGCAGAGGTCAGCTTCGGAGCGTTGTCATGGTAACCCGCGGCAACGCTCCGATGCTGCAGGAGGGAGAGAGGTGACCGGGGAGCATTGTGAGCACCTCCCCAGGCTCCCTGTCTGCAGCACCGACCCTGACACAGGGTATCGGTGCTGGCATCGGACGCATTTGCGCGAGTACAAGTACTCGCGCAAATGCTGGTATCGACACCGATACCAGTATCGGCGTCGGTGCAACCCTACTTTTCTCTAAAAACAAAATGAATGTATATAAGGCCATATTCGGGTAGGTACAGATGAGAACGTTTGGAGAAAACCATAGGGGACAAATAAATATTTGTGGATGTAAGCTGGACTTTTAAGGTGGAACTACCACCTTATATAAAGGTGCCACCCACTAATTAGGCGTATGGTGACTAGATTCTTAATACTGCTTAGTACCAGGTTTTGAAGCAATCCTTTAAAATCTGAGACCGGCAGCCAGGCTTGTACGCAGACATCTTGCTCTTGCTACGCTGTCCATCCCGGTCTCCTCTAGGGGGCACTGCATGGAGCCAAAAGGCACCGGAAGGGACTGATGGCGCAGCCTTGCAGATGGCTCTGCAGCAAGAATCCTGGCCGTCACTCTCTGAAAAAAAAGGATTACTTAAGAACGCAATATTTGTGGCAGATAATAACACTATTAACCCTTTAAGAGCCTGAGGGGTACACAAAGTATTGTTCTGCAATGGGTTGCGTACCCCGCTGGCACTGAAAGGGTTATGAAGCTAGTTGCCATATGCCTAATTATTGTTTGTCGACTTTATGCAGGGTGGTAGTTCCACTTTAACCCTTTGCATGCCAGAGAGGAATCCAACGCATTGCATTGAAATGCGCTGGATACCTCTCTGGCAGTCAAAGGGTTACATTTATGAATGTTAGGGAGGTTTCCAATACATTGACTTCCCTGGCATACAAATGGTATAAAACCCCAGTTAAAACAGTGGAAATTTCTGTTTGTTTGTATATTTATTTATATAGCACACACAGATTACGCAGCGCTTTACACTCATATTGGTCCCTGTCTCCATTGGGGCTCACAATCTAAATTCACCTATCAGTATGTTATTTGCAGTGTGGGAGGAAACTGGAGTACCCGGAGAAAACCCACGCAAACACGGTGAGAACATACAAACCCATTGCAGATGTTGTCCTTGGTGGGATTTGAACCCAGGACCCCAGCACTGCAAGGCAACAGTGCTAACCACTGAGCCACCGTGCTCAGTGGTTAGCTCTGAGCACCTTAGGGAAGAACTTGTCAAATCCAGACTTCAAGTTGACCTGACAGCACAGGTTTTCTGGGTTTCCCTGCCTGAGCGCAGGTGTGTACTTAGCGGATGTTACCCTTTAATTAGTTCACCCGCGCTGAAGCAGGGAAATCCTGAAATCAGCACTTTTATTGGTACTTGAGAACTGCAGTTCAGAAACTGTCCTCTAGTGCAGTTGGTTAACCCCAGAATTGCTGATCTATAACTTCCTGAACATGACCTAGAAAAATAGTTCTGTGAATCACAATTATGCAACTTTGTTTTTAACCATGGGCTTTTTTCTGTAACAAAGTGGTGGATTTAATTAAAAAAAAAACAAAAAAAAAAACACGTTCACCAAATCCGCATTTACTGTATCGGGACAGATGATTAAAAAAAAAATAATTATAGAATAACTCAGCAATCAGACTCAAAGACTTGTCCCACAGTTATGAATAGTCAGTAGACTGCATGCTTTAAAGGGGAACTGAACGGTAGGAATAAGTGGCTTATGTGTTTTAACACTTGACTTACCTAGGTAGGTGTCCTTCATATGTGTATATATTTGTATTGTACTGACAGTTTTCTGTTGTTAGTCGTCTCTGTTTAACCACTTAAGGACCAATGATGTTCCAGTACTGTCACGCAATTCGGTCGTTTAACCCTTTTAGTGCCAGAGGGGTATGCAACGCATTGCAAAACAATGCGTTGCATACCCCTCTGGCACTCAAAGGGTTAAGGGCCAGTGACAGTCATAGCACTTTATGGACTAATGATCGCAACGCACCCTCAGGCGTGCTGCAGTCACTGCAGGGAGTCTGTGACTGACATTTCCTTTGTCACTGTTCTCTACCTCTCTCCTCTTCACTGTGATTGTAAGGAAGAGCTAAATAGAGAACAGAGCTCCTATGTATTACATTGGCCAAACAGGGGGCTCTTTTACTGTATGTGGTGGTGCTGAGGGTAGGACTAGTGGGTAGAGCTTGTTTGGTCACTTGATGACCTATTACCACCTCTTTTGTGCAGCTGAATAAATGATTTACAGCAAGACCAAATTATTTTATTTACACAGAATCATTTACAAACATTTACAGTGAAGTTTATACAAACATTAATGGGAGTTTTATTGCTGTGGAGCAATGTGATACACTTCTATACATACCACACAGTCTGATCTCCTAAACACAGGGACACCAGGGTGATACACTTCTATACACACCACACAGTCTGATCTCCTAAACACAGGGACACCAGGGTGATACACTTACATACACACCACACAGTCTGATCTCCTAAACACAGGGACACCAGGGTGATACACTTCTATATACACCACACAGTCTGATCTCCTAAACACAGGGACACCAGGGTGATACACTTATATACACACACCACACAGTCTGATCTCCTAAACACAGGGACACCAGGGTGATACACTTATATACACATCACACAGTCTGATCTCCTAAACACAGGGACACCAGGGTGATACACTTATATACATACCACACAGTCTGTTCTTCTAAACACAGGGACACCAGGGTGATACACTTCTATACACACCACACAGTCTGATCTCCTAAACACAGGGACACCAGGGTGATACACTTCTATACACACCACACAGTCTGATCTCCTAAACACAGGGACACCAGGGTGATACACTTATATACACCACACAGTCTGATCTCCTAAACACAGGGACATCAGGGTGATACACTTATATACACACCACACAGTCTGATCTCCTAAACACAGGGACACCAGGGTGATACACTTCTATACACACCACACAGTCTGATCTCCTAAACACAGGGACACCAGGGTGATACACTTCTATACGCACCATACAGTCTGATCTCCTAAACACAGGGACACCAGGGTGATACACTTATATACACACCACACAGTCTGATCTCCTAAACACAGGGACACCAGGGTGATACACTTCTATACATACCGCACAGTCTGATCTCCTAAACACAGGGACACCAGGGTGATACACTTATATACACACCACACAGTCCGATCTCCTAAACACAGGGACACCAGGGTGATACACTTATATACACACCACACAGTCTGATCTGCTAAACACAGGGACACCAGGGTGATACACTTATGTACACACCACACAGTCCGATCTCCTAAACACAGGGACACCAGGGTGATACACTTATATACACACCACACAGTGTGATCTCCTAAACACAAGGATACCGGGGTGATACACTTATATACACACCACACAGTGTGATCTCCTAAACACAAGAACACCTGGGTGATACACTTCTATACACACCGCACAGTGTGATCTCCTAAACACAAGGATACCGGGGTGATACACTTATATATACACCACACAGTCTGATCTCCTAAACACAGGGACACCAGGGTGATACACTTCTATACACACCACACAGTCTGATCTCCTAAACACAGGGACACCAGGGTGATACACTTCTATACACACCACACAGTCTGATCTCCTAAACACAGGGACACCAGGGTGATACACTTATATATACACCACACAGTCTGATCTCCTAAACACAGGGACACCAGGGTGATACACTTCTATACACACCACACAGTCTGATCTCCTAAACACAGGGACACCAGGGTGATACACTTCTATACACACCACAAAGTCTGATCTCCTAAACACAGGGACACCAGGGAGGGAAAGTACCCCTCTTGAAAAGGGACATTTGGGAGGTGTGAATGACGTTTCATACCTTTTAACTAGTCCTCTCAAAAATGCACAAAATCGCAGGAAAACCTATAAAAATATTGTGTTTTTTTCTCAAATTTCAATGTTCTAATCAAATAAAAGAAAGTCCTATTTATTCTTAAAAAAACTGTATATAATTTATGTTGGTGTACTAAAGGAATTAGAGCGACAATATGGTTGAACAAACACATACCAGAAAGGCCACAATTGGCCTTAAGATCCACTTATTTCCTATTCCCCTTTAAAGCTATGTGTCAGATGTTGGCTGTGTGGGAAGATGGGAGTTTCAGTTCCTAAAAGTCATAGGGCCGAACATTGCCTGGTCCTCATGGCACCCACAGTGACATGATTCCTTTTCTGTAACCACCACGGAATGCTTAACCCTTTGTGTGGATATCCATCCGGCACTGAAAGGGTTTCAAGACACAAAAAAAGTAAACAAGGAAAGTATAAAAACTGCATTCTTTCTGGTAATTCTCCATTCCTGTTGTCAGTGACTGACAAAACACAAGGTTTTCAAAGTAGCTTGAACAACAAAAAATCTCTGAATCTGATTGGATATAAGCAAGGGGGTGGAACGCGTTGGGGGAGTCATTAAGCTGTCAGATAGGGGAAGATACAACGCCTTAATTCCTATGTTCTGAGCACCTTTTTTATCTGAGACACAATGATTAACTAGTTTTTCTACTCTTGCCATTTCTAATCACCCTAGCAGAGAAAGGGTTAATGGCCTTTTGAATGCCAGATAGGTGTAGTACTAATAAAAAAAATGTTTTGGTTTAAATTGAGCTCTTAACCCCTCTAATGATATAGAGGTCTGCGTTGCAGATCTCTCTAGCATTCAAGGGGTTACATTTTTAATTTAAAGCAATGGGAACTTTTGTCCCCTGCAGTGTAATTAATCAAAAGGGTCAAAACAGGAGTGGCCAACCTGGTTAAACCACCCCTGGTTTTAAAACTTTTTTTTCAATAGTGTCATTAGTACATATGGTGTTCCACCATCTGCTCTGTAGAACTGTTTATACATTTGACCAGATGCAGTGTGTTAGTTGCCATATGGTGCCCTCTGCAGGTGACCTGTGAGAATATAGCAAGCGAAGTTCCAGGTGACCTATCAGTTGACCTGAGTTAACTCTATTCCTGAGTCTAGAAGATACCCACTGTCATCTGGCAATATGATCAGAACATCGGATTACCCAGTGATCTGCATATACAAAATAAAAAATTGCACTCAATGGGACGATGATGAGAGGAATACAGTGTTTCATAACACTTTACCACAAAAAGGAACTGCAGTTAGGAGTTTTTCAAGCATCGAGTTTCTAATGCAAACCACAAGCAAAACTTTCTGTAAACAAGAACTTCAGCTGTCAGGGTACACAGCATTCTGACAATGGAAACAGAGTCTTAACCCCTTTTGTGTGGAAGTTGTGATACTCATGTATATGTTTGTATCTTTATTTATATAGCCCCGTACATGTACACAGTGCTTTACAGAATTAGTACAAGGACAGGAATAAGCGCATCATGTTAAAATGATAGTAATACTTGAAAATAATTTTATTTTGTATTGTAGCCCTTAAAAAAACATTAAAAATGATACAAGTCTTATCTCCCAAACCTTTACGGTTTGGGAGATATTCACAAGCAAAATTTCCCCCTGAGTGACGTCACCGTTCTAGCTCTCAGATTTGGAATCTGGTCCCGGGACTCGCTGCGGCTCTCCAGAAGTGCCGAGATCACGACCTTTAAAAAAATTTTCTTGCAAGCCAGGCACACTTTGTATACAGTTACAATTAAGTAGTTCTTTTTAAAGATTGTGATCTCGGCACTGCTAAAGAGCTGCTGGTTGGTCTGTGGACCGGATTCCAAATCTGTCCACTAGATGGCAGACTTGGCCGAAACAGCCAGGAAAAGGGAAATTTACTTTATGTTACTTGTGAATATCTCCCAAACCATAAAGGTCTGGGAGACAAGGCTTATATCATTTTTAATGTTTTTTTTTAAGGGTTACAATCTAAAATAGAATTATTTTCAAGTATTACTATCCCTTTAAAGTGTGATCAGTGCATTATTTGCAGGGAAACAGAGCAGCAAAAGGAATCATACATTGGGAAAGGGACCTTGCTCTAAAGACCTTACGATTTCATTGCAAGCCCCACAATAAATGGCTGACAAATGTATTCTCCAGCCAGTAATATTGTCTGGTGCTCACATGGGGTTATCATCAGACACAACTTCCCAGAGATATAATCTGCGGTGGAATGAAAGAGAGAGGTGGATATAAGTACACAAGCAATGGAACTGTTGCAGGCAGTGGCATAACTATAGTGGTCACAGGGGTTGCAACAGGGCCTGGCTGCCCCCTGCTAGACCACTGCCATCGCCCTCAACAAAAAAAGCTTGGCCAGTATGAAGATGGACAATGGGAGCAATGTGGAGGAGGCTAATGTGGAGATGGACAATGGGGGCAGTGTAGAAGTGGACAGTGGGGGTATTGTGGAGCTGGACAGTGGGCGCCACATCTAGGTGGACAATGTGGAGGCAGACAATGGGGGCAATGTGGAGGTGGACAGTGTGGAGGTGGACAATGGAGGTAATGTGGTCGGGGGGCCCCATGGCAATTTTCGCACCAGGACCTGGTGTTTTCTAGTTACGCCTCTGGTTGCAGGTTACTGCAACAGCTCTTGCACCAGCGTATAAGGGAACTAAAATGTAAATCCCTCTCTGTCTGTGTGTTTGTAATATAAACATAAATATATATATATATATATATCTATACACACACTACCATTCAAAAGTTTGAGGTCACTTCAGAAATTACCTTGCTTTTCCATTAAATCAAACACCAAATAAGTTGCAAAATGAATAGGAAATAAAGTCAAGACGTTGACAAGGTTAGAAATAATGACTTTTAAATGAAATAATAATTGTGTCCTTCAAATTTTGCTTTTGTCAAAGAATACTCCATTTGCAGCAAATGTAGATATTCCATTAAAAATCAGCCATTTCCACCTGCATCAGTCATTTACAACATTAACAACGTGTACACTGTATTCCTGATCCATTTAGTGTTATTTTAATGGACAATATTTGCTTTTCTTTCAAAAACAAGGACATTTCTAAGTGACCCCAAACTTTTGAATTGTTGTGTGTTTATAAGAAAAACATAGACAGTGGCACACACAAGGCTAAATACCCAAAATAACATATACCGTAAAATCTCAGGTATAATACGCACCTGTGTATAATCTGCAGGTGTATATTATGCCTAAGATTTTAGGGGAAAACAAGAGTGTCTATGTATAATACGCCCCCTTGCTTTCCCCTTTACTTAAAGAAAATTATTGCTGCCGGCTACCTTCCCTCCCTCCACCACAGCGACCTGATGTCAAAAGAAGCCTTACTATCTTTTGCTGCACTTGAATACAGTGATCTGTGTTAAGCTCTGTGTCCCATCTTCCCTGCGGGCGGGCGGCAGGCTTGCATTTTCCGCCCGCTTCCTTCAATGGACTTTCTGGACCCTCCGCCTCCAGCCAATGGTAATGCAGGTGCATTATCATTGGCTGTAGGCGGAAGGTCGTGAAAGTCCTTTGAAGGAAGCGGGCAGGCAAATGCAAGCCTGCCGCCCGCCCGCAGGGAGGATGGGACATGGAGCTTAACACAGATCACTGTATTCAAGTGCAGCAAAAGATAGTAAGGCTTCTTTTGACATCGGATTGCACTGGGGCGTGAGAGAGGGGAAAGTAGCCGGCAGTAATAAAAAAATTTTTTTTAAGTCATCCAAAAAAAACTCTTGGGTATAATACGCACCCCCCATTTCACATAAGGTTTAGAGGGGTAAATTGTGCGTATTATACCCAAGATTTTACGGTAGGTGCACATTCCATAAATAGAATAAAGTAAATGTTCAAATTTTATCAGCCAGGAGTCTCACACACACACACACACACACACACACACACACACACACACACACACACACACACATAAATCTTCTTATAACTATCAATTTTAGCTTATATCAGCGTGCTTGTAACAATCATTTCTCTTTATTAGAATCTTTAAAGGAACATATTGATACAGTTAATAACAAGACAGACTTCGAATAGCTAATAGCTACAATTTACTTGGAACAGTTATAGCTTTTGTTCTAATCTCTGGCTGACGTTAAAGGCCATTCTTACATAAAGTAGATATTTCTCTAATTGAAGTTCTCTGCATAAACATCCAATACCTTTTGATTTTTTTTTCTCAGTCATTATAATGGCTTTAGATATGCATGTTAAGCCTTCAAGCGATTAAAATCCTCGTTTAAATCAATGGGAATTTTGAGAATTTTTACATTTTACGCAAAGGTGTAGATTGTTATCTCCGCAATTAATCATTTTCTACTTCATCTATCAGCGTTGCTATCTACTTTTTAGTTGGAGAAGTTCAATTGTTATTTTAAAGAGGAACATTCACCTCTTAAAAAGTTTTTAGCATAGGTTTAGTTATTAAAGTAGATCTAGGAAATGTGTGGGATTTTTTCACTTACGTACTTTTAAAGATATTTAATCTTCAAGCTGTGCACTTCCGCATAATGCAGCACGCTCAATCTTCGGCACAGGTCTTCTTCTCCTCCCACCTCCCTCCCAGCTGTCCCAGGGAGCGCGTCACGCGCGGCACAGGTCTTCTTCTCCTCCCACCTCCCTCCCAGCTTCCCCAGGGAGCGCGTTACGCGTGGCACAGGTCTCCTTCTTCTCCCACCTCCCTCCCAGCTGCCCCAGGGAGCTTGTTACACGTGGCACAGGTCTTCTTCTCCTCCCACCTCCCTCCCAGCTTCCCCAGGGAGCGCGTTACGCGTGGCACAGGTCTTCTTCTCCTCCCACCTCCCTCCCAGCTGCCCCAGGAAGCTTGTTACGCACGGCACAGGTCTTCTTCTCCTCCCACCTCCCTCCCAGCTTCCCCAGGGAGCGCGTTACGCGTGGCACAGGTCTTCTTCTCCTCCCACCTCCCTCCCAGCTGCCCCAGGAAGCTTGTTACGCACGGCACAGGTCTTCTTCTCCTCCCACCTCCCTCCTAGCTGCACAAGGAAGCTTGTTACACGCTCCCTGGGGCAGCTGGGCGGGAAGTGGGAGGAGAATTAGGAAGTCAAGAAGAGCTGTGCCGGAGATTCAGCGTGCTGCATTATGCGGTAGTGCACAGCTTGAAGTTTAAATATCTTTCAAAGTATGGACCATAACAATCTCAGGTATAATAAGCACCTGTGTATAATTCCCAAGTGTATTTTATACCCAAGATTTAGGGGAAAACAAGAGTGCCTATGTATAATACGCCCCCTTGTTTTCCCCATTGCTTAAAAGAAATGTAATGCTGGCGATCCCTTCCCTCCCTCCCCCGGCGCTATCCGCTTTCATAATAAAGCTATAAAGTTTATATAAAGCTGAGGTCTGTAGGCAAACTTCAAGTGCATCTGGGTAAATCTCTGCGGGCGGCATGCTTGCCTTTGCCAGCCGCCCGCTTCCTTCCATGGCTTTCAGGACCTGCCGGCTCCAGCCAGTGGTGCACAGGGCATTACTATTGGCTGGAAGCAGAAGGTCCTGAAAGCCATGGAAGGAAGCGGGCGGGCGGCCAGCAAAGGCAAGCATGCTGCCCGCAGAGATTTACCCAGATGCACATGAAGTTTGCCTACAGACCTCAGTAAGCTTTATAATGAAAGCTGATAGCACCGGGGGAGGGAAGGGATCGCCGGCATTAAAAAAAATCTTTAAAAAAATCTCTTGTGTATAATAAGCACCCCCTCCACTTCACATAAGGTGAAGTGGGGTAAAATTGTGCGTATTATACCCGATATTTTACGGTAAGTGAAAAAAACCCACACATTTCCTAAAACTACTTTAATAACTAAACCTATGCTAAAAACTTTATGAGGTGATATTTCCCCTTTAACTCACTGAAAGCTAGAAAGGTCTGCAATGCTTTGTGAAGCGATGCATTGAATACCACTCTGGCATTCAAGGGGGTAAAGCTGATTACATATTTCTAAAGAAGGTTATGTAAGTATACCAGAGATCTTTATCCATTGTATCCCATTATGTCACACGTTCACTGCGTTACCTGTTACCTGTCACAGAGGGGTATTCTGAGTGCTCAGAATTTCTTGTATGTTTTTTTAAACCCCCTAAAGGGATAGTAATGGTTAATTTTAAGTTGTTTTAATATTGTAGACATTAAAAAAGATTAACATCAATGTAAGTCTTATCTCTCAAACCTTTATGGTTTGAAAGATATAACTTGCTAAAGTTGCCTTTTCCTGGCTGTTTTACTCAAGTCTGCCATCTAGCTGACAGCTGCAGATTCCAGTCATTTGACCAGACAGAGGCTGTTCAGCAGAGCCGAAATCACACTATTTAGAAATAAATGCTTCATTGGAACGGTCTACAAAGTGTGCTTGCAAGCCAGGCACACTTTGTAAACCGTTCGAATTAAGTATTTATCTTTAGATCTCATTATATTGGCACTGCTGAAGAGCCACATCTGGTCAAGTGACCAGAATCTGCTTCTGACAGCTTTACAGCTCATCAAGCATAAAGGGGAGGGACCAGAGCATTTTTGTTTTACTATATCTCTGTACAAATAAGTGCAAGTACTCTCTTTTAATTGTATCTACCATATAGTAAATACTTTTTTTCTGATATTACTATCCCTTATAGGACCCATGATGTGGCATGTCACGGAATTCAGGGCTCCCTGCGTGCCTGCACGTCATTTGGAGAGCCCTGAATCCGGTGTGATGTGAATAGCTTCTAGTGTTAAATCAAACTCCGATTAGCATTATACTGAGGTTGCAATCTCAGTATAATGCTAATCGCAGCTTGCTGTAACTATAGGAGACGTTCACAGCACACCGAAGGTAAGCGTGAACGCGCTCCATGGGGCAGCTGAGAAGGAGGTGGGAGGAGAAATAGGAGGTGCAAAAGAGCTGTGCTGTGCACATAATGCGGAAGTGCACAGCACAGAATATATAATATCTTTGTAAGTAGTTAAATTTAAAAAAAACCCACAGCTTTCCTAGTATTACTTTTATTAACAAAGCATATGGTAACACCTTTTTATAAGGTGATACATCCCCTTTAAGTATACAAAGATGCAAGTTAATGGTAGTTACTTGTAATATCGGGATGGCTTTAATCAGAACGATGATCTTTATGGATGCTACATCTGTAACTAGACATATTTCATGTTGTAACTGTTTACTGCTCCTTACGAAAAAACCAAAAACAAAAATTGTTTGTGTGTAAGGTGATCACATATCCCTTTAAAGCAGAACTATCACTCAACTTAAAGTGCCACCCAAATAATTATACATATAGCGATATGCATACCAATACTTGTATGATCCTGTAAGTCCAGCATTATTGAAAAATCCATCTTGTTCGGAGATTGACAGGCTGGCTTCTTGCTGTATTTGCATCTGTGCACCTGTGCTGTCAGTCACTTCCTGTACCTTAAGGTACAATGTAACTCCCCTCACCAATCCCGGATGAGACCAGGACGGACACCGCAGACTCACAGATGTCTCTAAGGCAAGATATCTGCCTGTTCGTCTCGGATCAAGTTGGATCTCTTAATAACGCTGGACTCATTCCGGATAATACTAGTATTTCTTTTCATATCACTATACGAATAATTGTTTGGGGGGCACTTTAATTGGAGTGATAGTTCCGCTTTAAACCATGAATACTTAAAAGAAACACAAACTGATTCCCGTGCAGCCCTGCAGAATGAGGCTTTCATAAGTGTCCCTGAGTTAAACCTTTGAGTGCCAGTGAAGTATACAGTGCCTTGCATTATGTCCACCTTCATGAATGCTATTTCCATTACTGATTAAAGATACATTTGGGGAGCCTGATCCACGTATTATAAGAAGTAAAAAAGACTACGAAAACGGTCAATATTTTCATAGTACAACAATACCAAGCATTTCAGTGTTTTCATTTCTCATATTTCTTTGAATCACAGAATACAAAAGCAAATTAACTTAACCCTTTGAGTGCCAGAGGGGTACACAATGCATCGCTCTGCAATGCGTTTCATACCCCTCTGGCACTCAGAGGGTTAACCCCTTTTAAGCACCAGAGGCTAGTGCAGCGCAATGCAATGCTCACCACTTTGGACCTGAAAGGGTTAAAAAAATGTAAACACAACAAAACTTTGTTTATTGTATTGCAATAGAAAGCTTCCAGGAAAGGGCTGTCCGTGGATAAGTCAGAATAAACATATTTTGGCTAGGCTGGTCTTTTGCAGATACTGTTCAAAGTGACCGCAGAGCTGGCTCATCCGGAACCTTCTGTGCAGTGTTTAGTGGTGAGATCTAGGTCTCTGTTTCTGATAGACTTGCAGAATGTAACCATGAACAGGATTAACCCCTAGGATGCAAGAGATTCATTTAGGAGTTAGCACTTTGCACTGCAGTGTGACGTGAAGCATTCATAGAGCCTACATACAGTTGCCAGGTCATCCTTTTAACCCTTTGCACGCCAGAGGGCATATCTATATAAGTCTAACTGTTTCTGGTTTGCTGTCCTCCCCGCCCCAGGGAGGCGGAGATCAGCCTCAAGCAGCAAATTAGGAGAGGCCAAGCCCCCCTGTCCACTCCTCTGAAAATCACTGCAGCGAGACTCACCCCTGCAGAGGTTCAGCAGGTCCTCTATACAGAGGCATAACTAGACGCCACCGGGCCCTGGTACAGAAATTGCCATGGGCCTCCCCCGACCACATTGCCCCCCAATCTCCACATTGACTCACCGATTGCCACCAAACTCCACATTACTCCTCCATTGCCCCCATCTGTACATTGCTCCCCCATTGCCACAATGCCCCAATCTCCACATTGCTTCCCCCATTGCCTACCAATCTCCACATTACTCCTCCACTGCCCCCAGTCTCCACATTGCTCCCCCATTGCCTACCAATCTCCACATTGTTTCTCCCATTGCCCCCCCAATCTCCACATTGCCCCCCCATTGCCTACCAATCTCCACATTACTTCCCCATTGCCTACCAATCTCCACATTGCTTCCCATTGCCCCCAATCTCCACATTACTTCTCTATTGCCCCCAATCTCCACATTACTCCCCCATTGCCCCCAATCTCCACATTACTTCCCCATTGCCCCCAATCTCCACATTACTCCCCCATTGCCCCCAGTCTCCACATTAGTTCCCCATTGCCTACCAATCTCCACATTACTTCCCATTGCCCCTAATCTCCACATTACTTCCCCATTGCCTAGCAATCTCCACATTACTTCCCATTGCCCCCAATCTCCACATTACTACCCCATTGCCCCCAATCTCCACATTGCTTCCCATTGCCCCCAATCTCCACATTACTTCCCCATTGCCTACCAATCTACACATTGCTTCCCATTGCCCCCAATCTCCACATTACTCCCCCATTGCCCCCAATCTCCACATTAGTTCCCCACTGCCTACCAATCTCCACATTACTTCCCATTGCCCCTAATCTCCACATTACTTCCCCATTGCCTAGCAATCTCCATATTACTTCCCATTGCCCCCAATCTCCACATTACTACCCCATTGCCCCCAATCTCCACATTGCTTCCCATTGCCCCCAATCTCCACATTAGTTCCCCACTGCCTACCAATCTACACATTGCTTCCCATTGCCCCCAATCTCCACATTACTTCCCTATTGCCCCCAATCTCCACATTACTCCCCCATTGCCCCTAATCTCCACATTACTTCCCCATTGCCTACCAATCTACACATTGCTTCCCATTGCCCCCAATCTCCACATTACTTCCCCATTGCCCCCAATCTCCACATTACTCCCCCATTGCCCCCAATCTCCACATTAGTTCCCCACCGCCTACCAATCTCCACATTACTTCCCATTGCCCCTAATCTCCACATTACCTCCCCATTGCCTAGCAATCTCCACATTACTTCCCATTGCCCCCATTCTCCACATTACTACCCCATTGCCCCCAATCTCCACATTGCTTCCCATTGCCCCCAATCTCCACATTAGTTCCCCATTGCCTACCAATCTACACATTGCTTCCCATTGCCCCCAATCTCCACATTACTTCTCTATTGCCCCCAATCTCCACATTACTCCCCCATTGCCCCCAATCTCCACATTACTTCCCCATTGCCCCCAATCTCCACATTACTCCCCCATTGCCCCCAGTCTCCACATTAGTTCCCCATTGCCTACCAATCTCCACATTACTTCCCATTGCCCCTAATCTCCACATTACTTCCCCATTGCCTAGCAATCTCCACATTACTTCCCATTGCCCCCAATCTACACATTACTACCCCATTGCCCCCAATCTCCACATTGCTTCCCATTGCCCCCAATCTCCACATTACTTCCCCATTGCCTACCAATCTACACATTGCTTCCCATTGCCCCCAATCTCCACATTACTCCCCCATTGCCCCCAATCTCCACATTACTACCCCATTGCCCCCAATCTCCACATTGCTTCCCATTGCCCCCAATCTCCACATTGTTCTTTACACCAGTGGTTCCCAAGCTTTTTCACATGACATCCCCCTTTTAGTTTTTACCAAACCTCAGTGCCCATCTTTTTATTATTTAAATAAAATTAGTTCTTTACATGCATATTTATATTCTTATTCATTTATAATGAATGTATTTTGTTATATATGTTGAAGAATCCAATTCATTATACATTCTTTTCTTTGAAGCAGGTGTTTCTACAGACCATTATATAGAGGATCCCTGTCTTGTATTCTTGTTTTAAGTTCGAACATTGCAGTCTTTACTGTTCATAAGTATTCTCTGAATCATCATAGGTTCAGTTATGCTGCAATGTGGATGTTAGATTCTGAGTCTCACTACCCCCACCCCGGAAGGGCCTCATGCCCCCCAGGGGAGTATTACCCCATGTTTAGGAACCATTATTTTACACTGTATTTTGAAACAAATAATAGCGGCATACAGCAGAGATCAAAGGAAAAACAATTAGATATAACTACTCAGTTTGAAGGACAACTACCTAAGTAAGTCCTTCTGTTAATCAAATTAAGATTCACTTATCCCTAGGGAATATTTGCCATTTAAAGGGATAGTAATGTTTCATAATAAAAGCAGCTCTATTTAATCATCATAGTATTTGGACTTTGGAGAGTGCTATTTCAATTCTGTTAGAGTTGTAGTTCAAGAGTAATTCAATGATAAAGTATCCCCCTCCCGCCCCTTTTACTGATGTAACACTGCTCAGCCAGATCAGAAGGGAGGTGCCCAGGTAGATTGCAGAGAGGGACAATCTTCAATTAAGATAAGGGAAAAAACTGAAAAAACTGTCAAGGGGGGGGCAGGGATTTCATTGTTCTCATAGGAAGAAGATTGTCCCCTGCTGTTATCTATCTGGTCTATGGACTGGATTCCACATCTGAGGGGAGGTGGCTTACACTAGGTAAAAGGGGCGGGAGGGGGATACTTTATCATTCAATTTCTCTTGAACTACAACTCTGATAGTATTGAAATAACACTCTCCACGGCCCAAATGCTATGAAGATTAATTGGAGCTGCTGTTTTTGTGAAACATTACTATCACTTTAATACATTTGAGGGTTTCTGTCATATCACACTTTTCCCTCCTCCCTTCTAAGCTATACATATTAAGGTATGTGCGGCTTTCTTGATTAGTCTGTTGTACAGAGCTGTGGATTCTGTTGATAATCTATAAATATATTAGTGAATGGTACACGGCCTTGTCCGTTCGATTAGGCACGCCTTGCAGTTCGAGGACTTGCTGAACCATTGCAGTGGTGAGTCTCGATCCTCTGCCCCCTGTAAAAATGTCCACCCTTGATTTTCTGCGGGTGATCTCTGTCTCCTTTCTTTCCTGGTATAGGGCGGCAGTGAACCAGAAAATGAATTTTAAATAACAGTAATAAAAAAATGAGTTTTATCTAGTTGACTTTGCACCATTTTAGGAATAGGCATGAATACTTTGAATCAGAAAATCAATAGAACAGTGAGCTATTGTTCAGCAGAACAATATAAAAAGAGGATTTGATTATGAAATGGAATTATCCAGCTATAGGCTTCAAGATTCAGTGTCAGGTCATTTAGATATTGCGCCTAAAATGTTACGATAACCTTTGTATTAAAACACCTCTCAGCAGTGGGAGTGCCCTTATTTTCCTCAGGAGGATAAACATTACAATACTAGGTTGAAGCCCATCATTCGACGAGGTCTAGGTGTGAAGACTGGCGCCCCTGTTAGCTGAGGAGCTCAGGGCTGCACTGACAGAGCCGCCATCCAGGCTCCCTGAAGCATGCCGCTCTACCGCTGATTTTCCCTCCACCACCACCGTGCCGGGGAGCCATGTACAATTTGCTAGGAGGCATCGCGCTATGTGTCCGTGCGTGTTACGCACACAAGGATTGACGCATCCTACCTAATTATATACATATATATATCAGGGCTCAAAATTTCCACTCGCCACTAGCCAATGGCGTGTGAAAATTCATCCCTGGCAAGTAGAAATTCAGCCCTGGTGGGTATGTTATGGCTTCCAGTGGGAAGTAACTTTTCAGGTCTGGCTAGTAGCAAAGGACTTCAACTTTTAAGCCCTGGATATATATTTTACATATTAAGTGTTACTATCCCTTTAAACAAATGCAATATATTCCTCTTATCCCCTTTTGACATTATAGAGGACTCCTTTCTAACATTCTAAGGGTTAAGATTTCACAGTTCACTGAAATGTGATTATATTTGAAATAGAAATCTCTCTGAGCCTTTTGAGTTTGTTTTTTTTAGAGGCAGCCAGGATAGTAATTAGTTTCACGAGGGTTTTATAACTGTACACTGATAACCCCGGTATCCAAATTCCTTATTAATTTTGCTGTAATCATTAACATTACAAGACAGCTGAATGTTCTATTCCGCTCCTATAAAATGGCTGTGTTCTGCAGTTAGGAGACAAGTCACAAGGTTAGTTAAACATTATGGGTAATAAAGGGTCAGAATCTGCTGAGAAAGCATTATACCATCTACAAGGTGCGCCCCAACTTGCAAACAGAGTTACATGCTTTTAACCCTTTGAGTGCCAAATGGTATCCAACACATTGGAAAGCAATGCATTGGGTACCCCTCTGGCTAGGGTCGCCACTCAGCCGGTATTTTACCGGCAGGCCGGTAAGAAATTGGCTTCTGTCCAATGTTATGTCTATGGAGGGAATGCCATGGCCGGATTTTTTTGAAGAAAAGGTGACAACCCTACATATGGCACTCAATGGGTTAAACGTGCTATTATTATTACATTATAATATTGCTTTAAAATGTAAATAAACCCAGTAAAAAAAGCTTACACATACAGCAATGCACGTATGCATTGTTACTTTTAATATAAACAGTTTTGTACAATATCTAATTTTTTAAATCATATTTTCATGGTTAGTGTTCCAGAGATGATTGCAATGCATTGCTCATCTGTCTAGTACTCAGTCGAATGATTGTATGAGTATGCCTGAGTAGTTCCACTGGCGTTAGCCTCCATCGCCGTTGTATGTCAGATTATGTTCTAGAGTGTGTTATAGCTGTAATGTATACCTGTGTATACACATTTCACTGGTGTTAGCCTCCATCGCCATTGTACGTCAGGTTATGTTCTAGAGTGAG
Organism: Rhinophrynus dorsalis; assembly: GCA_037306005.1. Taxonomy (NCBI): domain Eukaryota; kingdom Metazoa; phylum Chordata; class Amphibia; order Anura; family Rhinophrynidae; genus Rhinophrynus; species Rhinophrynus dorsalis. Next base: position 31,393,441 of record CM074723.1, read on the forward strand.
CCTATGGTTGGAGAGCCTATGATTAAATGTAAACCTTACATGAAACGCGTTAGGCGGTTTGTGTAGTCATTGTATTTCTACCACGTTTCCTGAATCCTCCATTACAGTATTTTTATTTTTTGTATTTTTGCAATACAATTGGATATTTTTTACGCTACTGCTGTGTGGAGTGTTTGGATGTTCCTGAGCGTTGCGGGTCCGTAGAGCGCTCCTTACCAAGTTGTGTATGTTCTAGAGTGTGTGTGATAGCTGTAATGTATATCTGTATATACACATTTCACTGGCATTCGTATCCATTGCCAGCAGCTGAACTTCAGGGCATGTTCTAGAGCATGTGATTGCTGTAGCGCATATTGGAGCACACAATCCACTGGCGTTAGCCTCCATCGTCAGCAGCTGTATGTCAGGGTATGTTCTAGAGCATATGATTGCAGTAGTGCGTATCTGAGTACACATATTTCACTGGCCATAGTCTCCATCTCCAGCGGCTGCACTTCATGGCATGTTCTAGAGCATATGATTGCTGTATCGCATATTGGTGCACACAATCCACTGGCATTAGCATCCATCGCCAGCAGCTATACGTCAGGGTATAAATGCTTTAATGCATATCTGTGTACACATATTTCACTAGCGTTATTCTTCATCGCCAGCAGCTGCACTTCTGGGTACAATCTAGAGCATATGATTGCTGTAGCTCATATCAGAGCACATACTCCACTGGCAGTGAATGCACTACAGGTTATGTTCTAGAGCATATGACCTCATTAGCGCTTATCAGTGCACACACTGAACTGGCATTGGCCTCCATGTCCAGCAGCTGCACTGAAGAGTATGTTCTAGAGCAGTAGTCGATCTTTTTTACTCCATGCACCCCTAACACACGGTCTGCAAGTTCTGACATTTTATGTCATCTGACAAGAGCGTAATGAAAGCCACACGTATATACATATTTAGTTATTCTTAGCTCTCACAATCAGAAAAACTAAAATAACATACCAATTTCCATAAACATAAGTTGTAACTTAATATTCACATTCTTGTCAAATGTGATGGACAGCTCTCTGGTGCTCAAACGGTTAATCCAGGGGTGAATATGATTAAATTTAGACTCAGACACAATTTTTAGGAGCCGGGTGGGGATTTTAGGAACCACTGAAGAGATAGACTTATTCAGGTTTACAGGGCTGTCATCAAAATTTTGGGGCCCAGTATTAACATAAAGCTAGGTCCTCCCCACCCCACTTTCACTGCAATCTGGATGCATAGGTAAAGACTGAGTCTGTAGAACTTCTCCACTATACGGTATGATATGAAACAGGACAGAGAGGCAGAGGTGCATTCCAGTTCTTAGCTAAGATACTTACAGACTATACATAATAAGGGGGCCTAACTGGAGATTCTCCAGAATTCCCATGGGCAGTCTGGTCATGTGAGGGCTGTGTTTGACACAGCCCCCAACATCGCAGTGAATATGGGGGCCTCCACTTGCCTGATCTGGGAGGTGAAACCCCCTTGTTGGCCGGTCCCCATACACAGGTTCTGCCTGTAACCCTATGATGACAGCCCTTCAAGTGTATAAAAATACTCCAAATTATGAGCCAGGAGTGAAATCTCAGTCCGCTGGGATTTTTCCATCCTTATTTAATCACATGTTCTTTCTGGAGAGTTTTATATTTTCCCATATGCTGCCAGCATTATCACATTCTTGTTCTGGTCTAGTTATTTGTACATTAGTTGGGGCCTGAAACACTGATAAAATTCCAAGAGATTCTGATTTACTTCCAGATACTCTGGCACAATAAATGGCTGATATATAAACATGCTCTGACCGCTGATGTTCACTGTATAACTAATGCTGAGGGAAAACTGCTTAAACGATCTGAGCACCAAGGGTGATTTCCTGTAACAGAGCTGGACATTTTAACACCTTGAGGAATAGAGGGGGTCCTCAATGCATTGTGAAGCGATCCTTTTTGCATGTCTCTGGTCCTCAAGAGGTTAACAATGAAAAGGGGTAAAATAAAGCTAAATCTCACTGAGGTGAATTTACATATTTTCCAGTGATACTTCCCTGGCTTTAGCTGCTAATTCCAGTTGCTGCACTGCAGAGTATGCACTAGGGGGCGTAGGTGCTGTAGTGCATACCAGCCGACAGTCTTTAAAGGAATAGTAATGTTTCATAATAAAAGCAGCTCTAATTAATCATCATATTTGGACTTTGGAAAGTGTTATTTCAATTCTGTCAGTGTTGTAGTACAAGAGTAATTCAATGACAAAGTATCCCCCTCCCGCCCCTTTTACTGATGTAACACTGTTCAGCCAGAGCAGAAGGGAGGTGCCCAGGTAGACTGCAGAGAGGGACAATCTTCAATTAAGATAAGGGAAAAACCTGAAAAACTTGTAAAAGGGGGCAGGTCCTTCATTGTTCTCATAGGAAGAAGATTGTCCCCTTCTGTTATCTGTCTGGTCTATGGACTACATTCCACATCTGAGAAAAGATGGCTTACACTAGGTAAAAGGGGCGGGAGGGGAAACTTTGCTTGTGAATATCTCTCAAACCATAAAGGTACTTATAGACTTATATCGTTCTTCATGTTTTTTTAATACCTACAAAATTAAATAAAGATAAAACGAAGTATTACTATCCCTTTAAGTTCAGGAGGTCTGGCATTTCACAAAGACGGCCTTCCACTGTTTACCAGCTTTTTTAGATTGTAGATATACTGTGCGTGTAAAAATAGATGTTTCTGAAAGCAGGTAGAATGTTTTCTTTTTTTAATTTTTAAACTTTAAATTTTATGGAAATGCATTTTAATTAGGGTATACTCTTTTAAAATCCCATTTAAACCAGTAAGATTTCTTATTTAACCTTTTGAGTGCCAGAGGGGTATGTATACCCCTCTGGCACTCAAAGAGTTAACCAGTATGGTGCTGACCGGTTGGGCCCAAAAGTACATATGTAGTCTATAGTACATGAGTGTCAGTGTGCTCACACAGACAGCTGGCAGATTAACAGCTTTATTCTAAATTTGTAGCGTTTCCTGTTTTGTTTTTTCTTTTTCTTTTTTTCTTTTACGGTTTCCTTTATTTCCTTAACTTGTAAACCGTGACATTTCTTTACTGTACAAGTGGTCGGATGTAACATTTTTTTCACATTAACTCATCAAAGCTTTAGATTCTATGCATCCCCCCTGCTTAAACGCTACCTCATTTTACTATGGGCCATATACAGAAAGTACAAGAGCGGTCAATTGTATGATTTGCAGTGCGTTGGTGACCTTTGTAGTATTCAAGGGCTTTTAGCCATTTGAGCTCCAGAGGGGAAGCTAAGCAATGTTTGGCTACCCCTTTGGCACTCAAATCGTTTAAAAGATCAATTTAACCCTTTGAGTGCCAGAGTGGTACGGAATGCATTGCTTTGCAATGTATACTGAAAAGGAATGTATATTTGTCCCCTATGATCATACCAGAGAACTCTTGGACCCACTGTGGAGACTGCTTTTCAGATGATAAAGCAGATATAACTTCTCCAGTGATATTTCCCCCCCATTCAAAGCAGAATTTGAAATTGCTGTATTGAGGGGGGGGGGGTTTGCCTTCTTTTGGATCAATGATTGTAAACAGGAATAGGAAAAGGGTTGAACTAAATGGACGCAAGTCTTTTTTTCAAACTAAATTGCTATGTTACTATCACTTTTCCGATTCCAATGTTATTCTATGGAGCCAATGCACTAAGGTTCCAAAGTGGGAGATAGCTTAGTGTATAGGCTTCATAGAATAACATAGGAACTGGAGAAGTGATATCACTGGAAAAGTCTTCTCTACTTTATCACCTCTTTATCACACCTTAGTACATAAACCCCAGGTCTCTGGAGCACAGAGTTGATTCTCTGGTTTGGTGAACTCTGTCCACTTTACTGCCCTTTCCACCCAATTCACTGTCCTTTCCACCCACACCTGCAACCTTCCACACACTTCCCTGCCCATTTTAGGACAGATCCTGTCTCTTGACCTTCCAAACCTGCCCACCCTGATTAAACCCCACTCACATGATGGTGGAGAGCTCATCATTTGGACATGTACACCCTTGTCCCTGTGTGCAGGATAAGAAGCTTTCCAGGAATGCAATTTATGCAGTTAGATTGCTCAGAATAGGAGTGGATGGAAGGTTCCATTCTGTCCGTGCAGGGAGTTCCATGGAAAGAGAGCTATATCTCTCCATTCCACAGGCACAACTTACCTCTGGTTAAATAGTGTTAAAGTGAACTTAATTCAAGTTTGCATATTTGAAAACTGCATTAAAAGTTGCTTTTGTCTCATGTTAACTAAAAGACCAGCAAACAGAGGCCTAACTAGAAGCCTCCGGGTCCTGGTGCAAGAAGCGCCATGGGCCCCCCCCGGACTACATTCACCCATCTCGACTACATTGGCCCTCTCCAAAATGCCCCCATCTCCTACCTCCCTGGAGTGGCAGGAGCCCGGAGAGGTGTGTTGATCTCCTGCGCGGTCCTCTTCAGTAATGCATCATCTCCTAGCGCTCTGCATTGCCACAGTGCCAGACGGAGATCGCGGGCGCCAGGCAGAGGGGTCGCAGGGGGCGGCCGGTCCCCCTAGAGCGATGGGCCCGGTCGCGGGTGCGACCTCTGCGACCCCTATAGTTACGCCACTGCCAGCAAATGTACAGTTAGTGAGATATTCACACTTGTTACCTTATGCTAATGTATGCTAATTGCGTTATCCGTGCGGTACCAGTGACATTTCATATGCTTATTAAGCTTTTCAATGATATTTCATATGCCAATGAAGTATGAACGTCTCCTTAAAGGAGCAGTAAACTTTTATTTATGAAAACACATTTTTTATAGAGCATTTCCTGCTGAATAAAACAAGGCCACTCCCACTGCTGTCAGACGTTTTATTCAAAATTTATAACAGTTCAAATAACTGTATGTCTCTGACTTTCCTCTCCATTAGAATCTAACAGGAAATGTAATAAGAATTTGACCACTGGAGGGCACTGCTAATGTAAAAAAACTAGGGTTTAAACTGTAATAACTCTGGAAATATATATCTCTCTGCAGTGGGAGTGCCTTTATTTTTACTCAGTAGGAAAATCCTTATATATTTTTTCATAAAAAAAGTTTACTGCTCCTTTAACTGTACATTTGCTGGTATTTTGGCTAACATGACATATAGGCAGTTTTTAATGCTGTTTACAAATACGCAAACTTGAATTAAGGTGAACGGTCCACGTTAAGTATGTATAATCACAGACCATTTTTAGGTATTAGCGTTCTTTTAATGGGGAATGGTATGAATTTCCCAGATTTCCCTATAGAAGAGAACAGGTGAAGTTTGTTTCACCTCTATCTTTTACATGCTCTGTGGTGAGTGTGGGGAGCTGTCCCATGTTTGCCACAACTTGCAAATGTGTTTCTACTGTATTTGATTCCTGTGACTGTGTGAGGATGGCTTGTCAGACATACCCTCACACAGTGAATATTTCACATCAGAGACTGTTGCCTTCCTGGAGTTAGTGCCAGTGCTACTCACTGTCCTGGTGCTTTGTCTGTCCCAGTGCCTCTATTGGGCCAGTGTATTGCTCTAATGGTGCATGTGACATGCATGGCGCAAAAGATCTTATTTAATGTCACCTATATAAAAGTGAATGGGTCATCGACCTGGCTGAAAATCACCCCATTTATACTACTCTATACATGATCATCCTGTAAAGAAACAATATGTCACATTTACTTTACAGTCTGTAACTAGTTCTTCTGACATTCTCATTACTACATTTTATTTTTATTTTATTTTTCATTGATAGTCTCTTTTTTTTAGAATACTAGGTTCCCAAATTACAGATTTGCTGTAATTAAAAAATAGTTTGACTTTCTAAATGATTTTAATTTGGGCCCACTAGTCATGCTCCAATTTTAGACTGATCATCAAAATTATGTTTTCACTTAATTATATTATTACACATTCATACAACATGACTCACTTGCGAGTGATCTCAGTAACTGTGACTAGTAATATTAGGCATGCACAATAACAGAGGAAATACAGTTTCCACCAAATAATATCAATCACATAGAGTTTACCATTGTATCACTATCTTGCTTTGATGATCTACTGAAGAGAAAAGCCTTCTGGAAACAGAAAATTCGGTGAGCTGTTAGGGGCATCAAAAAATTAATTTGACTGAACGTATTATATTGGCGCAGAATATATAGAGTCAAAATAAAGGTTTTCTATTCCTGTAATTTAGCAAGTGGTTGTAAAAGCAGCTTATCATATACTTTGATAGATAGATTCAGGTATATATCAATAAGCATTCATATTCCCTTGCCTTGTATATGTGAGGCAGAGAAATATCATAAAAATCTGCTGTATTTGCTCGAATATAACGCATGTTTTTTTTTAGTGGATTGTGGCATGAAGAATTGACCTTGCCTTATTTTTGAGGTCATTCTATATTTTTGATGCCCGTTGGATTGGTGGAAGATCCAATCCAGTGGGCAGCCTGGGGTATACCATAAAATCTCAGGTATAATAGGCACCTGTGTATAATACACAAATATAAATTATACCCAAGATTTTAGGGGAAAACAAGAGTGCCTGTGTATAATATGAAACAGAAAAAAAGGCCTGCGCTCCTCAATGTTAATTATCAATGTGTACCCTGTATAAAGTATATTTCATACCATTGTTAATAAATATGATGATACTATTAATAAATTTGAGGTTTTAATTTGCATAGTTTGGCCAAAATATGGTTAAGCTCGCTCACCACATCAAGGTACCCCAACACGTGGTGACGTGGCAAGCAAGCTTAACCATATTTTGCCCATACTATGCATTAATTAAAACCTCAAATTTATTAATAGCGGTATCAAATTTATTAACAGTGGTATGAAATATACTTTATACAGGGCTCACACTGATAATTCACATAGAGGAGCGTAGATCTTTTTTTCTGTTTTGTCTTTGGTTCTAGCCTGCTTCTGTTAGGCTTTAGAACCCCTTTATTCTTTGCTGCTATCTATGTTTTATTTATTCATTTGAGTTTATACTTTTATAAATGTTTATTTATGGTGATCTACCGCTGTGAGTTTTTTATGTATAATACGCACCCTTGTTTTCACCTGTTTCATTAAAGGGATAGTATTGCCTGAAAATAATTTTATTTTATATTGTAGCCCTTAAGAAAACATTAAAAATGATATCCTTTATAGCAAGTAAAGTTAAGTTCCATTTTCCTGGCTGGTTTAGCCAAGTCTGCCATCTAGTGGACAGATTTGGAATCCGGTCCACAGATCAGCGGGCAGCTCTTTAGCAGTGCCAAGATCACGATCTTTAAAAAGAACTGTTTCATTGGAACTGTCTACAAAGTGTGCCAGCCTTGCAAGCACACTTTGTAGACCATTCCACTGAAGAAATTATTTTTAAAGATCGTGATCTCGGCACTGATGGGGACCGGATTCCAAATCTGAAGGCTTGAGCAGTGACGTCACTCCAGGGGAAACTTTACTTGCTAATATCTCCCAACCAATAAGACTTATATAATTTTTAATGTTTTTGTAAGGGCTACAATATAAAATAAAATTATTTTCAGCAACACGATCCCTTTAAAATACATTTTCTACTGGTGCTCTGATACCCTCCCTCCTTCCCTCATGCTTCTCACCCCCCCCCCCAAAGTCCAATCAGAGTCCAATCTGACAGCTTCACTGCGTGCAAAATAATTGCATTCGCCATCTGCTTCCAGCAATGCCCTGTCTGGACCTTTTAATGTAAGCCAATGGTAATGCCCAGAGAGGGCTGCAAGGTCCTCTCAGTGTAATGCTATATATCCAATGTGCATAGATCTGTGCATGGGCGGATTGTCCTATTGGGGGATCAGGCATCCTCCAGTGGGCCGCCAGATCATGGGCAGGTGGGGGAGATCAGAGGATGTCACCTCACTGTACCATGATATTTTGACGGAGAGGTCTATGTTGCCAAAGGCACTCTCTGTGACAGCCTTCACGTTCCTTGTTAACCCTTTGAGTGCCATAGGGGTACGCAACGCATTGCTTTGCAATGCATTGCGTACCCCTCTGGCACTCAAAGGGTTAATGCAGAGCGCCAGGATATGACATAATATCCTGGCGCCTGCTCTCCCATGCCGCTCAGGGACCACAAGGGGGCGTCGATAGGGACGTCGGTGCAGCTAGTGGGCTGCTTTAAAAAAAAAAAATGCGCCTACAATCCGACACTGGATCTGTGCATTGGATCGACGGTATTGTCCTGCAAGAAACCTTTCCAATAACAATGTTATTATATGGAGATATGCACTAAAGTGTGTAAGACCTCTTCAACATGAAGATGATACTCCACAGGATAAAACAGTGCTTGGAGACTTCTCTTACCTTAGTTGTTGTTTAGCCTCTTAAGAACCCAGGCACATCTGAGCATGGCAGTGCCACCTTGTGGACTCTGCCTAGGAGACATAGTGCAAGACTGGGGGGTATAGTAACCCCTTGAATGCTGAAGATGTCTCCAAAGCATTGCAAAGCAATGAGGTCAGTTGTGGGGTTGAGGTGGGTGTTACTTGTAATCAATTTGAGATGTAAGTGAATATCTATGAGAGGTTGTTGCCCATTTCATTAGTGCTAACAATATCGTATGGTTCTTATTTATAAAGTTAAATTGGAACAATTTGGGGTTAAACCACCTGCAGTATAGGGGGGCAGATAAAAAATCCCCTTGATTTATGAGGTTTTAAACCCCTTAATTGCCAAAGAGGTCTCCAATCTCTAACACTCAGGGGGTTAAAAGCCTCATTTACATCAAGTAGATATTTACACATTTTTTATTTGACCCCACTGGTGCAGGTGGTTTGCTCCAGAATTGCCCCAGTTCTTCTTAACCCTCTGATCTTCAGTGGGGTATGTAACGCATTGCTTTGCAATGCGTTGGACACCCCACTGAAGCTTGAAGGGTTAAATCATTCTCAAGGGTTTAAACTGATCCTGTAGCCTGGCCATTTCCTTTTTGATTCCAAAGCTATAAATGAATCTGGCTCTTTAAAACCGTGCTATATTTACATGTTTCTTTCAAATGGAAGGATATCCTGGAAATGTAATCTTGGAACACCAGTATTACACCCCACTGTCTGCTCGTATTTAACCTTCAGTTTATACTGTATATACTAAGGGTGCGCAGACTTCAGTGACATGGGATGTAGTTTTATCGTAGTCACGCTAACACAGTTCCATCATCATCACATTGAAGCACATTGCTTTGTTTTCTTGTATTCATACGTGGGAACTCTCCAGATCTGCCCTGAAGAATGCGTTTTTCAGAGTTAAAGGGATAGTAATGTTTGTTATAAAGTATTTTGCAGAGTCTTCTTTATAGTAAACGCAACAGATTGCGCTAAGCTTATATACTTACTTGTTTATAGTTCAAAAGAGTAAATTCCCCCACCTGCCCCTTCCGGCCGCCTCCCACTGAATCTGAAATCTTGTCCCAGGAACGGACGGATGCAGCGAGGGACAAACTTCACTAAGTAAGTATAAGAAAAACTCTGACCCCCTTGACGAAGGAGTGCAGGTTTTTCCTTTGCTTACTAGAATGCCTGGGGGTCTGTGCCCCACATCCTGGGTCATCCCCCACCGGGACAACAAAGAGTCCCGGAATTGAGCAACATGCACCAGTCCAGCCAGCCAATGAGGACCATACAGCAAATACATTTCATTGGCTGGCTGGACTGGTGCATGTTGCTCAATTCCGGGATTCTTTGTTCATTGGCTGGCTGGACTGGTGCATGCAAGAGAGCGGGGATGGAGCAGGTATGCTGGCGCTGCAAGTGAGACCCGCGGCTGAGGCTCCCGCCGGCGCTGACCATCTTTCCACTGAGAACTCTTACTCTGTGTCAGCCTCAGAAAGATGGTCAGCGCCGGGGGGAACCTCAGCCGTGGGACTAGGGCGACCACGTGTCCCGGAACGGCAGAACGGAAAAGTGTTGCTTACTGAAGTTTGTCCCTCACTGCATCTGTCCAGATCAGACTGCAGATTCAGCGTGACATGGCCAGAAGGGGAGGGAGGGGGATTTTTCTCCTCTTAATATCTTTTGAACTACACAAAAGTAAGTTGATAAACATAGCACAATCTGTTACATTTACTATAAAGCAGACTCGGCGATCTACTTTATAACAAACATTACTATCAATTTAATTACCGGGTCTCCAGGGATTCTCTGGCTTTCTGAGTTCCCCAGTAACCCCTGCCCCTCCCAGCCCAGTTCTGCCCACTTCCCTACCCATTTCAGGACAAACACTGCCTTTCCACCTCCTAAACCAGGCACACTTTGTAGACCGTTCCAATGAAGTGGTTCTTTTTAAATATCACTATTGCGGCTCTGCTGAGGAGTCTCCGCCGGTCCCGGGACCAGATTCTCTTGCAGTCAGCTAGAGCACTGATGTCAGGAAAAGGGGAGGGAGGAGGGAATTTTGAAATGTTCTATCTCTCGAACCATGAAGGTTTGAGAGATAGGAATGGCATTGTTAGATTTATTTAATAGCCACGAGATATTTTTTTTAAATGACACAATACTATCCCTTTAAAGTAAAAATAAAAGGACAACATCCCTTTATGAGTGTCAGGGATAGACTCTCCATTTCTGTATTTATTAAGAAAAGCTATTTTTTCCATCTCGAAGACAATGCCCATTTAACCACATTTACGCAGTTCTCCCTTGTTCAGTTCAGACAGTTACAGAGCTTATAAGTCAGTAAATAATTATGGAAAAGTCTAATAAGTATTTTTGATTATGTTGAAGATACCGTCACCCATTTCGTTATACTCATGCATGGAGTTCCATAATTTAATTTCCTTGTGTGCTCTGTCTTTCACAGAAATAAAATAAGTAATAATGGTACCAATGTTGATTTTCTAAAAAGAAAGAGACCAGGTCACCCCACTCTTTGATGGAGTATTGCTCTTCTGGTCACATACAAATTGTGTATTACTCTGTGGCTGGCAGGTTATGGTATATTTCACTGCTGGTATGTAATGTTCTGCTGGTGGCAGGTAATGGTGTATTATTGCTCTGCTGAAGGTACGTGATAGTGTATTGTTCTTCTTGTGGCAGGTCCTCAGATGACATATATTAGTGTATTGTATAGCTGGTGGCATGTATTGGTGTATTGCTTTCCTGAGAGTATGTAATAGTGTATTGTTTTACTGGTGGCAGGAAATGGTGTATTGCCCTGCTGGTAGCTTTTAATATTAAGTATATTTTTCCTTTGGTGGCATGTGATGGTGTGCTGCTCTGCTGATGGAATGTAATAGTGTATTGTTCTTGCTTCTGGAAGATAATGGTGTGTTGTCCTACTGATAGCATGTAATATTGTTCTGCTGGTGGAATATATTGGTGTATTTCCCTTTTGCTAGTATGTGATACTGTATTGTTCTGCTGGTTGAATGCAATGGTGTATTGCTCTGCTGATGGTATGTGATAGTGTATTGTTCTGCTTATGGAAAGTATTGGTGTATTGCTTTGCTGATGGTATGTGATAGTGTATTGTTCTGCTTGTGGAAAGTAATGGTGTGTTGTCCTGCTGGTGGCATGTTTTAGTGTATTATCCTTCTGGTTGCATGCAGTGATTATTATGGTATGTGGTAGTGTGATGTTCTGCTGGTGGCATGTAAAGACGATATGAGGACCAAAACATTGCCGGATATTATGTAGTAACGATTATGTTGTTAAAGGGTTAGTAATGTCTCTTTTAAATAAAATGGAATATTGTAGATATTACAAAGATAACTAACTGATCCAAGTCCCGTGTCTCAAAACTTTATAGTTTGAGAGAAATAGGCTGATAAACTTCCCCACTCCCCCTTCTTTCACAGACCTCAGCTGTAAAGTTGACAGAAGGAGATTTGAGTTTTGCGAATCGACGGCGGCTCTTCAGCAGAGCTGAAATATTCCTATCTATAAATAAATACTTCATTGGAATGGTCTACAAAGTGTGCCTGGTTTGCAAGCTCACTTTGTAGACCGTTCCACTTAAGTATTTTTTTAAGATAGTGGTATTTCAGCTCTACTGAAGAGCTGGCAGCCAGTCCCGGGACCGGAATCTCCTTTTGTCAGCATTACAGCTGACGTCGGTGAAAGGGGAGGGAGGGCGGAACTTAAGCATCATATATCTCTCTAACTATAAAGGTTCGAGAGACGGGACTTGGATCAGTTCGTTTATTTTTGTACTATCTACAATACTTAATTTTATTTAAAGTGTTAATAATGTCCAAAAAAAGTTTTTTGCATTTAGAAGAGCTTAAAAAGCTGAGCTAAATGCTAAAGAAGTATCTCACAAACTGCTATGGTTTAAGAGATACAGGCATTTAAATTTTGCTGTTTCCTACTGACAGCTGTAAAGATGTCAGCAGGAGATCCGTGTCAGTCGACACGGAGGTGCTTAAGAAGTGCCGCAATGTCGTTACTTACAAGGAATCCCTTCATTGGAATGGTCTAAAACGTGTGCCCGTTTTAGACCATTCCAATGAAGGGATTCCGTGTAAGTAACAAGATCACGGCACTTCTCAAGCTCCTCCGTGTCAATCGACACGGATATCCTGCTGACATCTTTACAGCTGTCAGTAGGAAACATCAAAATTTAAATGCCTGTATCTCTTAAACCATAGCAGTTTGTGAGATACTTCTTTAGCATTTAGCTCAGCTTTTTAAGCTCTTCTAAATGCAAAAAACTTTTTGTTGGACATTACCAACCCTTTAAGTCCATGAATGCACAGTCAGGATTCGTTGTTTATATCATATAATACACAATATATATGTATATTAAATATAAAAATGAAAACTATAAATGTTACAATTTTAGAAGCCCTGGCTCCCAGCATTGTGGGATTTTTCCAACCCTGGTGTGATGCTCTGCTGGTCTCATAGCTGAAAATCAGCACTGAATGGGGCATATTTATGAAGGCAATGCAAAAAAATCCCATTTGAATAAATGTAAATTTGGTGACTTTGTATTTGCCCTATACAGTGTGCAGCTGGTTTTCACCCAAAATACTCATATTCTTATTACTGTAATTCACATCTTTTTCCCTAATCCTCTCCTGTTTTTTTTTTTTTTTATCAGGTAGAAAACATGTCTACACAGCTTCACGACGTTCATTTTGCAGAGGGTAAACCTTTACTTATGGAAGAGGTATGTTTCCTTTTCTTCTTTTTAATTAACAATTTGTGTAATTTGAAATACAGTTTAGATTCTGTACTTTTTACACATATTTATTAACTCTATGGGCCATATGTTCAAAGAAGTAGCAAAATAGCTTTTGTCGTTTGACTTTTCAAAGTACAGTGTCGTTGGGATCATTAATATTTTCAGAGAGTGTCGTTTGTGATTGGAAATATGTAGTTTGTCCTGACGGAAATTGTCGTATGGAACAAAAAAAATGTTTTAACTAAAAACAAAAATGTCTTAAAAAAATTTCTTAACTAACGATAAAAATGTCTTTAAAAATGTCTTTACTAATGACAAAAATGTCTTAACTAAAGACAAAAATTCTCACTCCCTCCACTTTTTTTTCTTAACGTACAAATTTTGTCTTTTGTAAGACATTTTTTTGTTGTTACAACAGATTTTCTTTTCCTTTATACGACACTGGACAACAGTTTAGCCACGTCCTTTTGCCCGTCAATTCTGGAGTTATATCGTACATGACGGACATTACTAGTTTTTTGTTGTATACTCTATAGAAAATATATCTTTCATGCATACATTGACTTATTTTTGTCTTTCATACAACTTTTTTTGTCGTTATCTCTTTGAACATACGGCCCTTTGAGTAGCAGATGGGTGTTCAAGGCATTGAACTGAAGGGGAAGAGATACACTAAGCCAGTGGTTCTCAGCTCGTGTCCTCAGGACCCACTAACAGGCCAGGACTTAGGGATTTCTCTCCTAGAGCACAGGTCTGGTGATCAGAGGCTCATTCACATTGATTAACTCACCTGTGCCCTAACAAGGAAATCATGTGATCAGAGGCTCATACACATTGATTAACTCACCTGTGCTCTAACAAGGAAATCATGTGATCAGAGGCTCATTCACATTGATTAAGTCACCTGTGATCTAACAAGGAAATCATGTGATCAGAGGCTCATTCACATTGATTAACTCACCTGTGTTCTAACAAGGAAATCATGTGATCAGAGGCTCATTCACATTGATTAACTCACCTGTGCTCTAACAAGGAAATCATCACATCCTGGTCTGTTAGTGGGTCCTGAGGACAGGAGTTGAGAACCACTGCACTAAGCGGTGATAAAGAGGCGACTGGAGATGACTTCTCCGGTTCCTATGTTATTCTATGGGGCCTACGCACTAGGTTGTCTCATGTGGGAGAAATCTTAGTGCACAGGCTCCCATAGAATAACATAGGAAATGGAGAAGTGAAATCACTGGAGAAGTTATCTCTGGTTTATCACCTCTTTATCTCACCCTCAAGGAGTTAACCCTTTGAGTGCCAGAGGGGTACGCAACACATTGCTCTGCAATGCGTTGCATACCCCTCTGGCACTCAAAGGGTTGATGCAAAATATTACTCCCTGTTTCTCATTATTGTCAACTAGCTGAACAGCCCGTTACACGGGCACACAGTGCCACTGCCACCCGGTCGCGGGGCAGTCATGCGCAGAGCGCCCAGCTCTGTATCAGCCACGCCGCTGGCAGTCTCTACTGCGCATGACTGCAGCACGCGCAGCAGTGTATATTGCGCAAGTTGCGGCGTCACACACGATTTAGCGAATTATTATATAGGATTAGCTCCAGTCTACACGTGCACCAGTATACGGCCAGATTTCCCATTACACATCACAGGCAAAGAGCAACAATTTTTGTAGAGCTCCCCCATCTGATCCAGCCGCACCCTTATTCTGCGACGTAGGTGTGAGGAGTGTGGTCTCAATGCCCTTGCACCAGTTTTAACCTTTTGAGTGACAGAGAGGTACATAGCAGGCTCACTGCACGCAGGAGAATGGTAGACACCTATGGACAGGACAGAGGTGCATGCAGCCTGCAGTGACACACTGATAATCTTCACCTGCCCTTTGATCCTCTCCACTGATGCGCAACATGAGGAATTCTCTAGCAATGACGGCTTTGAGAGTCAAGTTAAACTGCTGTAATAATAACCTTGGTTCTGTGTTCTTTCCTCTAGGGAATCACAGTAATAAATCCAGAGTATGAGATTCAGGTAAGACTGCATGTTGTGCATTTATTATCTTTTAACTCATTGCATGCTAGATATTTATCCGATGCATTGCAGAGCAATGTGATGGGATTGCTCAAGCTACCATGGTATTAAAAATAATTGCCATGAAACACACCTGTCAGTCAAAGTGTTAAATACATTGTTTTTATTATATATATTTATATTTTTGGTTTGTTGTCAATCTTGAAATATTTAAGGGACTCTATAACCTAAAAACAACATTGCTGATTTTGAAATACCTTGTTTTTCAATTATTTGGATTTATAGATTATGTTAATTAAGTCATGCTGTGTAGGCATTTCCTGTCTTAGTCCTGTATTACCTACAACACGCACTGACACTGCTCAGTAAAGCATTGCTTTCCTCCCCTAGTGCTGACTTCCTGTCTTATCCCTACATTACTTCCTCACTCAGTGACATTGCTCAGTAATGTATTACTTACCTCCCCTGGAGCTGACTTCCTGTCTTATCTCTACATTACTTCCCCACTCACTGACACTACTCAGTAAAGCATTGCTTACCTCCCCTAGCGCTGACTTCCTGTCTTATCTCTACATTACTTCCCCACTCACTGACACTGCTCAGTAATGTATTGCTTACCTCCACTAGCAACAATTTCCTGTCTTATCCCTCCATTACCTCCCCCACTCACTGACACTGCTCATCAATGCATTACCAGTCTCCCCTAGTACTGACTTCCTGTCTTATCCCTACATTAGCTCTCCCACTCACTGACACTACTCAACAATGCATTAACCTCCTCTACTAGCACTGACTTCCTGGGCTAGCACTGACTTCCCTACATCCCACACTCACTGACACTGACACTGCTCAGCAATTCATTGCCCACCTCCACTAGCACTGACTTCCTTACTTACCCCTACAATATCTGCCTGGGCTAGCACTGACTTCCCTACATCCCACACTCACTGACACTGACACTGCTCAGCAATTCATTGCCCACCTCCACTAGCACTGACTTCCTTACTTATCCCTACAATATCTCCCCCACTCACTGACACTGCTCAGCAATGTATTGCCCACCTCCCCTAGCAATGACTTCCTGTCTTATCCCTACATTACCTCCAACACTCACTGACACTTCTCAACAATGCATTGCCTACCTCCCCTGGCATTGACTTCCTGTCTTATTCCTACATTATCTTCTTCATTCACTGACAATAGTCATGCATGACTATTATTAGTGAATGGGGGAGGCAAAAAGTGAGTGCTAAGGGAGGTGGACAATGCATTGCTCAGCAGTGTCAGTGAGTGGGAAGGTAATGTAGCCTAGCACTGACTTCCTGCCTTATCACTATATTATCTCACCCACTCACTGACACTGCTCAGCAATGCACTGTCTACCTCCCCAAAGCTATGGCATCCTTTCATATCCCTACATTATCTTCCCCACTCTCTGACATTGCTCAGTAATGCACTGCCCACTTCCTCTGCACTGATTTCCTGTCTTATTCCTACATTACCTCTCCAATCCACTGACACTGCTCAGCAATGCATAGCCCACGTCCCTAGCACTGACCTCCTGTCTTAGCTCTATATTACCTCCCCCACTCACTGACACTGCTCATCAAAGTGTTGCACACCACCCCTAGCACTGACTTCCTGTCTTATCAGTACATTATCTCCTCCACTCACTGACACTGTTCAGCAATACATTGTCCACCTCCCCTAGTACTGACTTCCTGTCTTATCCCTACATTACCTCCCAATTACATCCCACACTCACTGACACTGTTCAGCAATGTATTACACACCTCCCTTAGTACTGACTTCCTGTCTTATCCCTACCTTACCTCCCACACTCACTGACACTGCTCAGCAAAGTATTACCCACCTCCCCTAGTACTGACATCCTGTCTTATCCCTACATTACCTCCCCCACTCACTGACACTGCTCAGCAATGCATTGCCCACCTCCCCTAGCACTGACTTCCTGTCTTATCCCTACATTACCTCCCCACTTACTGACACTGCTCAGCAAGCCTTTAACCACCTCCCCTAGCACTGACTTCCTATATTATCCCTACATTACCTCTAGGGTGACCACATTTCCATTCTGCCATTCCGGGACATGTTGTCACCCTAGTCCCGCGGCTGAGACTCCTGCTGGCGCTGACCATCTTTCTGAGGCTGACACAGAGTGGGAACTATTACTCTGTGTCAGCCTCAGAAAGATGGTCAGCGCCGGAGGGAGTCTCAGCCGCGGGTCTCACTTGCAGCGCCAGCATACCTGCTCCATCCCAGCTGTCTCGCAAGTATAGTCATTTTGAATTGATATAACATGCACTTGAAGTATACATCATTTAAAATAAAGAGTTACTCTCCCTTTAAATGAGTAGCTGACTTTTGGTTTTGATGAAAAAGTATGTTTATTATACTGGCACTGCTGGGGGGAAACGTTATTACAGCTCAGACTCATTTTTTCAGTGAGTTACAATTAGCTATTCTGGTCCCCAGATGGCGCTGTTCCTATCACTTCTTATAGAAAGCCATGAGTCCAGCTTTCCCATAGAGCACATTATAAGAAAAACATGCCTTAGAAACACTAGATGACATTATTGCTACCAGTTTGATTAAAAAAACAAATTCAGGTCTTATAACTTTTAACCCTTTGAGTGGCAGAGAGGTATCCAACACATTGCGTTAAACAACGGTTGAATGGAAAATCTCCCAGTAGTAAGAGTACTCGTTTTACTCGGCAGGTAAAACCCTATAAGATAGAATTTTCATTTAAAGGAGATTTACCACCCCTTTACAACTTTGCCTAAATTGTTTTGTTATATATCGTATATAATGAAAATGTATAGATGTAAAAAAAAATAATGCTTGTTTGGCAAAAATAAAAGATTAAATACAGCCCTGTACCTACTTCCAGGGCAGACTGTGGTTACCTGATCTGTACCCGCTCTGCCTCCCTCTATCCAGGCTCCTCCAATGACAGAGGCTTTCTGTCTGTAAGCTGGAGCACTCTGATTGGCCAGAAATCAATCTCTGCCAATGAGAGCGCTCAAGCTTACAGACAGAAGCCTCTGTCATTGGAGGGAGGGGAGCGGAAGCAGAGCGGCAGACTGCAGTACAGATCAGCTATACACAGTCTGTCCTTGTAGTAGGTACAGGGCTGTACGTATTCTTTTAAAGGGATAGTAATGTCAGAAAACAGTATTAACTATATGGTCGATACAATTAAAAGAGAGTACTTGCACATTATGGTTTGAGAGATATAGGAAAATAAAGTTCTCTGGTCCCTCCCCTTTCTGCTTCATGAGCTGTAAAGCTGTCAGAAGCAGATTCTGGTCACGTGACCAGATGTGGCTCTTCAGCAGCGTCGATATAACGATATCTAAAGATAAATACTTAATTTGGAATGGTCTACAAAGTGTGCCTGGCTTGCAAGCACACTTTGAAGACTGTTCCAATGAAGTATTTATTTCTAAATAGCGTGATTTCAGCTCTGATGAACAGCCTCTGTCTGATCAAATGACCGGTATCTGCAGCTGCCCGCTAGATGGCAGACTTGAGTAAAACAGCCAGGAAAAGTAAACTTTAGCAAGTTATATCTCTCAAACCATAAAGGTTTGAGAGATAAGACTTACATCGATGTTAATCTTTTTTTAATGTCTACAATATTAAATCAACTTAAAATTAACCATTACTATCCCTTTAATTTTGCCAAACAAGCGTTTTTGTTTTTTTGTTTTGTTTTGTTCTGTTTTATACACTTTTCATTATACACGATATATAAGAAAACGATTTAGGCAAAGTTGTAAAGGGGTGATAGATCCCCTTCAAAGGGATAGTAATGGCGCTATAAAACTTGAGCTCAGATTATGACTTACACACACGCAGGGCTTAAAAATTGAAGTCCTTTGCTACTAGCCAGACCTGAAAAGTTACTCGCCACTGCAAGCCATAACATACCAACCAGGGCTAAATTTTCACTCGCCATTGAGCCATTACAGTTTTTTAACATTTTGCGCTATACACAGTTACTCAAATTTCTGTAGTTCAGTCGTTATTGAAGCTGAAAGGATCCCCTCCCGCCCCTTCTGGCCGCGTCAATGATCCGCTCATGCAGGTCTGGATGGAGAGCTGTGAGGGACAATCTTCAGTAAGCAAAAGGAAAATCCTGTCCTCCTTCCTCATGTGGTGCAGGGTTTTCCTTATACTTACTGACTGAAGATTGTCCCTCGCTGCATCCGTCCAGTCCCATGACCAGATTCCACATTCAATGGGAGACGGCCAGAATGGACGCGAGGGGGGTATTTTATCTTTAATTGCGGTGGAACTACAGAAATGTGAATAACTATATATAGAGCAAGATATGCTAATAAATGTAAGTCACAATTGGAGCTCAATTTTTATTGCGCTATTACTATGCCTTTAAAAAAGTTAAATACTAATTTAACTCCTTGTTTGCTAGTGACCTCATCAACTCATTGCTGAGAAATGTGTTGGTGACGTCTCTAGCGTCCAAGTGGTAAATGAACGATCTACAATAATAATTAGCAGACAGTTGTTTGTTTTGAGATTCTGCCACGATTGTGTATTACCTGTAGATATGGATACGGCACAGGCTGGGTTACTGGTTAGCTCTCTATCTGCCTTGTCCTGCTCTTCCCTGTTCACCTGTCCAGTGGATGTGCTATATACAGCGTCAGCTAGTAAGCACTGACTAATCCGTTTAACCACTCCTATGTTCGTCAGGCCATAAATCCTGTGTAGTACAGCAGCAGTCATGGTAACAGCACTGAGATCTATAGCGTGTGATGTCATAGCAAGTCTGTGAGGGTGATTTATTAGCGGAACTATCACTGAGGTACAAGTGCCCCCCAATTAACATTTAATTGATAGTTCCGCTTTAAGCGATGGTGGAGCATTTCTAGGGCAAACCAGCTGCACCATAGGGGACATAAAACAACCAGAATGTCCATTGATTTTAATGAGACTGTTACTTCTTGAAAGCTAGATAGGTCACAATGCTTTGGTGTCCTTTTTAGCATTTAAGGGGTTAAAAGCCGGCATTTTCGGTGTAGTTGGTGTGCCTCATAATTACTCCAGTTCTACATAGTACCTTATCCTCACTCTCCTAAATTTAAAATAAATTTTATGGGCTCTATTTAAAGGGGCGAAATAGGGTCAGTACAAACTTCTTTCTAACTCACTGCTAGTAACCTAGGCTCTATGGAAACAAAGGCAGGGATTCTTTACAGTAAGGGCGGTAAGGCTATGGAATTCTTTGCCTCAGGATGTTGTGCTTGCAGATAATACAACTGCATTCAAAAAATCAATGGATGCCTGTCTAGCACAGAAAAATATTGACAGTTATGACAGATGGCTTCAAAGCAGATAGGATATTGATCCGGGGAACTATTTGACTACCAATTGGAGTCAGGAAGGAATAATTCCCCCCCCCACACACACACACACACTTGGGACTAGATTGGAAATGTCTCCAGAGGGCTTTTTTTTGCCTTCCTCTGGATCATCGGGGGTGTTTTTGGCATGGGCTGGACTTGATGGACGCATGTCTTTTTTCAGCCTTATCTGCTATGTTACTATGTTACTGTTGTTTGATGGTTTCCAGTGTAAGTCACCAATATCTGCACAGCTGAGTGATGTCAGTGCCTTACTTGGCGCTCATGAGAGCTGATTCCTGTCTCCGTAGAAGTGGTGAATCTGCCATCAGTGGGCTTCTATAGAGACAGGGCAAAGCTCCTATGAATGTAGAGTAAGACACGGACATCCCCCAGCTGTGCACACACTGGTGATCTGCACAGCAAAACTGCTCATTAAACTTTCACCGCAAAACTAATAGTGATGGTGGGCATTTGCTACAAACCAGCAAATATTGATGACAATGTTGCGGCCCAACTGCTAATGCAAATAAGGAAAACTGCCCAGCTCGGGCATACTATAATTATGGGAGGTTTTAATTATCCAGATATCAACTGGAAAAATGAGACCTGTCAGAGTGCTAAGGGTAGCAGGTTTTTGAACACACTTCGTGAAAACTACATGTCACAAATGGTGGAAGTGCCGTCAAGAAATAACAATATATTGGACCTAGTGATAACTAATAACACAGAAATGGTATCCAATATTAAGGTATGTGAACATTGGGGAAACAGTGATCACAACTTGGTTACATTTGAGATCAGTCGGGCAAAGCAAAACTGTTTAAGTTCAACCATAATTCTTAATTTTAAAAAAGCTAACTTCAAATTGTTAAGGGCTTCAATGCAACACATAGATTGGGATACATTATTTAAAGACAAAAATACTGAGGATAAATGGCCAGAATTCATATTTAGGTTGCGGAAATGTACCCAACAGTATATACCAATGGGGAACAAATGCAAAAGAAGTAAGTCACAGCCAATGTGATTAACTACACATGTAAAGAAGGAAATGGCAAGGAAAAAAAAAGCATTCAAACTATTTTAGTCGGAAGGAACTGAACAATCTTTCTTAAAATACAGAGAGTGCAACAAAGATTGCAAAAAGGCAATTAGGGTAGCAAAAATAGAAAATGAAACTCGAATTGCAAGGGAAAGTAAGACAAATCCCAAAAAGTTTTCAAATATATAAATAGCAAAAAACATAAGAGGGAGTGCATTGGACCATTCAAAAATGAGATGGGTGAGTTGATTAGTGAGGATAAGGAAAAGGCTGATGTTCTAAACACTTTCTTTGCATCAGTATATACAAGGGAGCAAGGAATGGTAGAAGAGCCTCAACAAGTCTATATATATAAAAGAAGACTTTGTGCCTGCCAAAACACACCCAGGGGAGGCATAAAGCAGGAGTTACTACTCCTATTGGGTGATTCAATCATGCAGGGAGTTGGCCCGTCCCCACTATGCAGCCCGCCCACCACTATCAAAGTCAGAAAAAAAACAATATGGCCGCCACTTGCTCCTACACCACAGACAAACACACATGCCCCACTCACACACACAGACCACCACACACACATGCCCCACTCACACAGCACCACACAAACACACACACACACACACACATGCCCCACTTACACAGCACCAAACAGACATGCCCCCACTCGCACACACAGCACCACATACACACACAAAGCCAGAAATACATATGGCTGACACACACACACAGTCACTCACCCTGACTCCCAGAGGCCTCAGCAGGACCTGTACTGCAGCACCAGAGGAACAAAATTGCACTCAAAGGGTTAAGGTAGGTCCTCATTGCTCAATTATTTCTTCACTGTCATCATTTGCCATGCAAGACACAGGACAGACAGCCATCAGATTCACACTTAACCCACTGACTGCCACAGGGTTGTGTATCAAGTTTTACCCCTCAGGGAGTGTGTTCAAACCCCTCACACTGTAAACTTGCATTTCTCTCCCACTTCTCCTCCTTCCCCAGCCTATTACTAACACTTTTCCATATTTATGTTAAGCCCCGCCCCCTACTCGCGATTAAGCCCCGTCCCCTTTTAACCCAGATTGCCCCATTGCTCTCTCCACATCAGCACCACATGAGGGACTCCACAAGTAAAAGTTCACAGGTATTCCACACTCATGCCCCACTCACACAGCACCAAACACCCATACACACACACAAAGCCAGAAAGAAAGATGGCTGACACACAGTCACTCACCTTGACTCCCAGTGGCCTCAGCAGGACCTGTAGTAAAGCCACTGAACGGTGCTGCATCACCAGGGGAACAAAATGGCACTCAAAGGGTTAAGGTAGGCCCTCATTGCTGAATTATTTCTTCACTGTCACCATTTGCCATGCAAGACACAGGACAGACAGCCATCAGATTCACACTTAACCCACTGACTGCCACAGGGTTCTGTATCAAGTTTTACCCCTCATGGAGTGTGTTAAAACCCCTCACACTGTAAACTTGCATTCCCCTCCCACTTCTCCTCCTTCCCCAGCCTATTACTAACACTTTTTCACATTTATGTTAAGCCCCGCCCCCTACTCGCGATTAAGCCCCACCCACTTTTAACCCAGATTGCCCCATTTGTCTCTCCACATCAGCACCACATCAGTCCCCTCTAGGGACTTCACAAGTCAGTGTTCCCAGGTATGAACACACTTCCCACTGCTATTTAACTCTGACATGCCTCTCTATACCTTAACCCTTTGAGTGCCAGAGGGGTACACAACTCATGAGCACATGTGTTTCTGCTCATATATGTTGCGTGTCTGTGTGTGTACATCTCTGTTACATATGTGTGTCCATGTGTGCATCTCCAGTGTGTCTGTGTGTACATGTGTTTTGCATGTCTCTGCCGCTCACTGTGTGTATGTGCATACCTCCCAACATTTCACAGGGCCAAAGAGGGACAAGTTAGTTTTAGGTGATATTATTGGGGGTGTGGCTGGTGGGCGGGGCATTAGTAAGAATTTTTAGGTTATTTCATGACCTATTACTGGCTATTTATGTAACTGAATAAATGATTTAGTTCAAGACCAAAGTATTTAATTTGCACAGACTAATGTATAAACACATATACTGAAGTTTATTGCTTTATTGCTGTAGAGCAAAGTAATACACACCACACAGTCAGGGCTGGTGCAAGGATTTTTGCCACCCTAGGCAAAACCTAATTTTGCCACCCATTTCGCTCCACCCCTTGTGTCCCACCCTTTTATACCCTGCCTACTTATACCCAACCTCTTTTCATGATTGTCCTCTCTCTGCCCCCTGAGCCACTCTGCCCCTGTTCTGGAGATGCCTGTAAGAGATGCCCCCCACCAGCTCCAACTTGCCCCTTATCAGCTTCACTTTGGCCCACCAGTTCCACTTTGCCCCTATCAACTCCAACTTGCCCCCATCAGCTCCAACGTGCCCCCACCAGCTCCACTTTGCCCCCTCAGCTCCAACTTACCCCCATCAGCTCCACTTTGCCCCCCCATCCTCTCCAACTTACCCCCATCAGCTCCACTTTGCCCCCCATCCGCTCCAACTTGCCCCCACCAGCTCCACTATGCCCCCAGCAGCTCCAACTTGCCCCCATCCGCTCCAACTTGCCCCCCCATCCGCTCCAACTTGCCCCACCAGCTCCACTTTGCCCCCCCTCAGCTCCACTTGCCCCCCCTCAGCTCCACTTTGACCCTCATCAGCTCCACTTTGACCCTCATCAGCTCCAACTTGCCCCCATCATCTCCAACTTGCCCCCACCAGCTCTACTATGCCCCCTCAGCTCCAGCTTTCCCCTAACAGCTCCAACTTGCCCCCACCAGCTCTACTATGCCCCCTCAGCTCCAGCTTTCCCCTAACAGCTCCAACTTGCCCCCATCATCTCCACTTTGCCCCACATCTGCTCCAACTTGCCCCCTCAGCTCCACTATGCCCCCTCAGCTCCAACTTGCCCCCCATCACATACCTGTATCTCCCGCGCAGTCTTCTCTTCAGTAATGCAGAGCGCGGTGGGAGATCATGACTCCCAGAGCGCTCTGCATTACTAAAGATCCGACCAGATGAGGGAGCGCTGTAGCAACATAGACCTGACTGTGTTGTGGTTCCTGGCGTGGTGTGTGTGGGCGCACCTCTTCTCCGCTGCATGCCCCCGCCCCCAGTACGTGTGCGCCCTAGGCCGGCGCCTACCTCGCCTATAGGTGGAGCCGGCCCTGCACACAGTCTGACCTCCTAAAAAGAGGGACAACAGGGTGGGAAAGAGGGACAGAGGGATTTGGCCCTCAAAGAGGGACTGTCCCTCCTAAAGAGGGACACTTGGGATGTATGGTATGTGTCTGCCTGTATGCTGCATATGTCTGTGTTTATCAGTGTGTCTGCATTTCAAACACGTGCGCCCAATGGTCATAACATGACGGGCAACGCCGTCCCATGTTGCTAGTAACTAATATAACAATACAGTTATCAGATATTGGGTAAACTCAAGAAGATGTCATGGGTAGACTGAACAAAATTAATACTGACAAAGCACCGGGTCCTGATGGTATACATCCAAGGGTTCTTAAGGAACTCAGTTCAGTGCTAGCAAAACTGCTATATTTACTCTTTTCAGCTTCTATGAGAACGTAAGCAGCAACCTTGATAATGACAAGACAGTTGATGTAGTATATCTCGACTTTGCAAAGGCATTTGATACAGTGCCACACAGAAGGCTGGGGTATAAAATAAGGAAATCTGGGCTAGGAGATGATCTTTGCAATTGGATACAAAACTGGTTGAAGGGTGGGGAACAGTGTGTGGTTGTAAATGGACAATTTTCCAGTACAGTTAAAGTGGAGAGTGGAGTACCTCAGGGTTCATTATTAGGTCCGCTGCTGTTTAACATGTTTATAAATGACCTAGAAATAGATATAGAAAGCAAAATATCAATATTTGCAGATGACACTAAATTATGCAGGGTAATTAATTCAGAACAGGATAATTGCTCTCTACAGACAGATTTATATAAAATGGCAGATTGGGCAAACAAATGAAATATGAAGTTTAATGTGGGGAAGTGTAAATTCATGTATTTGGGAGGAAATAATCCCAAGGCTACTTATAAACTTAATGGAATCATTTTAGGGGACTCGTTGCTAGAAAAGACCTCGGTATCCTTTTCAACTACAAACTTGGAAACAGTGACCAGTGTCAAACAGCAGTAGCAAAGGCAAACAAAATCCTGTCTTGCATAAAAAGAGGTATTGAAGCAAGAGTGGATAACATCATTTTGCCATTGTACAAATCTCTGGTAAGAACTCACCTTGAGTATTCAGTGCAGTTTTGGGCATCAGTTCTGAAAAAGGATATACTAGAACTAGAGAGGGTACAGCGGAGAGCAACAAAATTAATTAATGGAGGACTTGACGTATGAGGAATGACTAGACAAACTTGGTTTATTTACTCTAGAGAAAAGACGACTAAGAGGAGACCTTATCACATTGTACAGATATATGAGAGGTCAATACAAGGATCTCTCCGGTGAGCTATTTATTCCAAGGCCTGATCAGGTGACCAGGGGACACCCCTTGAAATTAGAGGAAAGGAGGTTTAGACTTCAGCAGAGGAAGGGTTTTTTTACAGTAAGGTCTGTTAAATTATGGAATTCATTGCCCAGGGAGGTAGTTATGGCAGATACAATGGATGCATTTAAGAGAAGATTAGATACATTTATTTCAAAAGGGAACATACAGGGTTATATACCATTTATAAGGCAGATCAGGAAGGTATGAAAAAGACTAACTTATTTGGTAGCAGCAAAGCTATAAAATTCTCAGTCACTGTGGTATGAGGAGAAGGTTGAACTTGATGGACTTGTGTCTTTTTTCAACCTAATTTACTGTGTTACTATGTAACAAGTTATACTTTGAACGCTATTTTTTTTTAATTAACTACTTTAAAAGATATTTTATCTTCTAGTGCAGAAGAGCTGTGCAGAAGAATCAGCGTGTCCCATTATGCTGACCGGCACAACACAGCAAGTCCTTTTTCTCCTCCCACCTCCCTCCTAGCTGCCCCAGGGAGCGCGTTCACGCTTCCCTTCGTTGTGCTGTGAACGTATCATAGCGTTACAGCAAGCTGCGATTAGCATTATACTGGGGTAGCTGGGAGGGAGGTGGGAGGAGAAATGGGACGGACTGATGACATAACGCTGAAGTGCACAGCACAGAATATAAAATATCTTTTAAAGTAGTTAAATTTAAAAAAAAAAAAACAGTTTTTATAGTATAACTTGTATAAACAAAACATATGGGAACGTCTTTTTAGAAGGTGATACATCCTCTTTAATGTATGACCTGTAGAATCTGTTAAAGTCTCAGGGTTGCAGGTTGTAGTCCTAGGCAAGGCCAACTCAGTCTTTCACACTTATAGATAAAATGGGTTCCCAGGACATAGTTGAAAACAAGGGACAATTTCAATGCATCCTTTCTTCCACAATGCGTAAAATGCACCTAATTAGCCGCTGGCCGTGCCGTACTTTGGTCTGAGATATGATTTGGTCTCGTGTGAAGAGATACCTTTGTGGATCACTATTTATGTGCATTATACAGAATGGGAAAAACTGCAAAAAAAAAAAAGCGTAATTATATTTTTTTACACATGTATCAGATGATATATGCACGCCTTTGGTTATATTTGTGTGGTTGAGATCTGTGGCTTTTGCTCCTGCTATTAGGAGCGTGTAGAGTAGAAATATCTGCTTTCCACAGGAGACCGGTGTTACTGCTATGATCCATATGTATAAATTTACCCTCTGAGTGCCAGATGGGCGCGGAATGCACTGCACTCAAAGGGTTAAAAGCAGAGCCATCTGGGGCAAACGGGCTGCCATATAGGGTATTCCTTAAAATCCCCATTGCTTTAAATTATTATTTTAACCCCTTGAATGCATTGGAGACCTCTCTAGCATTTAAGGGGTTAAAAGCCACATTTAACCCTTTAAGAACCAGATACGTGCGCAGTGCATAGTATCACAATGTGTTTTACGATCCTCTGGTCCATAAGGGGTTAACGCAATAGGAATTTTTAAATATTTTCATCTGTTACGTATGTTACCGCTGGTTTTCCCCCAGAATTGCTCCACGTTTGGCTTTGTACATATAGCCCAATTTGAATGTATAATTAAATGATCTCTTCCTTTTAAAATCCAGATTAATCAGATTGTGTGTTTTTTTAATCTACTGTGAGGAGAAAATAGCACTTTTAGATTTGTTAATCTCTCGGTTCTATTTAACAGAGTGTCACTACGTGATAAATCCTTGCCCATAACGTGAGGTAATATTTGCTCATGTGAGGTAAAAATCACTCTCGCTTGATAAATGTGAAGTGATTGCCTGAGAATTCTTTGCAGTGTCAAGCTCCAAACACACAAAAACTGTTATTTGTTTTGTGACATTTTTAAGAGACCCAGCATTGTTCCTTAACCCATTAATGACCAGTGATTTACCTGGCACGTCATATAATTTTGTGATCGCAGCGCGCCTTGTGATCAGTGAGCATGTCGGACAAAAAAAAAAAAAAGGGTGCGTTGATCCTCCAGCGCACCCCTCCTGGACCGAGTAGTCCTTAAAGGGATAGTAATACTTTATTATTACTATCCCCCATATTGTACTTATTTGTAAAATAAATTAATAGCCCCCAGGTTCATCTCTCAAACCTTTATGGTTTGAGAGATAACAGAAGGCAAAGTTCCCCCCTCCCTCCCCCTTCCTTGAAGTCAGCGTTGTGCTGGCTGCAGGGATATCCGGTCTGACTTTCATCATGCGGCTCTGCAGCAGAGCCACGATCGCGTTAATGACAAAGAATTATTTCACTTAAACAGTCTTCCACGTGTGCTTGCAAACCAAGCATATGTAGAAGACCATTTCAGTGAAATAATTATTTTTCACAAACAGGATCTCGGCTCAGCTGCAGAGCCGCAAGCCTGTCGTACGACAGACTTCCCCTGCAGTCAGCACAACGCTGACTTCAGGGAATGGGGAGGGAGGGGAGAACTTTGCCTTCTGTTATCTCTCAAACCATAAAGGTTTGAGAAATGAACCTGGGGACTATTAATTTTTTTTACAAATATGTATAATATGGGGGATAGTAATAATAAAGTATTACTATCCTTTTAAGAGGTGAATGGGATCATATATCCTAGGAGTAAATAGTTCTTAACTTGTTTATTGCTATGTGCCATAGGGGTGAAAAATGCAATACAAATCGGTTCACACACCCCATTGCACAGGGGTTAACACACACTAGGTAATTGACTGTATGTAGAAGAATGTATCTCTATGTAGCTATATATTTTTAGCATTATATCTACAGTTTCCTGTGTATAGTGCCCTCCACCTCACAACAAACAGTGGTTTTCAGCAGACCTGAATGGCTCATAAGGGCCACTAGTCTTTATCAGATTGCAAACTGAACAAATGGACTGCAAAATATAGAGATTGCAAATATAAAACATGTATAGATATAACTCATCTCTGTATGAAATAAATCTATATAGATAGATAGATACATCAATATATATAGCTATAGATACATACAATTCCACTCCATTAGGAGTCAAGACACAGTATCTGTTTTCCCCTCTAGCAGATCTCTAGTTGTGTACCAGTTGATGACGATACTTGGGAACTCTCTGTATTTGAACTTGAGAATCAGTGTTTTGACCCAAATCTCAGGATCTCAGTGGTGAAGGGCCAAATTCTCAGGGTGAGAGAGTTCTGTGTTATCTGCTATATGATTTGCCCCCAGGAAGACAAGGGGAGATGTCCTGCTTGTCCTGTTTGCGTTTAGGCAGTGAGTTCTCTATGTTGCAGCATGATAAAGGTTACTTGGACACCAGCCAGAGCTCCTCTGGGTTAGAGCAAGTAGGCAACAGTCGCAAAAGCAGGTTAGCAGCTACAAGGGTGCTTACCAGTCCATATAGATAATATTGAGCTCCAAATCCTCCGATTCACAGAGTTCACGTGCAACGCCAAGGCTCCCTCCAGCCTCAATGACACAATTATCTTGAAAAAGACGGCGGCACCGTTATACAACAGGAGAATATTGATACAAACACTTCATTTATTCATAATATACGTCAAATCAAACATAGGACATCAGACATAAAACTCACAATGCTCAGGTCGCAATGTACCAAATTGATGTATTCAGTTTACGCGTTTCGCATGCTTATTCATTAGAACAAGTAGTTCTACATTATGGGTTGCTTTTAATCCTTTGAGTGCCAGAGGGGTACGCAACACAATGCGTTGCATACTCCTCTGGCACTCAAAGGGTTGAGGGTTAATATTTCAAAGAACTCACGGTCAGCTCATTTTGAAAGTTCCCAGGTATACTGATGACATCACAGCTATACAATGCTGTGATTGGTTATCAGCAGCTGAGAGAGTGTTCCAGCTACTGGGCTGTGTTGGAACTGACCACCACAACTCTGGTCTGACTGAAGGGCTTCAGTTTCATCTTTGTATTGTGTACAACATTCCAAAACTGGGGTGATCACACCAAATCCGTGACAGATAGGATGTATACTTTAGAGTCAGAACTGTATGTAAACGTTAACTTCTTATTGTTTTATTGGGTTTAAAATGTTGCTTATTTGTAAGAGGCAATAAAGAGTTCCAGCAAGTATGCATTCTCATAAAATAGTATGTTATACATTTCTACTGCTTCTTGAAAGAAAATATCTTATAGGAACACTAACATCTAAATATGAACTGTGCTTATATACACGTAATACCTGTTATTCCATTCCAGCATCTGTAGCAATTCTCAGTTTGTTTCCTGAGGCCTAAATCAAGTCTTACATGTGCTCTGTAGGGGGAGCAATTTCTTTTTTTCCAGTCTTCCTTGATTCCCATCACTATAGCAATCTGGATAGGGTGTGTCAAACAGTGATAATGCTGAATTGTGTGTAACTGGGTTCATGTACTGTAGCATCCATTCTGAACACAAGAGCAGTTGTACTGATGGTCAAGAAATGAACTGCCTTTGGACTTGTCTCCAGTTATCAAACAGCACAAACAAAATGAATCAAAGGGAATCTCTGAAGGACTATCTAAAAATACAGTAACAGGCACGTTTAGGATTAGATTTGTAGGAGCTAACATAAAATACATAATTTTACATATGCTAGCTGGAAAAACATAATATTTAATAACTGTTTGAGTGCCAGAGGGGTATTGGATACCCCTTTGACAATAAAAGGGCTGTAAAATGTAAGGTTTAAAGCTATAGTACTAATTTAATATTTAGATGTTAGTGCACCTTTAACCATTATGTTTGAATAAGATCTACTGCATTAGATTTGTATCAGCAGTGGATCTGTTCAACCCTCGAAAGCCACAAACAGGCCAGCTTTTGACAGATTTCCTTAATTAAGTCATCATTATTCAATTACACCAGGCTGAATAATCTCCTAAATCAGTGGTTCTCAACTCCTGTCCTCAGGACCCACTAACAGGCCAGGACTCATTGATTAACTCACCTGTGCTCAAGGAAATCATCAGATCCTGGCCTGTTAGTGGGTCCTGAGGACAGGAGTTGAGAAACACTGTCCTAAATTATGTAGGATTGTGCTGTTCTTCAAATCCACCAGTTTCTGGCTACTGAGGACTGCCCTTTACCACTGATGAGCTATATCAGTCCTGAACCACAAGTGATCTGCTGATTGGCTGGCTTGCCAGCCAATAAGGCATGTACCTAACTTTTATAATATCCTGAAACACAAGTGGCCCTCCAGCTGTTTTGCAATTATAATTCACAAATTTTGTAGTCTCAAAAAGATGGAAGGCCATGCGTCGTCCAAACGTTTTGTCTATTCACTGATTAATACTTTTTATTTTAATTGTTTATCTATTGCAAAATGTTAGCATACATTTAGAGGCATAAACAGTGAAGTGAAAAAGTGAAGCATGTCTTGGGAAGTTGGGGTGCTAACTATAAAAGAAAAACCCACAGAGGATAACTTAAGCCTTTGAGTGGCACACCTCTCAGGCACTCAAAGAGTTAATGGGTGCAAAGAGAGGGCACAGCTTTATTTAAAGGGAAAGTAATGTCTCAACAAAAGTATACACAAAATTGTAGACGCAATAACAAAATACTTAATGCCCTTACTCTTATCTCTTAACCCCATCGCGACGATGGACTTACCAGGTAAGTCATGAAAAAATGTCACTTAGTGACAGATGACATACCTGGTAAGTCCAGGAAGTCATTTGCTACAATAGGAAAAAAAAACCCTGTTGTTAAGTGCCAGCCGCTTGTGCGCGCTGACGGTCACTAAGGGGTTAAACCTTTATGGTTTGAGAGATATAAGAAAATAAAGTCCTCCGCTTCCTCCCCTTCTGATACATCAGCTGTATAGCTGACGGCATGAGATACTGGTTCCAGGATCAGACTGCGGCTCTTCAGGAGTGCTGACATTGAAATACCTAACTATAAATACTTCATCTGAATGGTCTACATGTGCCTGGTGTGCAAGCAATGGTCTACAGTGTGTGCTTGGTTTGCAAGCAACAGTCTACAATGTGTGCTTGGTTTGTAAGCACACTTTGTAGACCATTTCGATGAAGTATTTATAGTTAGATATCCCGATGTCAGCGCTCCTGAAGAGCCGCGTCTGGTCACCCAACCGGATTCTGCCTCTGACAGCTTCACAGCTCGTCAGGCAGAAAGGGGAGACCTTTATTTTATTATATCTCTCAAACCAAAACGGTTTTAGAGATATGAGTAAGGGCGTTAAGTATTTTGTTATTGTGTCTACAATTTCATGTATAATTTTTCTGGGACATTACGATCCCTTTAAATACCTGTTGCAATGCGTTGGATAACTCTCAGGCACTCAAAGTGTTAAAACTCTCCTGTATTCAAATAAGAGACCCGAAGGGTGAAGTGCCGTATGCGGAAGAGGCTTCGCTTGCCTTTCCATAAATAAACCCCCCCAAGCTACACCCCTAATCCTGCTGCAGACCCGACCCTCCACTGAGACGCCCTCTCAGATATTCTCCCCGCCCCTACAGTTCCTTTCCTGCTCCGTGGTTACTGTTCTAGAGCAAACCAGTTGCACCATAGTAGACAATAAAAATTCCCCCTAAAAAGTCCATTGATTTAATCTGGATGTTTGACCCTTTGAATGCTAGAGAAGTTTCTACTGTGTTGCATCCGATGGGCAAACCTGGAAACTCGCCAGATCTGCCCCAGAGACACTGGTTTTCAGACTGAATTACTGGATCGCAGGGACAGCAGAGATAACATGTACCAGCTTGCATGTGAAAGGCTGACTTCTCCAGTCCCAGAGCACTCAGTTACAGCCTCCCCGGCATGATCACAGAATGCCCTGGAGCGCTCTGCAATCATTTTGCTCATGACCACGTCATTGGGTCCTTAAGGGGTAAAAAATGAATTTCAGCCCCCACATTCTTTGTGATTGTCATAGTAACACAGTAAATTAGATTGAAAAAGGACATAAGTCCATCAAGTTCAACCTTTGCCTCATAACCCAGAGAAATGAGAACTGTATAATTATCCTGCTACCAAATAAGTTAGTCTTTATCATACCTTCCTGATTTGCCTACTAATACACAGTATAACCCTGTATGGTCCCTTTTAAAAGAAATGTATCTAATCTTCTCTTACATGTATCCATATCCACATCCTTGGGCAAAGAATTCCATAATGTAACAGACTTTATTGTAAAAAACCCTTTCTTCTGCTGAAGTTGAAACCTCTTTCCTCTGATCTCAAGGGGTGTCCCCTGGTCACCTGATCAGGCCTTGGAATAAATAGCTCACCACAGAGATCCTCTCATGTACTTGTACATTGAGATAACATCTCCTCTTAGTCTTCTTTTCTCTACAGTATATAAACATGAAAAGGTTAACAGGTTTTGAATTTCCCCATGTATTAATAATGCTTATTTATAAAATTCCATGTAGTATTTAGGGATGGTTAATGTCTATTTTCCTATAAAAGATGTTTGTGTCCGTTGTATGATGGTTACACTACATTCATGTCTTGGCAATGAGAGGCCTTCTGGCTGCTGCCAGACTACAAATCCCATCATGTTGGCAGGTGGGGGATCATGGGAGTTGTAGTCTGGCAGCAGCTGGAAGGCCTCACATGCCCAACACTCTGAGACTTTTCCACCTTTTCATCAAAAAAATACCAGCCATGGCATTCCCTCCATAGACTTAACATTGGACAGAAGCCAATTTTCTACCAGCCTGCCGGTAAAATACCGGCTGGGTGGCAACCTTATCTGCAACATCATGATAATATAGACCACTAGTGTTTCTCTGTATTGGGATATTCATACCTGAGAACTTTCTTATCCCAAGGCCCTGGAGAAACATTGTAGATCAGAGAATGAAAATGTCCAATTGTTGTGTTTCACATTGTAATGTGGGCGGGGCTTAGTGTGTGTGTGTGTGATTGAAAGGAAGAGTTGCCATAAAATGGGTGGGAAAGTAAGTGGGATGGGGCGAGAGTGGGCGGAAGGGACTGGAAAGTGGGTGGGGTTATAGCTGCACTCACTAAGCCACAGATTCATACTCTGTCCCTGGAGACCTAGTAATTCACTATGAAAACAGGGGCTAGATGCACTAAGGTGTGATAAAGTGGTGAAAACTTCTCCAGTGATTTCATGTCTCCAGATTCTATGTTATTTTATAGAGCCTATGCACTAAGATCTCTCAAATGGGAGAGGTCACCAATGCTTTGTAAACAGTATGTTGCAAACCTCTCATTTAAGGACTTAACCCTTTTGAGTGCAAGGGAGGTTGCCCAAGGCACTGCAAAGCAATTCTTTGGGTAACCCTCTGGAATGAGAACGGTCAAAAATTCAGTTTAAAGGGATAGTAATACTTGATATGTAAAAAAATATATATTGTAGTGTTTATCCCCCTGAGTAAAACAAGGGAACTCCCACTGCTGAAAGGTGTTTTATTCAAAGGTTATTGCAGCTCAAACTTGTAATTTTAGGTGCAATATCACAGTGGCCTGAAATTGTACAGTGGCGCTGTTGCTACACCATCCTATGGAGATTTATGGTCAACTGATCAGAGCTGTCCATAGGATGGTGTAGCAACAGCGCCACTCTAGAATTTCAGGCCACTGTGATACTGCACCTACAAAACACAACTTTGAGCTGTAATAACTTTTGACTGAAACACTTTTCCCGAGTGGAAGTACCTTTGTTTTACTCAGGGGGATAATAAACACTACAATATATTTTTTTACATTTTAAGTGTTACTATCCCTTTAACTTTTTGAGTGCCAGAGGGGTGAGCAACACATTGCTTTGTGTTGCACACCCCGCTGGCACTCAAAGGGTTAAATCAGTGGTAAACTGCATTCCCTACGGTGTAGATAAAATAAATCTCATCAGACCTGCTCTCCTTTTGTTTTTATGCATATGGGACTAGGAGTTGTAGCCATGTCTGCTTTCCCCTTTAACCCTTTGAGTGCCAAAGGGGTATGGAATGCATTGCTTTGTTCAGTACCCCTCTGGCACTCAAATTGTTACTAAAACAGGGGATTTGCAAATGAAAAATACAAATTTCCATTGATTGTAGTGGAGCTTCTAATCCTTCTCAATGCGTTGGAGACCTCGATAGCATTAAAAGGGTTAAAAGTCTCATTTATATTTGTGTGAATTTTGTGAATGTTTAATTGTCCCCCTACGGTGTAGTTGGTTTGCTCCAGAATTGCTCAAAGGAAGTAACCTGTAATAATAACTCCCACTTAACTTATTATGTCAAGAAAATCCTAATTGCCCCTATGAATTTTACATCTGCAGTCTGTCCAGGATGTCATGTCCATGGAGGCGGACATGACAGTTGCTGGGATTTTTTTTCTTAAACTGAAGCAGGCAGAATTAAGTGCACTTAACCCTTTGAGTACCAGAGAGGTATCCAACGCATTTCAAAAGCACTCAAGGGATTAACCAGGCCTAAAAATATGGAGCACAACCGTCTGGCCCTTAAAAGGTTAATATTACCGTGAACAGTAGGGGGATTTTGTGTCCTGTTGTCCGACTAGCAACTGTCATGTCTTCCTAAATGGACTAAGTGAAGATATTATCTCTTCAATCAAGGATTACGGGGGGAGAAATCAGACGGGCCATTAGGATTTTTTTGGCGATAGTAAGGTAAGGAGGTGGGTTATTATTAGGAAGTGTTACTTCTCCTTTAAATCAGTGGCTGTGACAGTGCTGAGCAGGATAAAGGTCAGTGGGTCTGCACAGATGGTAATAATCTTCATCTCCTACAGATTACTAGACTAGACTAGGTTTCCCCCTCTTTCCCCGGGATGGTGTTTTAACTCAAATCAGCAGTTAAAGAGCCTGTTTCACTAATAACACTGAAGTTGTCTGGTTATGTACACAGCCATCTGCTTCCAGCTCTTGTATCCTGCATTGCACTATGAGCTTCCGTAGGAATCCAGGCCTTAACCTTGTGAGTGCCAGAGGGGTGTACTGTACAACGCATTGCTGAAAAAAACTTAATTGGAACAGTATACAAAGTGTGCCTGCAGTGCCGAAATAGCTATCTAGAAATAAATACTTCAGTGGAAACCAGGAACACTTTGTAGACCGTTCCAATTAAGTGTTTATTTATGGATCTCGCTATTTCGTCTCTGCTGAAGAGCCGCCGTCCGGTCACATGACCAAAATCTCTGCCTGTCAGTTCTGACGTCTGTGAAAGGGGAGGGAGGGAGGAACTTCCGAAGCTTATATCTCTCAAACTATACATGTTTGTGAGACCGGATTTACTTCAATTAATTTATTTTTTTAATATCTACAATATTAAACTTTGTTAGAAGCAACCATTACTAACTATTTAAGTTATTAACAATGTTAAAGATATGTTATATGTTTTAAGACCATAGACATCTTGTCAACCAGATCTCACATACTATTGGTAGTTTCAAATAGATGTTGTTTATCGGCAAAATACTACCTGAAATATGATATGGTAGTGTTCTACTTTAATTAATAAGAGAATATTTCTACAAGGTTTTTTTTTTCATTCCTTTCTTTTTCTTTGTTTTTAATAATTTCACCAAAAAAGAAGTATTTTTATTCAGGTGTGGCCCCCCCTAACAGGTAGAGGGAGGGACAGCCTGATTGGAAGTTGATTCAGCAGTGGCTCTCTCCTTCGATTCTCTGGGATTATGGGAGCAGGAGTCGGTCTTGGGAGGGCTTATTAGCCGGATCCCGGAGGAAGTCCTTCAGTTTGGGATCAGGCTGGGTAGGCGTTTGCCCCCCCCCCCCCATGGATGGTTTTCTTGAAGTTATTTTGTATGCGCTAACTCTCTTTTTCTTCCAGGGTAATTAGCTAGGTAGACAGCAGGGTTGTTAGTGCGAGGCAGAGGACGAATGTTGTACGTTTGGTTGTCTATTATATATATTTTATAAAATATTCCAATTTTTGGTTTTGTTATTTCAATAAAGTTGTTGTGGCGGGTTGGTTGGGGACTATGGCCAGCCTCCAGGTTATTTTTGTCCCACATGGGCATGGGTGGGCAGCTTAGGGTTAGGGTTGCCACCTTTTCTTCAAGAAAATAACGTCCGTGGCATTCCCTCCATAGACTTAACATTGGACAGAAGCCAATTTTTTACCGGCCTGCCGGTAAAATACCGGCTGGGTGGCAACCCTACTTAGAGTTGACCCAAGAAGAGTTACTTGCTCACCTAAGGGTGACTGGCATGAGTTAAGTGCTCACCTGCCCGTACCCAGGGACTGATTTCCCGTAAGGCAGAGTAGGCATCTGCCTACATGCTCACCCTACAGAGGGGTGCCTGCCACTACAATTATTTATTTATTTTTTTTTACTTGGCGCGGCTTGCCATGCCGCGCCGAGCCGCCAGCCGCCGCCTTGTAGGCTGTGAGCTCTCGCGGCTCTTTAGCAATGCAGAGCTCAGGGAGATAAAATCTCCCAGCTCTCTGCATTACTAAAGGGAAGGTCGCGTCGGAGCTCCAGCAGCTCCATGTCTGTGCACAAGCACAGATCTCTCCACCCGCTGGACCACCAGGGAGTTAAGAAACGGATGAATGAGGCTTAACCCTGTAAGTGCCAGAGTGGTACGCAACGCATTGAAAAGCAATGCGTTGCGTACCACTCTGACACTCAAAGGGTTAATCTGGGGATAATGGGAGCAATGTGAGGTCAATATGGGGATGATGGGGGCAAGCAATGTGGAGCTGATGGGGTCAATGTGTAGCTGAAGGGGGTCAATGTGGACTGATGGTGATGGGGTCAATGTGGAGCTGATGGGGGTCAATGTGGACTGATGCTGATGGGGTCAGTCAATATGGAGCTGATGGTGATGGGGTCAATGTGGAGCTGATGGGGTCAATGTGGAACTGATGGGGGTCAATGTGGAGCTGATGGGGTCAATGTGGAGCTGATGGTGATGGGGTCAATGTGGAGCTGATGGGGGTCAATGTGGACTGATGCTGATGGGGTCAATATGGAGCCGATGGGGGTCAATGTGGAGCTGATGGGGTCAATGTGGAGCTGATGGGGTCAATATGGAGCTGATGGTGATGGGGTCAATGTGGAGCTGATGGGGGTCAATGTGGACTGATGCTGATGGGGTCAGTCAATATGGAGCTTATGGGGGTCAATGTGGAGCTGATGGTGATGGGGTCAATGTGGAGCTGATGGTGATGGGGTCAATGTGGAGCTGATGGTGATGGGGGTCAATGTGAGGGCAATGTTGAGATGATGGGGGCAATGTGAGGGCAATATGGAGATTTGGAGCATTGTGGAGATGGCGGGGGGGGGCGCTTCAGGTATCTGTGCCTACAGGCTCCTGAGATGTAAATCCAGCCCTGCCCGTACCGGGAGGGGGCTGGCACCTACCTAAATGGGAGGAGTTGTTTGGTTGAGGGCTGGTCTTAGGCCTAGCCAGCTGTGCCATGGCCATTTTCCGCCACTCTGGCATTTTGGTGTGTGTTCTTTGGGGTTAGTTAAAGGGGCATTGGGCGGGTACTTATCTTCCAGCCGTGTGTACCTTCTGGATCTGCCCCTTTGCCTCATGTCAAGGTTAACAAATTACGAATACTTGAGGATATGTTGGAGTGCCCCAGTAGTGGTTCTTTTCTTTTGTATTTTCCTTTCATATTTAATGCCATTTCTGACCTGCTACGCAATGCACTGCACACCCCTCTGGTCATTAAAAGGTTAAGAGGATATAGGTCCAGTTTAATTCCTGATGAAGAGGTCTGTATTGTACTGGAGAACTGTCAGCATCCCGGGGGTTAAAGGACTTGACCTATATATATGTACTGGTTGTGTACACAGGAAGATGGGAAGCGCTTTGTCCTATATAGACCTTGTTTCTCTTAAACCCCTCGGCCTATTTTTTGCTGTTTAGCCTCCTCACAGACACAGGTTTAGTACTGAAATGCCTCTTGCTAAATCTTCTCTCTTAAATGCATAATGGGTTTAAATGGAAGTGACAGGCCAATCGCCTGCAATCACTTACAGTTACCAGCTGTATTTTTATACTCTATATTCTTTTTCAATTACTGCAGCCTTTTTTGTATTTTATATTACTGTAAGGAGAAGTTAACTTTTATGAAAGTATGTATGTTTTATGTTTAAAGGGATAGTAATACTTAAAATGTAAAAAAAAATGTGTTATAGGTTTTATCCCCCTGAGTAAAACAAGAGTACTTCCACTGCTGAAAGGTGTTTCATTCAAAAGTTATTAATTTTCAAAGTTGAATTTTTTTAGGTGCAATATCACAGTGGCCTGAAATTGTACAGTGGCGCTGTTGCTACACCAGCCTATGGAGATTTATGGTCCCGGGACCAGAGCTGTCCATAGGATCGTGTTGCAACAGCGCCACTGTACAATTTCAGGCCACTGTGATATTGTACCTAAAAAATTCAAATTTGAAAAAGAATAACTTTTGAATGAAACACCTTTCAGCAGTGGGAGTACTCTTGTTTTACTCAGGGGGATAAACCCTACAACATATATTTTTTAACATTTTAAGTATTACTATCCCTTTAAGCTTGCATACCCTGTCAGGCTACCCATTATAAGTGTGTCCTATCCAATACATATTACTATTATTAAACAAACAAGCCATACAGTATGGCAGTATGTATCGGATAGGACTTGCTTAACATGGGGTACCCTGGCAGGGTACGCAAGCTTAAACATACTTTGGACAAATTTTGCAACAAAGCCCTCATTTTTTTTAAATAAGTAAATGAATACCTTGGTATAATATATGCTCTATGTAGGGTTTGTGTTTGGGTTATTTGTATGTGTGTATGTGTGTGTGTGTCTGTATGTGGGTGTGTGACGGCCTGTGTGTGTGTTTGGGTGTGTATGTATGTGTGTGTGTATGTGTCTGTGTGTATGTATATGTGTTTGTGCATGTATATTTGTGGGTGTATGTGAATGTGTGTGGTTGTGTGTGTTTCTGTGTATGTATGTGTGTGTCCGTGTATTAGGGTTGCCACCTTTTCTTCCAAAAAATACCGGCCGTGGCATTCCCTCCATAGACTTAACATTGGACAGAAGCCAATTTTTTACCGGCCTGCCGGTAAAATACCGGCTGGGTGGCAACCCTACCGTGTATGTGTGTGTGTGTCAGTGTATGTGTGTTGGTGTAAGTGTGTGTCGGTGTATGTGTGTGTGTCCTTGTATATGTGTGTGTTTCCGTGTATATGTGTGTTTGTCGGTGTATTTATGTGTGTGTGTGTATGTGTGTACATGCTATAGCATTTAATTGCACCATATTGCTCCTTTTGCATTTATATGTGAGGCCCAATAATGTCCATTTCCCAATGATCCACAGTAACAACTTGACATACATGGACTAGGCATGGTGTTTTTATACACATACATGGATTAGGCATGGTGTTTTTATATACATACACAGACTAGGCATGGTGTTTTTATACACATACATGGATTAGGCATGGTGTTTTTATATACATACACAGACTAGGCATGGTGTTTTTATACACATACATGGACTAGGCATGGTGTTTTTATACACATACATGGACTAGGCATGGTGTTTTTATATACATACACAGACTAGGCATGGTGTTTTATACACATACATGGACTAGGCATGGTGTTTTTATATACATACATGGACTAGGCATGGTGTTGTTATGCACATACATGGACTAGGCATGGTGTTTTTATATACATACATACATGGACTAGGCATGGTGTTTTTATATACATACATGGACTAGGCATGGTGTTTTTATACACATACATGGACTAGGCATGGTGTTTTTATATACATACATGGACTAGGCATGGTGTTTTATATACATACATGGATTAGGCATGGTGTTTTTATATACATACATGGTTTAGTCAAGGTGTTTTTATACACATACATGGACTAGGCATGGTGTTTTTATATACATACATGGACTAGGCATGGTGTTTTTATATACATACATGGACTAGGCATGATGTTTTATGCACATACATGGATTAGGCATGGTGTTTTTATACACATACATGGACTAGGCAAGGTGTTTTTATACACATACATGGACTAGGCATGGTGTTTTTATATACATACATGGACTAGGCATGGTGTTTTATACACATACATGGATTAGTCAAGGTGTTTTTATACACATACATGGATTAGGCATGGTGTTTTTATATACATACATGGACTAGGCATGGTGTTTTTATACACATACATTGATTAGTCAAGGTGTTTTTATACACATACATGGATTAGGCATGGTGTTTTTATATACATACATGGACTAGGCATGGTGTTTTTATACACATACATGGATTAGGCATGGTGTTTTTATATACATACATGGATTAGGCATGGTGTTTTTATACACATACATGGATTAGGCATGGTGTTTTTATACACATACATGGATTAGGCATGGTGTTTTTATACACATACATGGACTAGGCATGGTGCTTTTATACACATACATGGATTAGGCATGATGTTTTATACACATACATGGACTAGGCATGGTGCTTTTATACACATACATGGATTAGGCATGGTGTTTTTATACACATACATTGATTAGTCAAGGTGTTTTTATACACATACATGGACTAGGCATGGTGCTTTTATACACATACATGGATTAGGCATGGTGTTTTTATACACATACATGGACTAGGCATGGTGCTTTTATACACATACATGGATTAGGCATGGTGTTTTTATACACATACATGGACTAGGCATGGTGTTTTTATACACATACATGGACTAGGCATGGTGCTTTTATACACATACATGGATTAGGCATGGTGCTTTTATACACATACATGGACTAGGCATGGTGTTTTTATACACATACATGGATTAGGCATGGTGCTTTTATACACATATATGGATTAGGCATGGTGCTTTCATACACATACATGGGCTAGGCATGGTGTTTTTATACACATACATGGACTAGGCATGGTGCTTTTATACACA
The DNA here is from genome assembly GCA_037306005.1 of Rhinophrynus dorsalis. Taxonomy (NCBI): domain Eukaryota; kingdom Metazoa; phylum Chordata; class Amphibia; order Anura; family Rhinophrynidae; genus Rhinophrynus; species Rhinophrynus dorsalis. Next base: position 31,435,666 of record CM074723.1, read on the forward strand.
TACATGGATTAGGCATGATGTTTTATACACATACATGGACTAGGCATGGTGCTTTTATACACATACATGGATTAGGCATGGTGTTTTTATACACATACATGGACTAGGCATGGTGTTTTTATACACATACATGGACTAGGCATGGTGCTTTTATACACATACATGGACTAGGCATGGTGTTTTTATACACATACATGGACTAGGCATGGTGTTTTTATACACATACATGGACTAGGCATGGTGCTTTTATACAAATACATGGATTAGGCATGGTGTTTTTATACACATACATGGACTAGGCATGGTGCTTTTATACACATACATGGATTAGGCATGGTGTTTTATACACATACATGGACTAGGCATGGTGTTTTTATACACATACATGGACTAGGCATGGTGCTTTTATACACATACATGGATTAAGCATGGTGTTTTTATACACATACATGGACTAGGCATGGTGCTTTTATACACATACATGGATTAGGCATGGTGTTTTTATACACATACATGGACTAGGCATGGTGTTTTTATACACATACATGGACTAGGCATGGTGCTTTTATACACATACATGGATTAGGCATGGTGCTTTTATACACATACATGGATTAGGCATGGTGTTTTTATACACATACATGGGCTAGGCATGGTGTTTATAAATTCAGAGCAAAATTATTAATTTACAGGATGATGATATTTAGTTGATTCCATTGGCTTCCCTAGTAGTTCCTTGCTGTCCATTAAAATAAGTGGGAATTTTTAATAGTCCCATACTGGGCAATGTTTATTATTAAATCAGCCTCGTAGTGTTGTGATCTTCCATTTTACTTAGTCAACTTGAAACTGAACGTTACACGTGAAAGGATTACATTGCGAGTTTAACCCATTGAGTGCCAGAGTGTTTCATACCCCTCTGGCATTCAAAGGGTTACCATAACCTATTAGAGTTATACTCTACTATCACATCAATGTTCTGAGCAAAAATCATACAAGTATATATGGTGTAGGTGCTAATATTTCTTTAGCTGAAATACTGTAGTTGGATTTGGCCTTGCCAAAATTCATCCTTGCCAACGGTATCCTTTTAAAAGGTCGCACGTATAAGAGCGTGCGACCAGATAACAAGTTAAGCATGTCGCCATGCTTAAAATTACGACATGAGAATCTCACACTGCAAGACAGGGCGAGACTCTCATGTCGCATAGTCAAAGATCGCATACCTGCATAAAAGTCCCATCATCCTTACCATCGCATCACACAAGCATAGTCGGCTTTGAACTTCTAACCTCTATTGATGGTCCTTTCAGAAAACAGGATAGTCACCACTCCAACTTAAAGGGATAGCAATACTTCGTTTTAACTTTATTTTATTTTTTAGGCATTAAAAAAACATCAAGAACGATATAAGTCTTATCTCTCAAACCTTTATGGTTTAAGAGATATTCACAAGCAAAGTGTCCCCCTCCCGCCCCTTTTACCTAGTGTAAACTATCTCTTCTCGGATGTGGGATGCAGTCCATAGACCAGACAGATAACAGAAGGGGACAATCTTCTTCCTATGGGAACAATGAAAGCCCTGCCCCTTTGACAAGCTTTTCAGGTTTTTCCCTTATCTTAATTGAAGATTGTCCCTCTCTGCAATCTACCTGGGCATCTCCCTTCTGATCTGGCTGAGCAGTGTTACATCAGTAAAAGGGGCGGGAGGGGGATACTTTGTCATTGAATTACTCTTGTACTACAACTCTGACAGAATTGAAATAACACTCTCCAAAGTCCAAATACTATGATGATTAATTAGAGCTGCTTTTATTATGAAACATTACTATCACTTTAAATGTCAGTCGCTGTAGAGACACCTCAGAGCGGATTGGGTTGCTCCACCGCTGGGTTGCTCTTCCATTAACGAGCCACTCAATGTAAGCAGTCACGTATGCTCAGCACTGCGTGCTCTGTTCTACCCTGTCATTTTGCACGCAGAGAAGGGGAGAGAGCCCAGAGCAGCGCTGAGCATACGTGGCTGTTTACTTTACCAACTATGAAACAAAATGGATTGCCCTCTGTGCCCATAAAGGCTATGGATAGTTCTACATTGGTGTCCACCATTGGCTGCTTGGGGATCATAGCAGTTTTTGTCATCAATAGCTGTAGAACCAAATGTTGCCTACTCCTGGGTTAAGGAAAGGGGCACTGCTATCTATTGGCCAAGGGATTTAAAAGTTGCCATCTTGGTGCATGTAATGATGTGTACCTTCTTAGTAGTATTGGTACTATTGAAGGGTATGGTGCACTAATTATTCACTAGGTTGGCCCAAGGCCCAGGTCTTTTGGGAACATTGACCTTCCCTGGATAAGAGAAAGTGCCAAGGCAATGATCTACTGAATTTCTGCAGATGATTTAGAATTAAAAGTGGAATTATTAACTGGGAGACTCACCACAAAACTCAGGAAAGTTGGCAAGTGCCACGTAATTAAACAAAGGCTTGGCCAAGACACCTACCGTCCACCCAACCTTATACAGCCATGATGTCTATCAGAATCAGATACTGAAGTTGCCTTCCGGGATAACCTCTGCTGCTAACAGATTGTGTTTGTTTTGTGTGATCCACCTCTGAAGATCCTAAAATGCCCAGCTTATGGTCACAGCCGTGTTGTTCTTAAGAGGTCATGATTGGGGATTAATACTTCTGGCCTGCTGCCAACTTACTTGGCGTCCATCTTTTTCTTCTCTTGACCTTGTTTTCTTGTCTGAGCTGGATTGGAAAAAGCATTTGTCATATCACGAACCTTTGACATAGATCCTATTTAAGAACATCCTCATCCCAGCTTGTTTTGCTGGAGGTGCATGCTGGGAGTGAGTGTGCTTATGCAGAAGAGCAGCTGGCCTATATAACTGGGTTGTCCTGTAGCCTCACTGTGAGTAGTCAACTCTGAGTGCAGGAATTGGATAATTTGCTTCATTCAGAATGGTGCTGGATGTTGACGATTGCGTTTTCTACACCACTAATGATGTAAGTAAGGCAATAACCTATAGGGGTATGCAGGGTCATTACGCACGCCAGCTGCGTCTTACAAAGGCCCAATAGGTTCTACTTACGCTTCTGGGAAAATATATTTTTTTATGGGACCCCAAAATATGTTTGCGCCGGGATCCTGCAATGACAAATTAGGCCACTCTCCAGAGAACATGCACTGTGTAACTTAACCCTTTGCAATGCGTTGCGTACCCCTCTAGCACTCAAAGGGTTAAGGACGGGAGTTGCCAAATGCTGACAACCATATTTGTTCCAAATAGTGAGTGACAGCTGTGGTCATTTGCACAAAAGGAAAAGAGGATTAAATCTGGAGCAAAGCGACTGGAAACCCCACATTGGTTTAAATAGGACATTTAACCCTTTGTGTGCCAGAGGGGTAAGCAACGCTTTGCACTGCAGTGTGCTGCACACCCCACTGGCACCCAAAGGGTTAACCCCCCAAAATACAAGAGAGGTCTCCAATGCAATTGCTTGGGAGGACTCAAGAGATTAACCATTTGTGTGCCAGAGAGGTAGCCAACGCCTCTCTGTAACTCTAAGAGTTAAAAGCTCCATTTAATGAGAAGGGCAATTTAGATATGTGTGTTTGTCACCTATAGTGCAGTTGGTTTACTCCAAATAGCCCCACGTCTGCATTTGTACATCTACCCAACAAATTAGTGGCTCTTAATTTGTTTGACAGTAAGGCGTGCCTAGGTTTCCCTTTAGCTATATACTTTTGTTTATTTGGCTTTGATCGCTGTTGTTGTCCATGGCTATTTTCTTTTTCAGTTTGCCGTCTGATAAAGGCAAGTGACCCTGATGAGTCAGGTCAATTGAAGCCTATTGTTTGTTGTGAGAAGCTTTGTAGCCTAGAGGCAGAAAATCTGGTGAAAAAATTGAGTCCCTTTACTCTTGGGTATTGTTTCCCTTGAACCCTTTGAGTGCCAGAGGGGGTACGCAACGCATTGCAAAGCAGTGTTTCGTAATATGTTGGAGACCACGCTAGAATATAAGAGGTTAAAAGTAATTGTTAACCATTTGAGTGCCAGAGAGGTATCCAACGCATTGTGTTGCAATGCGTTAGATACTTCTCTGGCACTCAGAGGGTTAATACAGATCTACCACCTCCTACTAATTGCTATCCCCTTACATTACTATGGCCTAAAAATCCTAATAACCCCTAAGAATGCTGCGCTTCAGCCTTGGTTCATGAGATAACACCATCAATCAGTCCCGGATGCTATGTCCATGGGGGCGGACATGACAGTTGGTTACTTAACTCCTTCAGGACTAGACTGGTGTGCAGTGCATTGTGAAGCAACATGTTGCACACACCTACAGTCCTTCAAGGGTTCAGTTTCCCCTGTGTGGTGGCTGAATTCTGTAGCCTGGTTCTGCTAGCAACTGTCATGGCTGCCTCCATGGATCTGACATTCAGGACTGTTTGAAGCTCTATCTCTTGAAACACGGAGCAAGGAATAAAAATTCCAAGGGGTCATTAGGAGTTTATAGTCATAGTAAGGTAAATGAGGTGTTATTATTAGGATGTATTCTTTCTCCTTTAAATACTCTTTACTGTATGCATGTATGTAAGATGAGTTCCTGCCCTGAAGAGCTTACAGTCTAATTAAGTTTAATAAATAACAAGCAGAAGCAATAGAATAGGAATGGAATAGAATAGAGGAGTTCCTACCCTAAAGAGCTTACAGGCTAATTAAAGGGATAGTAATACTTAAAATGTAAAAAAAAATATGTTGTAGGGTTTATCCCCCCGAGTAAAACAAGAGTACTCCCACTGCTGAAAGGTGTTTCATTCAAAAGTTATTAATTTTCAAAGTTGAATTTTTTTAGGTGCAATATCACAGTGGCCTGAAATTGTACAGTGGCGCTGTTGCTACACCATCCTATGAAGATTTATGGTCCCGGGACCAGAGCTGTCCATAGGATCGTGTAGCAACAGCTCCACTGTACAGTTTCAGGCCACTGTGATATTGCACCTAAAAAACTCAACTTTGAAAATTAATAACTTTTGAATGAAACACCTTTCAGCAGTGGGAGTACTCTTGTTTTACGCAGGAGGATAAACCCTACAACATCGTTTTTTTTTACATTTTAAGTATTACTATCCCTTTAAGTGTAATATATAACAAGCAGAAGCAATAGAATAGGAATGGAATAGAATAGAGGAGTTTCTGCCCAAAGAGCTTACAGTCTAGTTAAGTATAATATATTACAAGCAGAAGCAATATAATAGAAATAGCGGCACTGCACCTTGTTATAGGCGTATAAGATGTCATATATATTGACTGGGTAGTGTGCTTATGTGTATACACAATCATTTAAAGAAATGAAAAGAATATACACAACTGTCAGAGATGATCAGAATAGGTGACCTAAAACTTAGGGGCTACACAAAAGTTAAAAGATAGCTTTTATTATATACAATTAATATAAATTAAAGTTAAAAGAAATGTGTGAATTGGTAACAGATGTATGTCAGGAAAGTTTACCTGACCTATCAGATATACCGCTGTATCTAAATGAAAAAGGAAAGAACTACACAGTGTGTGTGTAACGATTGTTAATAATGTAACTTATGTTACGGGAATGTAACAATTATTGAGCAGAAGCAATAGGTATCAGTATGCGTGTAAGTTTCACAGATGCCCATAAAGGTGGTAGATTCAGGGGGTTGGCGGGATGCAGCTGGGATACAGTGCCGATACTGAAGAGCTTTCAAGGTGTGAAGACTGGGTTCCAGACATATTCTGAGGGGTAGGGAGTTCCAAAATTAGGGCATATATTTTGCCCATCATTAGTCCTGAAGAACATGTATGATGTAGCTCAGATGTTATAATTAGAAATGGGTATATATTTAATAAGAATTAATTAAATTAGAATGTTTTTGCAAGTATTGATTTAGTTTTATTTGTCATGAAGGTAGATCATTTTAATTCAACCTTTTGAGTGCAATACATTGCTTACCCCCTCTTTTATTCAAAAGGTTAAACATTGAAAAGTTGTTTTTGTAGTGCAGACAGAGATTATCCTATATAATAATTTGCTAAAATGTGTGTAACGCCACAATCATGCGCAGTAGAGACTGCTGCGCGTGCTGCAGTCATACACAGTAGAGACTGCCAGTGATGAGGCTGATGCGTCCTGCTCTGTATCGGTCGCAGCGTGGGCAGTCTCTACTGAGCATGACTGCACCGCGACCAGCTGCCAGTGGCACTGTGGCCCGTGTAACGGGCTCTTCAACTAGTATCTTCTTATATAATAATTGGCTAGGATGTTTGTCACGATGCAGTCATGCGCAGTAGAGACTGCACACGTTCGGGCAGTCTCTATTGTGCATGATTGCATCGCGTGAGTGAGTAGACACATGACTGCATTGCATTTAGCAGTGAGGTAACGGCCTCTTAACATTACCCGGACCTTGGCCCGTGTACACGGACTTTTACACTAGTAATAGTATAATTCTATGTAAAGAGGAAGTTTGCTTTACAACTCCATGTTCTTCTTGACTATTATTATTATTTTTTTTAATGTATAAGGGTGTTGCTTCACAATGCATCTTAGATCTGTATTACATTCAACAGGTTAACCCTTTGAGTGACAGAGAGGTAAAGCTACCTCTCTTACACTGAACGGGTTAAATGCTCATTTAAATCAATGTGAATTTTTAATTCTCCGGTATAGTGTATTTGGTTTGCCCTGGAATTACCTTACTTTGTTTGTGTATGTTATCCATATTGATGTAATAATACTGTACTGATCTCCCTAATGATAATTCTGTAATTGGATTTGCATGGTTCACTAATAATGTGTTTGGTGGAGTGTTCTGGGAACTGATGGACTGCAACTGTAACATGGTTGTGGCTCAAGATTACCAAAAATCTCTTCCCATATCACCGTTATCCTCTCATCATGTCCCCTCCCATATCACCTTCATCCCTCATCACACCACCTTCTCCTCTCATCATGTCCCCCCCATATCACCTTCATCCCTCATCACACCACCTTCTCCTCTCATCATGTCCCCCCCATATCACCTTCATCCCTCATCACACCACCTTCTCCTCTCATCATGTCCCCCCCATATCACCTTCATCCCTCATCACACCACCTTCTCCTCTCATCATGTCCCCCCATATCACCTTCATCCCTCATCACACCACCTTCTCCTCTCATCATGTCTCCCCCATATCACCTTCATCCCTCATCACACCACCTTCTCCTCTCATGTCTCCCCCATATCACCTTCATCCCATCACCTTCTCCTCTCATCATGTCCCACCATATCACCTCCATCCCTCATCACACCACCTTCTCCTCTCATGTCTCCCCCATATCACCTTCATCCCATCACCTTCTCCTCTCATCATGTCCCACCATATCACCTTCATCCCTCATCACACCACCTTCTCCTCTCATCATGTCTCCCCCATATCACCTTCATCCCATCACCTTCTCCTCTCGTCATGTCCCACCATATCACCTTTATCCCTCATCACACCACCTTCTCCTCTCATCAAGTCCCCCCATATCACCTTCATTCCTCATCACACCACCTTCTCCTCTCATCATGTCTCCCCCATATCACCTTCATCCCATCACCTTCTCCTCTCATCATGTCCCACCATATCACCTTCATCCCTCATCACACCACCTTCTCCTCTCATCATGTCCCCTCCATATCACCTTCATTCCTCATCACACCACCTTCTCCTCTCATCATGTCTCCCCCATATCACCTTCATCCCATCACCTTCTCCTCTCATCATGTCCCACCATATCACCTTCATCCCTCATCACACCACCTTCTCCTCTCATCAAGTCCCCCCATATCACCTTCATCCCTCAACACACCACCTTCTCCTCTCATCAAGTCCCCCCATATCACCTTCATCCCTCAACACACCACCTTCTCCTCTCATCAAGTTCCCCCATATCACCTTCATCCCTCATTGCACCACTTTCTCTTCTCATCAGGTCCCCCCCAAATCACCTTCATCCCACCACATTCTCCTCTCATCGTAGTTCATTTTTGTCATTATTATTTGAAAGGATGATTTGCTGGTCTTCCCTGCTAAAGAAATTAAAAACAGACCAAGGATTACATTTCATTGAAGCCATCAGGGTTCCCCACATCTTGATCTTGCTTCTTTCTTGTCTGTTGGGACCTGCACAGGGTCATCATAAAGTTATAATTTTTCACAGCCCCCTCATTATGGTCAGAATAGTACTCCGAAGAAGAAAGAAGCCTATTTGGGGTTCAGGGGACCCACCAACATCTGTGAAATGTAATATTTAGTCTATTTTTATTTTCTTTAGCAGGGAGGACCTGCAAGTCCCCACTGCCCACTGTTCACATCTGACTGCTAGGAACACTGGCCACATCTAAAAGGGAGGACCTGGCTGGTGCAACCATTCACCTACTGGGCAGGCCGGACCCCTTACAGTATCCTGTCACTAGCCTAAGATTCCTATCCCATAATAAGGCTCTGATTCTGGGGCCCAAATACATAGTAACATATTAATTTAGGTTGAAAAAAGACTTGCATCCAACTAGTTCAACCCTTTTCCTATTCCTGTTTACCATCGTTGATCCAAAAGAAGGCAAAAAAAACCCCTCAATACAGCAATCAAATTCTACCCTGAATGGGGGGGGGAAATTCCTTCTTGATTCCAAATGGCAATCAGATTTCTCCTTGGATCAACAAACACTAACTAAATATTAATCCCAATACTAACATACATAGCCCTCTGTGCAGAGACTGTTGTCTCCTGGGGATGTCGGCTTAGGTGCAGCTACATCCGCAGCACCCCTGTAGTTACAATACTACTTTAGTTTTTGTGTAAATGTCTCTGTGTATGCAGCACATAATGCAATACTAATATGCTCTTTTCCTGATAGTCAAATATTGTATTGTAAAGATCTTAGAGTAAATGGGAACACATGGGTTGGTCCATTAAAAGGCCATTATAATTTGGGCTTAAACTTGTGAAGTGGACATGAAGCGTCAGTGCTATTTTGTGGTGACATTTAATCCATATTACCATGGTAACCACGGCAGGAAGCTTTTTTATCGTTTGTTCATTTTGCTCTAAAGCTTTCTGTCTAATCAAAAGCTTGTTTTATCAGTAACAAACTTAGGAGCAAAATCAGAGGTAAATTATTACAAACTAAAGCAAATATTAATTTTGATTAAACATTTTGTTCGTTGTGTAAAAGGTTATAAGCCTGAGGTTATTATGTGAAAGTTGGCGAAGATAAAATATAATATGGGCTCTAAATATGAAGAGAAAATAATGGCTTTACCATTTAAATTTACTTGAATTTTGGATTTTGCCACTTACCTTACTATGACAAGAAAATTCTTATGGCCCTTGTGCCTTGTTTCAAGAGATAACATCTTTAATCATTTCTGGAAGTCAGGTCCATGGAGACAGACATGACAGTTGCTGGAAGTTTTTTCAAACTGAAGCAAACAGAGATCATAAGCCTAGTTAACTCTTTAGGGACCAGAGGCGTGTTCAACACATTACAAAAAATACCATGTTATTGTCCTGTAGTCCTCCTAGAAGCTGTCATGTCTGCCTCCTTGGACACAACATTCAGGACTGATTGAAGATATTTTCTCTTGATCAAAGGTACATCTGCAAAATTCATAGGGGGCATTAGAATTGTTGGGCCACACTACGGAAAGTGTATGTTATTATTAGGAGGTGTTACTTCTCCTTTAAGGTCCAGAGGGGTCCACAATGCATTTTGAAGCAATAAGTTGCACACCACTCTTGTCCATTTAGGGCAGAAAATCCTTATGTCTACTATAAATCAATTTTGTGTATGTTGGTTCCCCTAAAATTAATTTGTATTCACATTAGACTTTCTGTGACCAGACTACAGGGGGAGATGTATTAAGGTGTGATAAAGAGGAGATAACTTCTCCAGTGAGATAAACTCTCCAGTTCCTATGTTATTCTATGGGAGATCTTTAGTTATAGACTACAGGGGAGATGTACTAAGGTGTGATAAAGAGGAGATAACTTCTCCAGTGTGATAAACTCTCCAGTTCCTATGTTATCCTATGGGAGAGATTTAGTTATAGACTACAGGGGAGATGTACTAAGGTGTGATAAAGAGGAGATAACTTCTCCTATGATATAAACTCTCCGCTCCTATGTTATTCTATGGGAGAGATTTAGTTATAGACTACAGGGGAGATGTATAAGGTGTGATAAAGAGGAGATAACTTCTCCTGTGATATAAACTCTCCAGTTCCTATGTTATTCTATGGGAGAGCTTTAGTCAAAGAATAAAGGGGAGATGTACTAAGGTGTAATAAAGAGGAGATAACTTCTTCAGTGTGATAAACTCTCCAGTTCCTATGTTATCCTATGGGAGAGTTTTAGTTATAGACTACAGGGAGAGATGTACTAAGGTGTGATAAAGAGGGGATAACTTCTCCAGTGTGATAAACTCTCCAGTTCCTATTGTATTCTATGGGAGAGATTTAGTTAAAGACTACAGGGGAGATGTACTAAGGTGTTATAAAGAGGAGATAACTTCCCCAGTGTGATAAACTCTCAAGTTCCTATGTTATTCTATGGGAGAGATTTAGTTATAGATTACAGGGGGAGATGTACTAAGGTGTAATAAAGAGGAGATAACTTCCCTAGTTAGATAAACTCTCCAGGTCCTATGTTATTCTATGGGAGAGATTTAGTTATAGACTACAGGGGAGATGTACTAAGGTGTGATAAAGAGGAGATAACTTCTCCAGTGAGATAAACTCTCCAGTTCCTATGTTATTCTATGGGAGAGATTTAGTTATAGACTACAGGGGGAGATGTACTAAGGTGTAATAAAGAGGAGATAACTTCTTCAGTGTGATAAACTCTCCAGTTCCTATGTTATCCTATGGGAGAGATTTAGTTATAGACTACAGGGGAGATGTACTAAGGTGTGATAAAGAGGAGATAACTTCTCCAGTGAGATAAACTCTCCAGTTCCTATGTTATTCTATGGGAGATCCTTAGTTACAGACTACAGGGGAGATGTATAAGGTGTGATAAAGAGGAGATAACTTCTCTTGTGATATAAACTCTCCAGTTCCTATGTTATTCTATGGGAGAGATTTAGTTATAGACTACAGGGGAGATGTATAAGGTGTGATAAAGAGGAGATAACTTCTCCTGTGATATAAACTCTCCAGTTCCTATGTTATTCTATGGGAGAGATTTAGTTAAAGACTACAGGGGAGATTTATTAAGGTGTGATAAAGAGAAGATAACTTATCCAGTGATAAACTCTCCAGTTCCTATGTTATTCTATGGGATAGCTTTAGTTATAAACTACAGAGGAGATGTACTAAGGGTTGATGAAGAGAAGATAACCTCTGCTGGCCCTAGGTTATGCTATGGAGCCTGTGCACTAAAATGTTTCAAGAGTGAGATATCTTAAGTGCATGGGATCAATAGAATAACATGGGAAGTGGAGGTGTATCACACTCTTTGCAATGCATTGCATAGCTCTCTGGCACAGAGGATTAAACCATGAGAATTTGTTTTTTATTCATATGACTTTCAGTCTGGTTTTGGATGTGTGGATTATTTTATTTGTACAACACTGTGGAATACAGTACGTACCACATATACTTTATAATTAAAGAATAATAAAATATATTTTTTTATCTTTCAATATAAAAAGCAAATGTAACATTTTATAAAAATATTTTTCATAAACAAATCTGCTTGTTTAAATGGGACATCACAACCTAATTATGAAAAAATATATTGTAGGGCTTTTCCTACTGAGCAAAACAAAGGTAATGCCAGTGATGTGATATGCTTCTTCCCTAAACATTATTACAGAACGAGCTTGCATTTTTTATAGCATGAAATCAAGATGTTTTGCTTCCAGGTGGCGCTGTTGCTACATTGGTTTATGGAGAGCTTCTGTCTGCAATTCTCAGATCTTCACAAGCAGTGACAGTAACACAAAAGAGGTTTTGCACTAAGAGGTGATAAAGGGATAGTAATACTTAAAATGTAAAAAATTATATGTTGTAGGGTTTATCCCCCTGAGTAAAACAAGAGTACTCCCACTGCTGAAAGGTGTTTCATTCAAAAGTTATTAATTTTCAAAGTTGAATTTTTTAGGTGCAATATCACAGTGGCCTGAAATTGTACAGTGGCGCTGTTGCTACACCATCCTATGGAGATTTATGGTCCCGGGACCAGAGCTGTCCATAGGATCGTGTAACAACAGCGCCACTGTACAGTTTCAGGCCACTGTGATATTGCACCTAAAAAATTCAACTTTGAAAATTAATAACTTTTGAATGCAACACCTTTCAGCAGTGGGAGTACTCTTGTTTTACTCAGGGGGATAAACCCTACAACATATTTTTTTTACATTTTAAGTATTACTATCCCTATAAAGTGTGTTAGTCTGTGGAGCCAATGCACTAAGATTTCTCCAGCTTTGGAGATATTAGCGGATAGGCTCCATAGACTAACACAGGAAATGGAGAAGTGATATCACTGGAGAAGTCATCTCCATGTTATGTCCTTTTTATCACACCTTGCTACAAAAATCTTAAACTAGAACGGTTCAAAAATGTATGTTTACTCTGTAATAACTTTTGAGTGACGCATCTCTTAGAAGTGTAAGGATCCTTGTTTTACTCAGCAGAAAAAGCCAACAGTATAGTATATCTTCTTAATAAGGGTTTACTACCTCTTTAAGCTCTGCCAATGTTATTAATAGTAAAATAATTTGGGTTTTAATTATTTATAATTCTGTGTATTTCCCCAGGAGCAAGACATCGAGACTGCCCATGGAATTGTCCATGTCACTATGTGTGGGACACCCAAGCAGAACAGACCTGTGATTTTAACGTACCACGATATTGGACTAAACCGTAAGTATTCATTGTTACATTAAGTGGTTCATCTTCAGGAACTTTACTGTTGCTGGTAAACTAGGGTGACCACATTTACCATCTGCCATTCAGGGACACTGTGTGGGCGGGGTCAAATGACATCACATGCCGCTGTGCTGATATCACTGGATGTAAGAGCAAAAATTGTGCTTTATCAGAAGCATCACAGATTTGTAAGCACTAAGAGGATATACACACTGTGATTGCAACTTTTAACCCCGTGAAGACTATGGGTGGTTTCTAATGCATTGGTAAGCAATCTGCTAGAAAACTGTGTAACATCCATGGTGGTAACTGATCCCCTTAAGGGCTAGAAGGGTGTACAAAGTATTATCCACCACTCTGGTTCTAAAGTGGTTAATAATAAAGAGTAAGCTCCATAGCTGCTCCACTTTTATATCTTAATCTATGTTGTCACGCTCGTAGGATCTTCCTATCACATGTGACATATAAACGTGGATATAATATTCTATTGACGCATTATTGTAGGATATTCTGCAGTGATTACACACTTACTCTCAGGATCAGGACTCAGAAGGGGAGTCAGGCAGTCAGCACCAGCCGCCCAGCCAGCAGGAACCGCTCAGCCGCGGGACTCAGTCTTACCCTCTGTGACTGCAGCATGCACTGTTCACTCTTCCAGTCCTCCCTCCTCTTCTCTATGTTCTGCATCCACAATCCATCTACAGCCGCTTGTCACTGCTGACACTGTCACTCACATGGCAATGTGGCATGCATACCACCTCACACGCACAGACCAGCAGCCAGCCAATAAGGAGAGGAACATTGTGCACACTGCAAATACTCTCCCTTCATTGGCTGGGGGTGGTGCGTGCATGTTACTTCCAGTAGGCTGTGACTGAACTGATGCCACTGGCAGGCAGAATAGGGCTGACAGTGACTCTGGGTTTTGATTCTGGGACTCTTTATTGTCCCGGGGGGTGACCGGGGACGTGGGACACAGCCCTCAATTAAGGGACAGTCCCGGGCATTCCGGGACATGTGGTCACCCTATGGTAAACGAAGAATATAGGTTATCAAAGGGATACTATCAACTGAAAGAACTGGTGATTTTGAAGGAGCTTTCAAACACATTTCAATGCAGTATTCACCATTTTTTGCTTAGAAAATTAGTTAGGAGTTGTTCAGATGTATAGATTATGCTAATTATAGCATGCCACTGCTGATTGGAGCACAGTGAAGGCATGTCTGATGACCATACCTGGGAACCCTCCAGAGCTGCCCCAGAGACTCTGGTTTTTGAGGTGAATTACCAGGTATTCATAAGAAACTCTGCCCACTTCTGCTCCTTCCCACCCTGTTCCTCCCATTTCCCGCTTTCTTCTCCTCCTCCCCCACCCTGTTCCTCCCACTTTCCTCCCACCTTTGTGACACATACATTAAGCCCCAACCCAGCAGCACCACAGAAGTCCCCTCCAGGGACTCCAGAAGACAAAGGGGGAAATTTATAAAAATGGATTTAAGGAAGAAATGTTAAAATGGCTGTGTCTTCGATAGTTATAAAATTAAGAATGCCAGTTTAGGAGGGCTGTACTCCATATAGGACATATTTTTTAAATGGAGTAACGACATTTGTAAATTTACAAAGAAGTGACAATATTTGCAACAATTGTGAGACAGAATTTTTATCTTAACGCCAGGTATTTGCTGTCCTTATGTTTCCAAGTGTTAACATCAGAGTAATAACATCATATTTATAAAAATGCCTTAAATCATATATAAACCAGCCCCAACTTTACCTCCTCTTGGCATGACTCAAGGACGGTTCTTTAAAAGGTACTACAAACCATTTTTATAAATCTCCCCCAAAGTTTCCAGGTATTTTGATGGCCCGCCCACGTAAGCACCAGACGGAATTACTGGCTGGCACTCACATGGATTGGCCATTTATAGGAGGTTCGCACCTTGGTTCAGCATGGTTACGTTTCATTAAAGGGATAGTAATATTTCACAATAAAAGCAGCTCCAGTTAATCTTCAAAGTATTTGGGCCATGGGGAGTGTTATTTCAGTACTGTCAGAGTTGTAGTTCAAGAGTAATTGAATGATAAAGTATCCTCCTCCCGCCCCTTTTACTGATGTAACACTGCTCACCTCAGAGCAGCAAGACTGTCCGGATGGATCACAGAGAGGGACAATCTTCAGTGAACATAAGGGAAAAACCTGTCAAGGTGGGCAGGGTTTTCTTTTTGCTCACAGTAAGTCCCTTGCTGTGAGCTGTCTGGTCAAGAGACCAGATTCCCCATCTGAGGGGAGGTGGCTTACACTAGATAAAAAGGGTGGGAAGAGGATACTTTATCATTCAGTTACTCTTGAACGACATCTCTGACAGTATCGAAATAACACTCTCCATGGCCCAAATATTATGAAGATTAATCAGAGCTGCTGTTTTTGTGAAACATTACTATCCCTTTAAGGGTAACAGATCCAGTTCAGCATTGCAGCTTTGATGTCCCCAGGGTGAAAGAGGCCCAAAAATAGTATACAAAAAATATAAATAATGGCAGATGCTGTGCATTGCATTAACAGCTGTTTTCTTGTTTCCTTGATGCAGATAAAACATGTTTCAACTCCCTTTTCAACTTTGAAGACATGCACGAAATTACACAGCACTTCTCAGTGTGCCACGTTGATGCCCCAGGCCAGCAAGAAGGAGCGGCATCATTCCCTGCTGGGTAATACACTAACGCTTGTTTAACTTTTGTCCAAGTTAATTACTTTTGTGTCTAAGTATTTAATGAGAGACCCAAATAAGTCCATTTAGATCATGGGGGGATGGTAATCTGCAGACTTTCTGTTGTTCTTGGATTACAACTCCCATTAACCTCTGCTGGTTGGCTTGCTGAGGATTATAGCAGTTGTAATCCAACAACAGTTGCACAGCTTAAAGGGATACTAGTGTTTCATAATAAAAGCAGCTCTGATGAATCATCATAGTATTTGGACCTTGAAGAGTGTTATTTTAATTCTGTCAGAGTTGTAGTTCAAGAGTAATTCATTGACAAAGCATCCCCCTCACACTCCTTTTACTGATGTAACACTGCTCAGCCAGAGCAGAAGGGAGGTGTCCAGGTAGACTGCAGAGAGGGACAATCTTCAATTAAGACAAGGGAAAAACCTGAAAAACTTGTCAAGGGGGGCAGGGCTTTCATTGTTCCCATAGGAAGAAGATTGTCCCTTCTGTTATCTGTCTGGTCTATGAACTGGATTCCACATCTGAGAAGAGATGGCTTACACTAGGTAAAAGGGACGGGAGGGGAAACTTTGCTTGTCAATATCTCTCAAACCATAAAGATAAGACTTACATAATTCTTCATGTTTTTTTAATGCCTACAAAATAAAATAAAGCTAAAATGAAGTATTACTATACCTTGAAAGGAAAGGTAATTTTTTTTAACAAAATATGTAGGGTTGCACCGATACCGATACTGGTATCGGTATCGGTGCCGATACCAGCATTTGCGCGAGTACTTGTACTCGCGCAAATGCGGCCGATGCCAGCACCGATACCCTGTGTCAGGGTCGGTGCTGCAGAGAGGGAGCCCGGGGAGCTGCTCACAATGCTCCCCAGTCACCTCTCTCCTTCCTGCGGCGTCGGAGCGTTGCCGCGGGTTACCATGGCAACGCTCCGACGCTGACCTCTGCCGGGGCTCGCAAGAGAACAGTGAGCACCCGGCAGAGGACAGTAAGGGAGGCAAGATGGGGCAGCTGGTGGTGAAAGAGGCAGAGAGGGGGGCCAAGAAAGGAGCAAAAGGAGGAAGGATCAGGAGAGTGTGAGAGAGGCAAAAGGGTGAGTCAAGGAGAAGGAGGGGGACCAAAAGGGAGAGAAAAAGCAAAGGCAAAAGAAGGGGGCTCAAGAGGGGTAAAATGAAGCAAAAGGTAGGAATCAAGAGGGGGAGAAAGAGTCAAAAGGGGAGAATCAAGAGGTGGTGTGTGTATATATATATATATATATATATATATATATATATATATATATATATATATATATATTTGAAGTACTCACCAATACTTTTTTTTGCGGTCATTTGCCAGTTTTCAAAGTACCTAAAGCATATAGGTACTTAGAAAACTGGCAAATGACTGCAAAAAAAAGGTATCGGTAATTGGTATCGGTGAGTACTTGAAAAAAGTATCGGTACTTGTACTTGGTCTTAAAAAATTGGTATCGGTGCATCTCTAAAAATATGTTATAGGGAAGTCCCTGTTTTGTTTTTTTGTTTAACTAAAATTTCAATTTTCTATTCTGGTCAGTAGGTGATGCTATTACAATCACTTACTGTGGAGAGCCATAGTCAATGACTCAAGCTGTAACACTGCATTATAAAAAAGTGCCCTCTGGACACACTAGTTAGCCTTGTTGCTAACAGTTTAATTAAAATATGTTTTATCTCTAATAACTCTAGAATGACAGATCTACCAACAGTGGCAATTACCCTTGTTTTACTCATCAGGAAAACCCCTATATTACTATATTACTGCTCTTTTAATAGTTGCCTCCACTTCTTTAGTCTTAATGATTATGGAGCATTAAGGTTTAACAGTGATTAGTTCATCTAAGGATTAATTACCATTATGCAAAGCTACTTTAAGTGGGACTGATGGAAGAAAAACAGTGAGGCTTAAGTATTAATAATCTGGTGCAATTAAGGGACAAACTAATTGACCACGGGGCAAATAAACCTTCCCGTTGAGTAAATGGGGCCTTTAACCCCTTTAATGCGGGAAAGGGCTTCAATACATTGCTTCTCAGTGAGGTTGATGGTGTACACATTAAGGTGACATACAGATTTAAAGGAAAAGTTATGGTTCATTACTAGTATGGATTTTCCTGTGAAAATCAAGGATACTGCCACTACTTGGTGGTGCTTCATTCAAAAGTTATTATAGCTCAAACTGTCATGATAACATGGAGCTGTAAGACTTGGCTTTCCCTTGCAGAGCAATAGAAAAATGCAATGTGGACAACAGATGCAGGGTTGGACTTATCCCAAGCATCCTTAGGCAGGGCATTCTAGGTGTCCTTAACTCCACCCATGGCCACACCCACACTCTTCACATGACCCCTCCCCCAGTCCCATCCATTGTTTCCTGGCTCAGAAAATACCCTTTCACTGTCGTCCAATACAGGTCACTGGTACCATGGGATGTGTAGTCCCCTTTAATAGGCAGGAACAATTATGCAAATAATTTGCAAGGGGCGGAGCCTCCCCTCTTACTTAAGCCACCTTCTGGCCAGAGCCACCCATATTGATTTGTTCCTGGTGTGCTTGCACACCAGGCAGAGAACAGCTATGCTTCTTAGAGTTTTATTATTTTTTTATTCAAATATGGAATACCACCATTAGGAGGGTGACCATGGCTGTGAATTGCCCTCTTCAAAGTGGCTGGTGCAGCTTCCAGGGATTTCTGTGGACCTATACCTGAAGAGGGGACAGCTTGTGTTAAGCAGCTCCCCTGTTGGGGAAATTACCTCTGGTTCTTTCCCTCCCTATCATGGTCACCTGAAGACAGAAGTCTGCGAGAAAGGTGAGTCACCCGTTGAGTGCTGAAGGTCCACTTGTCCCCACAGTGTCCCTTTGATGGGCTTGTATTTGGGAGTTTTAATACACTCCAGCACTCATAGGGTGTTTTTATTGCATTATCACTATTTATGCAATTTCTGTGTTATTCTCTGAGTTTTGGAGCATTGGGTATTCATTTATTTATGTTTCTCATGTATTTCATGCTTGTTTGGGCACTGTTTAATGTTTTACTAAACTTTATTAAAAATGGTGTTCCGCGCCTTTAAGCGCGGCTTTTTCCCGCTCAGCAGCAGAGCTCCTTTACTCTCTATGGGAATTCACAGTTTGGGACATATCTCTGAAACCGCTTGTCACAGCAACTTCAGAGTGGGCTCATTTTAATGCTAGGCTCCTGCTCTATCATCCGGTTGGTGTTTTATTAATGTAGGGGGTTCAGGGGGGCTTCGGGCACTGTTTGGGGTACTTGCATAGGGAAAACTACATTTCCCATGAGCGCTTAGCTCGCGCTCGTTTCTGATTGGCTGTCATGACGGCCGCCATTTTGTGGTACTTTTCCAAGGCGAGTACACTACGCAGGGACCGAGCCTTCTCTCTCCTCACCAGATTAACCCTTCGCTGGCCAGATAAGTCCGTTTTTAGACCTTTTCTGGGGTGAAACTTTAATCTTTAACACTTTTCTGGGTGATAGTGTTTTTTGTGGGGTATATTGACGCTGTGAGCATGTCTACTTCACTGGAGCTAGGGGCTAGACCCAAGACTAAGGAGGCTGGGGGGTCTTCTACCCCCATGGCGTTTTGCTCCTCTTGCCACATTGGGCTGGATTGCGATAATGTGGGGGATCTATGCCCTAATTGTACTGATAAAGATAGCAACCCTGGGCTTCCCAGCCACGCTATTGAGCCATCTTGGGTGAGGGAGTTTAAAGCTGCCACTAGGGATCTCAGATCCACGCTTCAACTCTTTCCCTCTCAGGTACAGGGGGCTCTCCAGGTCTGGCAGACCCCCTCTACTATCAGGACCTCCCTGCCTAAGCCACAGGGAGCTCCTGATATCACTGATTCTTCTGAAGAAGAACTTTTACAGGATTCTGATGCTGAGGAACGTACTGTTATTGAATCTAACAGGTCCATTGGGGACCCCTATGAGTGTGACCCTGAAGTTTCGGCTGAGGGTCTGATCAGAGCGGTTCTGAATACGCTCAACCTTCCTCTGACTCAGGAATCCACTTATGATCCTACTGATGTTTTTCAGAAAAAGCCATCTAAACCTGTTGTTTGTTTTCCAACTAACCCTACTCTTGCCCGTCTGGTTTCTGAGGCATGGAAGAATCCTGATAGATCTTCCTCTGTCTCCAAAAAGTTTGCCAAACTTTACCCTTTTCCCGAAGCGGAGCTGGCAAAATGGGTTCATCCTCCCAAGGTGGATGCTCCTGTGTCTAGACTATCCAAATCTACTGCTTTGGCTGTCTCAGATGCCTCTGCCTTGCAGGACTGGACGGATAAGAAATTAGAGCTCTCTCTTAAATCTATTTTTGCCTCTATTGGCACTGCCATGCGCCCCACCTTTGCTGTGGCATGGGTTAATAGGGCTATTGCAGCCTGGACTGAACGACTAACTGAAGCGGTTCGCCAGGATGCGCCTGTATCTGAACAGTTGCAGCTTCTTGCTAATATCACTGAAGCTCAGAACTATGTTGCTGATGCTGCTTTTGATGCTGTGCGCATGATGGCGAGGGCCTCCACTTCTTCTGTGGTGGCTAGACGCGCTCTTTGGCTGAAAATTTGGTCTGCTGATACAGCCTCTAAGAAAGCCTTGCTTTCCTTGCCCTTTCAGGGGAATTTGCTCTTTGGCTCTGAGCTCAAAGAAATGATCAGTGAGGCTACTGGCGGTAAAAGTACTCTTCTACCCTCAGTCTTTAAGAAAAAGTTTCCAGCCAAACGCAATCGGTCCTTTCGTTCCTTTCAGACTGAGACACGCTCCTCGGCCCAAACGGGTCCTCCCACTACGCGCTCCTCCTCCAAGCCCAAACAGTCCTGGAGGCCCAAAGTTGCCTCCAAGGCCAAGACCTCCAAGACTGCTTCGGCATGACTCGCCGAACCCGGGTCCGCATCCGGCTGTAGGCGGTCGTCTCCGCATCTTTCGCCGGTCTTGGGAGGAGTCAGTGGCGGACCCATGGGTTCTTCAGGTGGTGTCAGAGGGATACAGGATCCCTTTCTCTTCCCTTCCTCCTTTTCGGTTCCATTTTACTCGTCCTTCTCAGGAACCCTCAAAAAGGCGTCTGTTCGACGACGCTATTCAGGATCTCTTGGACAAAGAGGTCCTGGAGGCGGTTCCGCAGGGGGACACAGGTTCAGGATTTTATTCCAACCTGTTTGTGGTAGCCAAAAAGGACGGAGGAGCCCGTCCCATCTTGGATCTCAAAGATCTCAATGCCTATGTGGTGACTTCCCACTTCCGCCAGGAGTCCCTGCGCTCTGTGATTGCAGCAATGTCTCCAGGGGAGTTTCTTGCCTCCCTGGACCTTCAGGATGCTTATCTTCACATCCCTATTCATCCAGAGAGCAGGAAGTATCTCAGGATTGCCTGCCACAGGGGACATTTTCAATTTACAGCGCTCCCCTTTGGACTGACTACAGCTCCTCAAGTCTTCCAGCGGGTGCTGGGCTCCTTGATAGCGGTGCTCCATCAGGATGGGATCAGAGTGACACCCTACATGGACGATCTCCTACTGAAGGCCTCCTCAGCGGAGCTTCTCCACCAGCAGTTGCAGAGGTGCATGCACACCCTGAACCGTCACGGATGGATCCTGAATCTGGACAAGTCGGACTTGATTCCTTCTCAGAGGCTTCTGTTCCTGGGTCTCCTGTTCGACACTCGCCAATGCATGGTGTTTCTTCCAGAGGACGTGGCTCACCAGATAGCCGTCAGAGTGGCTGGGATTCTGGACATGGACGAAATTCCAGTTCCGAAGTTGTCGTCCTTAGTGGGGAAGTTCATTTCCACGATCGAAGCAGTACCATTTGCCATGGCCCACTCCAGGGATCTTCAGAGATTTGTGATCCAGACGTGCAGGAATCATCCAGATCATCAACATCTGTCTGTTTCTCTTCCTCCTCATGTCGAGTCGAGTCTGCACTGGTGGTTAGATCTCTCTCATCTCTTGAAAGGGAAATCCTTTCTAGTTCCTCATTGGACCACAGTCACAACGGATGCCAGCCTTCGGGGCTGGGGTGCAGTCTGGGGTCGCTTCAGTGCTCAGGGGAAATGGGGTCTGGAGGAATCCATGCTCTCCATCAATGTTCTGGAACTTCGAGCTGTCCGGCTGGCCCTGAGGCACTGGGAGTCTCAATTGACCGGTCTTCCAGTCAGAGTAGAGTCCGACAACGCCACGGCGGTGGCTTACATCAACAGACAAGGCGGCACAAGAAGCGGTTCCGCCTGGTGGGAAGTCAAGGATATTTTGTCTTGGGCAGAAGATCACGTGCCTGTCATCTCTGCAGTTCATATTCCAGGCGTGGACAACGTCATGGCAGACTTCCTCAGTCGTCACACCGTCGACAGCGGAGAATGGGCTCTTCACCCAGAGGTGTTTCACATGCTCACTCAACGGTGGGGGATGCCAGTGGTGGATCTGATGGCTACCAGACACAACAGGAAGGTTCCGGTGTTTTGCTCCCGTCTGAGGGACTCCCTTGCTCTAGCGGTGGATGCCTTGTCGATCCCTTGGGATTTCTCCCTGGCTTACATCTTCCCCCCTCTTCCTCTATTGATCAGAGTTATTCAGAAGTTGAAGAGAGAACGTTGTCCTGTCATCCTGATTGCTCCAAACTGGCCTCGCCAGTCCTGGTTTCCGGAATTGATGGCCATGTCAGTGAAGGATCCAATCCCACTTCCAGCCCGTCCGGACCTGCTTCTTCAGGGGTATCTGTGGAAAGAGGATGTTCACTCTCTCCGTTTGATGGCATGGCGGTTGAATCCTCGATTCTAGCTAAGAAAGGCTTTTCTCCTTCTGTGGTGTCGACGATGCTCAGTGCTCGTAAGCCTGTGTCTTCCAAGATCTATCATCGCATTTGGTCAACTTTCGTGACTTGGTGCTCTGTCAAGCAGTTGTCTCTTGACTTCCATCTTCCCACTGTCCTGGCCTTCTTGCAGGACGGTGTGGACAAGGGGCTCAGTCTGAGTTCCCTCAAAGTTCAGACCTCTGCCTTGTCTGTGTTTTTCCAGGAACGGATTGCCATCCTTCCTGATGTGAAAGTCTTCTTCCAAGGTGTGACTCATGTTCGACCTGCCTTCAAGAGTCCTGCTCCCCAGTGGGATCTCAATTTGGTGCTGGGAGTTCTTCAGCGACCACCGTTTGAATCCTTGGCTTCCATTCCATTACGTCTTGTGACTTGGAAGATGGCCTTCCTTTTGGCTATTGTGTCAGTACGCCGGGTGGCAGAGTTACAGGCATTGTCTTGTAAACCTCCTTACCTGGTGTTCCACAAGGATAAGGCTGTGCTTCGCACTACCAAGGAATTCTTACCCAAGGTTGTGTCTGAGTTTCACATCAATCAGGAGATTGTGGTTCCCTCTTTCTGCCCTAATCCTTCATCTGACAAGGAAAGAGATCTCCATTTGTTGGATGTGGTGCGTTGCCTCAAGTTTTATGTTCACCGCACCGAATCTATCAGGAAGTCTGACGCTCTATTCGTCATTCCTGAGGGGCCTAGGGCAGGAAGACCGGCTTCCAAAGTTACCATTGCCTCTTGGATTAAGGCTACCATCCGTGAAGCCTATAAGTTGAGGAATAAGCATGTTCCCTTCAGGGTGACTGCCCATTCCACCAGATCTATTGGGGCCTCCTGGGCCTACAAGAATCAAGCTTCTGCTGATCAACTGTGCAGAGCGGCCACTTGGTCCTCTGTGCACACTTTTTCTAAGCACTACCGAGTTGATGTACTGGCATCGGCTGATGCCAGCTTTGGAAGGAAGGTCCTGGAGGCAGTCTTGCCTGTGTAGGTCTTCCGCTCTGTGATCCTTAGTGCTTCCTTACTGTTGAGCCCGGTTGGCTCGTGTTCCGTGTGCTGTGTTAAGTTCAGGGATTGTTCCCTTGATTGGTGTCCGTTGACACTTACAGTTTGGGCTATGTTATCAACTGGTTAACAGTTCTAGTGACTTGGGCCTTGCGCCTGGTCCTTGCCTTACTTCCCGCCTCTGGATCAGCTCAATGTTTGTACATCCCATGGTACCAGTGACCTGTATTGGACGACAGTGAAAATAGGATTTTAGTCTTACCTGTTAAATCCTTTTCACTTAGTCCATACAGGTCACTGGTCTCCCACCCTGTCAAGGGACCAGTCTTGGCTCTCCTGTGGCATTCAGTGGGAGACCGTTCGGGCATGCTCACAGGAGTCTTTCTTTTTGCTTACCTGGGGTCAGTTTAGGGTCTCAAATCAATATGGGTGGCTCTGGCCAGAAGGTGGCTTAAGTAAGAGGGGAGGCTCCGCCCCTTGCAAATTATTTGCATAATTGTTCCTGCCTATTAAAGGGGACTACACATCCCATGGTACCAGTGACCTGTATGGACTAAGTGAAAAGGATTTAACAGGTAAGACTAAAATCCTATTTTCCCTATAACAAACAAGAATTAAAAAAGCTTTTATGTTTGGTTGCTATTAAGATCACCAGTGCATTGCTTCAGTCATAACTGGGAGCTTTGCTTTGTGTACTCCCTGGCAGGGAGTCTTCTGGTGCCACTGGGGGAGATAAAGGACTTGATTCGTTAAAAGAAAAGTGACAGGACGTAATCATGAGTGGGGGCGGGGCTTCACAAATCTACAAAAATAAATGGAGGAATAAGCAGGGGAAGGAGGAGAAGTGGGCGGGGAGTGGGAGCAACAGACTGGGAAGGAGGAGAAGTGGGTGGGGAGTGGGAGGAACAGACTGGGAAGGAGGAGAAGTTGGAGGAACAGACTGGAAAGGAGCAGAGGTGGGCAGAGTTTCATTAGAAACTCCCCACATCCGGAGTATCAGCCTCTGCCCCAGAGACATGGTAATTAGAGTCTCTGGGGCAAATCTGGAGAGTTCCCAGCTATGTCCACAATGTGTTGGGCATTGCTTTTTGTATCCAGGGTATTAAATAAGAGCCTGTAAAGGGTTATACAGCTGGTGCAGGGACACTCAAATTGCTCTAACCACACCCACAATTCAGAATGTGGGCGTGACCAGCACAGCTGAACCACCCCTCCCTACTCTGTCCATTTGGAAATCCGGCCCTGAACAGGCGGTGCTGTTACTAACAGATTATACCCCAAAAAAACAACAGCAATTTAAGATGTAATCTCTTTTGAAAGGAGCATCTCACAGCAGCGGACGTTGCCTTGTTTTACTCACCATGAAAAATCCTACAGTTTAATCCTCTGAGTGCCAGAGGGGTACGCACCTCATTGCAAAGCAATGCGTTGCATAACCCTCTGGCACTCTTAGGGTTAAGCATCATACATTTAGCAAATAAAGCAAGAAGGGCTACGAGTGAACTGGAGAAGTCTGTAGCATTCAGTATTCTGATTAATGGATCAGGTGATAACCTGAGGACTGGCGTTGAGGAACTCTCATCTAGATCACTGTGTTGTCTGTTCTGGAGAAGCCATTTGAGCAGCGTGACTAATTGGGAGTAATAATAAGACTGAGGCATTTCTATACCTCAACCTGGAGTAGACAAACAAGAGAGGGTTCTATAATTAACCCTTTAACCCATTAAGGACCAGATGATATGCTATGACCGTCACGGTCCTTATAACATTAAGGACCGGTGACGGTTATAGCACATCACATACTTTTTACTTACAGCGCTCTACCGGGAGAGCTGTAAGTAAAAACGGGGCCTAAAATTGACCGCTCCAAGACTGGAGCGGTCTCTCTTAGGCCCCAAAGCGGCGCATCGGTACACGTAACAGGTCACATGTACCGGCATGTCGGCAAGGATCAAAGCGGTCCTTAAAGGGAGAGTAATGTTTCATAATAAATGCAGCTCTAATTAATCTTCATAGTATTTGGGTCATGGAGAGTCTTATTTCAATACTGTCAGAGTTGTAGTTCAAGAGTAATTGAATGATAAGGTATCCCCCTCCTGCCCCTCTTACTGATGTAACACTGCTCATCTCAGAGCAGCAAGACTGTCCGGATGGATCACAGAGAGGGACAATCTTCAGTGAGCATAAGGGAAACCTGTCAAGGGGGGCAGGGTTTTCCTTATGATCACAGTAAAAAGATTGTCCCTTGCTGTGATCTGTCCAGTCAAGTGATCAGATTCCACATTTGAGGGGAGGTGACTTACACTAGGTAAAAGGGGCAGGAGGGAGATACTTTATCATTCAGTTACTCTTGGACTACAACTCTCACAGTACTGAAATAACACTCTCCGTGGCCCAAATACTATGAAGATTAATTGGAGCTGCTTTTATTATGAAACATTACTAACACTACTAGTCCTGAAACGGATGCACAAAAGGAAAAAAAAATGCTCTGTGGTCCTTAAGTGTCACCCGCGAGCGCACACAGCCAGTCCTTAAGGGGTTAAAGAGTTGGCATTAATCTGATGAATGTCACCTTCAGTAGGAGTCACTGTAAAACACTGTATTCTGGTCTGATCTCTCTCTAGGTATGTGTACCCATCCATGGACCAGCTGGCTGAAATGCTTCCTGGAGTTATCCAACAGCTTGGGTAAGACACTATTTCATTGTATTATACTTGGGGCTGGTTTTCCCACCAGCCAAAGGAGGCATGTGTGTGAGTACTATGATATAGGGGTAACACAATGCCAGCCACTATAGCTGAAATGGTTAGTGAAACCTGGTGACCTTATCCATTATTAATAACCCACAGATTCATTCATCGAGGCACCAGGCACTAAGAGGACTGGAATGTGGTGAAGAAAGTGATAGTTTATTGTATACTAGTGTAAAAGCCCGTGTACATGGGCCAGCATTCTGTGCGTTCGGGCAGTCTCTACTGTGCATGACTACATCAGACAAACATACATCTGGCCTTTTATATTATAGGATTTACATGAATACATAATAATGTAGCAATTTTTTTAATCATATATACAAGTGAGTTCCTTGTGTACTAATTCTTGAAGTGTTTTTCATATCTATATATATATATATATATAGATAGTTAGATAGATAGATAGATAGATATAGATATAGGACAAAACTGCATACTCACTGACTTTCTCCAAATCAAATTATCTTTCTCCAGGGCCCTTTGTCTCCTTGACATGGTGCCATTTATTTCCAGTAAAATGGTTTGATTTGGAGAAAGTCTGTGAGTGTGCAGTTTTGTCCGTTATATGAATTTTCCTGCTTCACACGGTGATGTATGGACTTGAAGCATGAGTGCAGATCCTTAGTGTATTTTATATATTTAGCGAATGTAGAACATAAGCACACGCTCAACTTCAAAAGATGTGATCGATCAGAATTTATTGACCAACGTTTTGGGTGCACAAAGGCAGACTTCCTCAGGATCCTGCGGTGTATCACATGATGGCAGTTATTATTTACTAGTTGAAGAGCCAGATACACGGGCCACAGTGCCACTGCCAGCCGGTTGCGGGGCAGTCATGCGCAGTAGAGACTGTCCGCCCCACGCCTGATACAAAGCGGAGCGCCCCTCCCTGTATCAGCCACGGCGCGGGCAGTCACTACTGTGCATGACTGCGTTGTTACACACGTTTTAGCAAATTATTATATAGGATTAGAAAAGCAAGGGTCAAATGCACAAATGGTAATTTCTGGGACAAACCTTACAAACCAAATAGGGGATAAGTACAAATTCCCCAAATTCCTATTTGATTTAAGTAAAACCTATATCCCATTGAGTGCTAGAATGCAGTGGTTTGGAGATTTCACTAGCATTGAACAGGTCAATATCCCAATTCAAATAAAATAAAAGTGTTATGTATTCATTATGGTACCATTGTTTGTTGTAGAGAATTTCTCCACTGTTCCCCTGAATGTAAAAATGTACAGAGCGTTTCAACGTTGTTAATTTTGGAATAGTCTCCTTTTTATTTCCTTTGTGTTTTTTTGACTTGTATTGTTGTGTCCCGTAGATTGAAGTCGGTGCTTGGATTGGGAATCGGTGCTGGCGCATACATCCTCACACGATTTGCTGTAAGTTCCTCTCGGTGAAGCTCTCACTCTCACAGACAGCTAATGCCAAAATATATATTATTATATGTAAGAGCCTCTTTGTATGCTGGAACACAATTAAAAAAAAAACACAATTTATTAGAAAATAAATGTTACTAGAAACCCAGGAAAGTATTAACCCTTGGAGTGCCAGAAGAATCCTAGCTGATGGCAAAGTATGTTTTTCAGCAGTCAGTGGGAAACAATTCCCTTTGCAGTCCTCACTTCCTGCTGTATATCTGTTATGATCGTGGCTACCTGTCTCCTCTGCTGTTCCCGTCCCTCCGATCCGCCGCCGGCTCGAGCATTCGCGGTCGCAAGTCCCGGCTACTTCCAGGATTCACGGAGCCGGCCAGAGTGACATCAGACGCACGGAGCACTATAAAGTGCGCTGATGCGCCAGCCTCCGTGCTCACTCATCGGGTCTTTTCCTGAGATCTAGTGCCTCAGCAACCTTGCTGCTCTTATTCAGTTTTTTGGATTTTCCCTTGCTCTCAGCCTGCCCCTGACCTTTGCCTTGTTCTCTGTTCTCACTCTTGTGCTGCCTGCCTCCTGACCTCTGGCCTGTCCCTGTTTACTCTTTATTCTTGCTTCTTGTCGGTTCCTGTGCTTTATTTGGGTATTTTGTCAGGGGGTCCTTGTCGCAGGTTCCCCTCATCTTCTACTCTTTCATATTAAATAGCTGCTTGCTATTCTTTGTGCTATTCCTTTGCACAGAGAGAGTTTTCAAACAGCTTACACTATAACATTGTACATTATAGTCATTTCCACCAGGAAACGAGGGGTGTAAAGGAAAATGTCTTCCCCCAGTCTGCTGAAAAACAACAAGGTATAAAAATGTACAACTGTGTCTGTGAATGTTGCCCCAGGAACTTTTATACAATATCAATGTACATTTCAGCATTAGTATTTATTTAGCCGATTGGATGCTTTGCAATGTGTTTTATATATGTATATTTTTAGTTATACAGCGCCAACAGGTGTACTTACACTTTACATTTTGTATAGAGGGGATACAATCAGTGCAGTAATGAATTGGTTATATAGACAATCATAAGGGAATCACTAGGTGAGAATACATTAAAGGGATAGTAATATTTCATAATAAAAGCAGCTCTAATTAATCATCATAGTATTTGGACTTTGGAGAGTGTTATTTCAATTCTGTCAGAGTTGTAGTTCAAGAGTAATTCAATGATAAAACATCTCCCTTCCGCCCCTTTTTCTGATGTAACACTGCTCAGCCAGATCAGAAGGGAGGTGCCCAGGTAGATTGCAGAGAGGGACAATCTTCAATTAAGATAAGGGAAAAACCTGAAAAGCTTGTCAAGGGGGGCAGGGCTTTCATTGTTCTCATAGGAAGAAGATTGTCCCCTTCTGTTATCTGTCTGGTCTATGGACTGGATTCCACATCTGAGAAGAGATGGATTACACTAGGTAAAAGGGGCAGGAGGGGAAACTTTGCTTGTGAATATCTCATAAACCATAAAGGTTTGAGAGATAAGACTTATATCATTCTTCATGTTTTTTGAATGCCTACAAAATAAAATAAAGTTAAAACGAAGTATTACTATCCCTTTAAATGATTAGTAATACCTTGAAACAAAGGTAGCTCCGATTGATCCTCCTATAAAGAAGATAATGTAATAATGTGCTCTGTGTTGTAGTTCAATATAAATTCTCTAGTAAAGGATACCCTCCCTCTCTTTTCTCCTGCGTCACGTTGCATCTTTCATCCTGCTGGATGGAGCACAGTGAGGGACAATCTTCACTGAACATAAGGAAAATTCTGTCGTCCTTCCTCAAGGGGGCAGGGTTTCCCTTATACTGTGTGCGTTGTCCCGTCCCACGACCTGATTCCACATCTAAGGGGAGACGGCTTGCAGGCTGTAAAAGGGGAGGGAGGGGATCCTTTACCAATGAATTCCTATTGAACTAGAACATGGAGCAAATTAAAATAAAGTGTTACATGATCCTGTGTATAGGAGGATCAATTGGAGCTGCGTTAGTTTCAAGACATTTCTATCCCTATCCATAGAGCTTACAATCTAGCAAAAGGGGTTAAATATTACCATTGAGTGCTGGGACAGCCTTTGGTGCATTTGCTTCACAATACATTGAGGACCTCTCTAGCACACAAAGGATTAACCCCTTGAGGACCAGATGGGGTGTACAGTGCCTTTCATCACAATGTGTTCTGCACCACTCTGATACTCAAAGAGTTAAACCACTCGCAGAAAATTCAAAAGAGCCAGCGATACGATTTGATTTGAAATCTTCCCCTTATCAGATGCACTGTGTTTCTCCAGTGGAAAATTACAGAATTGTACTTTGAACAAACAAGTTGTGTTTTGTTTTCCAGCTGAATCACCCCAGCATGGTGGAAGGCTTAGTGCTCATTAATATTAACCCCTGCGCAGAGGGATGGATGGACTGGGCTGCCACCAAGGTAAATCATCACTTCCTAAAGCTATGAGATGATCACATAATATGTGTTTGCACATTAAAATAATACTAATAATAAAAATAAATAGATATCCAATAAATAATATAGTCAATCAGCCCTAGATCTCATGTCCATGGAGGCGGACATGACAGTTGCTGGCAGTTTTTTCAAACTGAAGCATGAAGAGTGCAAGGAACTACGTAAAGTGGAGCTTTCACCTTAAAGGTATAGTAATGTTTCACAAAACAGCATCTCCAATTAATCTTCATAGTATTTGGGCCATGGAGAGTGTTATTTCAATACTGTCAGAGTTGTCACAGCAAGGGACAATCTTCTTACAGTGATCATAAGGAAAACCCTGCCCCCTTGACAGGTTTTTCAGTTTTTCCCTTATGATCACTGAAGATTGTACCTCTCTGAGATCTATCCGGACAGTCTTGCTGCTCTGAGGTGAGCAGTGTTACATCAGTAAAAGGGGTGGGAGGGGGATACTTTATCATTCAATTACTCTATTATTACTATGAAGATGAATTGGAGCTGCTGTTTTGTGAAACATTATTATCACTTTAATTCATGTTTGCATATTTGAAGTCTTCATTCAAAATCGCTTGTGTGTGATGTCAGCCAAATGTCCAACAGATGTATAGTGTAATAGATATTCACACTCTTATTTATGGAAAAAGTAAAAGTAAAAATGTCCTGGTACTGCACAAACTTAATTAGCATGTGACACATCAATGAAAACCTTCATTAGCATATGCCACATCACTGGAAATGCTTCATTAGCATATGGAATGTCACTGGCAAACTAAATTAGCATATAGAAACATCACTGGTACCGCACTTGTGCTAAAATTAGCATACATTAGCATTTGTAAGAAGTGTGATTATCTCCTTAATTACATCTGCTGGTCTTTTAGTTAACATGAAATATAGAGAGTTTTTAATGCTGTTTTCAAATATGCAAACTTGAATCAATGTGAAAGCTCCACTTTAACCCTTTTAGGACCAGAGGGGTCCCCGGCACATTGAGAAGCAATTCATTGCACATCCTTCTGGTCCTTAAAGTGATAGAAATACGTAATATACAAAAAACATGTATTGTAGGGTTTATCCTCCTAAGTAAAGCAAAGTTACTCCGACTGCTGAGACGTGTTTTATTCAAAAGTTACTCCGGCTCAAACCTTTTTTAGGTACCGTATATCAGTGGCCTGAAATTGTACATTGGCGCTGTTGTTACACCATCCTACAGAGATTTATAGTCAACTGACCAGAGCTGTCCATAGGATGGTGTAGCAACAGCGCCACTATAACATTTCAGGCCATTGAGATATTGCACCTAACAAATTCAAGTTTGTGTTGCCAGAACTTTTGAATAAAAACACTTCTCAGTAGTGGAAGGTCCCTTGTTTTACTCAGGAGGATAAACCCTACAATATATATATTTATTTGCATATTAAGTGTTACTGTCCCTTTAAAGGTTTACGATTACCGTATGCAGTGGGTGGAGTTTGTGTTCTGTGGTCCAGCTAGCAACTGTCATGTCCTCCTCCAAGGACATAATATCCAGAACTCATTACTTCTTCTTTAAGGCCCTCATTTATTTATAAAGCAGCAACACATTCAGCAGATCTTTACAGTAGCTTAACCCTTTGAGTGCCAGAGAGGTACGTAACGCATTGCTCTGCAATGCGTTGTGTATCTCTCTGGCACTCATAGGGGTTAAAGGGTTAGTAATGTCCAATAATAATGTTAATGTAAATATCCTTTATCTTGTTCATTGTTCTGTTGTCTTATTAAAGTAACAGTAATGTCCAATAATAATGTTATGTTGTATTGTAGATTAAAAAAAAAATTATGTGGCGCAAATTCCATCTCTAAAAACTTTATGGTTTGAGAGATATTCGTATGTAAAGTTCCCCCTCCCTCCCCTTCTCCTGACGTCAGCGCTCTACTGACAGCAGGAGTTACCAGTCTGGGGACCAGCCGGCGGCTCTTCAGCAGAGTCGAAATAGTAATATTGGAAAATAATTACTTCATTTGAACGGTCTACAAAGAGTGCTTGCAAGCACACTTTTGTAGACCGTTCCAATGAAGTAGTTCATTTTAAATATCGCTATTTCGAATCTGCCGAAGAGCCACCTCGTGTCGGCCGACACGGATATCCTGCTGTCAGCTTTACAGCCGACATCAGCAGAAGGGGAGGGAGGGGGAACTTTAGATGCAAATATCTCTCATACCATGAAAGGTTTGAGAGATGGGATTTGCTCCAAGTAATTTATTTTTTAAAAATCTACAATACAACATTATTATTGGACATTACTGTTACTTTAGTAAGACAACGGAACAATGAATAAGATAAGGGATATTTGCAATCAGTTTTAACCCCTCTGGCACTCAAAGGGTTAAAGCCATTGGGAAGAGAAGGATAAGAGAGGACTCGCTAGAACTGAACACGTTTCTGCCTTGTATTAAACACTTTTTTTTCTTTCACGTTCATTAGATTTCTGGATGGACCCATGCCTTACCGGACATGGTCATTTCCCATCTCTTTGCAAAGGTAAATATTAAGTTATCCTGTAAATAAAAAAATAATCCTCCGTATTAGAAGTTGTGATGATCACATTCGTATTCAGAGGGACAAGTAGTGCAATTCAATATGCTGATTCAGTTCTGAAGCAGATCAGCCACACCGTAGGGGAAACACATAATAGTAATAACTAGTATTTATATAATGCCTTCCTCCCACTGGGACTCAAAGTGCTTTCAGAGAACACTCTTGGAATTAACCAGATAGCCAACTGAATAATAGATGCTATTATTACCCAGTAATTGGTGCTTGTTTATTGACCTCAGAAGGATGAAGGGCTGAGTTGACCCTGCTGGGCTTTGAACCCACAACCTTGAGGTTTACCCAGGCTCTGTAGTCAGGGCATTTACCACTGAGATATCTCACCAGCCTTTTAAAATTCCCTCAGACCTAAATGGAGCTTTTTAACCCCTTGATTGCTAGAGATTCTCAAGGCATCAGAGACTTATCTAGCATTCAAGGGGTTAAAAGCTCAATTGAAATCAGTGAGAGTTTGGGACATTTGTATCGGCTCCCTATGGTGTAGTGAAATTGGTCAAGAATTGCATCTCTGTATCTTCCAGAATTGCACATGATGTATAGAAGTAAATGTGGAGCAGCTCTGGGGCAAATGACAACACAGATCACAGTACAAAATAAAAATCCCAGGGGGGAGATGCACTAAGGGGTGATAAAGAGGTGATAAAGTGGGGAGGACTTCTCTAGTGATATCACTTCTCCAGTTCCTATGTTATTCTATGGATCCTATGCACAGAGGTGTAGGAACCCCCACAAACTTGGGCATTTTTACTGTCCGGGGATAGCATTTTTACTGTTCCCCCAGCCCCCCTGTGTCACTTTACTCCCCCCGTGTGTCTTTTTACCCCCCAGCCCCCCTGTGTATCACTTTGTCCCCCCCCAGCCCCTCTGTATCTTCTTTGTAGCGTGGCCGAGTGGACTGCAGTAGACGAGCTTCTGATCCTCTACCCGGCCTGACAGGAAGCTGCTTGTTGTGCTCGGCGAGCAGCTTCCTGTCAGACCGGGGTAGGGGATACAGAAGCTCCTGTACTGCGGTCCACTCTGCTTGGCCACACTACAAGGAGGTGACCGGCAGGATGGAGGGCTGTGCAGTACGCTCCCCTCCTTCCGGTCACCCAGACCCTGCATGCCCCTGGGCCGGTGCTCCTAGCGCACCTGGGGGAATTTCTACATTATCTGGCCCCCTCATGATTTCCTGGGGGGGATGCTTCCCCCAGTTCCTACGCCCCTGCCTATGCAGTATGATCTCCAAAGCTGAAGAGATCTTAGTGCATAGGCTCCATAGAATAACATAGGAACTGGAGAAGTGATAAACTGCAGAAGTCATCTCCACTTTATCATCTCTTTATCACCGCTTAGTGAATCTCCCCCCAGGTGATTTAACGTGGACATTCTGCTCCATCAAATTGTAGAAAGTTCCATTTAAATCAGGGGATATTTATTTGTCCCCATTGTACAACTGATTCACTCTGGAATTGCTCAGCGTTTGCCTGTGTACATAGGATCCAAAGATCCACTTATTTCTTATAGGCCTGTTTAAGGCAGTAACCATTTAAGGACCGGAGAGGACCGCAACGAGTTTTGCACTGATATAGTTAAAGGCACACTGTCACCTGAAAACAACTTTGGGGATTTATAACCTTTTGAGTGCCAGAGGAGTACACAACACATTGCTTTGCTTGACCTTCTGTCATTCAAAGGGTTAAAAAGCATTCAAAATCACCTATGTATTGTATTAGCGATTTAAGCAAAGCTGCACTGACAAATTAGTGCAATCCCCACTATGTAGGGAGGGAGTAGATAGGAAGTGCCTGCACTGCATGTCTTCATCGGCATAATCTGTCAATCTCAGAAGATAGTTTTCTAAAAAAAAAAATGTCCATTAAAACGCATAGGTGATTTTCAAAGCCCTTTCAAAATCTCCAGTCATTTTTAGGTGATAAAATATAACATAGAACAAGTAGATCTGTTCCTTTTGTTTGTGGCTTATATATGGGTATTAATTAACCCTTTGAGTGTCAGTTGGGTATCCAATGCACTGCTTCACAAATGGATACGATTGTTTGTTCAGCAGAGCAGCTGGTCTCTTGACCTACATCTAGAATTTCATAATGGAGTTTGGTTCGCGTGTGAGATGTAATCGTTTAAGTCTAAAATCTTTTTTTATGTTTTTAAATCCAGGATGAAATTCACAATAACCATGAACTAGTACAGACCTACCGGAAGCACATTATCAATGACATCAACCAGAACAATCTGCATCTCTTTGTGAAATCGTACAACAGGTAACTGACTCCATCAAGGCAAGCGATATGCTTAGTGTACACCTATCACCCTAAGACTTGTTTAGATTCCATTACAGAGAATATATATATATATATATATATATATATATATGTTGTACTAACCATGTGTCTATAAAATAGATCATTTTGAGAGACACAGTATGGCTACTTTCCTGCAAAGGATGCTTATACCTGGGAACTTCGTCCTGTTGAGTCCCCGGAATGGGGGTCATGTGCTGCAACCAGGTGGATGTAAATGATGCAATTTGCATCATAAAGTGGGAGAATTTAATCGGGTGGGTGGGGTTTATCATCCTTGTGTGATAAAGTGGGTGGGAAGACATTCCTGGGGAATAAGCCAAATGTCAAATGATTTAGGTAAATTAGAAGAATGGACAAGAGTGTGGCAGCTGCAGTTTAACATTGATAAATGTAAAATAATGCACGTGGGATGTAAAAATCCAAAGGAAGAATATAGTATTAAGGGTATTGTGATGTCAGAGACAACAGAGGAAAGGGAACCCTCGTGGCCTTGGAACTGGTAGCTGCTTGAGTTAGATGCTTGGGAGCGATGCTCGGGTGCGTTGACGGCGTGCCAGGTACTCCCTTGCTGCAGCTGAAGCTGAGTAAAGGTGCTGGTCGCGAAACCAGATTGTTCCACCCCAGTTGAGCCGGGGTGCAACCAGGATGAGAGTACCCGGGATCCGTGTAGCCAGAACCAAAAGTCAACTGAGGGTGAGCAGGATGGTAATGAGGAACTAGAAGGCCGGGAGCGGTCAGACAAGCCGGGTCAGGATACCAGAGAGCCAGGAATGGTCGGACAAGCCAGGTCAGGATACCAGAGAGTCAGGAATGGTCAGACAAGCCGGGTCAGGATACCAGAGAGTCAGGGAAGGTCAGACAAGCCGGATCAGGATACCAGAGAGTCAGGAGTGGTCAGACAAGCCGGGTCAGGATACCAGAGGGTTAGGAAAGATCAGATAAACTAGGTAGCTAAACACAGAAAGCTCGTGGGATGGGCAAGGACTGAAGGGCAACTGGTTGCTTAAATACCTAGACTGACCAATGGGAACAAGGAGGCAGACCTGAATCCCATTGGGCAACACAGCCCAAAGGAAACAGAGGTCTGCCAAAAACCCAAATGGACTTATGAAATGTCCAATGGGTGAGCAGGAATCTGTCCTCTCCTATTGGGCATAGGACAATGCCCAATGAAGGAGAGGAGGACAAACTGACAGATGGTGCTGCTAGTCAGCAGCACCGGACAAGACATGCGCAGAAGCAGAACCCCGGCGGTGGATCCATACACAGCGGCGGTGGCCGCGGGAGGAGACAGGGAGTAATAATTTCTGATGACTTAAAGGTAGGCAGCCAATGTAACAAAGCAGTGGGGAATAAACGTAGGGTACTGGGTTGAATAGCTAGGGGCATTAGTAGCAGGAAAAGGGAAGTGGTCATGCCACTCTACAGATCTCTAGTTAGACCTCACCTAGAGTACTGTGTACAGTACTGTAGACCCCATCTCCAGAAGGATATAGATACTCTAGTGAGAAGGGCTACTAAAATGGTGACTGGTTTACAGGAAAAGAAATATCAGGATAGACTAAAGGATCTGAACATGTATAGCTTGGAGGAGAGAAGAGAGAGGGGATATGATAGACACATTCACATATATGAAGGGATTCAACAAAGGAGGGAAGTACATTTCAAAGGAGTAGAGCTCTTAGGACAAGAGGCCATAGTCTAACATTAGAGGGACAGGGGTTTAGATGTAATGTAAGAAAGATTTACTTCACTGAGAGTAGTAGATACGTGGAATTGTTAAAACTGTGACGGAATGTAAGCAAGCATGGGATAGGTGTAAACTGTCCTGATCATAAGAAAAGACCAAGGACCAAAAAAGGTTTGAGGATTTTACAGTAGGAAAATGGGCAGACTAGATGGGCCGAATGGTTCTTATCTGCCATCAAATTCTATGTTTCTAAATGGGCAGAACAGAATGGAAAGGAGAAGAAGTGGGTGGGAAGAGGGAGGAACAGGATTGGAAGGAGAAGTGGGTAGGAAGTGAGAGGAACAGGGTGGGAAGGAGGAGCAGTGGGTGGGAAGTGGGAGGGACAGGGTGGGAAGGAGGAGCAGTGGGTGGGAAGTGGGAGGGACAGGGTGGGAAGGAGGAGCAGTGGGTGGGAAGTGGGAGGGACGGGGTGGGAAGAAGGAGAAGTGGGTGGGAAGTGGGAGGGACAGGGTAGGAAGGAGGAGAAGTTTGTGGGAAGTGGGAGGAACAGGTTGAGAAGGAGCAGAAGTGGGAGGAACAGGGTGGGAAGGAGGAGAAGTGGGTGGGAAGTGGGAGGGACAGGGTAGGAAGAAGGAGAAGTGGGAGGAACAGTTTTAGAAGGAGCAGAAGTGGGAGGAACAGGGTGGGAATAAGGAGAAGTGGGCAAAGTTTCAGAGGAAACTCACCACCACCCGAGAATCAGTCTCTGTCCCCAGAGATCCGGTACTTTACTTCAAAAACCGGATTCTCTGGAGAGTTCCCAGGTATGAGCATGTTAATTAGTACCTCTTCCTGTACTGTTAGAAATGTCCCCAATGTGTGGGCTCTGCCTAGATTAATTCATGGCACATTGTGTGGTGGTATTGGCCCAGCACAGAAACAAATTAGTGTAAAATGCCACACTGTGCCACAAAAATGAAAGGATACTTTCTCAAGAGCTACTTATATTACAATGAAATGGTGTGGGAGAACATATCAATTTTAAATTCTCTTTAAAGGGATAGTAATACTTAAAATGTAAAAAAAAATATGTTCTAGGGTTTATCCCCCCGAGTAAAACAAAGGTACTCCCACTACTGAAAGGTGTTTTATTCAAAAGTTATTAAATCTCAAAGTTGAATTTTGTAGGTGCAATATCACAGTGGCCTGAAATTGTACAGTGGCGCTGTTGCTACACCATCCTATGTAGATTTATGGTCCCAGGACCAGAGCTGTCCATAGGATGGTGTAACAACAGCACCACTGTACAATTTCATGCCACTGTGATATTGCACCTACAAAATTCAACTTTGAGATTTAATAACTTTTGAATAAAACACCTTTCAGCAGCGGGAGTATCCTTGTTTTACTCGGGGGGATAAACCTTACAACATATTTTATTTACATTTTAAGTATTACTATCCCTTTAAAGGGGTTTATGCAACATTTCCATCCTCTCCATTCAAGCTCATTGAAGGTGAAGTTGCAGGCTCGGGCTTCTGTGGAGAGAATAGCAATGTTGTTTCCTCTCCCATAAGTACCAAGTGAGGCATTGACATGACCCATCCCTGCAGATCTCTGTGTGCAAAGTGAGAGAGAATGGGTGAGTTTTAAGCTATGGAAACTTGGCTCACGTAACAGTTAGGACATAACTTATAGTTTAAATGTTTTTATCTTGACCCTTTACTGCCCTTTCAAATAAAAATCCTAGGGTGACAAGTGAACTTTAATAATTACTCATGATAATAGACTTGTTTGAATACAATGAATACATAATAATCATTAAATGATACAGCTGTCTATTCCTATCTATGTAATACGGGGTCCTTAACATATGACACTTCTGTGTTTTCTACAGTCGGAGAGATCTGGAGATTGAACGTCCCTTTCCTGGCTCAAATACTGTCACTTTAAAGTGAGTAAACTTTTTTTTCAGATCATAAAATTCTTAAAGTGAAAGTAAAGTGGTTTCATGAAAATATATTTGTTGCAGTGCCTTTCCAGCAGAGAAATGCAAGTATCTTCCTACTGCTGTTAATATGCTTCATTCAGAAGATGTTACAGCTGTAATCAGGCCACAAAATGATTTTTTTCCTTTTCCCTATATCTGTAATACTTCTGATCTTGAAAGCAGTTTTCCATAGAACGCTATGGCAAAAGTGCCATCTAGTGGTGATAATTATAAACACATTTTTATTAAAATCAAATCAAACATGTTTCAGTGGTAATAACTCCAGATTCCAAGGGGCTAAAATAATTTTTGATGATTATGCAAACATGTAATTTTTACAACTTGCAAATTCTAATGTTATAGTTAACCCTTTTATGACCAGATCAGTGTGCAATGCCTTTCAAGACAACACGTTGCAATTCCCTCTAATCCTTCAAGGATTAAACAGAATATCTGTGAATAATGAAAAAGTATTACCTTAGCTATTTTGTTACTAAATGCAATCATAAATAATTGTTTGCTATTTAATGGGGGGAGGAGGTGATTTTTGTCATCCAATGCGAACATAGCCTAAGGCTTCATTCACACAGATATTATGGAAATAACTGGGTATCTCTAAAGCTGATATAAACATTTAAAGGGATAGTAATACTTAATTATTACTAATCCCTATATTAAAGTCATATTAAAAATAAATGTATTGCCCCCAGTGTCATCTCTCAAACCTTTATGGTTTGAGAGATAATCGCTCCTAAAGTTGCCCTCTCCCTGCCGTTCACCGAAGTCAGCGTTCTAGCTGACTGAAGGGAAATCCGGTCAAATATCATCAGGCAGCTCTGCAGCAGAGCTGCGATTGCATTAATAAAAAAAAAAATCTTTCACTAAAGTGGTCTTCTACGTGTGCTTGCAAACCAAGCACATGCAGAAGACCATTTCAGTGAAAGATTTCTTTTTTATTAATACGATCTTGGCTGTGCTGCAGAGCCACCTGACGGTCGTACGACTGGCTTCCCTGCAGTTAGCTAGAATGCTGACTACTGGGAAGGGGGAGGGAGAGGGCAACTTTAGGAGAGATTATCTCTCAAACCAGTGAGAGATGACACTGGGGCAATATATTTATTTTTAATATTACTTTAATATAGGGATTAGTAATAATTAAGTATTACTATCCCTTTAAAGAAAAAAAAACACTGTCAGTATTGCTATGAAGATACACAACTTTCCATTTAGACTGATGACTGTATTAGGTTAAGACCAATGCAATATATGTGCACCCAAAAACACAGTGCATTGTATTCTGTGGAGCTGTGCACATGAGTGGCTGTTACAGCTGAAAGTCTCCTCGGGTACAGCTTGCTGCAACTTCCTGTTGACTAGCGATAAAGAAGGTCTGGTCTGTGGCGTATGTGCAATCCATTCAGACTAGTGCGTCAGTCATTTTGATGCTCATTGGTGGTATAAAATTGGCCAACCCTCACCTCAGCAGTGCACAGTGCACACCCCCTTCTGACATTTAACATGTTACTACTCATTGCAGTGCAATGTGTTGGGTACCTCTCTGGAACTCAGCGGGTTAAGGGTCATGCAGTGCACAGTGCACTGAATGCAAAGGAACATGGGTAAGATGAATGTGATGGGGGTACCCCTGCACTCAGATCACCCATTAGAACATAAGGTTACACCCATAAGGAAATGTGGAGCAATGTTTTGGGGAACCAGCTAGACAAATAATAATTCTGCAGATTTCAAATTCATTTAAATGGGTCTTTTAATCCAGTGAATGCTAAAGAGGGTGCCAAAGCATCGCTTCACAATGGGGGAGATTCACTAAGCTGTGATAAAGAGGTGATAAGGCGGAGATAACTTCTCCAATGATATCACTTCTCTAGTTCCTGTGTTGTTCTGTGGAGCCTATGCGCTAAGATCTCCAAAGCTGAAGAAATCTTAGTACATAGGTTCCATACAATAACATAGGAACTGGAGAAGTGATAAACTGGATAAGTCATCTCCACTTTATCACCTCTTTATCACCGCTTAGTGAAACTCACCCAATCTGTTGGATACCTCTTTAGCACTGAAAGAATTAAAAGCCCCATTTTAACCAATAGAAGTATTTATTTTCATCTGGTTTGCCTTGGATGTGCCCCAGTTCTGCTTTTGTGTTCATGACCCTTTGGGTATGTTTACATGGGCGCCATTTTAGGGCATCTAGCCACCTGTGCTAACTTACTTCCTATATCCTGCATTACCCCCTGTGAGGAAGTGGAAGAGGTTTGTCCCAAGGCTGGACCCACAAGGGATTGGGCATGTATTACTGGTTGATGCCCATGTGAGTCAGCCAATCAATGAAATATACATGCAGCATCACATCCTTCAGATGGCCCATGTACATAGTCCATAGTCTGCCCTGCAGGTCAGGTATGCCGTAACCAGAAGTGCCCAAGGCACGAGCATACGGAAGTTGTAGCATAAAGCATTATGTTGCATTACATTATCTTGTGAATAGGCCCTTAGGGGCAAACTATTACACAAGGGTGCATTTAGAGCAGTGTTAATACCACTGTGCTAAGGTCGCCCGTGAGCATATAGCCATAGACTTAGGCCTAGTTCACATGGGTGAGTCTGCCGCAGAAACTTTGTTGCAACAAGTTGCAAAGAAAATAAATAATTGATTTGTATTGGTTGTTCACATGGGTGGTTTTTACAGATATGATCACCTCCATTGGAAGCCTAGTTGCTGCAGCAAAAATTGCCTATGGGACCTAATCCTTAACTGGCTTTTGGGTCAGTTCACTTATGTTGGGATAGTAAATATACATAGTAACATAGTAAATTAGGTTGAAAAAAGTCCATCAAATTCAACCTTTGCCTCATAACCCAGAGAAATGAGAATTTACCAGACCTTACTGTAAAAAATCCCTTCCTCTTCTTGGTCTTACTGCCTGCCCTTACACAAATCAATCCTTCTGTTACAGGTGTCCTGCCCTGCTGATAGTTGGCGACAGTTCACCCGCTGTTGAAGCTGTGGTACGTTCACCTTTTTTTTTCCTCTGTTTCTATATTGTTTATGTTCACCTTTTCTTTCTCTATTTCTATATTGTAAGGTAAAAGTATTTGTTATGGGTGGAGGTGTGTGTGTGGCCATGGGTGCACCATTAGGTGCACCAAATTAAGCCCTGACAATAGCATTAATAATAATATAATTATTATTAATAATAAATATTATTAACCCTTTGCATGCCTGAGGGATACGCACACAATGGGTTAATAGCAATTCTTGTTATTATTTATTGAAAATATGTAAAATAACATAAATAATATAAAAAAATTGAAAATGCCATCAAAAAGCATTTCAATGGAATAAACTCTTTTTTCCTCTAACAATATAGGTTGAATGTAACTCAAAACTGGACCCTACCAAGACTACTCTGCTAAAGGTAACACTCTGTCTTCTGTTCTCTACTAGATGTTCTGTATTCTACCATAGGAATATTTGGTTCACACATTTTAGGGCAGTGGTAGCCAACGTGAGGCCCTCCATCTACTGTCAGACTACAACTCCCATCATTCCCTGCCAGTCAGCATTGGAGGTGAATGATGGGAGTTGTAGTCTAGCAGCATTTGAAAGGTCTCATTTTGCCTATCCCTGTCTTAGGGAGTTGGGAATGATACACTCGCTATAAAGTATCCCATACAGGGTCGGATTTTCCTCTAGGGAGAATAAGCAACTGCCTACAGTACCAAATTGTGAGGGGAGGAGCCTCAGCAGTGTTGGCCACACCCACATTTTTAGTTGTGGGTGTGGCTAGCTCAAGCAAAATCCCTCTTCACTCACTCCTGATTTATTATGGCTGAGATATGTATTTTTAAATGCCCCGTTTATTTCAATGATCATTTAGGGAATTTTTATTTATTCTCTGTGATTGGCCCCAAAATTGGATATGTCACACTCACAGTGCTTTTTAACCATTTAACCCTTTGAGTTCCAAATGTTTATCCAACATATTGTGCTGGATAGCCTTTTAGCACTCAATAAGTTAAGAACTGGAAAGAACATGAAT
The DNA here is from genome assembly GCA_037306005.1 of Rhinophrynus dorsalis. Lineage (NCBI taxonomy): Eukaryota > Metazoa > Chordata > Amphibia > Anura > Rhinophrynidae > Rhinophrynus > Rhinophrynus dorsalis. The sequence goes on from CM074723.1 coordinate 31,478,465, forward strand.
TGTACATTTCAATATTAAAGGGATAGTGATGTTTCACAAAAAAAGCAGCTCTTATTAATCTTCATAGTATTTGGGCCATGGAGAGTGTTATTTCAGTTCTGTTCAATTATTTTAGAATTCTTCGAGTAATGTGAGATACTCCCTGTAATTTCTTTGAATAGAGTGCGCAGATTAGTTGTTTGTTTATTGTATTTGGACCGGCTGGTTACCGGTATTTTCTGCAGCCTCTGCTCCCACTAACGTTTGTGAGTTTCTGAAACTGAGGGATTTATCCATCATTTTGCACTTTTCTCTTTTTTGGAATTTTTTGTCACAGTTGTAGTACAAGAGTAATTGAATGATAAAGTATCCCCCTCCCGCCTCTTTTACTGATGTAACACTGATCACCTCAGAGCAGCAAGACTGTCCGGATGGATCACAGAGAGGGACAATCTTCAATGATCATAAGGGAAAACCTGTCAAGGGGGGCAGGGTTTTCATTATGTTCACAGTAAGAAGATTGTACTTTGCTGCGACCTGTCTGTTCAAGAGACCAGATTCCACATCTGAGGGGAGGAGGCTTACACTAGGTAAAAGGAGTGGGAGGGGGATACTTTATCATTCAATTACTCTTGGACTACAACTCTGACAGTATTGAAATAACACTCTAGAAAAAAGGAAACCTGGTGCACACTATAATGTAATCTTTGACATGGGAACATTAAGTGGAGAGATGGGTGCTCACAGGGTAAATACCAATTGAAATTTATATAGAGAAAAAAGAAACCCTGCAGTTCTAAGCACACCTTCTCTAATCCACCCCTATTTGCTTCCCAGTCAAGATAATAGAACAAGGGGGACAAGGGAAAAAATGTATTTAAAACTTAACGTTTATTATATACAATTTAAAATTACCCCCAAAATATGGGTAATATTGTGGTCAAATGGTGCAATAAAATCCTCAATTAGAACTAACTTAAATCCTCACAACTTTCACTTTAATTAATTCAACCTGAGTTAGTGTTACTTCATCAAAATCCTAAGATTGCATTGCAGATTTTTACCAGCAATCATAGGGTTAAATGAGACATCTTTGTCTCAATTCAACCTATATTCAATATCAAACAACGTTGAATAAAGATACAATAGTATCAAACGTCTAATCTTGAGGCAAAAGATATAATTAATTAGTTGCTCTATAGTATCTAATCGAAAAACCAAGCGTTACATATTTGTTTATCTATCCCCACTCGCTATGACACCTTTAGCCACTGAGAGCCGATATTTGTATGTGTGTCAAGTATTGCATCTATCAACATTATATCAATGCATGTACGAGTCTGTACCCTCTCTCATTTGTTACCGGGGCTATTTCCGGATTGCCAAGCATCTATCTAAAGTGTTTTTATATCACAAAGAAAACCTCTTCCATCGGTCTTTCCATACTGAAATTAATTGATCAAGCTATCTCCATATCTCAATAGCAAAGTAAGGGGAAATAGAAAAATACAAAATACTTCGAGTAAATTCTTCTAGCAACTAAATTGCATCCAAAATCCCACAATAATATCATTCTTTTTTAAAAAAAGTACATATAGACGCCAGACAACATTGCCGACATCAAAGTCAGCTTTTAAAAGATTAAACTGACGCGCGTTTCGCACATTAGCTTGTTCACAGTTAGTATGTCCCTCAAACGTCTAATCTTGAGGCAAAAGATATAATTAATTAGTTGCTCTATAGTATCTAATCGAAAAACCAAGCGTTACATATTTGTTTATCTATCCCCACTCGCTATGACACCTTTAGCCACTGAGAGCCGATATTTGTATGTGTGTCAAGTATTGCATCTATCAACATTATATCAATGCATGTACGAGTCTGTACCCTCTCTCATTTGTTACCGGGGCTATTTCCGGATTGCCAAGCATCTATCTAAAGTGTTTTTATATCACAAAGAAAACCTCTGCCATCGGTCTTTCCATACTGAAATTAATTGATCAAGCTATCTCCATATCTCAATAGCAAAGTAAGGGGAAATAGAAAAATACAAAATACTTCGAGTAAATTCTTCTAGCAACTAAATTGCATCCAAAATCCCACAATAATATCATTCTTTTTTTAAAAAAAGTACATATAGACGCCAGACAACATTGCCGACATCAAAGTCAGCTTTTAAAAGATTAAACTGACGCGCGTTTCGCACATTAGCTTGTTCACAGTTAGTATGTCCATACTAACTGTGAACAAGCTAATGTGCGAAACGCGCGTCAGTTTAATCTTTTAAAAGCTGACTTTGATGTCGGCAATGTTGTCTGGCGTCTATATGTACTTTTTTTAAAAAAAGAATGATATTATTGTGGGATTTTGGATGCAATTTAGTTGCTAGAAGAATTTACTCGAAGTATTTTGTATTTTTCTATTTCCCCTTACTTTGCTATTGAGATATGGAGATAGCTTGATCAATTAATTTCAGTATGGAAAGACCGATGGCAGAGGTTTTCTTTGTGATATAAAAACACTTTAGATAGATGGTTGGCAATCCGGAAATAGCCCCGGTAACAAATGAGAGAGGGTACAGACTCGTACATGCATTGATATAATGTTGATAGATGCAATACTTGACACACATACAAATATCGGCTCTCAGTGGCTAAAGGTGTCATAGCGAGTGGGGATAGATAAACAAATATGTAACGCTTGGTTTTTCGATTAGATACTATAGAGCAACTAATTAATTATATCTTTTGCCTCAAGATTAGACGTTTGATACTATTGTATCTTTATTCAACGTTGTTTGATATTGAATATAGGTTGAATTGAGACAAAGATGTCTCATTTAACCCTATGATTGCTGGTAAAAATCTGCAATGCAATCTTAGGATTTTGATGAAGTAACACTAACTCAGGTTGAATTAATTAAAGTGAAAGTTGTGAGGATTTAAGTTAGTTCTAATTGAGGATTTTATTGCACCATTTGACCACAATATTACCCATATTTTGGGGGTAATTTTAAATTGTATATAATAAACGTTAAGTTTTAAATACATTTTTTCCCTTGTCCCCCTTGTTCTATTATCTTGACTGGGAAGCAAATAGGGGTGGATTAGAGAAGGTGTGCTTAGAACTGCAGGGTTTCTTTTTTCTCTATATAAATTTCAATTGAAATAACACTCTCCATGGTCCATATACTATGAAGAATAATTGGAGCTGCTGTAAAACATTACTGTCACTTTAAATATACTTTATTTCATTAAATCAAAAATTCAGTTTTTTACTATCGGTTTCAAGATATAAAGCCAATTCAGTATTATCACAGCTAATGATTATTATTATCACGCCTGCAGTCTGTTACATTGGCCATAGAACTGCCACTGGAAATGTTCAACCCATTGAATTCCATTGTATTAACCAAAACAATGCAGAGTGATGCACAGGACATTTCTCTTGCACACAGTGCAATGCATTGTGTACCCCTTTGGCCCTCAAAGAGGTAATACTTCAACAACAAAGCAATTGTCCCCATGCTTATCAAACTAAAAGTAAATCCAAGTGACACGAGGCTGAATGTATGATGGCGATTCCGTGCTAAATCGCCATTAAGTCTACATCTGCCTACTGCTAATTTACTAAGCTACTTATGCCAAAAAGCAATGCAGAGCAATGCGTTGTGTACCCCTCTGGCACTCAAAGAGTTAAATGTACGACACCCACCACCACCAAGTGTCTGAACTGGTGGATCTGTACATACTGCCCCACTGTGGTTCTAACAGGAACTGTAGTATTTCTGGGTAATACCCAAGGGGAGAAATAAATATTCCCTCCATTTAGATTGCAGCGTTTACCCCTTGAACCCATCTCCAGTGCATTGCTTCGCAAAGAGTGGGCATTTTGGGGGGGTTGGTGCAGTTGGTTTGCTCTGGTCCTAGTAGTACATCAGCCTCTGATTGTACAATTGCTCCAGATTTATTAACCCTTTAAGTTCCAGGGAGGTCATTGCAATGCAGTGCATTGGATACCACTCTGGTATCCTTGCCACGATAAATACTTTTTTATTATTTCTTTATTATGTGTATATATGTATGTATATATGTATGTGTGTGTGTATATATATATATACATATATAATCAGAGGGGTGGGAAATGCACTGTTTCTCAATGCATTGCCCACCAGTCTGGTCCACTAGGGGTTAATATCGAGTTCCTGAATGTGACTTGATAACATGACCATTGTTACATCTGTTTGCTCCATAGATGTCAGACTGTGGAGGATTTCCCCAAGTTGTTCAGGTAAATAATATATATTTTACTTTTAGCATTTCTTTTTTTTTTCTATGATTATTTCCAGATTTTGTATACAGGGATTTAACATCCTGAAAGAAAATCGTGTTTCCCTACAGAATCCAGACCTCTTAGTTTATATTTGTAGAATCGATTAGAAGGGATATGGGGCTCTAATTGTGTATTGCAGAACAAGTTACCTAGAGTCCATCATACAGCAGTCAGGTGTATCTATATAATTACTGTGTGTAACAGAAGTACTTACCTAGGTAGGAGTCCATCACACAGCAGTCAGGTGTATCTATATAATTACTGTGTGTAACAGAAGCACTTACCTAGGTAGGAACCTGTCATACAGCAGTCAGGTATATATCTATATAATTAATGTGTGTAACAGAAGGACTTACCTAGGTAGGAGTCCATCATACAGCAGTCAGGTGTATCTATATAATTACTGTGTGTAACAGAAGTACTTACCTAGGTAGGAGTCCATCACGCAGCAGTCAGGTGTATCTATATAATTACTGTGTGGAACAGAAGCACTTACCTAGGTAGGAGTTCATCATGCAGCAGTCAGGTGTATCAATATAATTACTGTGTGTAACAGAAGTACTTACCTAGGTAGGAGTCCACCATACAGCAGTCAGGTGTATCTATATAATTACGGTGTGTGTAACAGAAGTACTTACCTAGGCAGGAGTTCACCATACAGTAATCAGGTGTATCTATATAATTACTGTGTGGAACAGAAGCACTTACCTAGGTAGGAGTCCATCATGCAGCAGTCAGGTATATTTATATAATTACTGTGTGTAACAGAAGCACTTACCTAGGTAGGAGTTCATCATGCAGCAGTCAGGTATATTTATATAATTACTGTGTGTAACAGAAGCACTTACCTAGGTAGGAGTCCATCATGCAGCAGTCAGGTGTATCAATATAATTACTGTGTGTAACAGAAGCACTTACCTAGGTAGGAGTCCACCATACAGCAGTCAGGTGTATAGATATATATAATTACTGTGTGTAACAGAAGCACTTACCTATGTAGGAGTCCACCATACAGCAGTCAGGTGTATATATATAATTACTGTGTGTAACAGAAGTACTTACCTAGGTAGGAGTCCATTATACAGCAGTCAGGTGTATATATATAATTACTGTGTGTAACAGAAGTACTTACCTAGGTAGGAGTCCACCATACAGCAGTCAGGTGTATATATATAATTACTGTGTGTAACAGAAGGACTTACCTAGGCAGGAGTCCACCATACAGCAGTCAGGTGTATATATATAATTACTGTGTGTGTAACAGAAGTACTTACCTAGGCAGGAGTCCACCATACAGCAGTCAGGTGTATCAATATAATTACTGTGTGTAACAGAAGGACTTACCTAGGTAGGAGTCCACCATACAGCAGTCAGGTGTATCAATATAATTACTGTGTGTAACAGAAGCACTTACCTATGTAGGAGTCCACCATACAGCAGTCAGGTGTATCTATATAATTACTGTGTGTAACAGAAGCACTTACCTAGGTAGGAGTCCACCATACAGCAGTCAGGTGTATCTATATAATTACTGTGTGTAAGAGTAGCACTTACCTAGGTAGGACTCTTGAGTGAGAACCATGATGAAATTACTGAAATAACAGTAATGAATCAGCTGGGTCTAACATCTATAAATATTGTTTTATTGCAGCCTGCAAAGCTCGCCGAAGCCTTTAAATACTTCGTCCAGGGCATGGGTTACAGTAAGTACAACATTTTACAATAACACTGTTATAGACTAATATTTCCATAAATGTAAATAAAAATGACCCTGTTTGTTCAAATACGCATTGTTTCGGTTAGTTTGTACCAATGTTGCTCAACTTTATCTGAGTGCATACGGCCCATAGTATGCTCTGCACTCCCAGTTACGTACATCCCCTCCAGTAAGGCTGCTGTACAAAGAACTGGGGGGTTATGCACTAAAGCACGATAAAGAGGTGATAAGAAGGAGATCACTTCTCCAGTTCCTATGTTGTTCTATGGAACCTGTGCGCTAAGATCTTTCAAGTACGAGAGATCTTAGTGCATGGACTCTATAGTTTATATTTTGTTTATAGAATAACATAGGAACTGGAGAAGTGATATCATTGGAGAGGTTATCTCCTCTTTATTATATGTTAGTGCAGTAGTTCTCAACAAGGCTGCCTTGGCACGTTGGTACTCCATGGACACTACCTAAGCAAGCCACTGTTTTCCTATGACAACTTTGATAAAAGTGGGAATCTTTAAAGTGGAACTAACACCCCTACAAGATGTACCCTCAATTAAAGTGTTATCATCAGTTATAACGCATTGTGTAATTATTATTATTTTTTTTTTAAAAGTGTTATTAAAGAATAAACCGTAATTGCAAAAAGTACCTGGTGACGTCTTCCCCCAGAAAAGTGCATTGTGCATTACAGCAAGAGAGCTGATGGGCTCTCTTGTAACTCCCTCCGGCTACATGAAAACACCTACGTCATCAGCTTTAGATTCTCGTGACCAGACTCCTAATCTCAAACGTGGTCAGGTCATTCTAGCATAGTGCGATCGCGTTTATGTAAAGCACTCGCACTATGCTAGAATGACCTGACCGCACACTTAAAAAAAAATAATAATTACACAGCGCGTTATAATGGATGATAACACTTTAATTGAGGCTACATCTTGTAGGGGTGTTAGTTCCGCTTTAAATTTCACATGTATATATGCATAGAAACTGATATGTTTGTCATTCTGATTGCAAGCTCCAAGAAAAGCTATATATTTTAGATCTGTAACCTTGACATGCCCTTGACAAGTGACCTATAAAACATCAGAGTGCCTTCAGAATTACAGATGATGTGTTAGGGATGCCAAAAAAGGTTGAGAACCACCGCCTTAGTGCATAACTGCCATGGAGCATTTCTGTAGCAAAGAAACTGCACCATTGGGGGCAAATAACAATTTTAATTTATATAAATTGGGCTTTTAAGCCCTTGAATGAGGTAGAACATTTGTACCAACCCTGTTCCTCAAGTGCTGCCAGCAATGCATATTTTCAGGATATACCAGCTAGAACCCAGGTGGACCAATTAAAGTAACTGAGCCACTAAGTTATCCACCTGTGCTCCAGCTGGGTTATCCAGATCTTGGGGAGCACTGTTGGATACCCCTGCTGTAGAGGTTACAAGCGCATTTCGAAGCACCGCATTGGACACCTCCCTAATACTCAAAGGGTTTAAAAGCCCCATTAATTACATGGGATGCAGTTGGTTTACGTAGTACATCAGACATATTGACATCAATGTACAAATATGATTCCACAAAAAAGCAGGTATAATGCCAATATACTAAGCTACTTATGCTAAAAATTGTCTCCTTAACCCTTTGAGTGCTTTAGCGGTATCCAACACATTGTGTTGAAATGCGTTAGATTCCTCTCTGACTCCCAAAGGGTTAACACCACTTGCTTCAAGGGAGAGCATTCCTTTCCTGTACACCTTGTTCACTGTTATATACTACTAAGGTATACAGGAAGTGTGGCATGTGACTTTTTCCTGTGTGTGCTATGTGGATGTGTACAAGGTCTGCTGGAAATAAAGACTTAATGATAGCAGTGTGTGTGTGCACCGGTATGTATATATCCTGAACTGCAGCTGCTGCTGTTGGAGGCTAACGCCTGTCAGAGACTCTGATCACTATGAGTTAAAGTGATAGTAATACTTAGTTTGAACTTTATTTATTAAGAACAATGTAAGTCTTATCTCTCAAACTCTTATGGTTTGAGAGATATTTAAAACTAAAGTTCCCCCCTATGTGACGTCAGCACTCTAGCGGACAGATTTGGATTCTGGTGCAGAGACCGGATGGCGGCTCTTCAGCAGACCCGAGATCACAATCTTTACAAAGAACTGCTTCACTGGAACTATCTACAAAGTGTGCTTGGTGTGCAAGCACACTTTGCAGACTGTTCAGATGAAGTAGTTCTTTTTAAAGATCGTGATCTCATCTCTCCTAAAGAGCCGCCGTCTGGTCTGTAGACCAGAATTCAAGTCTGTCAGCTAGATGGCAGACTTGGGTAAAACATCCAGAAAGAGGGAACATTAGTTTTGAATATCTCTCAAATTTTGAATATCTCTCAAACCATAAAGGTTTGAGAGATAAGACTTACTTTGTTCTTAATATTTTTGTAATGCCTATAATAATAAATAAAGTTTAAAGTAGGTATTACTATCACTTTAATGGTCTGCCGTAGTCATTTAATATATGACTTGGTCATATATATGAGATATATTACTAAGTCACATGATATTCACTAATACTCTGATTGCACTGATTGCTAATTTATATACATTTTATACTCCAATAAAAATTATGTTTTGCATAAATATGCATAATTGATTTGTATCAATTTATTTACTGTGAAGTAGCATATCAAACCTAGTTTGTGAATTGATCTCAAATTAATCTAACTAAAGTACTATTGTATATCTTATGCGGGGAGTACCATTATTTGGGGTCTCCTGATTGTTTCCCGCTGTATGTCCTCGACACGCCACTGGAGTTGTTGTGTTGGATTAGTACATTCATGTCGCATTCATTTGCACCTTTAATAATTTCTTCTGTGTTTTCTATAGTGCCTGCTGCCAGCATGACCAGACTGATAAGATCCCGCACAAATTCCGGTGCCAGCGTTTCATCCATGGACGGCAACAGGAGCCGGTCCCACACAAATGAGGGCACAAGGAGCCGCTCTCACACTGGGGAGGGTGCACGGAGCAGATCTCATACTGGCGATGGAAATCGTAGCCGTTCCCACACAGACACCAACAACGCGACTGACCACAGCAGCCAGAAAACCATGGAAGTTTCCTGCTAAGCCGGGTCACGTTCTACCACTGAAAACTCATCTGCCAACTGTACAGACTGGGCACACCTTAACCCTTTCACTGACAGGGTCTTTCTGACAGAGAAGGGGTTAACCCCTTGTGTGCGCTCATAGGATGCATTGCGCAACCCTAAAGGCACTCACAGGGTTTAGCCTGATATAATCTCTGGGTGTCAGAGATATTTGAGGACCAAAGATAGCTAAGAGCAAAAATAGGAAAGATAATTTAACTCCTTGGATGTTTGAGACTTGCAAATCATTGCGTTGGTGCAGCCGTAAGCATCCAAGGAGTTAACTCTTGGTAAATAATAGATAGCTGCTAAAGTGCTAGCAAAACATACTAAACAGATACAGGTGGTATTAACTGTTAACAAAGGCTAATTCATCTTTCATTACCAATTTGTAAAGCAACATTAATGCTAAAATATTATTTGTCGGTATATTATATAGCGTACTGGGGTTTCAGTGTGTGGGAGAATTTTCCGTAGTTCTCCCACTTTCCTACATACTCCACCAACACTCCACGCAATGCCATCCCATGCGTTATGTCCAGGCTTTGCCTCTACTGGTACCTTCTCCACCCACCTAGAGGAGAAGCCTCTAAATGCAGCAGGCACAGAAATTAATATTGCATGGGCTGTTTTTCACAAGGTTGGGGAAACAATTATCTTTGCAATAATCACTTCCTACTCAGGACACTATACTCTACTGTGTAGAGATGCTGTAGTAAGTGAGAACGGCAAGGAACATTGCTTCCTCAGAGTATAGGAAAAATGCTCATTCAATATAATTTTCTTAAAGTATTACTAAATTTACTTTAAAAATATGTATTATAGTGCATTTGCGTCCCAGTGAACCAGGTATATTGCCAGTGCTGTGAGATGTATTATGTAAAAGTTATTAAAACTCGAACTAGACAACAAACGTCTTTGGAGAATTTCTGTGTCGGACTGTAGATCTCTACTGAAAACTACAGTGACATCTAGTGGTTACTTTTCATAAGCTTAGTTTAGTTTTGAAGAAAAATATTAATCAAGTTGAAATGTAATGAGATTTCAGTGAAAAACATTACCTAGAAGTTGGATTACCCTTGTTTTACCCCAAAATAAACGCATTATACTATATTTTTCACCATGTCACAACTCCATGGCCATAATTCCTCTATACTTTCTCCATGTCACATCTTCACACAACCACTTAAAAATCTGTCAACTGTGTACAGACAGTATATTTGTGAATGTTACGGAGAGGCCTAGATTACATTGTAGTAGTGGATAAGTGTTATCACTAATCTTGCAGATTGCTATTGAAGTCTATAGAGAAATGTCTAAATAAAATGCTTTGATTAAGTGGTCAACTTCAATGGAATCCAGGCCATATTCTTTGAAATCTTAGACTGTAATTTTAGCATTATTGTCCTTTGATTAAGTGGTCAACCTCAATGGAATCCAGGCCATATTCTTCAAAATCTTAGATTGTAATTTTAGCATTAGTGTTCCTTGACATCAGTGATATTTCTACCACTATAACCAAGGCCTCACCAGATATGATCAGTTTATTCTGCATTGTGGGTGCCTTTTCACTACAATGTCACGTTTGCAGTGTAAAAACTGGGTGTGAGCGACATGTGTTGCAATTCTTTAGTTGTTAAACTGAAACAGAAGAGCCACATGTTGCCCAACCCTAAAAAAAAAGGTTTAATTAACTCATCTGGAATTAAAAGCTGGAGCAGAGTGTAAATATATGATTTCAGCAGAAAATATTTATAAATGTACTGTGCATTTAAAATCTATTTTAATAGTTTATATACTAGAAAAATGGTTTCTACAATTATAGCCACTGAAACGTGGTGTTTTTGTATGTAAAATTATATTTCAGATTTTTATCTTATAAGAAAACTAATAATATTAGTGACTTGAAGATTCAAACTAATTCATTTTTGTAACAATGTTTAAGGACAGTTTCTGTAGTGTGAGTTCTTTAATCAAACCAAACACAATCTTATTCTGATTGTTTAAAATACATTTCTTAAAGGGATAGTAATACTTCGTTTTATCTTTATTTTATTTTGTAGGCATTAAAAAAACATGAAGAATAATATAAGTCTTATTTCTCAAACCTTTATGGTTTGAGAGATATTCAGAAGCAAAGTTTCCCCTCACTGACCAAAACTGTCAAGTCTGCCACCTAGCTGTCAGATTTGGAATCCAGATCCGCGGACCGGCCATGGCTCTACAGCAGAGCCTAGATCTACTTCAGTCGAATAGTCTACAAAGTGTGCCTGGTTTGCAAGCACACTTTTTAGACCATTCCAGCGAAATAGTTATTTTTATATCTTGCGATCTCGGCTCTGCTGAAGAGCCAGCGGTTGATCTGCGGACCGGATTCCAAATCTGACAGCTAGATGGCAGACTTAACCGTTTTGGTCAGTGAGGGGAAACTTTGTTTGTGAATATCTCACAAATCATAAAGGTTTGAGAGATAAGACTTATATCATTCTTCATGTTTTTTTAATGCCTACAAAATAAAATGAAGATAAAACAAAGTATTACTATCCCTTTAAACCCTTTGAATGCTAGAAGTCTCCAACACATTGGTTGGTGACATCTCTAGCCTTCAAGGGGTTAATAACAGAATGTATTAATTGGATGCCATGTTCTATGTAATTGTGATTAATTAAGAGTATTGAATTTTTATAATCTAATGAAGCGTTGCGGATGCTTGTTGCAACGGAGAAAAGAAATGCAACTTAATGCTTTGATGTCTTTGTGCTGACAAATTCTTTATTAATCTCTTATCTTAGAAAATGCTAAATTTGTGCTCTCTCTTCTTTGATTTGAGAGTGTTATATTACTCCGTTGAGTGTTTCAAATATTGTAACCATTTGAGTGCCAGAGGGATAAGCAATGCAATGCTTAGATGCTGTAAACATCTCCAATGTTTTGTGGATCTCTTTGGCATCAAAGAGGCTATTTTTATTTCCCTTAACATATATATTACACCTGATTTTTTTTTTAAATTGTATAATAGTTGATTTCCGTCTGTCATTTTTAATATCCGATCTCCAGTGTTCTGTTTTAACGTCTAAGTATTCTGGACAGAAGAAAACTGTGATTTCTTTAGGATTTAAGAACGTTGAAGGAGTTCCTTGTATACACGGTAATGGGGACATTGTATTTATTAAAGAACAATTAAAGTGTAACTTTGCAATACTGCGTGTTAATGCGTCTTCTGTGTTCTAGAATACGTGTGTGGCGTAACCACATACTGAGAAAACCCGGAGCAAATCATGGGACAAACCAAATAAAATTTCCCTTGATTTAAATGGGGCATTTTAACTTTTTGAACGCTACAAGGGTCTTCAATGCTCTGGAAACCTCTTAGGTAAAAACTTATTTGTACCCTGAAATACAGTTGGTTTGCACTCAAATTTTTGCCCTTCTTAATGCATATGGCTCTGTCTTTTAGGTCACAATTTTTAACCCACATGTTAAAGGGATAGTAATGTTTCACAAAAACAGCAGCTCCAGTTAATCATCATAGTATATGGCCGTGGAGAGTGTTATTTCAATACTGTCAGAGTTGTAGTTCAAGAGTAATTGAATAATAAAGTATCTCCCTCCCCCCCCCCTTTTACTGATGGAACACTGCTCACCTCAGAGCAGGAAGACTGTCCAGAAGGATCACAGAGAGAGACACTTTTCAGTGAGTATAAGGAAAAACCTGTCAAGGGGGCAGGGTTTTCCTTATGATCACAGTAAGAAGATCGTCCCTTGCTGTGATCTGTCTGGCCAAATGAACAGATTCCACATCTGAGGGGAGGTGGCTTACACTAGGTAATAGGGATGGGAGGGGGATACCTTATCATTCTGACAGTATTGAAATAACACTCTCCATGTCTCAAATACTATGATTATTTGGAGCTGCTGTTTTTGTGAACCAATACTATCACTTTAAAGGGGAGATACGCTGTAGGACTTATTGGGGAGGTGTAAATTCCCTGGCTTTAGCCTTCAACTCCTGCGCCTACACTTGTGGGTATGTACCAGAGTAGATGATCACTTTAGTACGTGCCAACACACACAGTACTCATTTGCTAAGACTATAATTCCAGAAACCCCCAACCACTTCCCCAGTAGCATGCACCGAAAAATGCTGTAAGGGTCCGTCAGTTTCCTCTGCACCTTTTTTGTACAGGAGCAAACCTATCTGAAACGCTCATACATTTCCTCACTACACTCCCCTGGGTGCAAGCGATGTTAACCATTTCAGTTCCAGAGAGGTATCTGACGCTTTGCAATGCAATGAGTTGGATAATTCTCCTGCACTCAAAGGGTTAAGGAGAGAAAGTCTGGAATAAGTAGTTTAGTAAACTGGTGGTAGACAAGCATAGGACTAAAAAAATTGGTTCCAGCGCATTATACCATGAGGTCATATTAGCACACCCCTCCAACTGGCATTTAATTTGTTTAACCCTTTGGGTACCAGAGAGTTAGCCAACGCATTTCAACACAATGTGTTGGATACCTCTCTGGCATTGAAAAGTTTAACACATTAAAGGGATAGTAATGTTTCACAATAAAAGCAGCTCCAATTAATATTCATGGTATTTGGGCCTTGGAGAGTGTTATTTCAGTACTGTCACAGTTGTAGTATAAGAGTAATTGAATGATAAAGTATCCCCCTTCCGCCCCTTTTACTGATGTAACACTGCTCAACTCAGAGCAGCAGGGTGGTGTCCGGATAGATTGCAGAGAGGGACAATCTTCAATTAAGATAAGGGAAAAAGCTGAAAATACCTGTCAAGGGGGGGGCAGGGTTTTCATTGTTCTCACAGTAAGAAGATTGTCCCTTGCTGTTATCTGTCTTGTCTCCTTTAAATGGTGCACACGTCCATGCCTTTGGACGTGCACCTGAAAATGACGTCACCTGTCTGTGGCTGGGCCGCCGAACACACAGCAGCAGCTGGAGCCACAAGGAAGGCAGAACGCGGCTGAGCCGCCTGACTGGCAGAACGTGGTTGAGCCGCCTGACTGGCAGAACGCGGCTGATCCGCGAGGAGGAGAGATGCTGTAGAGCCGCCTAAGCAGACACAGTGTCGCCTGAGGTAAGAATGCGGCCGGCTCGAGCAGCCGCCCCGTGGTCACACCGTGACAATCCCCTTGTGAGGACCTGTGTAAATTCAAGATAATGGTCCTCACAGGACACTACTATAGTTGCAGTGTACAGAGGTCTATGCATGGGATCTACACTAGTGCCCTACAAGGACCTTCAAGTCCTCAAATGGTACTACCATTATCTTGAATTACCATTATCTTGAATTAACACAGGAGGATGCGGGAAGCGGGTGGCAAATACAAGCATACCGCCCACTGAGCAGATATCCCACATTCCTCCGGAGGGGCTGAGTAGAGGGAGGCGAAGGTGGGAGCATATTGAGGTGGATGGAGGGAGGAGGGCTGTACACATGAGGATATATATATTTTTTCTCTCATGTATAATACACCCCCACACTTCACACAAGGTGAAAAGCGACAAAATCATTAGTATTATACGTGAGATTTTACAGTATACAAATCTGCCGCTAGTTCACGCCTCCTCGCAACAAACAGAGGGCTTCTATAGACCTGAATGGGTCATATGGGTCAGCATAAAAATTCACAATGGCCCTTAGGATATTCCGGTAGTAAGATGGGAGGTTATTATTTCCAGGAGTTAGTGTTCCTTTAAAGAAACGGTGCAGGTGGGTGGGAGAGTAGTGCAGAATGTTAGAATTTAGCTTGTCTAACTTTCATAAACTGACAAATAAGGCTAAATATTTCATAAACTACTGTTTCAAAAAAATCGAACATAACTTATAGGTGAATTTAAAAACTCTTTTAAATGAGCCTAAGCTGACCTAACGTGTTAGTTTCACTTTAAGAACATTGATGTTTGCTGAATATTTATTGCTGCACAGTATAGTATACTCTGTTTCTATTATAATATTAAACCATTAAAGACAAGAGGGTTGTGCAAAACTGTAATAGTTTATTTATAACAGCACCATGTCTTAAATAAAATAACCTTCAATGGAAATTGCATAGACGTTGTTTTTGCTCGTTTCATGTTGAATATTTTTATTAGCATTGGATGATTATTTATGTGTTTTACGTTTCTGAATTCCGTGTGGATAGAACATGAAAACTGTCGTGGTGATGGGTCATTGGTCAATCACAGTGTTCCATTGCTGAGAATTGTCTGTGTCAAGTGGATCATTCTCATTGGCAAATCTGATATTCATAGATGGGTAGATGATCTGTGTCAGTGTCAGAGAGATGCTTCTGATTGGCCGATCACATATTACTTCAACTGGGCAGCTAAGGATGATGGGAGCTGTAGTCCAACAAGAGTAAGGGATCCTGAGATAATGCATTAGGCAAATCTTAATACTAGCTGGTAATCAAAATTGATATTTGGCATTTAAATTATATGATAAAATAAGTCTTTAAAGGGATAGCAATAATTAAATTTTACTTAACTGCATTTTGTAGACCTTAAAAAAACAAATTAAATGCCCCCAGTGCTGTCTCTCAAACTTTTATGGTTTGAGAGATATCTGCTTTCAAAGTTCCCCCTCCCCTGACGAAATCCTTCACTGAAATGGTCTTCTACGTGTGCTTGCAAACCAAACACAAATAGAACACCGTTCCAGTGAAGGATTTCTTTTTCCATAACACGATCTTGGCTCTGCTGAAGAGCCTCCGCCAGTCCCGGGACCGGATTCCCCTGCAGTCAGCTAGAGCGCTGACATCAGGGAGGGGTGAACTTTGAAAGTGATTATCTCTCAAACCATAAAGGTTTGAAAGATGGCACTGGGGGCATTTTAGTTCTTTTTTTAAGGACTACAAAAATGCAGTTAAGTAAAATTTAAGTATTACTATCCCTTTAATTTGCATTCAAACACAAATTGAAAAGGCATCTCCACCAGCAGGCCAATATCACAACTGGTTTACAACATTAAAACAAAAAAAGTAGTTTGTCTTGGACAAGATTAGCTATTATTGGACAAACCATTTAAAATTGTGCAAGGATACTAATTTCTTCATTTACACATTATGATATTTCTGTGCAGGACATAAACACAGTATCATTGCAAAGAATCCTTCTTGCTGAGTCAACTGCTTTAATCTTGGATTAAGCCAATCCTAGTCTTGAGGGTCAAAAAAAATTTTCAAAATACAGCACCAAGGAAACTGACACATAACTGATCAATCAGGATGGTCATCTTGCTGTATCCCTATAAAAATCTCTGCTTTGGATTTGCATCATCAGTTTCCAATTTCAGTATAATCGTGATAGCTTTCAAGATCTGCAAAAATGTCATTTGGTCTTTTGCAGTTCAGATGACAAAAGCAAGCGTTGATCCACAAGACATTCCAAGAGAATCCACTTCCGTCCGGACATTCAAACTTCACTTGAATAGTCTTTGACTTGTAAGCTGTACAGCACCTCTCATCCGTGCACACTCCACAATACTTAGGCCTGTAAGCTTTTTTGCTCGTGCATCCAGAAATGGTAAAGTTCTTAGGTTCGTTTTCTCTGTACACTGACAAACATTTTTTTCCAGGCTAATGGGAATGAAATAAGAACATTTTTACAGCCAAGAACATAAATTATGGTACATTGCGCTTCATGCAGTTGTTGTAGTTAAAATTTATATAAACGTTCATGAACTCCCAAGATATTTCAACCCATTGGTTAGTAAAGACGTATCGGGATCAGGTCCGGATTTGCCATAAGGCAGAGTAGGCACCTGCCTACAGGCGCACCCCACAGAGGGGCGTCTGTCATTGAAATAATTTTTTTTAATATATATTTACAGCTCTTTTCCTGCTGCGCACAGTAATCCACCGCCCGGCCCGCCCCTCACTTGCTAAGGTCTGTGACGAAGGCTGTAGCTGCTGTTGCTCCCCCTCGTCGGCTCTAATGCAGAGCGCTGGGAGATGACATCATCTTCCAGCGCTCTGCATTCCTAAAGAGAAGACCGCGTGGGGTGCAACAGAAGCTGCAGATCTGTGCAGAAGGCAGCACAGACATCTCCTGCCACTGGACCACCAGGGAGGTAGGAAACGGATACGGGGGGGCAATGTGGAGCTGATGGCAATGTTAGGGCAAGTTGGATCTGATGCTGATGGGGGCAATGTGGAGCTTGGAGATGATGGGGGCAAGACAGCTGGAGCTGATGGGGGCAAGTTGGAGCTGATGGAGCAAGACAGTTGGAGCTGAGCAAGACAGTTGGAGCTGATGGGGCAAGTTGGAGCTTGGAGCTGATGGGGGCAAGTTGGAGCTTGGAGCTGATGGGGGCAAGTTTGTAGCTGATGGGGGCAAGACAGTTGGAGCTGATGGGGCAATGTGGAGCTGATGAGGGCAAGTTGGAGCTGAAGGGGCAAGATAGTTGGAGCTGATGGGGGCAATGTGAGGGCAATATGGACATGGGGGGCAATGTGGAGATTTGGAGCATTGTGGAGATGGCCCATTTGGGGAGGTCGCTTCAGATTTTTGTGCCTACAGGCTCCTGAGATATAAATCCGGCCCTGATTGGGATATATCTTTAACACCAAATGAGATAAAACACCAACTAGGACAGACATTCATGGACAGTATTTAGATTGTAGACATGGGGCATAGCAAAGTGCACAATGTCAGGCAGTAGTTGTTAAAGATAAAAGGATTAAATTGTTTAAAAAAATAATCTATACATGGAGGAAAAGATCCAATACTTTTTTCATTGTAAAGATTCCTATGAAGTGAGAACATAATTCTTAAATGTAGTGAGACGTACAAGGGTATCAAAAAGTTACAAAAATAAAAGATAACCAAATCTCTTCTTAAAAATCGCTGTGGACACTTTGAATAACAGTCCCACAGACTTCAGTATTTTTTAATTCACCTTGTAAATTTTTGTCCAGAAAACTATACTAACGGAGGATTACTGACATAACCTTCTTCTTGGTGCAAAGTCTGACAATCTATACTAGAAAGAGTGTTAATGACCGAACTTTATTTTTGCAGAAAAGAAAATAGCAACCCATCATGCTTATTTAACCCTTTGAGTGCCAGAGAGGTAGCCAATGCATTGTGTTGCAATTTGTTGGATACTTCTCTAGCATTCAATGATTTAAAGGGATAGTAATGTTTCATAATAAAAGCAGCTCTAATTAATCATCATAGTATTTGGACTTTGGAGAGTGTTATTTCAATTCTGTCAGAGTTGTAGTTCCAGAGTAATTCAATGACAAAGTATCCCCCTCCCACCCCTTTTACTGATGTAACACTGCTCAGCCAGAGCAGAAGGGAGGTGCCCAGGTAGACTGCAGAGAGGGACAATCTTCAATTAAGATAAGGGAAAAACCTGAAAAACTTGTCAAGGGGGGCAGGGATTTCATTGTTCTCATAGGAAGAAGATTGTCCCCTGCTGTTATCTGTCTGGTCTATGGACTGGATTCCACATCTGAGAAGAGATGGCTTACACTAGGTAAAAGGGGCAGGAGGGGAAACTTTGCTTGTGAATATCTCTCAAACCATAAAGGGTTGAGAGATAAGACTTATATCGTTCTTCATGTTTTTTTTAATGCCTACAAAATAAAGATAAAACGAAGTATTACTACCCCTTTAAGTAGTTTCTGATATATGAAGAAGCTATCGTAAATGGACAGCGGTCCCTGAGGTGTTTAACATGCACATTTCTATACACCCCACCATGTCAGTTTTATTGCGCAATCACAAGTTCAGTGATTAGTCTGAGGATAGGGGGAACTGAAATTAAACAGCTGGAGAGCTACATGTTAACTCCTATTTTATTCTGTGTAATTAGAGTTGCATGTGTTCTATTAGTAGTCTGGGATATCTGAGATGTGGAAACGCTGGCGGAGATTCACTAAGCAGTGATAATGTGAAGATGACTTCTCCAGTTTATCACTTCTCCAATTCCTACGTTATTCTATGGAGCCTATGCACTATGTCCGGGATTCATCAAGGTGCAAATGGATTAATGCACATGAAAATCAGAGGATTTCTCTGCGCATTAACCATTCGCCCATTCAGCGACCTTCGGATTGTATCTGGCCATTGCAAATGTGATCAGCTAGCTTCAAGCTGGCGAATCCCATTTGAATGCATGGGGCGAACACACACATACGCATTTTTGCTTATGCGTATACCTGTGTTTTCCCCATGACTGACCAATTTATGCACGTTTCCCTGCTTCGCATACGCAAAGCAGGGAAACACACAAAATCATTGATGAATACCCGAAGGTATCCATCAATGATCGCAACGAAGATCAAAGTATTTGATACCCAGCTCTTCCGACAGTTTGATAAATCCCAGATTTCTTCAACTTTGGAGATCTTAGTGAATAGGCTCCGTAGAATAACATAGGAATTGGAGACGTGATAAACTGGAGAAGTCATCTCCACCTTATCTCCCCTTTATCACTGCTTAGTGAATCCCCCCACTTGTATCTTTATATTCCAGGAACAGATCCAAGTGCAGAACATTTGTGCTAAGGATGTAGTTTGTTTTTAAATGCAGAAAACAGAGCAGATGCTATGAACTCAAGACAAAAAATCCCAGAATGCATTTATTCCAACTCTACCCTATTTTCTCCACTGGCTGTGTATCCAGCGGGGATTTCACACATGGCCATTATATGATAGATAAATAGATAGATAGATAGATAGATAGATAGATAGATAGATAGATAGATAGATAGACGATAGACTCAATAACTTCTCAAAGTTGGAGAAACCTCTAGCATTCAATAAGTTAAAAGGGAGATTTGGGATTATTTTTGCTCTCTCCTGTGGTGTAGTTGAATTGCTCTACTCTTCATTTTGTACATAATGCCCAGTCCGTGTCTGAGCTGGAGTCTTAAACTAAAGAGTTGCATAGAAAGTGATTACAACAGCGCCACTTGGTGACCACAGTAGGAAATTCAATTTCCATGGTTTTCCTTTTCCACTTTATGTGTAATAATGTTTAAATGACACACCTCTCATCAGTGGCAGTGTCTTTGTTTTACTCAGCAGGAAATGCCCTACAAGATAAACATTATTATAATAAAACATTTATGCTCCTTTAACCCTTTGAGTGCCAGAGGGCTACGCAACGCATTGCAAAGCAATGCGTTGCGTACCCCTCTGGCACTCAAAGGGTTAACATCTGAATTTTCCTTTGAGTGTCCGAGAGAGGTGTCCAACACAACAGAAATAGTTAAAATTGAAATAAACCGGAGATTTATGCATCAATTTCAGAGCTTTTCCTCACCTTAATGTGCTTGGTTATATCCACGTCACAGGGTCTCATGTTGCACAGACGCCGTTCCTTGACGAGCTTGCATTTGTCGTTATCGTTGGATACCCGTGTCGATATTCCCAGGCCGCAGGTTTTGCTGCAAGGGCTCCATGGAGTTGTTTGAGTGACACAGTTATTGTGCCAGGATTCACTTTCAGCTCCATAAGCTAAAATGTAGATAACATCGGGGGGAGATTTATAAAAAGTGTTCTAGAACAAGTTAGAGTGAAGGTCATTATTCGTGCGCTATTGCTTCTTCTTTGAGTTGATATTTATAAATGTGCAATGTCTGTTTTATTAATACAGCATTAATCGGCAAATTCATTCATACAGTACCGCCACTATTTTTTTAAACCCTTTGAGTGCCAGAGGGATACGCAACGCATTGCTCTGCTCTCAAAGGGTTTTAAACACTAGATACATGGCGTCAACTTACTGGTGTAAATTTTGTCATATATTGCAAAAGTTTTTTTACTATATCATCATTTTTTACTACGGTATATTGCAAAAGTTGTGCCGTTTTTTATCACCCTCATTAACATCACATCAACAAAAACTCTGGATTTGGGAGAGTATCGGCTGTAACCTGGGCTTAAAATAAAGGTCGGCCAGTTTTGGAACTCTTAAAGTGGAACTACCACCCCACGTAAAGTTACACCCCATGAACTACCCATCTGGAGACTAGCTGAACAATAGCGCTAGTCACCAGTATAATGATCTCCGTATAGAGAAATTCTACTGCTCCCGATACTGACAGCCAGGAAACAGCGCTTTAAAAGAAAGTGTGCGTCCGCGCTGTCAGTCCCTTCTGGCACCCTACAATACCAAGCAATGCGTCCTAGAGCAGATTGGGGCTGACAGCGCAGGCGCGCAGATGTCACTATGCAAAGATGTCTGCGCTGTGTCCTGGCTGTCAGGAAGAACATTAACCCCTTAAAGGGATAGTAAACCCCCTAAAAAATTGTAAGCCAAATGATAGGAATAATAAAAACATACTTAACACCCTCATTCCCATCTCCCAAACCGTTATGGTTTGAGAGATGTAAGACAAGAAAGACCTCCGCTCCCTCCTCTTTCTGCCTGATGAGCTGTAAAGCTGTCAGAGGCAGAATCCGGTCGCCCGACTGTAGGCGGCTCTTCAGGAGAGCTGACATCAGGATATCTAACGATAATTACTTCATCGGTATGGTCTACAACGTGTGCCTGGCTTGCAAGCACACGTTGTAGACCATTCCGATGAAGTAATTATACTTAGATATCTGAAGAGCCGCCATCTGGTCCTGGAAGCAGGATCTCATGATGTCCGCTATAAAGCAGACACATGAGAAGGGGGACGGAGTGGAGAGATGGGAATGAGGGCGTTAAGTATGTTTTAATTATTCCTATCGTTTGGCTTACAGTTTTTTTGGGGGGTTACTATCCCTTTAAGGACTAGTGGTCCTGGGAATCTACCTTCCTTTAAGGACTCTTTTTATCTATGCCAACGCACCTGTACACGTGAACTGTGGTGTGTACGGGCATGCAGAATGGGGTCTGAGAGAGAGAAACTGCTCCAGACCTGTTTGTACTTCCAGCACTCTCTGTAAGCACAAAGTACGTAACATGCCAGGAATATCACCTTCTTTAAGGGAAAAAATGGTGACGGTCCTGGCATGTCTCAGGGTCATTGAAAGGGTAGGATGGAAAATAAGAGTGTTCAAGGTATATTAATAAACATCTCGCTGATGCCAATTGCTATATGTTATTTGTAACTGCAGTTTAAGTCCTAGAAGTCTCCTAATAGTTATCACGTAAATAAATGAAATAGATTAGTAAGAAGTCAAAAATTACTTAAAGGGATAGTAATGTATTTGTGTAAAAAAATACTACATTATTACAGCAATAAACTAAACTATGGAAGCCAAATTGTAAGCCAAATTATAGGAATAATAAAAACATACTTACTGCCCTCATTCCCATTTGGAATCTGTCAGCAGGAGATTTTGGTTGCGAGACCAGACAGCGGCTCGTCAGCAGAGCCGAAATAGCGAGATTGTGACACACATACTTCATTGGAATGGTCTACAAAGTGTGCTTGCAAACCAGGAACACTTTGTAGACCATTCCAATGAAGTATTTGTGTCCTGATCGCACTATTTCGGCTCTGCTGAAGAGCCGCCGCCTGGTCGTGCAACCAGAATCTCCTGCTGACAGAGTTACAGGTCACATCAGGGAAAGGGGAGGAAGGGGGGAACTTTATCTTCCTACACCTCTCAAACCATAAAGGTCTTCCATCTTTTAGTTGCTGTAATAGCTACAATATTTTATTTTTTTTACACAAATACATTACTATCCCTTTAATAGTGATGTAACATATCCTAATAATAACATCCCCCTCCACTTACCTTACTATGATCAGAAAATCCTAATAGCCCCTATGGATTTTGCACCTGTGCCATTGTTCATTCAGTCCTGAATGTACTTTCCATGGAGGCGGACATGACACTTTGCTGGCAGGGCCACAAGGACCCCAAACTCAGCACACTTCACATGGTAAATTTAACCCTTTAAGCACCAGAGAGGTGTGTAATGTATTGCATTGCTTCTCCTGTAAGTATTTTTTGCAGTCTTGCTAATATTTATTATATAATTGCAATCTACTTGATAACTTCTAATAGTACGTGGGATCTCTCTCAATCTGCCCCGGAGACTTGAGTTTTGCAACTGAATTACCAGGTTTCCGGGGGACACAGGCTGATTCTCCAGTGCTGGTGAGTTTTTCCTCCTTCCCACCCTGTTCCTCCTACTTCCCGCCCACTTCTCCTCCTTCCCACCCTGTTCTTCCCACTTCCCGCCCACTCCTCTTCCTTCCCACCCTGTTCCTCCTACTTCCCACCCACTTCTCCTCCTTCCTACCCTGTTCCTCCTACTTCCCGCCCACTTCTCCTCCTTCCTACCCTGTTCCTCCTACTTCCCGCCCACTTCTCCTCCTTCCCACCCTGTTCCTCCCACTTCCTGCCCACTTATCCTCCTTCCCACCCTGTTCCTCCCACTTCCCGCCCACTTCTCCTCCTTCCCACCCTGTTCCTCCCACTTCCCGCCCACTTCTCCTCCTTCCCACCCTGTTCCTCCCACTTCCTGCCCACTTATCCTCCTTCCCATCCTGTTCCTCCCACTTCCTGCCCACTTATCCTCCTTCCCACCCTGTTCCTCCTACTTCCTGCCCACTTCTCCTCCTTCCCACCCTATTCCTCCTACTTCCCGCTCACTCCTCCTCCTTCCCACCCTGTTCCTCCCACTTCCCGCCCACTCCTCCTCCTTCCCACCCTGTTCCTCCTACTTCCCACCCACTTCTCCTCCTTCCCACCCTGTTCCTCCTACTTCCCACCCACTTCTGCTCCTTCCTACCCTGTTCCTCCTACTTCCCGCCCACTCCTCCTCCTTCCTACCCTGTTCTTCCCACTTCCCGCCCACTCCTCCTCCTTCCCACCCTGTTCCTCCTACTTCCCACCCACTTCTCCTCCTTCCTACCCTGTTCCTCCTACTTCCCGCCCACTTCTCCTCCTTCCTACCCTTCCTACCCTGTTCCTCCTACTTCCCGCCCACTTCTCGTCTTTCCCACCCTGTTCCTCTCACTTCCAGCCCACTTCTCCTCCTACCCACCCTGTTCCTCCCACTTCCTGCCCACTTATCCTCCTTCCCACCCTGTTCCTCCCACTTCCCGCCCACTTCTCCTCCTTCCCACTCTGTTCCTCCCACTTCCTGCCCACTTCTCCTCCTTCCCACCCTGTTCCTCCCACTTCCTGCCCACTTATCCTCCTTCCCACCCTGTTCCTCCCACTTCCCGCCCACTTCTCCTCCTTCCCACCCTGTTCCTCCCACTTCCTGCCCACTTCTCCTCCTTCCCACCCTGTTCCACCCACTTCTCCTCCTTCCCACCCTGTTCCTCCCACTTCCCGGCAACCTCTCCTCCTTCCCACCCTGTTCCTCCCACTTCTCCTTTCCACCCTGTTCTGCCCATTTCCCACCCACTTCTCCTTCCCACCTTGTTCCTCCCACTTCACTCCCACTTCTCTTTCCCACCCTGTTCCTCCCACTTCACTCCACTTCTCCTCCTTCCCACCCTGTTCCTCCCACTTCACTCCACTTCTTCTCCTTCCAACCCTGTTCCTCCCACTTCCCACCCACTTAACTGTTACACTGATATACATATGCCTTTCTACATTTTATAGACTTCCATTGTGCATGACAATATGGAATGCTGTCATTGAAACATGTTAGAATTCCAAAGGAGTAAAAATGTTAGGAGAAGAGATTATATTCTAAAACTAGAGGGACAGAGGTTTAGATGTGGTAGATAAGTGGAATAGTCAACAAACAGAAGTGGTAGAGGTTAATACAGTGACGGAATGTAATCACGCATGGGATAGGCATAAGACTGTCCTGAACAAATGACAAGAACAAGGACCAAACAAGGTTTGAGGTTTTTACAGTAGGAAAATGGCCAGACTAGATGGGCCGAATGCTTCTTATCTGCCGTCCGATTCTATGTTTCTACGTAAATGGTAACAGGTTTATAGATTCCCATATCAATCTGTGCACTTTTAAATCATTAAAGAAGCAGTATACTTTTTTGAAAACTATATATGTTTGTGTTGTTAAAGAGCAGGCACTGTAATCTAGCGTAGTATTGATGCTATATAAAATATATATATACTAGTTTTAAAGCCCGTGTACACGGGCCAACGCTGGAGGTGTTGCAGTCATGCGCAGTGCAGACAGCCTGAACGTGCCGCGGGCCACTCTGAATTCAGACCGTAGTGCTCTCTGCGCACCTTCCTGGGACCAAGTGATTCTTGGGAATCACAGAGGACAGGAGACTGAACTGCAAGACTTCAGTCTTACCTTCCAGTCTCTTCTTACTGTAGCCCAGTGGTTTCTTTTCAGATCCCTGTCCTGTACCCTCTGTGCCCCCAGGGCTTACAGTGCTGCTTAGCTTCCTCAGGGCAGCAGATCTGCTGATACGGCATTTCCCAAATGGTAGTTGTCCTTTAAATCAATGAGAATTTTGTGAACTGGTATTTACCCTCTATTATGCAGTTGTTTTGCCCCCAAAACATCATATTTAGCTTTCTACTTCTGTCACATCTAAAATGACCTTGGATGACCAACCTGGGGCAGCAACGTGACGTGGAGATGGCTTTCGAGGCCTCTTGGAATCATCGCATATCCACTGTTCACAGCATTTTCCAGCCATTTTTATGCGTTTGGGGTTTTGACACCAGACTAGTGGTGGTCTTGAGTTGGTGCATAGTGGGACACATCCTATGTCACCGTTCAGGCACGTGCAGTTGTACTTGCAGTTGGGCTGAAAGCTCTGGCCATTGACATATCGAATCCCATTGAGAAGACAGCCAACTCCTGACATTTCTATAACAGAACACAGAGAACAGACGTGTCAGCGAAAGAATGACAAGTCCATATATTTGCTCCTTACCACATAATTAATTATAGGAAAAATAATGTTGTTTTTAGAATGAGATCTGCCCATGATTCATGAGCTAAGCTACTGGACAGTTTTTCAGAACAGAATATATGTCAGGAGAGAATAATTCAGTGTTTGCCTGCTAGAATTCCAACACATCTTTATAATAGATTCCTGCATATCTTAAAGGACAATTATAAGGTTTTATAAAGTCTTCTCCAGTGGGGCTGCGCTATGCAAACCCAATCAGCTATTTCGGGAGGCCAGAAAACTGACCCGCTAAGCTGTATTGCAACCTGGAAGCATGTGGCTCTCAGCTAGAAACGTTATGGGTCTATAGACCCCAAGCGTTAGGCTTTTAACAATTTGAGTTTCAGAAAGGAATCCAATGCATTGCGTTGCAATTCATTGGATATCTCTCTGGCACCCAAAGGATTAAATCCAAAGTAGAGGGTCTGTGGGGACTACATTGCACAGGACAAGACACTAAACTGGGAGACTTCAGAATCAACCAGATGAGTGTCATCTCATGCGACCAATGAGCGAGCCGTGGGTGTTCTCATATCAGACCCCATTCTGCTATCTAATTGGTCGGCAGGGGCTCACAATGCAGCCCAGGATGGAGGAGACCAGACTTGGCAATAGGGCACTATCCGAGTAATGGCTCTCCTTTAATCTGAGCAGGAAACCCTAATGACCCTTATGTGACTAGGGTCATAAAATTCCCATTAATTAAAATGGGCATTTTAACCCCTTGAGTGCTAGAGAGGTCTCCAACCAACGCTAACATTCAAGGGATAAAAGCCCCATTTTAAACCAATAGGTATTTTATTTGCCCTGTATGGTGCAGTTGGTTTGCCCTGGAATTGCTCCATTTGGCATTTATATAGGCCCTATGAACCAATTACAAATGTACTGGGTCTCCAAAAATATTCTTTAATTCACTGATTTTCAGCAACAGGACTAACAGGACAGGTTTTTAGGAGATCTCTAAAAAAACAGGCAGTAAACGCTTATTATGAAAAAGATTTCATACGATTTATCCTGTTGATTAATACAAGGTGCCTCCCACTACAGTTATAACAGCTAAAACTTTTATCAGAAATGTCAGCAAGTGTCCATTTTCTTTTCATAATGCACTCTTCTGGAGAGTTTCAGTCACTGACTATGGTACGTGAAAGGAACAGCACCACCTGGTGACCATAATAGAATTTTGGAAGTTCATTAAAAAAAAAAAAAAAATTCTTAAAGGAATAGTAATGTTTCATAATAAAAGCAGCTCTAATTAATCATCATAGTATTTGGACTTTGGAAAGTGTTATTTAAATACTGTCAGAGTTGTAGTTCAAGAGTAATTCAATGACAAAGTATCTTCCTCCCGCCATTTTCCTGATGTAACACTGCTCAGCTCAGAGCAGCAGGGAGGTGCCCAGGTAGATTGCAGAGAGGGACAATCTTCAATTAAGATAAGGGAAAAACCTGAAAAACCTGTCAAGGGGGGCAGGGCTTTCATTGTTCTCATAGGAAGAAGACTGTCCCCTGCTGTTATCTGTCTGGTCTATGGACTGGATTCCACATCTGAGAAGAGATGGCTTACACTAGGTAAAAGAGGCGGGAGGGGAAACTTTGCTTGTGAATATCTCTCAAACCATAAAGGTTTGAGAGATAAGACTTATATTGTTCTTCATGTTTTTTTAATGCCTACAAAATAAAATAAAGATAAAACGAAGTATTACTATCCCTTTAACTGTAAAAACTTCTGAATTCATCAGTGGGGGTACCCTTGTTTTACTGATCAGGAGAAGTTTACTCCTCCTTTAACCGTATATGTACCAGTTGGATGCACAAACCCCTCTAATCCTTAATACCTTGAGTGCCAGATGGTTATCCAACAAATTACTTTGCAGAGAATAAGGGGGTATCCAAATTCTTGAGACGTTAACCCGTTGAGTTCCAGAGGGGCACTGCCTTGCCTATCTCTCTGGCATTCAAAGGTTTCAAAGTCAGCATTGATACAGCCTGCGGGAAAAGTAGCGCTGTCTCCCGTTTAGCTAGTTCTTTGAAGTTGAGGCAATGAGTGGAATGGGAGTGTGAGGCAATTAGTGGAATGGGAGTGTGAGGCAAGGAGTGAAGGGAACAGGGATAAGGTGTGTAATACTTGTGTTCGGCACCTATAGGGTTAATAGTTACATTTGACTGCTTTGCAGTGTGTTCGGCACCCCTAGGGTTAATAGTACATTTATATTTGACTGATTCTGCAGGAATCCATCTGCTAGGGAGGAAACCACCAAATTGGCTTTTTCTAGTTTTTATCTGTGTATTGCAAAAGCTGTTAGAATATGCCCAAGGTTGTTATGCTTGAAGGTACTGAATCTCACAACCCCCCCACGGGGGAGGAGATGGATGCCAGAGCAACAGTTATCTCTGTAACCACTCTCTTTCCCCCCCCCCCCCTCTTCCTGTGAATAAGTTTGCTTCTCTGTTTAGTTTTGCTCTTCTATTTTTTTTTATATAATTCTCTGTTCTATGTTACAAACTGTGTTGTGCACAGCCCCCCTCCCTTTACGTGAAGGGGGGCTGTGGGCCTATAAAGAACTATGTGTGACAAGAATAAAGGGAGAGCTTGTATTGGATACGCTGTTGTGTGTGTGTTTTTCCTTGCGATCCTTACAGCCTCATGGTACCAGTAATTGACATAGATTCCACAGATCGATCATCAGGGAGTAAAAAGGTACCATACCCAGCAAAGATAACATAAGAGTGTGAAAGATTCCCTAACAGGCAGCGATCCAGGTAAAGATTCCCTAACAAGGAGCTGAAGGGGAGTGTGAGGCAATGAGTGGAATGCAGTGTGAGGCAATGAGTGGAATGGGAGTGTGAGGCAAGGAGCTGAAGGGGAGTGTGAGGCAATGAGTGAAATGGCAGTGTGAGGCAATGAGTGGAATGGCAGTGTGAGACAATGAGCGGAATGGCAGTGTGAGACAATGAGCGGAATGGCAGTGTGAGGCAATGAGTGGAATGGCAGTGTGAGAGAATGAGCGGAATGGCAGTGTGAGGCAATGAGCGGAATGGCAGTGTGAGACAATGAGCGGAATGGCAGTGTGAGACAATGAGCGGAATGGCAGTGTGAGGCAATGAGCGGAATGGCAGTGTGAGACAATGAGCGGAATGGCAGTGTGAGGCAATGAGCGGAATGGCAGTGTGAGGCAATGAGCGGAATGGCAGTGTGAGGCAATGAGTGGAATGGCAATGAGCGGAATGGGAGTGTGAGGCAATGAGCTGAAGGGGAGTGTGAGGCAATGAGTGGAATGGGAGTGTGAGACAATGAGCGGAATGGCAGTGTGAGACAATGAGCGGAATGGCAGTGTGAGGCAATGAGCGGAATGGCAGTGTGAGACAATGAGCGGAATGGCAGTGTGAGGCAATGAGCGGAATGGCAGTGTGAGGCAATGAGCGGAATGGCAGTGTGAGGCAATGAGTGGAATGGCAGTGTGAGGCAATGAGCGGAATGGGAGTGTGAGGCAATGAGCTGAAGGGGAGTGTGAGGCAATGAGTGGAATGGGAGTGTGAGGCAATGAGCGGAATGGGAGTGTGAGGCAAGGAGCTGAAGGGGAGTGTGAGGCAATGAGTGGAATGGCAGTGTGAGGCAATGAGCTGAAGGGGAGTGTGAGGCAATGAGTGGAATGGGAGTGTGAGGCAATGAGCGGAATGGGAGTGTGAGACAATGAGCTGAAGGGGAATGTGAGGCAATGAGCGGAATGGCAGTGTGAGGCAATGAGCGGAATGGCAGTGTGAGGCAATGAGCGGAATGGCAGTGTGAGGCAATGAGTGGAATGGCAGTGTGAGGCAATGAGCGGAATGGGAGTGTGAGGCAATGAGCTGAAGGGGAGTGTGAGGCAATGAGCGGAATGGCAGTGTGAGACAATGAGCGGAATGGCAGTGTGAGGCAATGAGCGGAATGGCAGTGTGAGGCAATGAGCGGAATGGCAGTGTGAGGCAATGAGTGGAATGGCAGTGTGAGGCAATGAGCGGAATGGGAGTGTGAGGCAATGAGCTGAAGGGGAGTGTGAGGCAATGAGTGGAATGGGAGTGTGAGGCAATGAGCGGAATGGGAGTGTGAGGCAAGGAGCTGAAGGGGAGTGTGAGGCAATGAGTGGAATGGCAGTGTGAGGCAATGAGCTGAAGGGGAGTGTGAGGCAATGAGTGGAATGGGAGTGTGAGGCAATGAGCGGAATGGGAGTGTGAGACAATGAGCTGAAGGGGAATGTGAGGCAATGAGCGGAATGGCAGTGTGAGGCAATGAGCTGAAGGGGAGTGTGAGGCAATGAGTGGAATGGGAGTGTGAGGCAATGAGCGGAATGGGAGTGTGAGGCAAGGAGCTGAAGGGGAGTGTGAGGCAATGAGTGGAATGGGAGTGTGAGGCAATGAGCGGAATGGGAGTGTGAGGAAAGGAGCTGAAGGGGAGTGTGAGGCAATGAGTGGAATGGCAGTGTGAGGCAATGAGTGAAATGGCAGTGTGAGGCAATGAGCGGAATGGCAGTGTGAGACAATGAGCGGAATGGCAGTGTGAGGCAATGAGCGGAATGGCAGTGTGAGACAATGAGCGGAATGGCAGTGTGAGGCAATGAGCGGAATGGCAGTGTGAGACAATGAGCGGAATGGCAGTATGAGGCAATGAGTGGAATGGCAGTATGAGGCAATGAGCGTAATGGCAGTGTGAGGCAATGAGCTGAAGGGGAGTGTGAGACAATGAGTGGAATGGCAGTGTGAGGCAATGAGTGGAATGGCAGTGTGAGGCAATGAGCGGAATGGTAGTGTGAGGCAATGAGCTGAATGGTAGTGTGAGGCAATGAGCTGAAGGCGAGTGTGAGGCAGTGAGTGGAATGGCAGTGTGAGGCAATGAGCTGAAGGGGAGTGTGAGACAATGAGTGGAATGGCAGTGTGAGGCAATGAGTGGAATGGCAGTGTGAGGCAATGAGCGGAATGGTAGTGTGAGGCAATGAGCTGAAGGGGAGTGTGAGGCAATGAGTGGAATGGCAGTGTGAGGCAATGAGCTGAAGGGGAATGTGAGGCAATGAGCGGAATAGCAGTGTGAGGCAATGAGCTGAAGGGGAATGTGAGGCAATGAGCGGAATGGCAGTGTGAGGCAATGAGTGGAATGGCAGTGTGAGGCAATGAATCGAAGGGGAGGAAGGAGGTGTATTTTTTTTTTGGAGTGTGAAGTGGAGGGTGTAGAGGCAGGAGGTGTGAACTGTGGTGGAGGGTGAAGTCCTTGCAGAGATTTTTACAGGAGTGTGCAGGGGGGCAGTTGAATGAAGCAAAATGTTGTCAAATGTTTTCAGCCCAAGCATGGACCTTCATCAGGTAAAGGTCCATGCTTGGACCGAAAACTTTTTGGCAAGTTGAGTTGATGACTCAATAAATTACATTTTGCTTCATATTAAGAGTAGACCATATCGTACTAAGTTTGTTTATCTTGTGTATCATATTAGTGAAAGGAACAGCAGATGCCCAGTTTAGGAGACCCTGACACTTTTAAGTTTGGAAAGTGGTGTGTTGGAGTGCAGCACTGTATGCTAATAAAGGTCTATGCTGCACTGAGAACTTAATTAGCCTACAATGCTACACCACAAGAGATCATAATTCAAAAATAAAGTGTGAGTATGCAATGAACTATACACCTCCTGGGGGGGATTCAGTAAGCAGTGATAAAGAGGTGATAATATGGCGAAAACTTCTTCAATGATATCATTTCTCCAGTTCCTATGTTATTCTATGGAGCCTATTCACTAAGTTCTCCAAAGTTAAAGAAATCTTAGTGAATAGGCTCCATACAATAAAATAGGAACTGGAGAAGTGATATCACTGGAGAAGTCATCTCCGCTTTATTACCTCTTTATCACACCTTAGTGAATACCCCCCCTGGACTTTTGATTAATAGGATACAAAAGCACTTGTGAATAAAATTTACAATTACACAATCTAAAATGCCAGATGACAGGTTCACTTTAAAATAAGATATGTAACACTTACGTCCACATACGCCCACTTCGTACCTAGGACTGTCCCTGCTGTAGTCACAGTACAATCCTTTATGAGTGTCACACATATCAGCTTCTGTGCAGTTCTCTCCCAGCTGTTTGGCACATGTTTTACAGCAATCACAGCCATCCGTTAGTAGGCTGACTCCTGGCGGGCATACGGGTGGGTTCTGTGGGCAATCACATGGCCACTTACAATACTGCACCCGTGTGTAACCTTCGGTTATGGTAGTCGCAGGTGGCATTGAAGTGGTGTTTTGGGAAATTACCTGGAAGACAGAAAGTTAAAATCATATTTTTGTTAAAACAGAGGATTTTTTTTTAAGCCTTTACAATTACTAATAAAGGAGGACTAACATCTCCAGTCATGTGCCCTTCACTTACCTTAATAAGGCAGAAAAACTCTAATGTACAATATGGATCAATTCTTCCTGGATTGTTTCTTCAAAAGGAACATATCACTGAAAACGACATTTAACCAGCAATTTGTTGGTCATACCTCTAATGCTCAAAGGATTTAAGTTGATTTGTCATTTTGAATTACGTTTGCATATTTGAAAATTTTATTGCAAACTTTGGCGTGCCAGGTTTTGGAGACTACACTCCCATTATCCCCAAACGGCAAATACATAGATCAAGTGATATGGATATATATATATATCTCTGGAAAGTGAACGTTTCTGTCACTGTAGCACTATATACTAATTAAACTGTGTTCACTTTTAAAATGTTGCACTGAAAAGTGAGTGATACAAAAGGACGCACTCCCTAGGCCACATTGTTCAAAAGGGTGACATGAGAATCTTGCCCTGCATAAAACGTGTGAGATTCTCATGTAGCCTCCTTATATGTCGCTGTATGTAGCAGGAGGTGGATATCACGGGCCACGATCCTCACCTTCTCTCAATAAATCCTCCTCCTCTCAGACACCTGTAACAAGTGCCATTGATGTGACAGCAGCAGTGATTTCTGGAGTGTCACTCTGTCAGTATAATTATTTTTTGTAACCCTTTCAGCACCAGAGAGGTATTGCGTTGAACTCTGCCACCGTTACTGTCAGAGTTCAATGCAATACGTCTCCTGAGCCGAAAGGGTTAAAAAAAGTAATTACACTGATTGAGTGAAGCAACAGAAATCGCCGCTGCTGTCACATCAATGGCACTTATTACAGGGATCTGAAGGAGGAGGATTTGTTGAGAGAAGGGGAGAGAGATGGCTGTAAGCAAAATTAAACATCCCAGCGACATAAACCCAGCTTCCCTATTCCTTTACTTTTAACCCGGCCTGGTTGCATCTGCCCATCTGGTGCCCTGGCTTCCTGTGTAGCTGTATACAGAGCTGTGAGATCACAGGCAACCAGCCCAGGTGCGACCCTGCGCTGATAAGGATGCAGGAAAGGATAATTAGCAGGATCTTGGCCAGTGATATCCGCCTCCTGCTACATACGGCAACATATAAGGAGGCAACATGAGAATCTTGCCCTTTTTATGCAGGACAAGATTCTCATGTCACCCTTTTAAACAATGTGGCCTGGTGAATGCGCCCTTTCATATCACACACTTTTCAGTGTGACATTTTAAAAGGATACCACTGTACAATGCATCTACTGAATATTTGGCCAACATGATACATAGTTTTTAATGAAGCTTTCAGATAGGTACAGATATTAATAGCCGGAAACTCTACCAATTTGCCCTGGAGACTCCGGTTTTGACTCTGCATTACCGGGTCTCCTGGGCAGATGCTGATTCTCTGGATGTGGGGAGTTTCTAATTAAACTCTGCCCACTTCCGCTCCTTCCCTGTCTGTTCCTCCCACTCCCTGCCCACTTCTCCTCCTTCCCAGCATATTCATCATACTTTTTCTTCTTGATGCTTGATTCTTCTTGATGCAAATCACATAATTTTTGTCCCCCAGCGGCACCACAGGACTCCCCTCTCTGGGGAGTCCACAACAAAAAGTTCCCAGGTATGAACAGATTCCAAGGAAACAAGTACACTTTAAAGGAGAAGTAAACTTTTTTTTTTATAAAAATGTGTATCTTATAGAGCTTTTCTTTCTGATAAAACAAGGATACTTCCACTGTCATCAGTTGTTTTATTCAAATGTTATAACAGTTCAAATTGTCAGAAGAGAGTGACAGAGGGATTACTTCCTGAAAGTGCAAACAGGCAACCTGACTTGACATATTCTATGGAGAACTACTTGTTGGCAATTCCCTTCTCCAGTTGAATGCAAAAGAACCAATAGAGGGCACCGTTAATGTAAACAGAAAAAAAACAAGCGCTTAAAGGGATAGTAATGATTAATATATACATAATTATTATTATCATTTTTTACAGGGTCCATCAAGCTGCATAAAACAAGGGTATACCCACTGCTGAGAGATGTTTTATTAAAAAAGTTATTTCAGTTCAAACTTGAATTTTTTTTGTGTGCAGCGCCGCCATAAAATGTCATGCTTTGCAAGCACTGTATCCAAAAATGACATTTTTAATTGCAATAATTTTTGAATACAACATCTCTCAGGAGTGGGGGCTCTCACATTTTATTCATCAGGATAAACCGTACAAGATATATTTTTCTTCATGTTAAGCATTACTATCCCTTTAAATTGTAATAAGCCCAGAAATATCCATCTCTCTGTAGTGAACGTATCTTTGTTTTACTCTGCAGGAAAAGCACTACAAAGTTTTTTCATAAAAAAAGTTTATTGATCCTTTCAGAAAGTGTATTTACATGTCCTACAGATGATGTAGTTGCTGGATCCCTGCCGCTCACAGTATGAAGTGTAGAATCAGTGCTAAGTCAGGGGATTGTCACTTGATTCACTCACACTGTAAGCACTACTGCACTGGGATTTGTATGTAATCATATACCAGACCTAGGGGGTAGATTTAAAGGCAGCCGTTAGCAAAAAAAAAACACTAACGAGTGTGTTAACGTGTTGTAAGCCATTTAAAGGTCTGTCTTAAGAACAGCTAACAGCAGTTCACAAATCCTTACGGCCGACAGACTGACGTGTATTGAGACGCATAGAACAAGATTCCCCAGAGCCATTTAACTCCTTAATGCCCGAGGACTTACATGTACGTCCTCGGGCGGATGTCCCTTAAGGACAGAGGACATACATGTACGTCCTCCATTTCCAGGTAGTTCAGGGACTACGGAATTGTTTGAAAAAAAAACCACTGCGGGCATTAAGTGCCAGCCGCGTGTGCGCGTGGCCAGTCACTAAGGGGTTAAAGGAGTGAGGTACTGCTAACGGCTGAAAAAAAGATACAGTTAACGGCTAAAGCTTAAGACCCAGTTTTGTTAGCCGTTAGACACATAACCGTCAAAAAGAAACCACCGTTAAAGACAATCCGCATACCGCACAGGCAGGTAAATGGCAAAATTAACCTGTGCAATGCCAAAAGAACACAAAAACATGTACAGACAACACAAATCACTCTCACACACAACAACAAGCGACACTACAGGGACATGGACCTCCAAAAAAACACCAACACAACATGGCACGGAACAATGGGGGTTATCACACAACACGGACACCTGCCAATACAAAACAAGCTCATCTGTGCAACATCACCACACAATCCAGACACAACCTGCACCCCACAACTTCACACCCGCAACTGACACAGACACAGCAATTAGAACACAACACATTTTCAAACTGGTGTTATTTGCGGTCGATGTACCTTTTTTACTTAGCGGCTGGTTTAACGCAAACCATTAAATCTAATCACTGGCACTCCAATTCCCATCATCCCTGAAGCCATTTTACTGGGGGGGCAGCATGTAAGCATTTACTGGGGTACAGCATGTCAGAGTTTACTGGGGGGCAGCATGTTGTATTTCTATATGGGGGCAACATGGGGAGCATTACCACTGTGTGTTATCCCCATATACACTGCCTGACACCCCCCAACCTTGTTCCCTTGCCCAGGCAGTGCCCATGGGGATTTATGGCTACCAGTAGGCAAGGGAACAGGGCTGGGGGATCAGACAGTGTACATGGGGATCCGTAACTTACTAGTGGGCAGGCGAGCAAGTCTGGGGGCCAGGCAGTGTACATGGGGTTCTATGGCTACCAGTGGGCAAGGGAACAAAGCTGGAGGGCAGCTGGTAGCCACAAATCCCCATGGACATAGCCTGACCCTCAGCCTTGTTCTCTTGGAACACCATGTATAAAATATGATACAGAGCTCAGGGGATGATTATGTACTGCTTGGTGTGCTTTTTTAACCCTTTGAGTGCTAAAGGGGTGCACAATGCACACCCCTATGGCACTCAAAGGGTTAAGAGAGTGATGCTGTTCGTGGTGTTGAAAGTATCCTGTTCACTCCCCTACTGACCAAGCGGGTAAGCAGAGAGAATGCTCTCAGACTTCATGGTTGTCTACTGCTGGTGATGTGTAAGGGAGGGAATTCCTTTCACAACCACAGCAGTTAGAAAAACCTGTATGCTAATGGGGACCTTCCCCCCCCCCCCTTGCATCCTTACATTTTAGTGCATATGGTGATACATGTGTACATTGAAATGTCGAAGTGCTTTTAACACAGCAATAAAATCATAACACCACAGCATCAACCTTTAGTGTATCTCGGCCTAAGGTATGATGTTTATACTACCAGTAGGGTTGCCGCCCAGCCGGTATTTTACCGGCAGGCCGGTAAAAAATTGACTTCTGTCCAATGATACGTCTATGGAGGGAATGCCATGGCCGGTAATTTTTTTGAGGAAAAGGTGGCAACCCTAAGTATCAGGGGTAATATTAACATTATAAACCTACAGCCTCGGTAAGTTTATGATGTTGATATTGCCAGAGGAATATTAACATTATAAACTTGCAGCCTCAGCTGATACTTCCAGACGTAGTTTCAACACTATAAACGTACAGCCGTCAGTAAGTGTATGTTGAAGATCCTTAAATCCTGACCTGTTGATGGTCCTTGAGGATCGAACTTGGACACGCCTGGTGTATAATGTTGATACTACAAGTGATAACTGTTGCAAAGATTAACTAGTAAAATAATAATTATGAACATATATTTTTTTACTTTTTATCATAGTAGTTGAACTTCATGTATATAGAAACAATTGCATAGTGAAAAAGCTAAAGGGCTGGTACTAGTTCCTTTTCAAAGCAGCTGACGTGCACATTCCATACATATAAACTCATCATTAGTGATGTTCCGATGATGCATATTCTTATGTCTGAGGTTTCAAGAGCAAATGAAATAAAGCCGAGGGCTGTCCAGGAGTACACTGCAATCCAGACAGACCTTCCCAACACTCTATGATTTACAGTCCTACACACCACTGCCAAATCACTAACACAAAAATTAAACTAACAGAGACCATGTCAAACTGCCAATATTTCATAGTAAATCAAACATGTCAGGCTGTTTGGCACTCAGATCTTAACCCTAGAGGGGTAGTACAGTGCATTGTGTAGAGATGCATTGCACTCCATTCTGCTCTGTAAAGATCTGAAAACACATCTGGTGTAGAAAACTGAAATCTGTAATAATCATTTATACAACACTAGTTTTAAAGCCTCTGTACACGGGCCAAAACTGGCGGCGCTGTAGTCATGCACAGTACTGATGCCCGTGCCGCGACTGATACATTGCAGCACGTGCAGCTGTCTCTACTGTGCATGATGGCTTCTGACAAACATCATTAACGAATTATAATACAGGATGATAAAGATTTTCACTCAGATGCATGATTTCAGTATACTAAAAGAGAGAGAAGGAAAAACCCTGCAATACTTAGCACTTTATTGCGAAGTCCTCTTTCATTTCCAATCCAAAAATGGAAGAGAAATAGCAAAATCTAAAACTTTACATTTATTAATAATATTATAATAAAAATAATAAAATGTTAAAATGATCTACACCATGACTGTGATGTATCTCAGTGTAACCATATTGCTTCAATCATAAATCATAGCAGTGTCATTGCATTTAACCCTTTAAGTGAATTGCATACCCCTCTGGCACTCAAAAGGTTAAGTATAGACACAGAATCCACTACTGCTGCAGGCAATGTATCTTTGCCTCAATAAGCAGCTGAGCGGCTTATAGTTTAGCCAAATAACACCTAACAATTTGTCAGTAGAAGCACATGCTTGTGCAATTAATTCACATTTCAAAGGATAGTAATGTTTCACAATAAGTGCAGCTCCATTTAATCTTCATAGTATTTGGACCATGGAGAGTGTTATTTCATTACTGTCAGAGTTGTAGTTCAAGAGTAATTGAATGATAAAATATCCCCCTCCCTCCCCTTCTACTGATGTAACACTGCTCACCTCAGAGCAGCAAGGTGGTGTCCAGATGGCTTGCAGAGAGGGACAATCTTCAATTAGCATAAGGGAAAAACCTGTCAAGGGTTCTGTGTTCTCACAGTAAGAAGACTGTCCCTTGCTGTGACCTGTCTGGTCCCAGGATCAGATTCCACATCTGAGGGGAGGTGGCTTACACTAGGTAAAAGGGGTGGGAGGGGGAAACTTTATCATTCAATTACTCTTGAACTACAACTCTGACAGTATAGAAATAACACTCTCCGTGGCCCAAATACTATGAGGATTAATTGGAGCTGCTGTTTTTGGTAAACATTACTATCCCTTGAAGTTCCACCACAATGGTGATCAATATCTTATCCTCTATGAGTAAAATAAAACAGGTAAGTCTGTACCCTGGTTATAGTGTTACGGAAGCCAGTAAAACTGGCTTACCACAATGGATGGTCTATCTAATTCAAACACTGTCTATTCCAACAGTCTACAGTATGACTAATATGATATATAAAATATCAAAGATTAGATAGTTATATAAAGAAATCTACTAATGAGCACTGGAAAGGTATCTTAGCTGGTTAATGCGCAAGCTGCTGAATCTTTTCAAACATCAGGGTCGCAGGTTCTAGTACAGGGATAGTCAAGTGAAATATATAATATAATATGTATACCCCAGGACATACTTGAAAACAAGACAAAATCTCAGTGTATCCTTCCTGGCAAAAATGCTTTAAAGGAGCCTTAAACTTTTTTTTTTTATGAAAAAACATATATCATAAGGATTTTCCTACTGAGAAAAATAAGGGTACTCCCACAGCCCAGAGATTTATATTTCCAGAGTTATTACAGTTTAAACCCATGTTTTTCTTACATTAGCAGTGCCCTCTAGTGGTCAAATTCTAATTAGATTTTCTGTTGGATTCTAGTGGAGAGAAAAGTTAGGAAAGTCAGAGATATACAGTTCTCCATAGAATGTGATAGAAACTGCTGAGTCACTTCCTGTCAGTTAGAACTATCAGGAAGTAAACACAGCAAATTCACTTCCTGTCAGTTAGAACTATCAGGAAGTAAACACAGTAAATTCACTTCCTGATTATTTAAACTGCTATAAATTTTGAATAAAACATCTGACAGAGATGGGAGTGACCTTGTTTTATTCAGCAGGAAATGCTCTATAAAATATGTGTTTTCATAAAAAACGTTTACTGCTCCTTTAATATTATTAGAATTGTGGTGCAAAGAAGAGAAATAAACATTTCCAAAATCCACACTGATTTAACCCCTTAACGACCCATGACGGTCCAGGACCGTCATGGCTTAAATGATAGCAACGTGCCTCCATGCACGCTGCTATCATTAAATCCAGGCTGAGACTGAGCGCTCCGAGACCGGGGCATTCAGTCTCAGCCCTTCTTCCTTCTTCCGGTTCACGCGATGGCCGTATCAGCGATCACATGTGTGACAGACAGAGGCAGCATGCAAAGCATGCTGTCTGTGCCTGTCTCGTCTGCCTTTGTCTCCCTTGCTCTCAATGTAAGGGAGACAGAAGTAGATGGGAGACACCTAGTGGTTAAAAAAAATACAGCAGTTGGGGGTATTAACCCCTTCACTGCTGGTGCAGGAGGCTGGCTAAATGCAGGTCAATTTTTGACCTGCAATTTTACACTTGTGTTTTTTTTTTTTAAAAAAAGCACACTTTTTTTTTTTTTACAAAAACATATTTTTATTTAAAAAAAATATATATAATTAAACAATATTGCAAGTGTGATTGTTGTGGAGCCATGTAATACACTTATATACACCACCAAGTGCCAGGGACAAAAAAGTGTCAAAATAGGGTGGGAAAAAGGGACATGGGGATTTTCACCCAGGGGGGACAGTGGCCACTTTAAAGTGCGCATTTTGTAGGTATGACTGACCGGTCATACCTTTCATGCAGTCTCCATAAAAATTTAACCCTTTGTGGCCAATTGATACCAATTTTTTTACATTTTTTTACCTTTTTTTTTAATTTTAATAAAGTAAATGGTGGGTTATCCATATAAATCAGGTATCAAATGAAAGCCCTATTTATGCTTAAAA
This sequence comes from Rhinophrynus dorsalis, assembly GCA_037306005.1. Classification (NCBI taxonomy): domain Eukaryota; kingdom Metazoa; phylum Chordata; class Amphibia; order Anura; family Rhinophrynidae; genus Rhinophrynus; species Rhinophrynus dorsalis. The sequence goes on from CM074723.1 coordinate 31,518,865, forward strand.
AAACAGTATATAATTTATGGGGGTGGAATAAAAGCCTAAGAGGGAAAACACTGTTGAACAAAGACGTAGTCAAAAAGGTCAGAATTGCTTCGGTCCTTAAGGGAAAACGACCTCAGATTTTCCCGGTCCTTAAGGGGTTAAAGTGGGTATTTTAACCCCTTAAATGCTAGAGAGGTTTACCTATCTATTGCACCCAGCGGAACTCCAGTAATGAACACTAGGTGGTACTGTTGAGCTCTGTTAATCAATGACATCAAAATATTTCATTTGTATATGCCAACTCAGAAATAGCCAGATTTAAAGGGGAAGCAACAAATACCTCACATTTTTTTTTTTTTTTTTAAGTGTTACTATCCCTTTACGTTCTTGGCTTTCTCACAAGTCTGCAATGTATTTGACTGCCTGCATTGCAAATGTGCTAGTAATGGAAGGGTTAATCTGAACCTACAATTCAAGTGCAATCCCAAAGGCTATTTTTACGGTTCCTATTTTATTTTTGGACTCAGGCTTGGTACAGTGACTTCGGTTTTAACATTTAAGTACAATACACAGCATTCCTAGTTTTTAATGCATTTGCCACATGTGTATATAGAAATCACTGGATTTGTAAATACTTTTATCCATATGATTTTTTTTTTCAAACTGGATTCGTTTCTATGGCTTTCAAAATATTATTCTGAAATTCATCCAGTTTGCACACGTGTACAGTTAGTTGCTGCAGGGGTCAAAGGAAGGCTTGATACCCTGGCCCATAGGCATAAAGTCAAAAGTACAGCAATTCTGTAGCAAGCCAACACACTGATACATGCCTGCAAACACAAATTCCATTTCATTGGAACCACCACTGCTCTAAAATACCTGGGAGCCTTTCTATCCCCAAGTCCCAGGAGAAACGCTGTAGAGTTGAGGATGAGAGTGTCTAAATGGTGCTTTTTCTGTGGGTGGGGCTTAATTAGGTGGGCATGAGGGCGTGGTTAAAAGGAGTTTTCTACAAAAATAGGTGTAAAGTAGTTGGAATGCTGTTGGGAGTGGGCTGAACGGACTGGAAAGTGGTAGGGGTTATAGGTGAACTTACCAAATCAGAATCCACCTCTGTTTCTGGACACCCCAAAATTCAGTATGAAAACTGGAGACTCTGGGGCAGACTAGGCGAGTCCCCAAGTATGCCCTCTAGAATTCAAGGTTTAAAAGTCCAGTTTAAATCAATGGGAATTTTTGGCATTTTTATTTGATCCTGTGGTGCATTTGGTTTGGAGAATTTCGAGCATTCAAGCAGTCAATTGCCCCTTTTAAATTAGTGAGATTTTTTTATTTGTTTGTAGTGGTGCAATTGATTTGATCCAGTTCTTAGTGCCTCACAGTTTATAAAAATTCCATTATAAAAATAAATGCAAATTTCAAAGTGGATTTGCTGGTCGTAGTGGTTATTATTAATAGGTGGTGCTAGTTCTCTTTTAATTTAAATAGTGGTTCCCAATAACCTAAGTGTGTCACTACAGGACATGCAGATGGTGCATGTCTGACACACATCTGCTCTGAACTTTCCTGTGATGCCTTATAATAAGACCGGTTTCATATCTCGGCCGATAGCTGCTGACTTTATTATATATAGCCGCTTCTGGACAGTACAATAAGAATAGAGAGGGTGAGCCCCTTCACTTTTCATCATTAACCATTAACTCCATGGGCACCAATAGGATTAGCTATAAGCATGTTGGTCATGAATCATCACGCAGCGGCTCTTTGTTGAACAAAATAGATTTTCCTCTCTCTCTTACCCATCACGTAAAGACCTCCCGAGATATTCAGTGGCGAATTGTGCTTCAGTCCAGGTGTGAGCATGTACAGCCTCAGATTTTGCCCCTGGGCACAATAAATTCTAATTAAGCTCTTATTATAGCGTGAATGATGTCAGTCACAATCTTTAATACTATTTATCACTCACTAGAAAAAAGATATTAAGGGTTTAAAGGGATAGTAATACTTCATGTTATCTTTATTTTATTTTGTAGGCATTAAAAAAACATGAAGAACGATATAAGTCTTATCTCTCAAACCTTTATGGTTTAAGAGATATTCACAAGCAAAGTATCCCCCCCTCCCGTCCAGCCAGATCAGAAGGGAGGTGCCCAGGTAGACTGCAGAGAGGGACAATCTTCAATTAAGATAAGGGAAAAAGCTGAAAAACTTGTCAAGGGGGGCAGGGCTTTCATTGTTCTCATAGGAAGAAGATCGTCCCCTTCTGTTATCTGTCTGGTCTTACAGCCAGATTCACATCTGAGAAGAGATGGCTTACACTAGGAAAAAGGGGCGGGAGGGGGAAACTTTGCTTGTGAATATCTCTTAAACCATAAAGGTTTGAGAGATAAGACTTATATCATTCTTCATGTTTTTTAATGCCTACAAAATAAACTAAAGTTAAAAGGAAGTATTCCTATCCCTTTAATATCCTCCTCCAACATTTTCAGGGGTTGGTAGCACTCGAAGGGACTGACCGGTCAGACAACCAGCTGAGCTCAGTTCCTATGGCACTCTCTCTCACGGATGCCTTTTTCACTGTGCGAGGAGTTTTAATGTGTCTTGAATAGTGATGATCGAGCACCCCAATGCTCGGGTGTTCGGGTGCTCTGACCGAGCGCCCCCGGAGACTCGAGTGCTCGGCCGAGCACCCGAGCCCCATTGAAGTCAATGGGAGGACTCGAGCATTACACCAGGCACCCCCTGCTCTGATGAGGGGAGGGTGCCTGGTCCATAGGAAAAGGGCAGAAAATGATGGAAACACCACAGAAATGGTTCAGGGACAGCATAGGGAGGATGTCTGGATGTATCTTGGACTCCAACATCGCTGCTGGGAACGATCTTTCGCCCGTAGTACGCCATTTTTACAGACTGACCGTAAAACACACAAAAAGGAAGATAAAAACGACTTTAGGCGAAAAATTGTTACCAAACAGTATTTGCTGTATATTTACTTGTATATCATCTGCAAATTCTGCAAAAAATTTCCTCGATTTTTCTGAACTGGGGCCATGATTAAGAGGGAAACGTGCGCAGAGGCAAATTCTCCCAAAAATTTCCTCGATTTTTCTGAACTGAGGCCATGATTAAGAGGGAAACGTGCGCAGAGGCAAATTCTCCCAAAAATTTCCTCGATTTTTCTGAACTGGGGCCATGATTAAGAGGGAAACGTGCGCTGAGCCGACCATCTAAAACATTATGGGTGAGGGTCTGCTGCGGAGCTGACCATCCTAAACATTATATGCGAAGGCCCGCTAGTGAGCTGACGCTATAAAACATTATATGAGAGGGCCCGCTAGAGAGCTGACCCAATAAAACATTATATGAGAAGGCCCGCTGGTGAGCTGACCTATACAAAAATTGTCAAACAGCGCCCGCTGGTGAGCTGGCCCTATATAAAAATTATATCACAGGGCCCGCTGGTGAGCTGGCCCTATATAAAAATTATATCACTGGGCCCGCTGGTGAGCTGGCCCTATATAAAAATTATATCACAGGGTATATGGAAGAGAGTCAACCATATACCCGTTTTTTGGGTGGAAGGGGTGAATGGGAATACAGAGTATTCCCATCATTGTAAATAACATATCTAAAGTGACTTTATGTTCCCCCGGGGCTTTCCTCCAGTGGAGTGGAGAAGTCAGGGGAAATCCAGGCCTTGTTCATTTTTATAAGTGTCAACCTATCAGCATTTTCGGTGGAAAGGCGGATACGCTTATCTGTTATGATGCCACCAGCAGCACTAAATACCCGCTCAGACAGAACGCTGGCGGCAGGGCAGGCCAGCACCTCCAAGGCGTAGAGTGCCAGTTCATACCACGTGTCCAGCTTGGACACCCAGTAGTTGTAAGGCACAGAGGGATCATTGAGGACGCTGACACGGTCTGCTACGTACTCCTTCATCATCTTCCAAAACTTTTCCCTCCTTGTGACACTAGGCTGCGCATCAGGGTGAGGGTGCTGGCGGGGTGTCATGAAGGTGTCCCACGCCTTGGAGAGTGTTGCCCTGCCTTTGTCGGAACTGCTGTGTGCTCCCCTTTTCTCCCCTTCTCGGTTGGCCAAGGTAGCACGTACTCTGCCGCCAGCGTTGTCAGATGGAAAATTTTGGAGCAATTTTTCAACAAGAACCTTCTGGTATTGCACCATTTTGCTTGTCCTCTCCACCGGAGGAATGAGAGATGAGAAATTCTCTTTGTAGCGGGGGTCCAGAAGGGTGAACACCCAGTAATCCGTGTTGTCTAAAATGCGTGTGACGCGTGGGTCACGGGAAAGGCAGCCTAACATAAAGTCAGCCATGTGTGCCAGAGTACCAACAGGCAAGATTTTGCTGTCCTCACCAGGAGGATGACTCTCAATCTCCTCATCTCATAACAGCTGGTACTCCACTACTGCCCTCTGCTGCTCACAAAGCCGGGCCAACATGTGGAAGGTGGAGTTCCAGCGCGTGCTCACGTCACACAGCAGCCGGTGAGCTGGCAATTGTAAGCGCTGCTGCAGCTTCAACAGGCCGGCTGAAGCTGTTGATGACTTACGGAAATGTGCACACACGCGGCGCACCTTGGTCAAGAGATCATGCAAATTGGGGTAGGTTTTTAGAAATCGTTGAACCACTAAATTAAATACATGCGCTAGGCATGGTACGTGTGTGAGCTTGCCGAGCTCCAAAGCCGCCACCAAGTTACGCCCATTATCACACACAACCATGCCTGGTTGCAGGTTGAGTGGCGAGAGCCACTGCTCGGTCTGGTGACTAATCCCCTGCAACAGCTCTGAGGTCGTGTGCTGTTTGTCCCCAAGGCAGATCAGCTTCAGCACGGCCTGTTGACGCTTCACCACTGCAGTGCTACACTGCTTCCAGCTACCGGCTGATTGGTGAGTGGCGCTGCGCGCAGAGAATTCGGAGGTGGAAACGGAGGAGGAGGAGCCAATAACGTAGGTGCTGGCGGAAACCCTGATGGAGGTAGGGCCCGCAATCCTCGGCGTGGGTAGCACCTGTGCCATCCCAGGGTCCGAGTCGCTCCCAGCCTCCACGACATTCACCCAGTGTGCCGTCAGTGAAATGTAGCGTCCCTGGCCACAAGCACTTGTCCATGTGTCAGTCGTTAAGTGGACCTTCCCAGTAACTGCGTTGGTCAGGGCACGGGTGATGTTACGGGACACATGGTGGTGTAAGGCGGGGACGGCACACCGGGAAAAGTAGTGGCGGCTGGGGACTGCGTACCGAGGGACAGCTGCTGCCATCAGGCTGCGGAAGGACTCAGTCTCCACAAGCCTAAATGGCAGCATTTCGATGGCCAGTAATTTGGAAAGGTGTGAGGTTAGTGCTATGGCCTGTGGGTGGGTGGCTGGGTATTTTCGCTTGCGCTCAAATGCCTGGGGTAACGACATTTGGACGCTGCGCTGGGACAGGGAAGTGGATGTGGTCGCTGATGGTGCTTCAGATGGTACAGGTGCAGGGCGGGAGGTATGCGGGCCTGCGCCTTCGACAGGCGATTGGCCGGCACCGAAAACAGGGGAAGAGGAGGCAGTGGTGTGGCCTGCAGACACAGATTGGCGATCCGGGCGTTCCTCCCACTTATTACGGTGCTTGGATGCCATGTGTCGGATCATGCTGGTGGTGGTGAGGTTTCTAGTGTTCATGCCTCGGCTCATTCTGGTGTGGCACAGGTTGCAAACTACAATTCTTTTGTCGTCCGCACTTTCCTTAAAAAAACGCCATACCGCGGAACACCTACCCCTTGGCAAGGGAGATTTACGCAAGGAGGTGCTCCGTGGAACATTTGCGGGCCGGTTTGGTGCGGTCCGCCTTCTTTCTGTAGCCACACCACCACCTCTTCCAGCCTGTTGCGGTGCTGCAGATGGCTCACCCTCAGGACTGCTGTCATCGCTCGGCTCTACACCTTCCCAGGTGGGGTCAGTCACCTCATCGTCCACCAAGTCCTCCTCCACTTCCTCACTCTGATCATCCTCCTCATGTCTTGATCCCACCACATACTCAGTCATTGACAACTGTATATCATCCTCCTCATGAAGGTCTTGAGACAGTAATAGTGGTTGATTTAATGGCAACTGTGTCTCATCATCATCATCATCCACTTCCTTTGACCTTAAATGCCGTTCCCCTCTGTCATCTTCTTGTGATTGGGTACCCTCTAGAGGTTGTGAATCAGGGCACAAGATGTCATGTTCCTCTGCAAGCGTGCTTGGAGAGAGGTTCAAATTAAGGATTGGTGATGAGACGAGCTCTTCACTATATCCCAGTGTGGGATCACTTCTTTGACCAAACCCTCTATGGTGGGAGGAAGGATGATCAGGGTGAGGATTATGTTGACCAGACTCTTGGCTACTGAGAATGGACTTGGTGGAAGACAGGGTGGTGCTTAACCGACTGGAAGCAGTATCAGCTGAAATCCAACCGACCACCTGTTCGCAGTGGTCTGACCTCGAGAGTGATGTCCTGCGACGCCCTGTAAACTGAGACATGAAGCTAGGTATGGTGGATGTCTTTCTGTCTTGTGCTCTGGCACCAGGCACAGTTTCTACGCGTCCTGACCCGCGCCCTGAACTATCAGGATCACGTCCACTTCCCCGTCCCTTTTTACCCGCCTTCTTCATATTACACGGAATATGTGCTGCAAATCTGCAACTTTGCACAGTAAACAGAATGTTCTCCTAATATGCAACTTTGCACACTAAACAGAATGTGCTTCTTATCTGCGGCTCGGCACAGTGAATGGAATATGTGACTTTGATATTTTACACTTTGCACAGTAAACAGAATGTTCTCCTAATATGCAACTTTGCACACTAAACAGAATGTGCTTCTTATCTGCGGTTAGACACAGTGAATGGAATATGTGACTTTGATATTTTACACTTTGCACAGTAAACAGAATGTTCTCCTAATATGCAACTTTGCACACTAAACAGAATGTGCTTCTTATCTGCGGCTCGGCACAGTGAATGGAATATGTGACAGTGCGGTTAGACACAGTGAATGGAATATGTGACTTTGATATTTTACACTTTGCACAGTAAACAGAATGTTCTCCTAATATGCAACTTTGCACACTAAACAGAATGTGCTTCTTATCTGCGGTTAGACACAGTGAATGGAATATGTGACTTTGATATTTTACACTTTGCACAGTAAACAGAATGTTCTCCTAATATGCAACTTTGCACATTAAACAGAATGTGCTTCTTATCTGCGGTTAGACACAGTGAATGGAATATGTGACTTTGATATTTTACACTTTGCACAGTAAACAGAATGTTCTCCTAATATGCAACTTTGCACACTAAACAGAATGTGCTTCTTATCTGCGGTTAGACACAGTGAATGGAATATGTGACTTTGATATTTTACACTTTGCACACTAAACAGAATGTTCTCCTAATATGCAACTTTGCACACTAAACAGAATGTGCTTCTTATCTGCGGCTAGGCACAGTGAATGGAATATGTGACTTTGATATTTTACACTTTGCACAGTAAACATAATGTTCTCCTAATATGCAACTTTGCACACTAAACAGAATGTGCTTCTTATCTGCGGTTAGACACAGTGAATGGAATATGTGACTTTGATATTTTACACTTTGCACAGTAAACAGAATGTTCTCCTAATATGCAACTTTGCACACTAAACAGAATGTGCTTCTTATCTGCGGCTCGGCACAGTGAATGGAATATGTGACTTTGATATTTTACACTTTGCACAGTAAACAGAATGTTCTCCTAATATGCAACTTTGCACACTAAACAGAATGTGCTTCTTATCTGCGGTTAGACACAGTAAATGGAATATGTGACTTTGATATTTTACACTTTGCACAGTAAACAGAATGTTCTCCTAATATGCAACTTTGCACACTAAACAGAATGTGCTTCTTATCTGCGGTTAGACACAGTGAATGGAATATGTGACTTTGATATTTTACACTTTGCACACTAAACAGAATGTTCTGCTAATCTGAAACTTTGCACACTAAACAGAATGTGCTTCTTATCTGCGGTTAGACACAGTGAATGGAATATGTGACTTTGATATTTTACACTTTGCACACTAAACAGAATGTTCTGCTAATCTGAAACTTTGCACACTAAACAGAATGTGCTGCTAATCTGAAACTTTGCACACTAAAAAGAATGTGCTGCTAATCTGCAACTTTGCACACTGAACAGAATGTGCTGCTAATCTGCAACTTTGCACACTAAACAGAATGTGCTGCTAATCTGCAACTTCGCACACTAAACAGAATGTGCTGCTAATCTGCGGCTAGGCACAGTGAACGGAATATGTGACGTTTTTTTTTTTAAATCTCTGCCCCCCCAAACAAAATAAACTGCTGCCCCCACACACAGTAGTCCTGAAAAGGACTTTTGGGTCTTTTTTTTTTTTTAAATCGCTTTTCTTCTCCCTACACTGACTTTCCCTTCCTATCCTCATCTCTCCCTGGCTAAGACTGAGCCGAACTCGCTGGTCAGGTGCTATACAGCACCCGATCACGGGTTCTGGCCAGCCAATCAGTGTAATGCCAGCAGCCAACATGGCTGCTGGCATTACACTGATGTCAGAGCCTCCCTGCATGTTTATTGGCTGCGCAGCAGCCGCGAAACGTGCGGGGAGGAGACCCGAACATGGCGGGCGAGCACATGCGGTACTCGTACGAGTACCGCCATGTGCCGAGCAGAGCGATGCTCGAGCCGAACCGAGCTTCGGCCGAGCATGCTCGCTCATCACTAGTCTTGAACACTGATGACAATACCTACAATTCAGTCAGTGCTCATGATGTATTGACCCTTTGAGTGCCAGAGAGGTATCGATTAAAACAGCTGGCAAATGTCTGTGTGTGAGAACCAAGCCTAGTTGCCATGAAAGCTTCTCAGTCAGATCTGATGTCAGGGAAAGAGGAGTAAGGGGGATATTAAATGCATAATAAACTTTAAACTGGTATTAGATTGTGTGACTGACATTTCAAACAGGGAGAAAAATATATCTTTAAAAGAAAAATATACCTTTAACAGGCCTGCTTGTAAAATATGGTCTAGGTTGAATCTATAAAAGAATAACATGGAAGTGATTAATTAAACTATGGACTGTAATGGAAGTACTTATTTTCAATGTGACAGAAACAAATTATATATATATATTTCACTAAAAGTCTCCTTAAAGGGATAATAACCTCGAAAAAAAAAGTACAGGCGAATTTATAGGTACAATTAAAAGATACTTACTGCCCTCATTCCCATCTCTCAAACTGTTATGAAGTCTCGAGAGGATCAAATGATACATTCCCTAAATACTTCCCCTACACCTCTTCTTGTTCTCCCTCAGTCTCTCCTCTTTGCCTTATGTTCTTCATCACTGCCTCCCTCCACTTCTTCTCATCATGTTCTCACCTCATTGTGTTCTCTCTCATTCCCTCCACTTCTAAGCATCTAGTTCCCTCAATCCAACCCCTTCTCCGCATCCTGTTCTCCCTCAATCACCCGCTTCTCCTCATTGTGTTCACCCTCAATCCCTCCTCTTTTCCGCATCCAGTGTGCCCTCAATCCATCCACTTCTCCACATCCTGTTCTCCCTCAATCTCTCCTCTTCTCCGCATCCTGTTCTCCCTCAATCACCCGCTTCTCCTCATTGTGTTCACCCTCAATCCCTCCTCTTTGCCGCATCCAGTGTGCCCTCAATCCATCCACTTCTCCACATCCTGTTCTCCCTCAATCACTCCGCTTCTCCTCATTGTGTCCGCTCTCAATCCCTCCTCTTTGCCGCATCCAGTGTGCCCTCAATCCATCCACTTCTCCACATCCTGTTCTCCCTCAATCACTGCGCTTCTCCTCATTGTGTCCACCCTCAATCCCTCCTCTTTGCCACATCCAGTGTGCCCTCAATCTCTCCTCTTCTCCACATCCTGTTCTCCCTCAATCACCCGCTTCTCCTCATTGTGTTCACCCTCAATCCCTCCTCTTTGCCGCATCCAGTGTGCCCTCAATCCATCCACTTCTCCACATCCTGTTCACCCTCAATCACCCCGCTTCTCCTCATTGTGTCCACCCTCAATCCCTCCTCTTTGCTGCATTCAGTGTGCCCTCAATCTCTCCTCTTCTCCACATCCTGTTCTCCCTCAATCACTCCGCTTCTCCTCATTGTGTCCACCCTCAATCCCTCCTCTTTGCCGCATCCAGTGTGCCCTCAATCTCTCCTCTTCTCCACATCCTGTTCGCCCTCAATCACTCCGCTTCTCCTCATTGTGTCCACCCTCAATCCCTCCTCTTTGCTGCATCCAGTGTGCCCTCAATCTCTCCTCTTCTCCACATCCTGTTCTCCCTCAATCACTCCGCTTCTCCTCATTGTGTTCACCCTCAATCCCTCCTCTTTGCCGCATCCAGTGAGCCCTCAATCCATCCACTTCTCCACATCCTGTTCTCCCTCAATCACTCCCCTTCTCCACATCCTGTTCGCCCTCAATCTCTCCTCTTTGCCGCATCCAGTGTGCCCTCAATCCATCCCCATCTCCACATCCTGCCCACCCTCTCAATCCCTCCCGCATCCCGTTTACCCTCCTTCCCTTTTGCCATGCCAGCAAGTACAGCTGGGCTGTTACTACAACAAACACATTGCACAACCCACAATCCCACCCTGCCATGGGAAGTAGACACGCTGTCACTAGTTACATTTTCCTGGGTGCTGAAGTTGTTATCATAGACAGGACAATCTGAATAATACAGGCGCACACACAGGTCTTCAACAGGTCATGATTTATGAGAAAACATATCACTGTCAACCCTTCGGTCAAGTTGCACGGATCTTCTTCAGGACAAAAAAAAAGAAAGCAAAAAGACCATATAAATCCCATCTAAGAAAGGGCACCAAAAAGGTATCCTGTACACCTGAGTTATAGGCCTGAAGGGTGCAGCCATTGTGACAGTAACTAAGAAATGAGACATAGCCAGCACATAGAAAACATAGAATTATACCGTGGAAGACAGGAATGGATCACAGATCAGTAGAGGATCATTTACTTGTGACAAAGAAAAAAGTTTGCCAGCACACAACAAAGCATAAACATATTGAGTCTACGGAAAGACATAGGGCAGATCAGATCCAGATACACCATGGCTCTGTAAGGATACAAACCCTTTGATTCATGTTGTGCTTTGTGTGTGGTCCCCCCGAGAGCTACAATACACTCAGGATGCTCTCCCGGATTTGATGTGTTCCTTCTGCACTAACCACTTATGGTTAACATTTGTGCCCTATTATGTCTCTCTCACTTTAACATTTTGCGATTTTTATCCATATAGGAACGTTGTGTATCTGCTCAAATTTATGAGGATTCATGTGTAAGTGAAAGATTTCCACAGTGACGAAAAAGGGGTAAATCTGAACCAGTTCTCAATGGTCAGTAAAAATATGTAGTTGGAAATATATGTTCTAATGACATTACATTATGTGAGTATATATCTTGCCAAGTACAAGAAGTTTACAGTTGTGGGATGGATAATTGAAACACCCACTTAAGACTTGCACACTGTAGAATGGAAAGGTGAAATCGGGACAAGATCGCATCCATCTGGGCTGTTTCTTCGACTCTTAACTTATTCAGAAATATATCCAGCAGCGAGTCACAAGAATAATAAATAGCTGTTCAATTGTAATGAAAATGTTCTGCGTTATAGAACAATGTCACTCCCAACGCTACCCATTTTTAACCCTTTGAGTGCCAGAGCATTGCATACCCCTCTGTCACTCAAAGGGTTAACATTCCAAGAACAGTCTTTAACACTTTGAGAACTAGAGGAACGCACAATGCATTGTGAGAAATGTATCCTTAACCCTTTGAGTGACAGAGGGGTATGCAACATACATACTAGAAAAGCCTCCAATGCAACATTGACAGACGTATATTCAAAAACCTTGACGGAGCTTAAAGGGATAGTAATACTTAAAACGTAAAAAAATATATGTTGTAGGGATTATCCCCCTGAGTAAAACAAGGGTACTCCCACTGCTGAGAGATATTTTATTTAAAAAATTATAACAGCTCAAACTTGAATTTTTTAGCTGCAATATCACAGTGGCCTGAAAATTTACAGTGGCGCTGTTGCTACACCATCGTATGGACTGCTCTGGTCCATAGACCACAAATCTCCATAGGATGGTGTAGCAACAGCACCACTGTAAATTTTCAGGCCACTGTGATGTTGCACCTAAAAAATTCAAGTTTGAGCTGTTATAATTTTTATAAAGTATCTCACAGCAGTGGAAGTTCCCTTGTTTTACTCAGGGGGATAAACCCTACAACATATATATTTTTTTACATTTTAAATATTATTATCCCTTTAACCCTTGCAATGCGCTGCGTACCCCCTCTGGCACTCTGTTCATACCTGGGAACTTTTAAGATAAGCTGACCCTAAGAGCTTTGAAATATTAACCCTTAAAGCTTCACATAATGTACATTTTATGCAATATGTAACTGCTTGCTTCAGTCAGTCAGTAAGGAACCTGTATCATGCTAATTTAGAGACCGCACTGCCTAAACACAAACAGGACTAGCAATACTTCACCCCCTGTCTTTCTGGTACAAATGGCCCCAATTTAGAGACATTTAATTTTGGACAAATCATACAGCAGATAACACAGAACTCTCTCGCCCTGACAATTTGGCCCTTCACTCCGAGACCCTTGAGTCTCAGTGGGAATTCCTAGGTATTGTTATGTTTCATTCGCAACTTTGCCAAAATCGTTTCCTTATAAATGATAAATAATGGAAAGTGTATCCTTTTAAAAAAAAATTAAAAGATTAAATGTAGCTCTTTACCTACTTCCATCAGACAGCGTTGACCGGATCTGTACCGTAGTCTGAGCTTGTATCCAGCCTCCCCTGATGACGGAGGCTATCTGTCGGTAAATTGGAGCGATGTGATTGGCAGACATCGATTTCTGGCCAATGAGATCACTCCAACTTACAGACAAACAGCCTCAGTCATCAGAGAAGGCTGGATAGAAGCTCAGACTACGGTACAGATCTGGTTAACGCTGTCTGTCGGAAGTAGGTACAGAGCTACATTTAATCTTTTAATTTCTCCAAAGGAGCGGATTTTTTTTAAAAAAGGATAAACTTACCATTATTTATCATTTATAAGGAAACGATTTTGGCAAAGTTGCGAAGAGGGTAAACATCCACTTTAAAATCCTAAACCATTATATGTGGCTCTTTGGTGGACTTGTGCAACACATTTGATCCTTGGGGTAAATCTGGAGGCCTGTCACTGGCTTCGAGACATATGCACACAAAAAACTGAAGAAAACTGGAGCAAATCAACTGCATCATAGGGAACAAGAAAATTTTCCCAAATTCCCATGGGATTTATTCAGCTTTTAACACGTTGAACATTAGAGGGACCTCCAACACAAAACATTGATGGCCTGAGACCTTGCTAGTATTCAATCGGTTATAAGGCCAATTAAATCAATGGCAATTTGTATTTGTTCCTGTATGATACAGTTGGTTTGTCCCTAAATTGCTCCACTGCTCTGTGTACATAAATATATATACAGTATATATCACCCTGAGCATGAGTAGGCAGCAGTGCACAGCATTCAAAAACAGATCCCACGAGCTGGAAGGAAGAGTAAGTTTAGGTCAAGTGAATAATCAATGCCAGATGAAACGGAGTAATTAGAAGTAGAAGATGATGATGGGACATCTGGGATAGAAAAAGTTATGGTATGAAGAAAAAGGTGTCCATTCATGTACCTCATAGCTCTCAGAGAGAGTAGTAGACAGCGAAAGGGACAGAAAAAGGGGAGAGGGAATAGGGAAGTCAAGAAAGTGTGATTGGAGAGGAAAGGAGAGGAGGAGGGAGGGAGTGGGAGGTGAAAGGATGGAGAAGGGGAGAGATGGAGGAGGAGAGAGAGTGGGAGGAGAGGGAAAGTAAAGACAAGGGAAGCGTGAGAGAATAAGGAGTAAGCATGGGAGAGAAGGAATGAGAGAAGATCATGAGAGGGAGGAGAAAAGTAAAAACATGAGAGAGGAAAAGTCATACAGAGAGGGAAGGGAAAGAAAGAACGAGATTGGAGAATGGCAGGGAAAAAGAAAGGGGTGGTGATGGGAGAGGGGAAGAAAAATAGGGGGAGGAAGGCAGAACTAGAGAGGGAGGAGAGGGGTTGAAAGGAAAAGAGGAAAAGGAGAGATTCTAGTTCACCAATCAGTTTTCACTTGCCATTTTTAGGAATAGTCCAGATATACAGTTGTGCTCAAACGTTTGCATACCCTTGGAGAACTGGTAGTAAATGTACCATTTTTAAAGAAAACTTGAGTGAGCAGGCAAAACACGTTTCTTTTATTTCTTACTAGTTGAACAGCCCGTTACATGAGCCACAGTGCCACTGCCACCCGGTCGCAGGGCAGTCACGCGCACTAGAAACTGCCCGCTCCACGGCTGATACAGAGCTAGACGCTCCTTCGGAGCGCCCAGCTCTGTATCAGCCGTGGCGCGGGCACTCTCTACTGCGCATGACTGCAGCACGTATGTCGCGGCGTTACACACGATTTAGCGAATTATTATACAGGATGGGATCCATATCCAACTGCAGGTTATAACAGAATGGCCCAATCATAAAACAAAACACGGCAACAAATAAAAAAACGGAATGACCCCTGTTCAAAAGTCTGCATACCCTTAGTTCTTAATACGGTGTATTGCCCCCTTTAGTATCAATGACAGCGTGCAGTCTTTTGTAATAGTTGTCTATGAGGCTCCCAATTCTTGCAGGTGGTTTAGCTGCCCATTCGTCTTGCAAAATGACTCCAGATCATGCAAAGTCTTTGGTCATCTTGCATGAACCGCATGTTTGAAATCTCCCCAGAGCTGCTCGATGATATTAAGGTCAGGAGACTGTGATGGCCACTCCAGAACCGTCACCGTTTTCTGCTGTAACCACTGGAGGACAACTTGGCCTTGTGCTTAGGGTTATTGTCGTGCTGGAAAGTCTAAGAGAGTCCCATGCGCAGCTTTAGTGCAGAAGAATGCAAATTGTCTGCCAGTATTTTCTGATAACATGCTACAATCATCTTGCCATCAATTTTCACAAGATTCCCAGTGCCTTTAGAGCCCACCCCCCCAAAAAAAACATCAGTGAGCCATCACCTTGCTTCACAGTGGGGATGGTGTTCTTTTTGCTATAGGCCTTTTGACGCTTATGGTTGTGACCATAAAACTCTATTTTGGTCTTGTCACTCCAAATTACATTGTGCCACAAGCTGTGAGGTGTGTCACGGTGTTGTCGGTCATATTGTAACCGGATTTTTTTTGTGGCATTGGTGCAGTAAAGGCTTCATTCTGGCAACTCGACCATGCAGCTCATTTTTGTTCAAGTATTGTCGTATTGTGCTCCTTGAAACAAGCACACTGTCTTTTACCGGAGCAGCCTGTATTTCTCCTGAGGTTACCTGTGGGGTTTTTCTTTGTATCCCAAACAATTCTTCTGGCAGTTGTGGCTGAAATCTTTCTTGGTCTACCTGACCTTGGCTTGGTATCAAGAGATCCCCAAAATTTCCACTTCTTAATAAGTGATTGAATAGTACTGACTGGCATTTTCAAGGCTTTGGATATCTTTTTATATCCTTTTCCATCTTTATAAAGTTGCATTACCTTGTTACGCAGGTCTTTTGACAGTTCTTTTCTGCTCCCCATGGTCAGTATCCAGCCTGTTCAGTGCATCCACATGAAAGCTAACAAACTCATTGACTATTTATACACAGACACTAATTGCAATTTAAAAAGCCACAGGTGTGGGAAATTAACCTTTAACTGCCATTTAACTGCGTCACCTTGTGTGTCAGTAACAAGGCCAGACATTCAAGGGTATGTAAACTTTTGATCAGGGACATGTGGGTGATTTCTGTTATCATTATGATTTAAAAAGGAGCTAAACAACTCTCCTATATAATAATTCGCTAAGGTTTGTCAGAAGCCATCATGTGCAGTAGAGACAGCTGCGCTTTAGTTATGCGCAGTACAGACAGCTGTGCGAGCTTTAGTCATGCGCAGTACAGACAGCTGCGCGAGGTTTAGTCATGCACAGTACAGACTGCTCACTCCATGGCTGTTACAGAGCGGGGCTCTCCGAATTCAGACCAGAGTAAGCTCATGTCTACAGAGGTGGAACTGTTTCAACTTGTGTGATAATAAATGGCTTCATATAATCACTATCCTTAAATGAATGATCAGTCATATTTTCAAAATCATTGCCAAAATTCACAATTTCTGCCAGGGTATGCAAAGTTTTGAGCACAACTGTATATAGTTTAACCATTTGAGTATCAGAAGAGTGTTGGGGCAAACCCAGAATTTCACACAAAGGTTTTCAAAGAAAAAAAAGTAAATAATGACAATACCTAGAATTTACTTTGGTTATTCTACATCTATATATCATTGTACCTTTCTGACCACAGCACAGGGCAAAGGTATCAGCAATTCTCTGAGGATGATTGGAGTTGTAATCCAATAACAGTTGCTGGATTGCAGGTATCAGAGCCATGGAAAAGACAAATGTACAACAGCAACAATCATTTCTCTTTATTTGGGATCCTAAAGCCTCATCTCTCCCTGATCTGGTTGGGGCAGTAGAGTCCATCTGCATGTTTCTGGGCAATTTCAAGCCACCTCTTAGTTTGCCCTTGAGTGCCCTTGAGACACTGCTCTGGATCTCAAAGAGTTATGTAAACATACTGATATATTTTTTGTAATCTAAGAATTTTAATTTTCTTATTTAATTGCATTTGAAAACATGGGCCCATATTTATTAAAGCAAACTGGAGTAAACAAACGGCACCATAGGGTACAAAAAAAATTAATCTTCAGTTTGGCTTTTAACCCCTTGAATGCTAGATAGGTCTCCAATGCATTGTGGAGCAATGCATTGGAGACCTCTCTAGCATTCAAGCAGTTAACGAAACTCAAGTTCATGGGAATTTAGGAATTTTTGTTTCTCCCCGATGGTGCAGTTGGTTTGCTCCAGAATAAAGTCTAAAGGACTCCTGAGTACATCTCAGTTTAGAATGTCACGGAAAAGAGACCGAGCTCCATTATGTCTAGTAATAACAGCAGAGCCATTATCGTTTACATTGTATAATGACTGCTCTCTTTGCAGCCAACTCAGTATATTATAATCGCTGGCACTGAGCCTTCATCCACATCTTGAACTACGTTAAAGTCCTTTTCTAGAATTGTGTCTTGCTTTAATTTAGAATAAATAATTGTTACCAGAATAGTCAACTTATAGCTGTTCACACGCATTAGAAAAAAAAAAAATCCATTAAATTAAAAGGGAACTAGCATCTCCTATTAATAACCCCCTCTAACCTTTCTATGGTCATAAAATACTAATTGCCTCCAATTAATTTTCCATTGCTCCTTGGTTCAAAAGTTAACCTGTTTAATCAGTCATGGATGTCCGGTCCATGGAGGCAGACATGACAGTTGCTAGACCGATCAGCGGACCTTGGACTGAGACTCTGCTCACTGCACCTTACGAATTTAAGAACCAAAAGGTTGTGCACCATCTGCGTCTCTTTGTATCAGTATTATTATCAATGGATGGTCTATGTCAGCTAGATGGTGGATGAAAAATAGGGCTGTCTTTTTGGACTGTATGGAACTAAGCTGTTTTATAACTTGACTTTTTAAATGTATTTTATCATTTTTGTTAACAATAAAAGTGATGTTTTAATTTATTTTATATATCCATAACCCATATAATCTTTACTTAAAGTAGCCTTTTTCTGTAATTAGGGTATAAGTTTGGTGTTGATTATGTATTTTTTCCCCTCTATTCTTTGGTTATTTCAAATGCAATCTTAGCCTATACCATGTTAATAAACCCAATACCTTTGATACTTAATATAGGTGGTACACCCCATATTCTTTAAACATTTTTCACTAAAGCAATTTTTTACAATGAGGAGTGTCCTTGTTTTACTCAAAAACCCAAACATAAATTTTTCATTATAAAACAGTCCTCTCACAACAAACTACTAAAACTCTCATACATGCCCTCATTCTGTCCTGCTTAGACTATTGCAATGTGCTACTAACTGGCCTCCTTGCTATCCATCTTTCATCTATGCAATCGGTTTTAAACTCGGCTGCACGAATCACCATACTTTCCTCAAAAACTGAACCTGCTTGCATAATTCTTAGACATCTGTCATGGCTTCCTGTTCAGCAACTCATCACTTACAAAGTCCTTCTTCTCACCTTTAATGATCTCCACACTGCTACCCCTCCTTACATCTCTTCCCTCATCTCCTCTTACATTCCCGGACACCTCCTTCACTCAGCACACAACGCCCTTCTTCTTACACCATCCACACCCTCTGCTCACTCCCATCTCAAACCTTTTTCACTTTCTGCTCTCTACATATGGAACTCCATACACCTCTCCCTACGACGTGAACAATTCCCTCTGTCTTTAAATTTACCCTTTAAATGTCATCTTCTGGAGCACTAGTACCATGAACTACTTTGGCCAAACTCAGCACTTGTAATTTCAGCACTTGACACCCTCATATCCTGTTCTCTGTCTCCTATTACTCATTTAGACTGTAAGCTCCATGGGGCAAGGACCCCTCTCCTATTGTTTCTATAAATGTGACACTTATTTTATCCCCTCTTATTGTAATACATGTCTGTTGTAAGGCACTGCATACACTGTGTGGCTCCATGTAAATAAATATATACATACATGCATAAAATATTACTATTTCTTTAAAATACAAATGTGCCATTTATTATTATAACTTATAATACTGCTTAACAGGATGATGGGGTTTAATATGGCCTTAATGAAAAGTAGTCACTCTTGCTAAAATGATTCCTAAGCAGATCACTGGAGGGAATAAAGGAATGCACATGTTTTTTTCATTGGATTCTCTCCAGGGGGAAGTTAGTCTGTCCTTACAGCCTGGCTTCCCTTCTTACTGCTGAGATCTGAGCCCCATCAGTAACAAGTGGCTTGGTGTGAACCCTGTATCTAGCAGACACATGATTCATATTTAAAGGGACAGGGAAATGCATCTGAGCGTGCCCCAGATTTAGGGGGAAGGTTGTTGCTGGCATCCTGTACCACCCATACAATGAATCTGTAAAATAGGTAAAAAAATAATAACAATTAAAATGACAAAAATAAAATTACTGTATATGTTTTTATTATGACATGGGCACCTTGCACTTTTAACTCCATACTTGCCAAACTTCATGAAAAATGCACACATCCACTTTGTTTTTGGAAGAACTAGTGGAATTTATTTATGGTTATTTGATGACATCTGCACTAATTGTGCGCAAACAAGTGGGGCAGAATCACATATTTATATGCATGACCTATTAAAAAGAGGGGCTGTATATTTACATATGTATTCTTTCTCACAAAAAAACTATATACACATGGGTACACTAACAAATCTAACATACACATAACAAGAAATATGAAATTGGAAGTGGTTTTTAAGGAGTAAAATAGACCGCCTTTAAGGGGTTACTTACCTATTTGATATCTATTAAACTAGCTACAGTTCAACTGCCTGCAAGCATTTAGTCGCGGGCACTTCAATGTTACAGAGTGTTGGTGAATATGTTGCTCTGTTCCTCTTGTTCCCACTGAACTTTGATGATGAATTACAGATACACAACATGATTTTCAAGTATAATGCTTACATTTTATTGTAGGGTTGGTTATACCTAGACTTCTGCATTTATCTCATTATGAATGCAAAATTTAATAAAAATTGCATGTTTCCTGACATTCGGATTAAAACAATAAACAATAAAAATATCATGGAACACACTATTCTAGAAAAGTTAATAATGTACTCAATACTTTTGTACACACACATTTGTTCATTCATTCATTCATTCATTCATTCATTCACATGCATACTCACACATTTACATACATTCACAAGTATAACACTTTACTTGATGTCAGACATCAAGAGGTGTCTTTGACACCCTGGTCCTCCACTATGTTGGCCGTAGAAAAACAATAAAGCAAAAAAAAAATACCCACCCTTGACTCCACTGCATCTACAAAAAATATCTCCCTCTTGATTCTGCTTGGGCCATTGTCCAAGACAGAATTAGAGAAAAAATTGTCACGGATTGGCTTTTAGATAGCAATCCCTGTTCAGACTAGTTCCCACACTCTCATTGGCTGGAATTGTGGTGTTTCAAAGGGCACAAATCATGTCCTTCAGTAACCTCATTTCCCAACCAATGAAAATCTAGATCTAGGTCACGGATGTACGCAATGTCAGCCCTCCAGCTAGCCAATGATTGGTTAGCTGGAGGGGTGACATAATCAGTGATCCCTCCAGCTAGATGTTGATTGGCTGGGGGATGAGGTTACTACAAGACACGTTTCATGTCCTTTGTAACCCCACAATCCCAGCCAACAGGAGCATGGGAACTAGTTTGAACAGGGACGTCCTTATCCCTGTTCATTTTTTTCTTGATTCTGGCTTGGGCGACGGCCTGAGCAGGATTTTTTTTGAGATGCAACTTAGGTGACGTGGCAGCAGCGAATTAGGTTTTTATTTATATATATATATTTTTTTAATTATTCAATGTGTTTTATAGACACAATGCTGAAAGACCAGGGTGTTGAGGACACTGCTGAACCTTCAACATCAATATAAGCGTTTTGTCTTGGGGGGAAGGGATAGATTTTTGGTGAATTAATTTTATTTATTGACATAAATCTTCACCAAAACTCTGACTAACCAAACAGGGTTGGGTCAACAAAAGTAGTTTCATCCAAATAGGTAAGAAAAAATTACTAATCGTTTACATGAAACAATTTTTTTGCTGTGCACAAGTTTAGTTATACCAACACAACATTTTGGGCAATGTCCTTATATATGATGAAGGGCATGGCTTAAAGGGATAGTAATACTTCGTTTTATCTTTATTTTATTTTGTTGGCATTAAAAAAACATGAAGAACGCTATAAGTCTTATCTCTCAAACATTTATGGTTTATGAGATATTCACAAGCAAAGTTCCCCTCCCCGCCCCTTTTACCTAGTGTAAGCCATCTCTTCTCAGATGTGAGTCTGGTTGTATGATCAGACAGATAACAGAAGGGGACAATTTTCTTTGTATGAAAACAATGAAAGCCCTTCCCCCCTTGACAATTTTTTCAGCTTTTTCCCTTATCTTAATTGAAGATTGTCCCTCTCTGCAGTCTACCTGGGCACCTCCCTTCTGATCTGGTTGAACAGGGGGGGGATACTTTGTTTGTGAATATCTCTTAAACCATAAAGGTTTGAGAGATAAGACTTATATCATTCTTCATGTTTTTTTAATGCCTACAAAATAAAATAAAGTTAAAATGAAGTATTACTATCCCTTTAAACACTGTTTTGTGATAACCATTCCTACAATAAAACAAAAGCATTGAGATGTAACCCTTTTGCATGGGACTCTAAGGCTTATAATCCTCTGTTGTGTGCCAGTGCTCCATCACCAACAGCTACAGTTCAACACGGATAGTAATAATTAAATATATCCTTGGATGTCAGACAGGTTTCCATCAAATGAGACCTCTCTTGCATATACATTGTTATTTGGGTTTAGGAAAAAAAAATAATGTATAGCCTGAGGGCATTTGCTGAAAAACAGTGCTTTGAAGAAAAGTAGCCTTTTTTTCATTGAATTAAATCATGTATTTCCAGTTACGGAGTACAAAGGCATGCGTTACGTACATGTTGAAACATATGTCCGTCAGTAGAAAAAATTTGTAAAAAAATCTTCTAAAATTATTTGTCTTGACAACACACAAAATGAATATTCTATGTCCTTTAGATCCCACAATAAAGACCCACCAGATTTTCTCAATTTAATATATATTAGTTTTAAAATAAAGGATTACTGTAAATTGTTTTTGTATTTGCTGACAATAGGAATGCGCCTGATGGAAACGTTTAATTGTATAATGATATAATTATATAGACATTAAATAATTTTTTTGCAAATGGAAGACTTTCAGGCAACAAGCAGAAGTGGATGGATGCTTTGTAAGAGAGGAAGTCAGTGCTTGTGGGAGGGGATGGGAATAGTAGATTCCAACAGCTAGATCTCAAAGGCTAACTATTGACTATGGAGTCAACTTAAAGACGTTTCTCTGCCAGGCAAATATTATATGATTCCCAAACAGAGGGGCATTCCTTCTTTGGGGGAGTGTGAAGCACTTTTTTTGGGGTTCACTACTGAAATGTTGCCCATTATTTGGCGACCAAAAAATCGGCACATTTAAAATGTCGCCCTTTTGATGCAGGCAACATTCTGATGTCGTCCTTTTCATTCAGGTGACATTTTAAACATGTCGTTTTGTTGATCGCTAAATAGTCGTCGACATTTCAATAGGATACTTTTTTTTGGGGGGGTGAGGCTTTGTTACAGGACCAAACCTCTGAGTGGTTATATAATATAACCAAGCTTGTATTGTCAAAAAAGTGATTATGGTGAGAAGGTCGGGAAAGGACAATTCAAAGAACATTATGAACCGCACACTCTGCCATGTTTGTACGTGTGACAAATATATGTGTTTATTGGCGAGCCTATATAAACTGTAGAAATGTCACTGACAAAGAAAAGGATGTATTATGAAATTGCTTTTCAAAAAATGTTACAAAATAAGTAAAATGCCAATAAATTAACCCCTTAACGAGCAGCCACAGAAGTTAAGGGCCACAGAGATTTTTTTTTTTTAGGTTTAAATTCAGGAGTCCCCGTGCGGCATGCAGCTGTGAGGGGACCCCTGAATTCCATGACGTGCCAGGAGCGTCACTGGTCCTTAAGTGCAGGACAGCCATAACGGTCCTGGTACTCCATTGGTCCTTAAGGGGTTAATAATATAAATATGTGCGCAAAGGGCTACATTTAACCTTTTATAGCCATGAGCAGTGAGAAACACATTTCGCAGTAATCTGTTGCATACTCCTCTGGTCTTTAACCTTTTGAGTGCCAGAAGGGTACACAATACATTGCAAAGCAATGGGTTGTGTACCCCTCTGGCACTCAAATGGTTAAGGGGTTAAATAAAAAAGGAAGGGGTATCGAGGTTTTGGTAAAAACAAACGTGGGGGGGGGGATCGCATCAAAAAAGTTCAGGAACCACTGCTGTAGGACCTTTAAAGCTGTGTAAAACAAGATTATTCCCACAGCTGGCAATTTTTTTTTTTTTTTTATCTTAACCCTTTGAGTGCCAGAGGGGTACGCAACGCATTGCTTTAAGTGTTATTATAGCATAAACATATTTGATTCACAATGCATTGGAAACGTCTCAAACATTCAAGGATTTGAAAGGCCCTAAAAGCTTGGCTTAATCTCACCCACAAGATGGAATGACTATGTGCTATTTCTGATGACTGTACCGCAAAATTACAATTACTCTCAAATGATCGTAACAATCAAATGTCAGGACGCTAAAATGCTTTAAATATGTAAATGTTCACCCTGTTCAATGCAATGTTAACCCTAATAAAATTGATATTATGACAAAAGCCCCAATTAAATCATTGGTAATTATTATTTGTCCCCCTATGATCATACCTGGGAACTTTCAGTTGAGGGCTACCCGGAGGGTAGTCCTCTGTTCAGCAGGGGGTAACAAGAATGACGCTAATTGAGTCAAAAAGGGGCGGGGCTTAACTCGAGTGTTGGGGATTTAACCCTTTGAGTGCCAGAGTGGTACGGAATGCATTGCAAAGCAATGCATTCCGTACCACTCTGGCACTCAGAGGGTTAAATGTGTCACACAGAAGTCTGGGGACGGAGGCACAACGGGAGAAAAAGCAGATGTGGCAGAGTTTCAATAGAAACTCTCCACATCCTGAGGAATCTGCCTCTGCCCCGGAGACCCGGTAAAGCTCTGTCAGAACCGGAGTCTCCGGGGCAAATCCGGAGAGTTCCCAGGTATGCCTATGATGCAGTTCTCGCAGAATTTCCTCTCCATAGGAATATGATCTCTCGCTTCTCCGAGTCCAGTCAAAGGGAGTGCTCAAAAGGAATGATTTGCTTCCAGACTGTCAGTCACCATATTCCCAGGCCATCCCTGCTGTATACATGGGGAGAGAAATGTAAATATACTGATTGTCTGATTATCTAACTGCTGCAGCCTGGAGGTAAGATGAGGACTGAAGATAGTGACAGACAGATCCAGATATGACATATTGTGAAGACATTCCTGACTTCAGACAGTGCAGTAGCTACTCTGCATTCTTTTGGTGAGTGGTTATTATGCAAAAGATTAGACTGACCCATACCAGGGATATGCAACCTTTGGCTCTCCAGCTGTTGAAAACTATAACTTCCATCATACCCTGTTGTCTGTCTTCCATTAACCATTTGAGTGCCAGAGGGGTACAGAACGCGTACCACTCTGGAACTCAAAGAGTTAACCATTTAGACCGTAAGCTCCTTGAGGCAGGGACCTTGCTCCTATTGTGACACCTATTTTATCCCCATTTATTTATTGTACCATACTACTGTTGTAAGACACTGTGTACACTGTGTGCACCATATAAATAAAGATATACCTACATACACCATCCCCAACCAGTCAATGCACTTACACAATAATATGGTAAGTAAATAAATAAATGGGGATAAAATAAATGTCACAGTCATAGAAAGAATAGGAGAGAGGTCCCTGCCCCAAGGAGCTTACAGTCTAAATGGGTAATAGGAGATAGACAACAGGGTATGAGGGTGTCTAGTGCTGTGAGTTTGCCATAATGCAATGCATGGTCCTAGTGCTCCAGAAGATAAGATTTAATGAATGATGAGAATTGTAGTCGCCAACAGCTGGAGAGTCAAAGGTTGCCTTACCCTGGCCCACACAATATTGTAAGGGGAAGTTACCCCTAATAACAACCCCAACTTAACTTATTAGGGACAACAAATCGTATTAGCCCATATGAATTTGGACCTGGTGCCTTTGTTCAGGAGATAATATCTTCAGTCAGTCCCAGATGTCGTTATGTGCCTGGTGGGAGACATGGCGCCTGCAGGCAGTTTGTGCAGACTGAAGCCGACTTGAAAATTAGCCAAAGTAGCAGTGAAATTTTTAATGAAAAAACATATATTGTAGGGCTTTTCCTCCTGAGTAAAACAACATTACATCCACTGCTGGTAGATATTTTTTTCCAGAGTTATTACAGATTATGTTTTTGTTACCATTAATAGCGTCCTCTAGTGACCAGATTTCAGACCAGACAGACGCAAATGTGAAGTGCAAAACACTTTTATTTGAATAACCAAAGCAAACAAAGCAAAATTGTGATCCAGAAGTGTAACCCAAAAGACAAGCCGGGGTCAGGAACTAAGGCGGTTACTCAGACAAGCCGGGGTCAGGAATACGGAGGTCAGCTATGTCAGGAACAAGCCAGGAGTCAGGAGGCAGAAGGAACGTTAGAGGAAGGCAGGTCATGCACAGATAATCAGGAGCACAGGAGAAAGTACTTTCAGCCAGAAACAACACAAGGGCAAAGAGGAAGTGAGTCTAACTGCTTTAAATAGCCTGGAAGGGGTTGACCGATAACAATCAGGTGAGTAACCATGAAAACAAAGAGGTAAAGGCAGTTCATTAATCATCAGCTGAGTCAGCCTGACCCAGGAAATGAAAGGCAGCTAGTATACAGCAGAGTGTTAGAGCAGATCAGCCAAACCATGACAGTACCTGCCCCTCAACACCCCCCCCCACACACACACACACAGGGGGCAGGACCAGGTTTATGGGGAAAGCGTGCATGGAAAGCATGAAGAAGGGCGGGGGCACGCAATCTTTATTATCTGTCTGCCTAAAAATTGCAACTGGCTTCTCCAGACCTCAGATTTGAGCTTATAAAGAGGCGACTTGCTCACAACTGCCACAAAGGTACGAACCCTGGAATGGCTGCTCCAGGTGTACCAATCTATAACAGTTCATACACCGGGTTAAAATGACAATCATACTAACACTTATTATCCCAGTTAATAAGGCAGGCAAAAAAAGAAAACATTTTATTAAGTTAATACATGTTTTCCCCTATTTAAACCCCTGTGTTTGCATTCCCTGTTGTTTAAAATACTAGCAGTTACCCTACTGCTGCACTAACACACTCACTGCTACAAGAGTCACATACTACACGTATTCACTATCAGGTTATATAGAAGAAGGACAGCAATTACAGAAATCAAACAGAAACATAGCAACCACAGCACAGTCTACATTCACTTGCACATAAAATGAACGCAAGACACGGGGTTGGGGAGAAAGACTGGTTTATATCCTTTCCTTTCGCACCCTAACTGAACACAGAACAGAAAAACTGTTATTCTAGTTAGTGCACCCACTATCCTTGGTTAGGCCTCATCTAGAATATGGAGTACAATTTTGGGCGCCTGTTCTAAAAAAAGACATTACTGAACTGGAAAAGGTGCAGAGACATGCAACAAAACTGATAAAGGGATTGGAGGATCTGAGTTACAAAGAGAGACTAGCCAAACTGGGTTTGTTTACATTAGAGAAGAGTCTAAGGGGTGATATGTTTACCATTTACAAATACATTCAAGGTCAATACAAAGAACTATCCAATTAATTATTTATACAAAGAGCTGAGCTAAGAACAAGAGGTCATCCATTAAGACTTGAGGAAAGGCGCTTTCAACTAAAACATAGGCAGGGATTCTTTACAGTAAGGGCGGTAAGGCTATGGAATTCTTTGCCTCGGGATGTTGTGCTTGCAGATAATGCAACTGCATTCAAAAAAGCAATGGATGCCTATCTAGCACAGAACAATATTGACAAAGCAAATAGGATATTGATCCGGGGAACTATTTGACCACCAGCTGGAGTCAGGAAGGAATAATCCCCCCCACACACACACACTTGGGACTACATTGGAAATTGCTCCAGAGGGCTTTTTTTTGCCTTCCTCTGGATCAACAGGGGTGTTATTGGCATGGGCTGGACTTGATGGACGCATGTCTTTTTTCAGCCTCATCTACTATGTTACTATGTTACCCAGAAAAGTCCCACAACTTAGCTTTTTCAAAAGATAAAAGCTCATAGGCTAGCTGCTATGAGT